>CM067338.1:99476319-100676319 GCA_034376525.1 Nicotiana benthamiana
GATTGTAAATCTAGTCCTAATTGTATGAAACCTCAGATTTCGCATCGTTTTACTATTTTGAGGTGATGCACATGCTAGGTGATGGGCGTGTGAGTGTGCACTGTAGGGGATTGTGACTTGATCCATCCCGTATCCACTGTAAAGTTGAATATTTTATCAAAACTATATGCCTCTTACTTGTTTTGAGAAAGAATTTCAGTAAAGTGGGTTGGATGCCCTATTTAGGACTTATGCCAATGTTGTTTGGACCTTAGAGGTACTTTTTTGCTATCATAACAACAATAACAACTACTACCCAGTATAGTCCCACAAAGTGGGGTCTGGGGAGGGTAAAATTAAATTGGAAATTGGAAAGCTATACTCGGTTGTTTATATACCATTTATTTCATAACTCAGTCTCTATTACTTTGTTTTGATACATAAATTAAACGTGGTTTTGGCTAAATGCCATGTTTTACTGATTTATACTGAGTGAGGCCGATGTCCCAATTTGTGAGGATATTTATGAGATCGGGCTACATGCCGCAGCATGTTTTACTGATTTGTGACTGAGTGAGGCTGATGGCCTGATTTGTGAGAATATTTATGGGATCAGGATACACACCGCAGCATGTTCTATTGATTCATAACTGAGTTAGGCCGAGGGACTGATTGATATATGTCATGATTTGCTTGTTGTAGCACATGGGCTGTAGGATCCTTTTTGGGGTCTGCACAACCCCAGTAAGCACAGGTAAGTGCGAGAGCTCAAGTGGCTGTTTACGAGTGATTGTGAGGTATGCCTGAAGGGCTATATATGAGTGACCGTGAGTTTGCCTGAGGGGCTGTATATGAGTGACTGTAAGGTTTTCCCGATGGGCTGTATATGAGTGATGGTGAGGTTTGCTCGAGGGGCTAGTTATGATTCATGTTTGCCCGAGGGGCTGTATATAAGTGATGTTTGCTCGAGGGGTTGTTTATAATTTCATCATTTTGCTCACCGTTGCATTGAGCTTTTTCTTTAAACTGTTGAAAGATATTTTTAAATGATTTTACTGAAAATGGATTTAAACAAAATGGTGTGATTCAAACTATGGTTTCAAAAGCATGTTGAGTTTTACTGAGATTTTATGATATGAACTTTATATGCTTTATTGCTCGTCAGTATTGCTCAGCCTTTATTTATTTTTGTTATAAACCGAGTTGGCGTACTCATGTTACTTCATGCACCTTGTATGTAGATCCAGATATTTTTGGACCTGGTAGCGGGTGTTGATTACTCAGTGTTAGATCGATCGGAGTTATCAAGGTAGCTGCCTAACTATCACAGCCCTGCTTTTCACCCTATTTAACCTCCCTTAGTTGTATTCAGTTATTTCCAGGATATGTTGGTCTTGATGTTATCAAAGGATTATAGTATATGTTCATGACTAGTGACACCCCGATATCGGGTTTTCTTTCTGCACTTTTGTTTTGATTTAAACTCCTTATGAAGGTTAATTGTTAAAAAAAATAATTTTGGCTTTATTTTAAAAATAAAAATATCACTTTGTTTTGGTAATCTGTCAGCTTGCCTAGTACCACGATATGCGTTATCACGATAGGGTTAGTTTTTGGTTTGTGACAATCTAACACGTAGGAAGGATCGTTGTGATACTTCCGGAGCATAGACACACGGAGCACCGGATGGACTGTTGATAAGCTAGGTGGCAATGCGAGCCTATAAGCCACCTCACCAACTATCTCAAGAATCTCAAAAGGCTCGATATACCTAGGGCTCATCTTGGACTTCTTCCTAAACCTTATCACACCATTCATAGGTGAAACCTTGAGCAATACCCTCTCTCCAACCATGAATGTAACATTAAGAACCCTACGATCGGCATAACTTTTCTACCTAGAATGAGCTGTACAAAGTCAATTCTGGATAATCTTGACTTATCCAAGTAATCTTGTTCCAAATCCGTACCCAACAACTGATCCTCCCCCAGCTCGAACCATCCAACTGGCAATTGGTAATGCCTCCCGTATAATGCCTCATAGGGAGCCATCTGAATGCTCGACCAGTATGATCCCAAAAACCCCGAAATCTATAATAAAAGTGTAGAGCATATCCTCTAATATCTCAATAGTGCTCTTGGACTATCCATCCATTTGAGGATATAATGTTGTGCTCAACTCAACCTACGTGCCAAACTCACATTGTACTACTCTAAAGAATTGTGAGGTAAACTGCATACCTCCATCAGAAATGATAGAAGTGGGCACACCATGAAGACGAATGATCTTGCAAATGTAGATCTCAGCCAACTTCTCTAAAGAATAGGTTGCGACACGAATAAAATGCGATGACTTAGTCAGCATGTCCGTAATATCCCATACCGCATTGAACTTTCTCTGAGTCTATGGGAGTCTAACAACAAAATCCATAGTGATATGCTCCCACTACCACTAAGGAATCTCTAACTTCTGAAGAAAACTATAGGGTCTTTGATTCTCATACATTAATTTATGAAAGTTTAGACATCGAGCTACATAGGCCACTATATCCTTCTTCCTCCTCCTCTACAAATAATGTTGCCGCAAGTTCTAATACATCTTGGCGACACCCGGATGAATAGAACACCGGGAATATGGGTCTTTTCAAGAATCAAATCATGATGTCCATCTACATAGGCCACACAAACACAATCCTGCATCCCCAAAACTCTATCATCTTTGAAAGTAACCTGCTTGGTACCACTATGTCGCACTGTCTCCCTAAGGATAACCAAATGAGGGTCATCATACTGTCTCTCCCTGATGCGCTCATAAAAGGAAGACCGGGCGGTTGTACAAGTTAGAATACGACTAGGCTCTGAAACATCCAACCTCATAAATTGATTGGCCAAAGCCTGAACATCTGATGCAAGCAGTCTCTCTCCGGCTGGAATGTACACAACATTGCCTATTCTCACTGTCTTTCTAAAGGCATTGGATACCATATTGTCCTTCTTAGAATGATACAAGATGGTGATATCATAGACTTTCAATAGCTCCAACCACCTCCTTTGCCTCGTAAGATTCTTTTGTTTGAAAAATATTTCAAGCTTTGATGATTCGTGAATACCTCGCACAATACGCCGTAAAGATAATGCCTCAAAATCTTCAAAACATGAACAATGTTCGCAAACTCTAAGCCATGAATAGGGAAATTCTTCTTATGAACCTTCAATTGCCGTGATATATATGCAATCACCCTGCTATCCTGCATTAATACTGCACCAAGCCTAATATGAGATGCATCACAATACACCGTGTAAGATATTGAACTTGTGGGCAACAGTAACACTGGCATCATAGTCAAAGCAGTCTTGAGCTTCTGAAAGCTCACCTCAAACTTGTCTGACCATTTGAACTGGGCACCCTTTTGGGTAACCCAAGTCAATGGGGCTACTATAGATGAAAACCCATCCACGAACCGACGGTAATATCCCGCCAAACCCAAGAAACTCCGGATTACGTAGTTAAAGTGGGTCTAGGCTAGTTCTGAACTGCCTCAATCTTCTTAGGATTTATCTTTATATCCTCTACCGAAATGACGTGCCCTAAGAAAGCTATGTGGTCCAACCAAAACTCACACTTTGAAAACTTGGCATATAATTGATTGTCCCTCAAAGTCTATGATCCAAAGATGATGCTCGTGCTTCTCTCAATTGTGGTAGTAGATGAAGAAATCGTCAATAAACACAATCACAAAGGAATTAAAATAGGTCTTGAACACCCGGTTTATAAAATCCATAAATGTTGCTGGGGCATTCATCATCCTTAATAACATCATTAGATACTCATAATGCCCATATCGAGTCCGAAAAACTGTCTTAAGGACATCGGATGCCCTAATCCTCAACTGATGGTAGACAGACTTCAAGTAAATCTTCGAAAACACCTTGGAACCCTGAAGCTGATCAAATAAGTCATCAATCCTCGGCAATGGATACTTGTTATTGATGGTGACTCTGTTCAATTGCAGGTAATCTATGCGCATCCTCATCAATCCATCTTTCTTTTTCACAAACAACATAGGTGCACCCAAGGCGATACACTAGGTCTATTAAAGCCATTATCAAGTAAATCTTGCAACTCTAGTAAGGCCATACTGTATGGTGAAATAGAAATGGGCTGAGTGACCAGAGCCAAATTAAGGCGAAAGTCAATATCTCTGTTGGTTGGCATCCCCGGCACATCTGTAGGAAACACCTCTAGAAACTCATGAACAACTGGTATTGAATCCATGGAAGGAACCTTCACACTAGGATCGAGAAGATTAACCAAAATAGCTAGATATTGCTTCTCAACCATATGTCGAGCCTTCACATCAGAGATAATCATAATGATAGAATGCCCATGAGTCCTTCTTTACTCTAGTCAAGGCAACCTCGGCAAGGCTAAGGTTACCGTCTTGGCGTGACAATCTAATATAGCATGATAAGGTGATAGTCAATCCATACTCAAGATAACATCAAAATCTACCATATCGAAATGTAAGAGATCTACGCTAGTCTAAAGACTCCCAATAGTAACCACGCATGAACGATAGACACGATCTACAACAATAGAATCTCCCATAGGTGTGCACACATACACAAGAGCACTCAAGGAATCACTAGGCACAACCAGATATAAAGTAAATAGGATGACACGTAGGAATAAGTAGATCCTGAATCAAATAGAATTGAAGCATCTCTATTGAAAACTAGAACAATACCATCGATAACAGTTTCTGATGACTCAGCCTCAAGCCTTGCTGGGAAAGCATAACATCAGGACTGCGCCCCACCACTCTGAACTAGATCCCTACGACGGGCTCTAGCTGGCTGGCCTCCATCTCTACCGGCTTGACCTTTACCTCTAGCAGTCTGACCTCCACCTCTAATGGCATGACCTCCACCTCTAGCTACCAAACCCCTGCCTCTAGCTGGCTGTGTGGCGGTGGTGCAACCGGTGCCGAAATCAAGGCACGAGAACTCTGTTGTGGCATGCCACCCAATAATCTCGAACAGGTCCTTTTGATATGCCCAAACCACCACACAAACCATCCATGCTGGTGTTCTGGCTATTAAAACTAAGACTGACCTGATCAAGCCTGATAACCATGGTGATAACTCTAAATTGGAGGCGCACTGAAACGAATTGATGGAGCATGTCTCAGATGTGGGAATTGTGAACATGGGTTGACAATTGTGAGCCCCGCCCTCTGCAGATATTGGAATTGCGAAACATTGTTCGCATTTGCAAACCCTTTGAAAATTCCGGACTTTCGCAATTACGATCAAAATGTCGCATTTGCGATTGGCCCTTCTTCGCATTTGCGAACCAGTTTGTCACATTTGTGATCAGGCGTGCACAGTCCACTTTCTCGCATTTGCGATACATGGCTCGCATTTGCGAGACAAGCTTTGCAAATGCAAAGCCTGCATATCAGAAATGCACCAGCTAGTTTTCAAAGTCCAAAATTCACCCTTGCCCTATCCAAAACTCACCTGAGCCCTCGGGGCTCCAAACCAAATATACACATAACCTTAAAAATATCCTACTGACTTATCCGTACAATCAAATCTCCAAAATAACATCATATACATTGAATTAATCCTTGAAATTCATAAATTCTTTCAAACTTCTTAAAATATCAAAATTTTCAATTCAGGTCCGAATCACGTCAAACGACATTTGTTTTTCACCAAATTTCACAGAAACATTTTAAATTATATATAAGACCTGTATCGGGCGCCGGAACCAAAGTACGTGCTCGATACAATCAGGTTCTAATAAAATTTCATTTCAAATTTCCTTAAACAATTTCAGAAAATAGTTTCTTTCAAAAATTCATTTCTCGAGCTTGGGACCTCGGAATTCCCGGGCATACGCCCAAGCCTCGTATTTTCCTACAGATCCTCCAGGACCGTCGAATCGCAGATCCGGATCCGTTTATCTAAAATGTTGACCGAAGTCAAATTAGATCATTTTATAACAAAATTTTATTATTTTTCACACATTTTCATATTTAAGCTTTCCCAGACTGCGCACGCATATCGAAGTAACTCTAAATGAGGTTTTCAAAGCCTCGAAGATATGAAATTTAATTTAAAATATGTGATGATCGTTTGAGTCATCACATTATTTTTATTATGATTTTTATGGTGATACTAATATAATCTCCTTTTATCCTTTTGTTTTCTTGAACCGGAAATCTTTCGAAAACCGTCTTTTTAATCCTTCAAAGTAGAATTTTTGTATACATTACTATCCTAAGACTCCACTAATCAAATTTTACTGAGTTATTATTATCATCGTCATTTCACTTCCAAAGTTCAAATCTGTTTCATATTGGGTTTTAAAAAGTTCGGATGTTTTTTTCCATATTGGATTTTTTTTTTTCCATTTTGGGTCTTGAATATTTTTAGTCAATCTGGGTAGGAATTTCCCACTTGGTTTTGCTCCAAAATTCAAATCTTTTCTATATCATTTTTCAATCTCCGACACCATAGAATTTTTCCGGCGTTGAAGCGATTACTTCGCTATTCATTTCTCATGACCCTTAATAAGTATGGAGGTCGATATTAAGATAATAGAATAAGTAGATTAGAATGTTTATGATAATAATATTAGTATGCATTCTTGCTTTTTATTGGTAGTAGGTTTTTATGACTAACCCTGTTTTCTTTCATTGTTCATCTCTTTACTGTTTTGTTATTTTATTTTATTTTTATATTACTTTTTTGTATTGTTTCTTGTTTTCTATAATTTTTATTAATGTGATACTTATACTTTTTTGATCGAAAGGTCTATTGAAAAATGTCTCTATATCCTTATAAGGTACGGGTAACATCTGCGTACACAATATCTTCCCAAACTCCATAGTAATACTAAGTATTGTTATCGATTGTCCGTGTTTAAAGCAACGAGAAACTGGAAACCAGTAAGAAGAAGAGACACAAAAAAAAAAAAAAAAAAAAAAAATCACAGAAATGAAGAAATCCGAGACCACAGAATTCACTGTGTGTTCTTAAGGAATTTAACCCCCTCACTGTACCCGAGGTTGTGGATTATTTCCTCCCAGGATATAACGGATATACCTGTCGTAGGAGTGGCGGTACCTCAAACGCCTACGACTTCGACGAACTCAAATTCGGGAACGAAATCACACTATGACTCGATATGTTTCAGTTTGCAGAAAAGAATGCAGAATTTTTAATGCACGAATAATTTTTTTTTTTTTTTCAGTACTCGAAAATGAGGCATTGCCTCAGTTTATATAGCCTCGAATTGTGACTGTTCGGAAAGGCCTGGTGCCTGTTCGGGAAAGGCTATGCCTTTTTCTGAAAAATAAGAACGTTGGGAAGTTTACAGTTAACAAATTAATATTTTTCCCGCGGGAATTAAAAATAATTTCAGAAAATGAAGATTGAATTTTAAATAAATTTGGTCCAAAAAGATTATCAATCAGATCATTTGACCAAATCCAAATCCAAATCCAAATCCAAAGCCGAGCCGAGCGACGACGGCGCGAGGGGAGTCCCTCTTCTTAACCCTTTAAGAGCTAGAAGAAGTGCTTTCTAATATAAGCACATAACTTTCTCTTTCTACCACCAATGTGGTACAAAGCTCCTTTTCAAAGGAACTTTGCTTTGAAACTTCATTTTCCTTCTATTGTCTTCTTCCCTCCATTTCTCATTCACACCAACTTAGCTAGCTTTAATCATTAACTAGCTTTAACAAGTATATTATTGTTATCTCACAAAGAATTCGAAAGTATAATTATTTCCTCTCAATTATCTAAACAAGTAAGCCTAATTGCATAATTACACTCAATCTAATTATATAATTACACTCAATCTAATTATATAATTACATGACTTTCCAAACATGTTCTTAGGTTTAAATAATCGGCAGTCATTGTCTTTGACTCAACGAAAAGCTGAAAATTGTATCTAAATAAAAGAACAGTCAGCAATGGGAACGCACTAAACCGGCATAGCGGACCAATTATAATATATGAACAAACTAGATATAACATTAAATAATCTTATTAAAGTAATCATTTGACTTTGAAACTTCTTACAGGGAAATAAACAAGACAGGAATATTAATTTAATATTTTAATGGTAGTAGAAAGTAGAAACTAGAATGCAAGTCCATTCATATTTTTACTTCAATCTACGGTCACAATGACCTCATAAAATTTAAAACTAAAACTACTGGAAATAAAGTTTCCATTATTTCTGTTTCATCATAATGATCAATGCTATTACTGTTCTTTCAATTTATTGGATTTAAATTTTATTTCCTTCGTTCCGATTTATGTGATGATATTCTATTTTCGAAAGTCAAATAAGTTGTTCTTTGACGTGGATTCTTATATATTTTTAAAAATTTTTAATTATTGTAACTTATAGTAATTTTTATATAATTTCTATATATGTAAATTTTATTTCAAAATTAAAAATTATATTCAAATACACTATCAAAAATTAAAAGAAATTAAAATCTCAAAAAATAAAAAATATCACATAAATTAGGGCAGAGGAAGTAATATTTATAATAAAGTTATTGAAGTTGAATCATAATTTATGCACTACATTATCCGCCTATGTTTTTATGTAAACTATTAATAGCAGCATATAATGGTGAAACTAGTGGTAAATTATTTTGGCTCTATATTGTGTTTGTTTAATATTTGGACATTTAGTCTCATCACATATTAACTTTATTCTATAAAGCCCATTTCTTTTTCTTAATGAAGATATATTGCCAATTTTGACTGGGTTTCACGCTTGCTTTTCAATTGAAAGTCAATCTTATATCATTTTCAACATATGCATGCAATATAGGTAGGTAGGACTTAAGTTTTATTATCAAATCTATTATTTATTCCCATTTTATTTATTTCTTCTCTATTATTTGAAATCTATTATTTATACTTATTTAATGAGATTTTTAACAAATTATAATCAGAGGCGTATTTAGAATTTTCAAACTATGAATGTATTATGAGCATCAGAGACCCGAGTTTTTGCGAGAGTGTCTGATAAATGTGTTTTTGATTTAGGAATTTTAAAGTTAAAACGAAGACTAAAAAAAGAGAAGGAAAACAAAAAAAGACGTATAACCAATATAAAAGAGAGAGAAAAGATATATTTGATTTGAAAAAATGGCAGAGCATGAGAATTTAACCATATTTATTAATTAAAATATGAGTTAAAGGAAGGCGAGGACCGCTCGGCTAGGGCGCGCTAACGGAGTCGAACACCTCATTAAAAGGGAAAAGGTGCACCTCTTTACCAATGCACTAAGGTGTTCACTATGTCGGCCACGTCAATAATTCAAATACATATATAACTTTATGACAATAATAGGTCATACCATGAAAATTTAGGAGAGAGTGGTAGAAAAATCAGTTCGGGTTTATGCCAGGGCGATATATCACAAAAGTTATTCACCTTATTAGGAGGATGGTGGAACAATATAAGGATAAGAAGAAGGATCTCCACATGGTGTTTATTGATCTAGAGAAAGCGTATGATAGGGTTCCAAGGGAGGTCTTATAGAGATGCTTGGAGGTTAAAGGGATCTTGATTGCCTACATTAGGGTGATTAAAGACGTGTGTGATGGAGCTAAGACTCAAGTTAGGACAGTAGGAGGCGACCCCAAACGTTTTCCGATTGTTACGGGGTTGCACCAAGGGTCTGCGTTCAGTCCTTTCCTATTTATCCCGGTGATGGATGCACTAACTCATCATATTCAATGGGAGTGCTATGGTGCATGTTATTTGCTGATGACACAGTTCTATTGACGAAACACGAGGCGGCGTCAACGAGAGGCTAGAGGTTTAGGGACAGACCCTTGAGTCTAAAGGTATCAGGTTGAGCAAGACGAATATTGAATATCTCGAGTGCAAATTTGAGGCTGAGCCGACGGAAGCGGGAGTGGAAGTAAGGCTTGACTCTCAAGTTATTCCTAAGAGGGGTAGTTTCAAGTACCTTGGGTCAATTATTCAGGAGATCGAGGAGATCGGCGAGGGTGTTACGCACCGTATACGGGTAGGTTGGTTGAAGTGGAGGTTAGCGACGGGAGTCCTTTGTGACAAAAAAGTGCCACCGTTACTAAAAGGCAAGTTTTATAGAGCAGTGGTTAGGCTAGCCATGTTGTATGGTACCGAGTGTTGGCCGGTTAAGAACTCACACATCCAGAAGATGAAAGCAGCTTAGATGAGGATGTTGAGGTGGATGTGCGGGCATACAAGAATGGATATGATTAGGAATGAAGATATTCGAGAGAAGGTGGGCGTGGACCCCATGGAAGATAAGATGCAGAAAGCAAGACTCAGATTGTTCAGGCACATTCATAGGAGGAGCACTGATGCACCGGTGAGGAGATGTGAGCGACTGGCTGTGGTGGGCACGGGAAGAGGCAGAGGGAGATCTAAAAAGTATTAGGTAAAGGTGATCAGGCAGGACATGGTGCGACTTAGGATTACTAAGGATATTACCCTTTGATATAGAATTCTGGAGGTCAAGCATTAAGGTTGTAGGTTAGGGGAAAGTTATGAATTTTTCTACAGCGCATTAAAGTAAGACTAGCCAGTTAGGAGTTAGTCTTAGGATGCTACTGGTCAGCTATTGATGCAGGGTTTATCTGCTGGATATTATTATACCTTCCATCTTTTTAGTATTTTCTATATTTCTTATATTGTTATTTTATAATATTTTATATTATTTTATTATGAGGCTATTGATAGCAATAATATATCGTCTTTTGTTGCTTACTTGAGTCGAGGATCTCCTTGAAATAATATTTCTGCTCCTCGAGGTAAGTAAGGTCTGCATTTATATTACCTTTCTCAGACTTCACTTATGAGATTATACTAGACCATTATTGTTGTTGTTGTTATTGTAATGATGTTTACACCCGGAACTTACAAGTCAGGTCTGCTCCAAATAGATGTTGTACTAATAACTACTAATGTTATGTGTTCGATATGAATATAAATATTTTCCATACAACAAGTTTTGCAAAAAATAAAGAATAAGTGATTTTTCAGCTTAGTTTTCAGTAATTGTTGAAAAATAAAACTATTTTCCATGTTTGATTTTCTCTTCCAAATTTACCTTTTACATTTCCTGATATGGTGAAGCGCATTTATATTTTTGCAGTAGCACATTTTTCATGCTGAATCTAGAGAGTGAGGAGATGAGACATATTTTGGACCACTAAAATATATCTCTAATATGTAGTAGATATCTTATTATATTTCAGTAGCCAAAGCAAAGATACTTTTTTGAGGAAAATGTTTTCCTAATTATTAAATTTTAATCTTTATGAGTCCTCTTTCCTTTGTCCGATACAGTTGTTGAGACACACTAAGTAATCATAAGAAAGTTGAGTATTATATGTGTAGAAGATATTAAGATAGCTTTTTTTTTTCTCCGTGCGTGGACTACCCCTTAATTGGATAATTGTTCTTATTTAAAAATAAAAAAAAAAAGTTCTTTTCACTTTAACATGCATTAGGTGCCTAGACTTGCTAGCTACTTCTATACTTTCGTGCTAAAAAGTTTGTTTTGCTGGGTCAAAAGAAATTAACATGTTGCTTCATACTAAACACCCCTTATAGGGTGTTTTCATTGAAATCGAATTATTCAAAGATTAATTATTAGGGGATTAGTTATCTCGAAATTGTTATTCCATCCTACTATAGGGACAAAAATAATCTTATAATTTAGGGATAAGTAATTTTTGAATTAGTTATATAATGATTTTATTCCGATCAAACGTGAAATAAACTTATCTCAAATATAATCTCGGAATTAATTATTCATTATTTCTCGTATCGGACGAGCCCAATTTTTTTCCTTTTTTGTTCTTTTGCACTGCATATTTTGTCTTAGGCTTTAGAATAATCAGAGTGTGGGGTGAGCATGGTTTGGGCAAAATTAATATCCATTTCTTTTTTAATTTTTGTTTTGAATTTTCAGATTATGGATTGCATTTTCAATTTAATTTTTAAAATTTTTGGATTTTGAATTGGATATTGGATTTGGTACTTCGAATTTTTGAAATCTGTAACTTTTATACTTAATATTTAGTTCATTATTCATATGTCAATAGTAATAAGTTCGATACCCTACCCATTAGATATTATCTCATATATTCAATATTAATTATTAAGTTACTATGAGAATACTTTCTATCTGGACATGATTTTACTATTTCTACTTCTTATCTGCCGTATAAATGTTTGTATTGTATTTTTTGTTTAGTAATTTAATTCCATTACTTTAATACTTTAATTAAATTATTGCAGTGAGAATGAAGAACTTTCCGGGCAATTCGGATTTTTATTTTTATTTAGATATTAATATTTGTAAAAAAAAAAAACATCTCAACTTATAAGTTGAAAATATCGAAAATTCAAATACTCAAATCGAATAATCCAAAATCAAACTTAAAATATCCAATCTAATTCGAACTTATTTGAGTTGTAATTTTTCATTCAAAAAACTAAAATGTTCAAATCGAAATTTTATATATAATCTGAATTGCTCGAACGCACGCGTATAAACAGAGTTTCACAGTTTCACTTACATTTTCAAACCTTTAGTCTTAATCCCTGTCCATACAAATGGTTCACTTACATTGTTGAATCAGTTCGATTGAGAAACCAAAGATTTATTAATAGCTCCAACAAAGGAATAATCAAAAAAATATTGGTAAATTTAGTAGTATTGTATTGACCTTTTGGAATGTATTTAAGGTCGTCTTATAAACTTGTAGGATCCCTTTATATAGTCAAAGTCATTGTTGTTTTTCTAATATTGTTTTTATATACTATTTTGACTATTTTGAAAAGCGCATTATCAAGTTGTGTTATTCAATTCAAGGTCACTCTCAAATTTCAATGGTGTCCTCCATAATACTCGAGGTATATTCTAGATTTAAACTTTATTATTTCGAAATTTTAAAACAATTATCTCAAATATTAATAATTAAGTTTGAATTTAATAGTACTTATTCGTTTTATGAATTTTTATACATATTAAAAAGTTGAATTTTTTTCATTTTTAATCCGCGCTAGGAGTATTTATATTTAGTAGCAGAAAAAGTATATAAACTTTACACAATTTTTATAATAATATACTATTTATGTGTGTATATAAATTCTACAAATAAATAAATATTTTTTAATTATTATTTTAATAGCGACTATGCAATATTTTTTTCATGAATAATTTGGATCAATATTGCATGACATGGACTTATTATTAAGTGCCAAAAATTGAATTCTCAGCGACATGAAACTTCAAAATGCATGATTGGATTTTTAACTTTTATTGGCTTCATTAATTATTTTTTCTTGTTATTAGGAAAATAATGTATTTATGCCTTAATTTTAGTTTTATTAATTCTTTTGTTTGGTATACTTTTTTAAGATATATATAATTAATATAAGTATCAGTTATATTCTTTGCTTGGTATTATCTTATGTATATTTAATACATAGTAAACCATGTATTAATAATACGGAAACTATTATTAAATGCATAAGTATGATTAAAGATAAAATTATCTTTAAAATCCTACATAGCTAAAGTGTATATATATATATATATATATATATATATAATGCATGTCATTTTTGGTAAACCACATCAAACAATCATAAGAAATAATCTTAGTATACTAACACCAGCATAATTAATTCTTACATTACTTATTCTCGCATTGATAAGGAAGAAAATCTATGGATAATGGGATATAGAAGTCAGGTGCGACGGTCAGCTTCAGTCAGGCGGAAGCGGTCAGGCAAAGTTATCGTTAGACAATGTAGTGCAAGCGACGGGTAGCGCTTGCCATATGAAGAAGGCGACTACAATGGGAAACGTAAGCGATATGGGCATTACTAGTACATCATATCTATTGCTATTACCAAACGGCCCCTTATTATTTTCCACGGTCTACTAATATTATTATTTAAATGCTTTATCGAAAAATTCCGCAGCTTTATCGACCAAACAGCAAACTAAAGTCCACTTTATCGTCCCAAGAATTTTTATACATGGATATCTGACCTTTTCCTCGTTTGTCAAAAAAACATATCGTGATCGTTACAACAACAACATTAACCCAATATAATCTCATTTAGTGGGGTCTGAAAATGGTAGTATATACGCAGACTTTACCCCTACCCTTGGGTAGAGAGGCTGTTTCCAAATAGACCTCCGGCATCATTCCCTCCAAGAACTTCTCATCTTGCTCTTGGGGAGACTCGAACTCACAACCTCTCGGTTAGAAGTGAGGGTTACTTACGATCAGAGCAACCCCCTCTTGACACTAAATCAATAAATTTGAGTCATATATAACGCTTTGCGTTAAAGTTTTATAAATTAATTATGATATTAAATTTTTACATGCTATCTAATGATATCATATAAGTATCGTTTAATGCTAATTTAGTTACTTAAAAAATATTGAATCTTGTTTGCACCTATTATTTACGTCAACAAATGAATGAATGCAAGACAAATTACGTGTCTTTCATACTCTTATTTATCACTTAATTAATTATGTATGATATAAACGTAAAAATAAGAAAACCTAACTCACCTTAGTTTGTGACTAATGTTCCTTTAAGAAAAATTAATTAAGCTTACAGTAAACACGTGAATTTTTTCCCCGACTTTTATTGCTCCATCTAATGTACATATGTGTTTATTATGTTGTTTACACTAAATAAATTTTTTTGACAATTTGTTTAGCCTATGCTTTGAAATATAATTGAAAGGCTGTCACTTTTTATGGTTAATAAAGTTGGATGAAAATATTCTTAGCTAAAATATGAAAAAATTCTAGCACAATATAATGTGCTTACATTTGTAAGAGCACGAAAATCCTGTACACTATGTTAGAATTTTACTTATCGGAAATTCTCGAACTCAACCATTGTGTATTGAAGTTTCCCTTGTAAAAATTTTAAACCTTAGTATATTTCCGTATTTTTTCTAGGGGTAATGTTGTTCCAAATTTATTGTCGTATTAGCATGCGGCTAAATGTTGAATAGCTTTGAATCGGTGATTATATATCGATTATGGTAAAATGGCTATCATTTCGGCCCAAAGGTTTAGAATGGGGTGTCCACAGTCCACATCAGAAATAGCTACTCTGAAAGGCCTGAGTCGACTTTTGAGCCCATGAAAAGATTTATACACAAAAATAATGAGCAAATCATATTGTATAGCTGCTTTAAAAAAATAATCGAAAAATATATAAAATTTCATATATATATATATATATATATATATATACTGTTATATATAAAAATTATATAAAATTTACACACTTTATCAACTACTAAAAGTAAATAATTTTTAGCATAAACTAAAAATGATAATATCCCAAAAATGAAGAACGATCGCACTGGCCTAAAATTAAGGCATGTTATCTTTTTAGAATTAAAGAACTTAATTCTAGAGAATTAACCCAACGGTCGCCCCATATATATATATATATATATAAAAGTCATTTTTACTGCTACTCTATAGAACCGTAATATCAAGGATGCGATTAGAGATAAGCCAATACTTATTTTGTCCTTATATTTCAAACTAAAAATCTTAGGAAATCTTACAAAAATGTGACAAATAAGTTCTAACTTAGTAATCTCTATCCATTGATTGTAGATTTACCAAAACCAGTCAAATGTTATAAAAGTTAAAATCCAAATAAATAAGGTTCTTTCTCCCCAAAAATCACACGCAAACATCTCCTTTCATATTTTAAGTGTGATAAGTGTCATACCTTCTTTTTCCTATACCCTAGAAGGGTATAAGGAAGGTTTTTTCCAATTTAAGTGACAATCGAAACGGGATTATGTTTTTAAAATTCAGAGCCGTCACTAGAAATAATTTATGGTATCCCAATATATCGGTTTAAAATCCCGAATTGACGAAAGTTGACTCTGTTAAACAACATGCGAACACACAAATCTAGGTAAGGCATTCTATTAACCCAGGAGAAGGTGTTAGGCATTCTCGAATTCTGTGGTTTTAGCACGGTCGCTTTGATCATACTTGGTTTGACTTAATTGTCTAGTCACCAATTTTAGAACCTATGTCCATTTACCTTTCAACCGCTTTAAAATAAGAAAATTATATGGAAACAGGTCACGCGTACGTGTACCCATTTATTTGGCGCGTCAAAAATCATGTCACGCGAACGTGTCCACGATTAATAACGCTTTATTATTATTATTAAGAAAGTTTGACTGAAGTTGTGCGAACGCATACTCCAATTTTACTTTTAGAAATCATAATCATATCATGTGAACGTGTCGACAACCACGATAGTATATTAAACGTACCTAAAGTAAACTACGAACATTTGTTATCTTTATATCTAGGTTATGAGATTAATACGAGGGCCATATATGATTAAATTAATGGATGGTACACCTCGAACTAAAATAATTTAGCGGCCAATTAAAACCAATTTTATTATTAAGAAAGTTTGTTTGAAGTTGCACGAAAGCATACCCTGAATCTTATTTAGAGTTAAAAATACAATTATGTTACGCGAATGTATACATAATCGCAATACTAATCTAAATCAGGTCTAAAGCAAACTACGATAGTTCAAAAATAATTACAAGATTTGTAAGAGCAATGAAAAATTCAATTAATGGCGCGCCTCGACTTTAGAGAGTTAGCATTAATTATCCGAGGGCCATGGGTTATTTAATTTTGTATATGGCACACCTCAAGTCTAATTTTAAAACGATGTTTGAATTAATATATGGAGGGCCATAAATTATATGTTCGATTGATACGGTACACCTCAATTTATCTTACAAGGGTCTAACTAATTAAAGAATGCTTAAAGGAATTTAAATTTATTAATTAGTTTAATAACTAAAAGGCTAACAGTGAATGAAATCGGTGTTTGGTTGTCCAAAGGGGCGCAAGCTTGCTGCAGGCCCAATTGCCACTTGCCAGCTCCATGACATGCATGAGAGCAAAGCGAGGCTCAACATGAGACCCAGATTGATAATAGAAGCGCCAACGAAATACTTTAGGTACAACTAGGTCAACGATGACAGCCCAATTGCATAGCCTGAACAATATTTGCACAAGGTACACATTGGGGA
Organism: Nicotiana benthamiana; assembly: GCA_034376525.1. Taxonomy (NCBI): domain Eukaryota; kingdom Viridiplantae; phylum Streptophyta; class Magnoliopsida; order Solanales; family Solanaceae; genus Nicotiana; species Nicotiana benthamiana. The sequence goes on from CM067338.1 coordinate 99,493,480, forward strand.
AGGGGCAATGGTGAATCAAACATGTAAGCCTTGACAAAACCCAACCGATTACGCTATTCATAACAGAATATTGCATGCATTTCAAAATTATGTCATAAGAATAACCATGTTAAGGATTTTTCATAAGGACATGTACGATGGGGCTAAGACTAGGGTGAAGACGGTGGGTGGCGATTCAGACCATTTTCCTGTGGTAATGGGGCTCCATCAAGGATCGGCGCTGAGCCCCCTGTTGTTCGCCTTAGTGATAGATGCTCTAACCCGTCATATCCAAGGGGATGTGCCTTGGTGTATGTTCTTTGCTGATGATATAATATTGATAGACGAGACGAGCGCCGGTGTTAGTGAAAGGTTAGAGGTATGGAGACAGACCCTCGAGTCTAAAGGTTTCAAAATAAGCAGATTTAAGACAGAATATCTGGAGTGCAAGTTCGGCGACGAGCCGAGTGGGGTGGGCAGGGATGTGATGCTTGGTTCTCAGGCCATCGCCAAGAGGGACAATGTCCGATATCTTGGGTCTGTGATTCAGGGGAACGGAGAGATTGATGGGGACGTCACCCATCGGATAAGAGCAGGGTGGTCGAAGTGGAGGCTTGCTTCTGGGGTCCTGTGTGACAAAAAAATCCCACACAAACTCAAGGGAAAATTCTACAGAGCCGTGGTTAGACCTGCGATGTTGTATGGGGCAGAGTGCTGGCTCGTGAAGAACTCCCATGTTCAGAGAATGAAGGTTGCTGAGATGAGGATGCTTAGGTGGATGTGTGGGCACACCAGGCTAGATAAGATTAAGAATGAAGTTATTCGACAGAAGGTAGAGGTGGCCCCGGTGGACGAGAAGATGCGGGAAGCGAGGCTGAGGTGGTTCGGGCATGTACGGAGGAGGGGTCCCGATGCCCCGGTGAGGAGGTGCGAGCGGCTGGAGATTGTTGGTGGTCGGCGGGGTAGAGGGAGGCCTAGGAAGCATTGGGGAGAGGTGATTAGGCAGGACATGACTAGAATGCAGGTTACCGAGGACTTGACCCTTGATAGGGGAGTCTGGAGGTCTAGAATCAGGGTTGCAGGCTAGAGGCTCTTAGAGTCCTTCGTTCGCCCCACCCGGGGTTGGGTGTGGGATAGTAGGGTTACCCGTAGATGACTAGTGTTTTAGCGTAGGTCCCCTCTTGGTTGGTAATATGATAGTTGTCGCTTGTTATTGTCGCATGCGACGGTATTTATGTTTCTTATGTTTACATAATCATTTACGTTATTTCTGCAGGATTACTTATGCTTTGTTTTTTTATTGTGTTTTGTCTTGCCTTGGTTTCTAACTTTATCTTTGTTTTCCAATGCAGCTTTTCATTCTGTCCTATGCGCCGAGGGTCGCTTGGAAGCAGCCTCTCTGCCCTTTTGGGTAGGGGTAAGGCTGTCTACATATTACCTTCCCCAGACCCCACCTAGTGGGAGTATACTGGGTAGTTGTTGTTGTTGTTAAATTATCAAAGCCACTTGTTATTCTTAATAATGATTTATTAGGCATGCTATCAATCATACTAAGATATCACTTTCTGAGACTTGTTCGAAAATCAAGATTCTAACATCTACATCTACACACATACTTACAATCTTAGAGCTGCAATTATATTCAAAACCAAACTTTAAAGGGAAACAAATCCAACTAACTACTGCCAAATATAGCTGCTATCAGGTACACCAAAACTATAAGAAAAATAATTGTAGACCGATTACTAGTTTAGAAACAATTCAGCTAACTACTTCAGGAAATAAGGTACTACTTGTATACAATAAAACGTGCTGCAAACAGTCCAAATTAATTACATGGTAGAGAGAGTTCGAATAAAGTCCAAATTACACCATCTAAATATGATTGAATACAGAATTAAGCTATTGATTCAACTAAGCATATTGTTCATTAAGTTTTCATCATAACAGTCCAAACACACAAGAACTAAAGAAATAAATTTTAACCACATGAAAAATTATACTGCCTTTACACTACTGAATACAATACAACTTAAGTAATAGAACTCCTTCCATAAAGAAAACACGATTAATCCTCGAAAAGTAGAGGCTAATATGTAACGGATTTACATTTATTCCAAAGTTTTCAAATCATTACATGATTTTAACAAAGCATTTCACATATTATGAGGGCCAAGAAGTACCTGGAAAGATCAAAATAAAAGAAAAGTGAAGGAAAATCAGTAGTGTTGTCAGCTTGGAACTCAGCAAATCAAACAACAAAAACCAGTTCTTCTAAATCATTATGAATCCAGAATGAACACAATTCTTTTGAGCTTTTGAAAGGTCTGACTAACAGGGAACTCAAGGAACAAAAAAACCAGGCAAATTTTGAACGAATTTCAATATTTTTTGAGTCTAGAAGAAGCTCAGCCGTTCCTAATATTTTTACTGTCGTATTCTCTAAATTCCAACTTGAAAAAAAAGGAACATGCATTTTGTAGATACTTCCTAAGGCAATAGAAATGATTCTATTATTTTCCAATTGCCTCCTCCCTAATTTTTATTTTTTCAAGTTAAATCCATGAATTTTTAGCCCGCTTGTTAAGTTAATCCCAAACCCCACCTTCCAGGTAGCTTCTTAATCACTTATACAACATATCTCTAAGCTAAAAATCCTAACTACTCTTTAGGCTTCTATTATTTACGTTAATTTGACCTCAAGACCAAAATCTGGGCTTGCAAAACCCCGGCTGAACCCCTTTCATTGGGCTTTTGATTTACAGAACCCAAATCCAATTCAAAGCTCAAAAGAAAACTCACCCAAAAATACAAGCTAAAGGGCTTGCAAAATCAGAAACCTTTCGAAATGAGACCAAAACCAAAAAGAGAAGGAATTAATTAGACCTAAACTTTAGAATCAAAACAAACATAACTAAAATGCACAACAAATAACTTGTTAATTACTATGACGATCTCAGGTCAAAGGAAAATCTTACATCACATTATTCAAGAGAATATCATATTGACAATGTATGGTAATTCTAACCATTGGGAATTATCCAATGAGTCGGTTCAATGATCATATCTCTATATGCGTCATCCATCTATGTGATTTAGTTAATGAGATTAACTAATCTTTATCCCATAAAGGCAATTACATAAATATTGATCTAACCTGATTACTAATGTCCAAATTAATAACTCTACGATAAAGAACAAATTTAAATTAAATTGTAAAAGACTTTGCTCTCATTATCATGATCTCTATCACGATGACAAATCTCAAAATTTAATCAAGTACCTTATCAAATTAATCAAATAATTAATAATTGATAAAAGAATATCAAATGACATTCACAAAATTATTTTCAAATAATCAAATATGATATTTGATATAGGGCATACCTACTATATTCCTCACAGATGTTCTTGAACTCCGTAAGATATTCATCGGTAGTTCTGGAACCAAGTTTGATATTTTGCAACTGTTGTTTGAGTTTAAATTCCTTATCTTTTATTGCCTGAAGATAGGTTTCCTTAACGCTGTCCCACATTTCCTTCGCTGAGGAACATCCAACAATGAAGTACATACTTTCTTATGTCATTGTATCTGAGATCCAACATTCACAGCAAGACATCCTTTTCCTCCCAAGCATTCATCACTTCTACACTTTCAGCAGTGGTGATCCTCCACCTATAGTCACAACATGGCTTGACTCTACTTTGCCTTCTTTGATGAAACTAGTCAGTTTCATGACTTGAATCAATTGCAATATTTAGATGCTCCAAATCAAATAGTTTGATGGCTTCAACTTGATTGGGCATGAGGCAAAGAGTGGTGAAGTGAGGCAGTTGAGAGTGTGGTTGTTGGGGTTGGTGTCTGGCTTAATGAAGAGGAATTTGTCATTGAAGCAAGGGAGAGCTAAAGCTCTGATTCATGTAAAAAATTAGATATTTTGGAGAAGAGAATAGGCTTGTATACAGTATATTACAATAACTACATTAAACCTATATTTATACGCATAAACAGATGACTGCCTAAATGTTATACTCTTCGTAGGTTAGATTGAGTTTTACTCTACCTTAAATACAATAAGATATTAGAATATATTTTGTATCTTTATCAATATCAATTAATAAATAACAACATATATTTCTAACTCACTCTTATTAATATCTTCAATAGACGCAAGGGTGGATCTAGGTGAGAGGAAGGGGGTTTAGTCAAGTCCCTTCAGTAAAAGGTTTTTTGTTTTATTTTATGCATATATATTAGTTATTGAATCTTTTTAGATTCTTTGAGTGTTTAATTTTTTTTTTAGCCCCTTGGTAAAAATTCAACTTCCGTCACTTCTTGGACGATCAAAAAATCGCGACCAAGCAAGAGGGGAATATGTGATATTCTATCACCGGAAAGTCCAAGACAATGAAGAAATAAACAGATTAACATTCATCTTTCTGTACTTTATTGAATTAAACCACAATTGAACTTTATTAATTTAAATTAGCAACAATCAACACATACATCAGGAAGTTGTTGCCACTAAAGTACACGCATTGACATAAATAGATTTTAATTAAACACTGCATAACATCACTTCTTGGTGTCGCAAGGTTTAATATCATTCATAGCAGAGATAGGCAAGTCACGCTCATCTATCACATAGGTGTAGTTCCGATTATAGTACTAACCAGCAAATGCCTTCATTAGATTCTGCAATGTAAAACACTTCATATTATATCATAATAAAACTACTTTATTTCCTTTTCTTTTTTTCCTGAAATTTCTTGTTCTAAGCAATAACCAGAAGTTAATAAGTATACAATTCCAAACATAAATAAATAAATAAATAAGGCAACCCAATGGACGTTTAAGCTCTCACTATGTGCGAGCTCCAAGGAAAGACTGAACCACAATGATATATTATATGTAGCCTTATCCTGCAATTTTTTAAGTGACTGTTTCCACGGTTTGAACTCCAATTCCTGTGGGTGAGAACATGAAGAGATTTGGACTCCAATTCCCATCCAAATGTTCATGCTATATCAACTCAAGTATCGAAGATGAAAAACATATTTTTACGGGGAGTGATATATGCAGAAGTATTTGACATCATTTTAATCAAACTTTAAGGGTCCAAATGAGTCAAACTGCAACTACTTTTAGACAACATATACGTAAATGGTTGTTTATGAAAAGCTCAAAACTATTACTGAAATTGATCCATCAGGCTCTTCTGGAATCATTATATGGCAGATTTGAAATACTAGATGCGAATGCAGATTTGAGAATTAGAGAACGCCCGCTGGTAAAATTATTTTGATGATACATAACAAATAGGTATGATCGTTCATAAATAATTTCCTAAAGTTAGTCCTTTTCTGAACTGGGAGAATTTTTATGATATACTGAATAATGATAAGTTCCCGGTCTCATCTATCACTGTTAAATGGAACCCAATGTCGGGATTTGTCAAGATCAATTCTAATGGCTGCTCTAAAGGCAACACATGCCTTAGTGCAGGGGGAATGATTATTCGAAATCATAATGGCGAACTTTTAGCTGCTTATGCAATCCCTTTTGGTATTATTACAAATAGTATGGCATAATCATTGGTTTTGAAGGCTGAATTAGATTGGTGTGTGAAGAAAGGATACAAGAAGATCATTGTGAAACTCTGTGGTTGTCAGTCTAAGATTAAGCTCCATAGGAGAGTGAATTGGCTTTGACCCTGCTAATCCCAAATCAGAGATCAACTCTAGCGCATACTTGAGTTGATGCATCAAGATTCCTTGATCACTCCTAGCAAATTCAATGCCCAAGAAAAACTTGAGCTCACCAAGGTCCTTGATCTTAAAATTAGATTGGAGATCATCCTTGGTCTGCTGTATAAGTAAGATATCATTACCTGTGATCCACAAGTCATCAACATAGACTAAAACCACCACTAACTTCTTTCCCACTCGTTTGAGAAACAAGGAACAATCTAGGTGGCTCTGCGTGAAACCGGAGTTCAACAATGATGTTGTTAGCTTGATATTCCATTGCCTGTAAGCCTACTTAAGGCCATAAAGGGACTTGAGCAATTTACAAACTAAGGACTTATCAGTAGAATCATTGAAGCCCTTTGGGATAGTCATATACACTTTTTCAAAAAGATCACCTTGCAAAAATGCATGGTACACATCCATTTGATTAATGGTCCAATGCCTTGAAGTTTCTATGGAAAGCACACTCCTAATAGTCACCATTTTAACCATAGGTAAAAATGTCTCTTGGTAGTCTAACCCTTCTCTCTGGTTGTATCCTTTTGCCACAAGTCTGGCTTTGAATCTCTCAACTTTCCCAGTAGACTTGTATTTAATCTTGTACATCCATTTACATCTAATAGCCTTATTACCCTTAGGTAATGGGACAAGAGCCCATGTGTTGATTTCAGACTTCATGGCTTGTACACATCTCTTATTTTTAACTGCTTTTTGGTAGGTCATTGGTTCCACTTCAACAGAGAATTGGGACAAATAACTCTAATATTTAGGTGCAATATGATCATAGGTGATTACCTTAGAGAGTGGGTATTTGCAGGATCTTGCAGACTTTTCTTTAGTAGGCTGAATATAGTCGTACATCCAGATGGGAGGTTTAGACACTCCCCCTGATCTTCTAACATCTTGTCCAAGATTGAGTGGATTACAATTAGGCACTGAAATATCATTGGTAGAACCTGCAGCTGTGGGATCATCAATTGAAGTATGTACTGTATCTGTGGAACATGAAATCTCAGTCAAATTTGGGGAATATGGAATTGATTTTAAGCAAGGTTCATTATGTGGCATATAAACAACTATAGGAGGTGGATGTGTAATGACATCCTGCCTAGGAACAAGAGTCAAATCAAGAAAGAAATATGGTGAAGCAGTGTCTAAAACTGGAATGGAAATACATCTTCATGAAAGACTATATCCCTACTAATAAAGAACACCCTGTGTTCCAAATCCAATAGCCTGTAACCCTTCTGATGAGCTGCATATCCCAACATAACAGATCTCAGTGCCCTTTGCTCAAACTTGTCATGCTTGATCAAGTTTGTTGCAAAGCATAGGCATCCTAACACCCTCAAATGGGAAACAGAAGGTTGCTTCCTATGTAGTATTGTATAAGGAGACTAACCTTCAAGAATTGATGAAGGTATCCTGTTGATAATGTAGATTGTTGTATCAATGAAATGGCCCCAGTATCTAATAGGTAGATGTCCCTGAAATCTAATAGCACTGGCTGTCTCAAATATATGCCTATGTCTTCTTTCAATAACCCCATTTTGCTGGAGAGTGTATGGGCAAGAACTTTGGTGAACAATCCGATGCAACTGAAATAAGTTCTTGCAATAATGATTGAAAATTTCCCCTCCATTATCTGATCGAAAAACCTTAATAGGCTTACCGTATTGTGTCTTGACCAAAACAATAAATTTTTGAGTAAAAACACTACATCAGATTTAAGTCTCATAAGAAATACCCAAGTCCATCTAGTGTAGTCATCCACCAAGGTAAGGAAGAATCTCATACCATTGTGAGTAGGAACCTTATACGAAACCCAAACATCCATGTGTATCAAATCAAAACTAGATAAACTTGTACTTTTACTAAGTGGGAATGGTCCTCTAGTCTGTCTTGCTGGTGGACATATCTCACACTTACTCAATTGATTGATACAAAAAAATCTGTATTATTCATTAGACTAGGAATCTTCTTAAGAACTTGTATAGGACATGTCCTGTTCTCTTATGCCATAAGTCTGCTCCACTTGCTCCACTAGTTGCTGCAAATGCTCGATTCAATTTTCCTCAAACTGATGTAGATGTGGAAAGAGCATATAGTCCATCCTCCTCCTTACCAATCCCCTTCGCCTTCCCAGACGAGAGGTCCTGAAATATAAAGCATAGTGGAGAGGATGTGACACAACATTTCAAGTCCTTTGTCAATTTTGATACTAACAAGAGAATGAACTTGAATGTTAGAACACAAAGAACATCCCTAAGGGTATCACCTTCTGTAAGTTGACATTCTCTCATGTGTGAAACTATGGCTGAATCTCCGGTAGGCAACTGGACTTGTCCTGTGTTTCCTACTGATTGTCTATTATGCAATAATTCTTTAGACCCAGTCATGTGATTCATAGATCCTGTATCTACGATCCATTTGCAAAGTGCCATATTTTCACATAACTCTACATTGCTATAAAAATATTTACCTGCCATATGAGCACTGACATCTCCAACATAACTCTTGCTCAATAGTTGTAGTTGTTGGTTATACGGGTCTTGTGTGAAGAACTGGGCTGGTATAGGTATGTTACTAGGTGCTAATTGCTCAAACTCTCTTTCAGCCTTTTGTGATGCAGATTTTGCTGGTTGCCCTAACACATGCAAGTGAGTTACTGGTTATTTTGTGAAGTTTGGCAGCTCTTTGATTTCTTGGATGTCCAAGAAGCAGTCTACCATATCTCGAAGCTCAGCCGAGGCCGAGTATAGGAGTTTGGCATCTACTGTAGTGGAGGTAATTTGGATTCTAGGTCTGTTCAAGGAGTTGGGCATTCCTCATTCTTCTCCTGTCCCCATATACTGCGATAGTAAGTCTGCTATTCAAATTGCAGCGAACCCAATTTTTCACGAACGTACAAAACACATTGAGATTGACTGTCATTTCATTAGAGAAAGGGTTCAACAAGGGTTAATTAGCACTGTCCACGTTCCTACTGCATGAAGCTAACTTGCTGACCAAGGTCCTTGGGCGATCTTAACATGAATATTTGGTATCTAAGCTAGGCCTGAAAAACATCTTCAGTGGACCTAGCTTGGGAGGGGCGGGTGTAAAGGAGGTGTCCACACAAGCAGTGTCTTAGCCCAATATACCATTAATTTAACTATAGTTGGGCTAATATAATTGTAGTTAGTCCATTAGTTAACATTTTGTATAGCTGTACATGAGGTGGCAACAGTTTGTTTGAAGTGGTTAAATATACTGTACATTACTCATTTTCAGATGTATTGAACATAAAAAATTCTTTGCTTTGCATTTCTTCTCTCGAGCTCCTTTTTCTTCTCTATGATTACAATCACAAGTCCAGTTTAATAGTGAGAATTTAACAATTATAGAGATTGACTCTTTGTTATTAGTTAACTGGTTGCTTGGAAAAGTAAAATTCCATGGAAGTTAACTGATAAATTCTGGATTTGAGACAAAAACTCGAATTTATGAAAGATCGGATAATAAAATATTGCTATAGGAAGGATATAGAGTTGATGATATCTAATCCAATTATAGCTTGAAAGTTAGACATATGACATGGTTTTACAATCTGCAACAACTGCCAGAGAAGGCTAGAGGAGAATACAGAATGGACATATATATTACAATTCCCTTCATTTAGAATGAAACAATCCAAGAATACTATTTTTCTTGACAGGAGGCTGGGTACAAGATATCAATTTAGTGTTTCTTCATATGCTTGTAACTGTGCAATATAGAAGAGGGATTAGTAGCCCTCTCAAGTCACTATTTTGTAAGCTAGAACATATATATTTTTATCCATCATTTTGTAAAGGTTTGAGGATGCTCGAACCGACATCGTAACAAAGGTAAGATGAAATATATATATAAAATCGGAAAAAGAAAGAAATTTACCAAATTAAACCACAATTGAACTTTATTGATTTGTATTAGCAACAATCAATACATACATCAGTAAGATGTTGTGACTAAAGTACATGCATTGGCATAAATAGATATTATTTAAACACTGCACATTGTCATTTCTTGGCGTCGCAAGGTTTAATATCATTCATAGCAGAGATTGGCAAGTCACGCTCATCTATCATATACGTGTAGTTCCGATCATAGTACCAATCAGCAAATGCCTTCATTAGATTCTGCATATATAAAACACTTCATTTAATATCATAATAAAACTACTTTATTTCCTTTTCTTTTTTCCTTAAATTTCTTGTTCTATGCAATAATCATCAGTTAATTAGTATACAATTCCAAACATAAATAAATAAATAAAAAGGGTATACTGTGAACTAAAGTCTCGCTATGCGCGAGGTTTGGGGAAGGACTGGATCGCAGGGGTTTATAATATGCAGCTTCACCAACTCCCATTTCTGCAAGAGGTTATTTTCACAGCTCGAACCCGTAACCTCCTAATCACATGAAGCCCTCGCTATGCGGGGGTAGGGGGAAGGGCTAGACCACAAAGGTCTATTGTACGCAGCCTCAATTCTACTCCCATTTATGTAAAAGGTTGTTTTCACAGCTCGAACCCGTGATCTCCTAATCACATGAAGGTCTCGCTATGTGGGGGTCCATGAGGGGCCGGACCACATGGTCTGTCGAACGTAATCTTACCTGTACATTTCTGCAAGAGACTTTTTCCAAAGCTCGACCCATGACCTTTTTTGGTCACGATGCAACAACTTGTGACGACATGACTCCTCTTTTAAATATTTAAATAAATATATAATCTTATACGTACCAAATTTTTAACAGTGGTGACATTTTTAGGAGACCACCATCCTTGGACTTGGGTATGATGATTGCGTGCGTCAATGAAAGCTCCTCTTAATTTAGGATTATTTGCTTTGGGCAAAGCATTTAAGAACTCCGACCTAAACTCTGAAATATCAAATCCAGAAGTATCAGAATATACACCCACGAAGGATATTAATAATTAAAAGAAGTAATTCAAGTTATCTAGAAAGTACTAACCTCTGAAGAGATTGTTCTCAGTTGCAGTGCAATTTCCGCCTTCAATGCATATATTTATCCCATCGTATATAGTAGTGTTTATCTACAAAATAGCATATGCAGAAAATAATGTAAATGTTTGATCCACTTTGCCAAAAATTACGGTGCATATCAGAGACGGATCTAGAATTTAAACTTTACGGATTCGATTAAACTATTAGCTTCTATTCTAGATATGTCGCTGATGTACGTTTATATATTAAATTTTGATAACCCTTAGTGAATTCTTGATTTTGTCACGGACCATAGTAAAGGGAAGGATAACAATTCTTAGAGGGATTGTTTTTCATAGTCCCTCGGCTCAGTTAATCCAATATTAACAATTGATAAATATGAAAGTACCTGGAATTTATCAAATGCCGACATTGCAATGTAAAGTGGTGTCTTGATTTTGTGTTGCATGTTCTCCGGGAAGAAGCACTGCGTTTGGTGAATTGGAACATTAGTTTACATGCAAAAAGACCAAAACAACATGAGCTAAATCAATCGGTAGCAGTTTGTACCATTTCTGGTTTCATTTTTTTAGTGCATGATTTTGGTAGCGTTTTGGCAGATTCCTGCACAGAAGATCAGATATATAGGTTTAGGTCACACAACCAGCACGTGTCATTTTTTCTTTTGGTCTATTTATCATGAAATTTTCCACACCAAAAAACTGTAATAAACTAAGCAATAGGAACTTACATGTATATTAACAATTGCTTTATACATTTCAGTAAAATTTTTTGATTGGTGAGGATCCTTCCTATAATTAGAAAAAAAAGAGGTCCGATGTTAGTTTGCAGTTATGAATATATCATTTTGTTTAACAAATAACTATGTCCATGCATGCATAGAAATCTTACACATGGATAAAATAACCGGCATCAACCATGCATTTCACTCTAGGAGTATTTGGCAACAATTTATGAAACCGATCACAGTATAGCATTGCTGGGTATCCCGCGGCAGAACTTCCGATCAGAAGTGCCTGCAATAATTAACTTAGTATGTGTTAAAAGCGGCGGAGATAAGATTTATACCATGAAAAGTATATTAAAAAAAAGGTAAATAAGTGAAGAAGCCAAGGGAAGTCATAACACACTTAAAATAATTGGCATTATATATGCGATGTACTATTTTTGTTGCTTTAGGCATTTCATATCTGGACTTAATAAGCTGATTAATTTAAATTCGCACCGAGTAAGTCTATTAAGGGGTAAAGCAGTCCAAAGCTCTTTATTTTAGAGGAGAGGTTGATGATAAAATATCAAAATAGCATGGGGGTTAGCTAGTTTCCGGACTGATAATTAAAAAATAATCAGTATTTACAAAGTCATTGAAAAATACTTACAAATTTATGAGGAAATATTTGAACAAAATACCCTAGCTAGCTGAAACATAGAAAGTTCGATCATAATATACTAAATTATGGAACTCCTCTGTGTAAACTTCTAGCATATTATGTTGGAACTCTATTACATTACGAAATTCCAGCAAATTTTAATGGAATCTCATATGTAAAAAATTCGACCTCCAAATTTTTTTCAGTTTTTAAAAGTATTTTTGTTTTTAGTTTTTGATGAAAAAGGTAGCACAATTTCTATTACTTTTGAAATTGGAAATAATTTTCAATTAGCAACGGTAAATCAAGCTATTTCTGAGTTTTTTCGTTAAAAAAAGTTGACAAATTAAAATTTACTTACACTTTGCGCGTTCTTCAAGCCTTTTGCTAGAACATCCTCCATTACTGCTTTAAATATCCTTGCGCCCCTAAAGTGAAGATTGGTAGCCTTAAAAATAAAGAGAAGAATGTGATTAGAGTTAATTCCATGTTTCTCTTTTAAAATTAATAGGAAAAAAAGAATCCCAACGGATTATATCGTATCTAAAAATTAGAAAGCATACAGGATCAACGTATTCGGCATTTCCCGTGAACGCTCCACCATCACAATATCTAACAAATACTTTATTCCAATTGTAAAAATCTGCATATTTTACACCAAGAAAAACAGATCATGACATGTCTAACTAGAACAGAATAATAATGTATACCAATAAAAGCAATATCAAATTAAAAAATAAAACTACTGTGATAAAAATAAAGAACAAAATCTTCTGATAGTTTAATCAAGAGATACCTGGATTTACACTCTGAGTCTTGCTGTAAATTCCTTGAAACCACCATGGTTTCATATATTTTGAGGAACCAAAGTCAGATTTGGAACGATTCAGACATTCTTCGACGGTTGTGCACCATGCTCCGCCCTACGTACAATGAGAGTTTCCAAAGATTTTTAACAAAAAAAATCTTTAAACAACACTATATGTATCTTGGGGAAAATTCATAAATAGTTTAATTTAGTTCATAATTAATTCATAAGACGATATATTATTCATCACTCTATTTTCTATCAACCACGTATACTTACGTGTGTTCGTTTGACCCTAACTATTGTTGCCATAATAAATTGGATCGATATGACTTACTGAAAGATGAACAAGCCATTTACCGACTCCATCTCCGAATCCTGGCTCAAAATGGTATGCTGGAGGTGATCCGTCCAAGCACACTGCCACATTAAAAAAATATTACTGTAACTCTTTCTAAAATTAAAAAATTACTTATTATAATTATATTAAATGTGTTGAGAATGTAAATTGAATAAATAAATGTGTGCTCTATCTAACGGTTTTAGCATTAAATGAAACGGCCACATATATTAACATGGTATCAGAGTATCCATATATTCTTGAGTCGAGTTGTGCTGCCAGTCGTTATAAACGAAAATCTTCATGTGCTTGGCCCATAAAAAGAAAAATAAAGCCCGTATGAGAGAGCATGTTGAAAATATAATTGAGTAATAAAAGTACGCTCTCTTAAATAGCTTAATCTTTTAATTGAGATGGTTATACACTTTAACAAGAAGTACATAAAATTAGTGAAGGAAATTAACCTGCTCCTTTTGATACAGCATTGTGAACGACTGTTTTTTCGACATAATATCCCTGATCTATGTATGATGTTGCGTTTTCTTTTACACAAGCCTTAGTGTTGATAATAATGGCCAAGAAACAAATAAGTACACAGACAAATTGAAATGTTTTGGCCATCATCATCCTGTAAGACATAAAACAACAGAGGGAAATAAGAAACAGATCATATCATTGCAATAGAGAAGTATATTTGCATGTTTGAGAAGGAAAAAAATACTCTACTCTACATGCACGTACTTTTTTATATATATGTTGGCAAAAGATTTATTTTGTTTTCCCCAACTGATAATTTGATCTATATATAGAAAATTTTATAGGACGGATGGTTGAAGTTAGTGCAGAGAAAATAGGCAGGCCATAGACGAGAGAAATACTAGCACCACATGTCTATATTTCCATTAATGTCTGTCTTTCCTTGTAACCTCAAGATTTGAAAGGTTATGAGGTAATATTTGTGGTAATTATAATTTACCCATGCAGTTCAAAATTTGATTACTTTGAATGTTTCTGCTTTTGAAAAAATGCATTTTAGTCTATCAATCAACTAGTCTCAATCTTATACTATTTGATCGGTTCTATGATGTATATACTCAAATCAAACTCATTTTATCCCATTACCAATGATATTACTCCGTCCCTTCCAATTTATTTGAACCTACTTGATTAAGCACAGAGTTTAAGAAAAAACTGATGATTTTTATAATTTGGAGTCATAAACAAATCAAAAAGGGATTAAAGTATTTGTGTGGTTATAAAAGCTTCTCTTTAAGGGTGAAATTATAAGTTTAAGCTAAATTGTTACTAAATTTAGAAATGGTTATTCTTTTTGGAACTGAACAAAAAGGGAATAAGTTAACATAAACTGGAACAGAGGGAGTATCTTTTAAGGCAACCTCAGACTTCATAAAATTAAAGGTTCTCGGCACGTGTATGCCGAATCATACACTCCCTCTGTTTCAATTTATTTTAACTCATTTGATCGGGCACGGAGTTTAAGGAAGGGAGAAGACGTTTGAACTTGTGGTATAAAATAATCACATATATTTTATGTAGCTATAAATCATTGCATAACAGTAAATTATTTCTAAATAAGGAATGGAGTCATTCTTTTTGACACAGACTAAAAAAGAAATAAGTTCACATAAATTAAAACGGGAGAATAGTATATGTTTTTGTTAAGTAATATTAACATTATTATGACAATCTTTGAGTAAATAATTTTTTACAAAATAAACAAGAAAAAAAAATCATTTTCGCTCTTTAAAACGTGGCAAATTGGGATGCATTGTTCAGGAACATTTTGGTAGATAAAAAGCTATTTTTACAACAAGCTTACACTAAACGATAACCAAATATTGACTACTTAATCGAAACTGTAAAAGATTTTGAAGCCAATTCCTTTTATTTTATCTCTAATACTTACATTCCTAACATGCAAGGACTAACTTAACAATTGCATAAGGCACTTAATTGAACAAAACCTATTATCATGAATATATCTAAATATTTGAGCAAAGTCGTATAAAGAAAGTCAAAACAGTCACATAACTACAAAGAAACAACTAAACATATTCAGCTAATCAAAAGATGATAAGCTAAGCTAGCACAGAAAAGTCTCACCAAATATTATTTACTAAGCTAGCAAGATGAAGTGGAGATGAAATCGGGTAAAGAATGAACCTTTATTGCTGAACTTTTCAAATATGTACGGTGAAGGTGAAAGCTCCAACAATACCTTTTCTGTGTAAAGGTTTGGAGATTTAGAGCTAGTTTTAAGGTGTAATATTTAAGTGGGAGAAGAAAAGCTAGCTGCTGCAAAAAAGAAGGCACGATTCGAACTTACAATCTCTCGTTGAAAGTGAGGTTGTTTACCATCAGAACAACCGCAGAACAACCCCTTTTGTGTTCTTTTGCTCTATGTAGTGTATCTAATTAAGGGGTGAGGACCAGTGAGAGTGTGTGTTTGTTATGGTGTGTCAGTGTGTGAGAGAATATTCCTTGGGTAATTATCTATTAGTGTGGTCAAATACAAAAGGGATAAAATTGAATTGTATGCAATAATGGAGTAAAAATTGGGTGTGAAAATGACTTGGGAATAAAAATTGGGTGTGAAAATGACTTGGGTGAATTTCGCTATCAAACAACTTAAGATGGAATCTGGCAACGTGGCAAGTAATGATTAGTTCTCCTTAAGCCATTTTGTGAATTTTCTTTTCTTTTGCAAATGAAAACAAACTAAATATGTAAATATGCGACTATTTTTGTAGAGTTTTTTTCTTCATAATCCTTAAATAAAATCTAGTAAAAATAAAGCAAAAGCTAAATATGAATATTAAACCTAAAAGAAGTAACGAAATTCTAATAAGTTATAAAAGCTCTATTACAGTCAAAAATTAGATATTCACAATACTTAGTAAAAGCAACAGGACGGTTAAGGTGTGAAGCCAAAGAATGAACAAAGATCAAGTTGATCTGTATTTGGGCACAGACATTATCATCAATAGCTTATTTTGAGTTTTAGCCTTAATTTTTCTGTTTTGAGCTCCCGATTAACTCTATTAAGTATTTTTTGATTTGGATACGCAATTGTCTTTTTTCGAAAAGTTTTTATGTAAAAAATTAAGGAAAATATGAATTTTAGCATTAAAAAATAATTTAAGTTGACTACGATTAATAATTTGTGTAAATGGATCCAGATTGGTATTTTGATGAACCAGGTAGGTCCGTATCATGATTTTGCATTCGGACATATGTCCGAAATGGAATTCGGAAGTCTCTAACTTATTTTGATGTATTTGTTGGAAACTTGCAATTTGAAGGTTTAAAGAATTCAAAAGCTTGACCATAGGTTGACTTAATGGCTATTGTGTTCAAATTTTAGTTCCAGAGCTTGGTATAGGTTCATTTTATTATTTAGGACTTATCTACAAAATTTGGTGCAAAACGGATTTGAATTGATAGAATTCAGACGCTCGATTGTGAATTTGAAAGTTCTTGAGTTTCTTTAAAGATTTCATGCATTTTGATGTCCTATTCGTAGCTCTAGGTGTTATTTTAGTATTTTGATCTTGCGAGCAAATTCATATGATGCTATTACACTTGTCTGCATGATTTGTTTATAGCCTGAGGGGCTCGGGAGAGTTTCTGATAGGCAACAAATCAATTTGTTAGTTTTTGTTGTTGCCGGTGTCAGAGACTTTGTGTTTTGCGATCACGAAGGTACTCTCGCGATCGCGAATGGAAACTTGGGGCTGGCTGGATTTCTTCATCCGAACGCAATGGCCTGATCGCGAACATGAAGCATTGGAGGGCTTACCCTTCGCGAACGTGACTATCCTCTCTCGAACGCGAAGGTCTATGGGATTTTGGGGGAGGCAGTCAAGTACACTACGCGAACGCAAAGGCGTGGGGGACAGGACATTGCGAACACACAACGTTTCTCTCGAATGGGAAGACCACTCAGATCTCTATTCTTCGCGATCGTGTTAGGCCCTTCGCGAACGCGAAGAAGGCCTGACGCCTAATGATTAAAATATCCCAAAGTCGGGAATTAAACCATTTTTTATAATTTTCAATTTTGAGCTCGTCCTAGAGGCAATTTTGAAAAGGTTTTTCATCTCAATTTCATAAGTTAGTAAATTTTTAACTTGTTTCCATACATTTCCATAAATACCCAATGATTTTTTAATTCATATATGCTTTTTCACTTAGAAATTGGGGATTTCGGTAAAAATTGGGGATCTTAAAATTGAGATTTAGACCTCAAATTAAGGTCATATTTCAAAACTAATCACATAACCGGGTTCGGGGGTGAATGGATAATTGGGTTTTGGTCCAAATATCGGGTTTTGACCAAGCATGCCAGGAGTTGACTTTATTGACTTTTTTCAAAAACATTAAAGATTGAATCTTTTTCACTCGTGGGTAATTTTTTAAAGCTTATTTTGAACTATTTGTACTATATTTGATTAGATTTGATTGATTTGGAGGCTTATTTTAGAGAAAAAGCCGCAGTTGAGCATTGATTTGATTGCGAAAGTGTCGTAAGTATCATGATTAACCTTGACTTGAGGGAGCATGACTTGTTGGTCTATTTGCTACGTGTTTTACATGTAGGGACAACATATATATGAGCTGACGAGTACTTATGTGTTGTCATTAGGTTCAAGCATGTAGGTGGAACTTATTTCTTTGCATTATATTGTTCCGTTAATTATGTTATCCATACTTAGGTTAGATCATTACTTCTTTAATTATTCATTTCGTATGTATTGCATATTTAAAGGTGTTGAATATTTTGGGAAGTTGAAAATTGATATCATGACACCATATTTGAAGTTAAATTATTTTCTATCACTATTTATTATTCGGATTCATGTTATTACATGGTGAGGATGAGATTAAAAATACGAAGGGTGATGCCGTGCCATTTCATTCATATTATTACATGGTGACGATGAGATTACAAGCATGATGGGTGATGCGTGCTATTTTATTTATATTATTACATGGTGACGAGAATAAAAGCACAAAGGGTGATGCCGTATCATCATATTCATATTATTGCATGTGAGGGCAAGAGTAAAAGTATGAAGTGTGATGCCGTGACATTTTCATATCATTGATTTAACTGATTTTTGGATTTGGTGATTTACGTGGTTATTTCGTGATTTCATACTTTCCGTATTTATTATATTTTTCCTTTTCGCATGTCCCCTCCAAATTAGTATTTTATCATCTTTTGTTATTATTGATTCTTTATATATACATGTACATGTTTATTTTACGTAGGTGTCTTATCATAACCTCGTCAAAACCTCGTCGAGATTAGGCTCGATACTTACGGAGTATATTAGATCGGTTGTACTCATATTATTCTTCTGCATTTCTTTTGTAGATACTGCTATTTGTCCTAGCGATGCTCTGTAGCTCTCTGCTCGGATCTAGTCGCAGTTGAAGACTTGAGGTACAGATACATGGCTTTTTGCAACCCTGAAGTCCCTTTCCCTTCTATCATTATTGTTTTACTAAGTATCAAAACATCTATATTTTGTTGAAACCTTATTAGTAGCACTCTAGATCATGTATTCGTGACTCCAGGTTCTAGTATATGTTTAGACTTTGCTGTCTGATGTTATATCACTATGATTTAGACTTTTATTATTATTATTGTTAAAGTTTTCTTTTCAACTATTAGAATCATATGAGTATCTATTCCATATCGGCTTGCCTAGTAAGTGGATGTTAGGCCCTATCATGGTTCCGATGTTGGGATTTTAGGTTGTGAAAAGTTAGTATCCGAGCACTAAGTTGCATAGGTATCACGAGTCATGACCAAACTTAATAGAGTTTGGAGGATCTGTGTGGAGACGTTTGTACATATCTTCTAAACACTATGAAGTTTTATGAATAATTCCACTTCTTTATTTCCCTATCGTGTGATTTTATTGTATCATTGATGTTTGAATCATTCAATTTGTAATCTATCGCAAATGGTGAGAACACGCATAACATGTCAGAGCCCCCTATTGCAACCGCTACAAGGGTAGAGGCTGAGGGCGAGGTCGAGCCAAAGTACGAGGCAGAGGCAGAGCTCAGCCTAGAGCTCGAGTAGGAACACCCACACTAGAGCCTTAATTGATCATTAGGAGGAGATCCTAGCTTAGACTGCACCAGTCAGACCCGCTCATGTTCAAGATAGATTTGTAGCCACTCCAGTACTTCAGGATGCTCTAGTCCGCTTGGTGGGCCTTAAGGAGAGTGTGGCTCAGATCGGTGCATTTTCGATAGCACCAGTCGTCTATCAAGCTTGGGGAGGAGCACAGACTCCTACTACTCACACTCTATAGCTGATGGCTCTCATATATCATACTCTTGCAGTCTAGCCAATTAGAAGAGTTTAGCCATTTGTTACTGCACAGACCAGCGAGAGGCCCGTCATATGTACTAAGGAGTTAATGAGATTGGACAAGTTCAAAAAGATCTTCCCTATTCACTTTAATAGTGCACCTTCTAAGGACCCAGAAGATCAGTTGGACCGTGGCAAAGGGTGGCTATACAACATGGTTATTGTTGTGACTAATGCGGTCGACTTTACAGTGTTCTAGATGACCAATTCAGCTAAGAGACTATGGAGAGATTATGTGTTAACCAGAGCAACAGGTTCACCTTCACTTACCTAGGATTAGTTTTCACAACTATTTTTAGAAAAGTTCATTCCTTTCACTCTGAGAGAGGAGTATCACATGCATTTTAAGCGCCTTCAGCAGGGTAGCATGACTATTACCCAGTATGAGACCCGATTTTTGGACCTATCTTGACATGCAGTTATCTTACTCCCTACTAAGAGGGATAGAGTGTGGACATTTATTAGTGGACTTACTTTTAGTATTAGGCTACAAATGGCCAAGGAGACTGGAGATGATATTTCTTTTCATATGGTTGTAGAGATTGCTAGACGGATCAACATGGTTCGTGATAATGAGAGGGGGTACTTGATAAAAGGCCTCGTCATTTCGGTGGTTTAGTGGTGCCTCACCTGGAGGAAGGGGTACTTTTGGTAGAGGCTATCCTCCCAGGCCATTTCATTCAGCGCTTAAGGCATCCCATGGTGCTTCGAGTAGTCGTGATCCTTATGTATCTCATCTTGAGTAGCTAGCCTCGAGTGTACCATCAGCCCTATTAGAGCACCTAAGATCTAGAGTTATCAGGGTGGTTATTAAGGTCGACAGGGCCAGTTCCAAGGTCAGCAGTCACATCAGCTAAGGGCTTGTTATACTTCAGAAGATCTGAGGCACCATTCTAGATTTTGCCCAACGTCACAAGGCAACATGCCACAACAGAGTAAAAGCATTATTTAGTATTCGGATTCATATTATTATATGGTGAGGATGAGAGTAAAAGCATGAAGCTGATGCCGTGCTATTTCATTTACATTATTACATTGTGAGGTCGAGAGTAAAAGTATGAATGATGATGCCGTGCCATTATATTCATATTATTGCATGGTGAGGACGAGAGTATAAGCACAAAGGGTGATGCCGTGCCAATTTCATATCATTGATTTAACTTATTTTTGATTTTGGTGATTTAAGTGGTTATTTCGTGATTTCATACTTGCCGTATTTACTATATTTTTCCCTTTTCGCATGTCCTCTTCAGGTTAGTATTTTATCATTCCTTACATGTTTATTTTGGCGTAGGTGTCTTGTCATAACCTCATCACTACCTTGTCGAGGTTGGGCTCTAGAGTATATTAAGTTAGTTTTACTCATGCTACACTTCTGCAGTTCTTATGCATATACTGGTAATGGTCCTAGCGGCACTCAGTATCTTTCTGCTCGGCTCCAGTTGCAGTTGGAGATTTAGGTATAGCTCCACGATGTCCGCAGTCGTGAAGTCCCCTTCCCTTCTATCATTACTGTTTTATTGAGTTTCAAAACAATTGTATTTTATTCAGGAATTATTTATATCAGTTTAAATGCTCATATATTCGTGACTCTAAATTCTGGAATATGTTAAGACTTTCTTTTCCAGTGTTATATCATTGGGCTTCAGGCTTTTATCATTATTATTGTTAATGTTTTGTTTTCAACTATTAGAATTGGTTAATTATATATTCTACCTCAGCTTGCCTAGCAAGTGGATGTTAGGAGCCATCATGGTCCCGAGTTTGGGATTCCGAGTCGTAACATGTCTAAAGTGATCTTAGGAGTGAGTGTCGGACTACCAATTTGTGTCACCATTGCTTGTATCCTTTTGGGAGGATTAGTAAAAAATGGTAGGGTAAGGTTATTATACTTGTCAACAAGGCTTTGTTAAAAGGTTTATGATTGGATGCCCCTGAGTTTATAATCCATGAGTACGTCAGTCTTATTTTTTAAAACTTTCACATGACTACTTACCAAAATCAATAGAGGATGTACGTGCTGCAGTACCTGTAAATTTTACTCCTCCACTTATAAGGTTACAATTGCTTATGCACTATGTTCCTCCCAAACTAAATTGTAACAGACTTACCAATTGCCCATATATACTCCTCCTTAGTGAGGCTTGAAATTTCATAATTACCATGAGTAGCATGTCTGTCACTATCAACAGACTGTGTCTAAGTGGTTACAACATGTACATTGGATATTGTTTTGCTTCCTTTGTTGAACATGAAGTTCTTATTAGCATTGTAGTTGTGGTTTTGGTTTTTGGTTGAAGCGGGACTTTTGATTGTAGCTTATGTTTAGATTCTAGTTTTTATTGAGATTCTGGGGATATCCATGAAGTTTTTAGTATTTCTCTTTGGTGTGTCCTAGTCTCTTGCAGTGATCACAAAAAGGTCTCGTCCTATTATTTCCATTATTATCGAGAGAGTAGACCTGAAGGAAATTGGTCTACATGTGTTCACATTCAATGGTGTGGATTCAATAATTGAATGATTGATTGGCCTTATTTCTCTTTGCCTTTCCTCTTGGATTAACAAAGAAAATATCTGTGCAATTGAAGGAAATGGATTGATCATGAGGATTCTACCTCAAACTATAGTTGTTGTCACACCTCATTTTTTACACGGCTACCCCGAAGGATGACGCATATAAGGGAGTTTTTCCAATTAAAGAGACATTATTTGAAATGAGATTAATTATTTATTTAAGAATCGCCACTTGGGATAGGTTTGGCTTTTGGTGTTCCAAGTCACCGGTTTATTTTTGAATCCAAAATTGAGGAAATTTTTTTCAACTGCACAATTGGAGTTTGCGAACCAGAAATTGTTGAGTTAGGAATTCTCTTGACCCGAGGGAAGGTGTTAGGTATCACCCGATCCCGTGGTTCTAGCATGGTCGCTTAAACTATTGTAAATGGCTAAGAATTTGATTTTATGCATGTTCATTCCTATTGTGCAATTTTAAAACTATTAATCGCTTTATGTCATATTTAGGAATATTTATAACGTCATTAAAATACGTCTCGAACCACGTCACATAAATGCACACAGGTTCTCGACACATTTTAACATCGTTGAGACTTGGATTTGGGTCACATAAATACGCATCCGAGTTTACGAAGATATTTTATTAATAAATTCGCGCCTATAGCAACTACGCGTTTAGAAGTTCGTGGAAGGCTGTGAAATTCGCTAAACAGAACGTCCAACTTCTTATGTATTTTATTAAGTTTAGGAGCCTCACTTTATTTTATAAAGGCAAACTAAAGCATACTACAATTTTTAATTATGCTTGTATCTAAAATTGTCCTAAAATTTCATACACATGGGATGCATTTTAGAGAGATTTAACACTCACATTTCCAGCCTCATTCATGGCTGGTTATGTAACTTGGGCTTCATTTATAGCTAGCCTAGGAAGTGTATATTCTTCATGTTACAACTGCTAACAATTGGGCCTTCCGATAAAGCCCAGAAACACTGGACTATGAGTCCATTGTAGGAAAATAATAGCAACTTTTTTACTGATTATATTACTGTCGCAAAATTATACAAGTAATTATTCTGAATTATACTGAAGGTGTTTTAAAAAAAAGATGATGAGAATGATTTCACATTCAATAGGTCCTAATTTAGATTTCAATCTAGTAAGAAAATTTGAAATACTCGTCGTTCAGAGTATATTTATATACAGTTGCTGGTTCATTACTACATCCTCATCACGGAGCTAAGTAAAATTATGAACAAGGCCATGTTAATCTAAACTAATGAAGTCAAAATTCACATACAGTCCAGTGTTTTTTTAACAAGTTTACAGACATTACAATATTTGGAAGGCTATTGAAAGTGAATTTACACTCATAATATGAAATTGATATATAGAACATTATTGTCTTCATTATCAACCTATAATCTCGAATATACATAGCTACTGTTTCTCAGATTTTGAGTGAAGATGGATACCTGGAATTTCAGCAAAAAATGAAACCTATGAGTAAGGTTAAGAGAGTAGCAAGCAAACACAGCAGCCACATATCCAACAAAGACCCAGGAACTCAGGAAATTTGAGAGGCGAATAGTGACAATATATCTCTAAAACGACCTAGAACTTGTATCGATTATTAAGGAAAATTCACTCAGAAGAAACAACTCGAAGAGAAGTTTCTGAATAGTGCATGAAGGTCTACGGTATATTCTATTCCAACTCTCTAAAAACCTGAAGAAAAATCCCTAATCCTTTTTACAAAATCTGCTCGAACATAATCCAGTTTTTTTTGAACTGGTATGATTGTCCCCTTTTATAACTGAAGCCTTAGAGCAACATCAATTTCTTTCTTTTCCTTTTAGTCCCTAATCCAATTTTCAGTTTTGCCTAAATGGTCCTTGGTTTTCTGACTTGTGCCTCAAGTTTTGAGGCATAAATTATACTTAGACCCCTCACTAGAATGTTCTAGGAGTTTTTTACAAGATTCCCTATATTCGAATGTCCTTAATACCCCTCTCCCTTTCGTAATTACTGGCATAAGAGTTTCTAACCTTGGTTCTCATTCATTTTATCAGAAATTGACCCTTAGTTATTTTCAATTCATACATTAAGATTATCAAGTAGGATAAAATTCTGAAAGGGTAACCATGGCATTTAATTGCATACGTCCAGGGGGTCAGAATTTAAACAATTCAACCTTCGTACTCAGGCAAAAATATAAAACTGAATCCACACTAATTTCAGAAATGGAGGCACCAACAAAATATGACTAAGTCTGAGCTCCGTACAATAATCCAAACAATGTTAACAGGAATAGGCTACGAGTTCAAATGTTAAGCAGTCCATTCAGGAAGGATGAACATGTAACTCTAGATGGAAACCACTATTTATGGTAACTCATAAATGACAAGATGGACAAATGAACTTGAATATGCAACAATAAAAGGAAATGGGGGCAAGGATGAACACATAGTAATTGTTCAGAATCACAAATGTAACAAATGAAAAATCAGGAACATGTGCCTCTAGATGGAAATGACTATCCAACATGTTTTGAATATGAAGAGATAGAAAACGAGTAACAATAAACAAGCAGGAGAAGGCATATAACTTCAAAAATGAACAGATGAACTCAAGCAAATGAAAAATCAAATAAAGTCAACTAGAATAGTAAAGCACACACAAAGAATCAAAGCATAGAGACTTACGTTTTAGCGTCGCAAACCTAAAAATAGGGTTTTACAAATCTTCAGATTTTTGACCTCTTCTGAGGTCCTTGGACTTTTCAAGGTCTTTTCCTCTCATAAAGGAGAGGGAAAAAGGGTTTGAGGGGGTCAACTGGTTCTGAGACCTAGTGGGGGTTTTTTTAGATTGGATTTTCAGTCACGCCTAGTGGTGTTTGAGGGTTGTGGGTGGTAGAGTTATGGATAAGGATAGGACATAGTCACCCGAGACTAATTTGACGGGGTTCTGGTGAGTTTTAGGGATTGGGGTTAATTTCGATTTGATATTCGAGCCGGTCCGTTAGGATTCGAAGGGTGTGGTTTAGATGGTTGGAAAGAGGGATGGGAGCATGTTTAGGGGTATTATTTTGGGTTGGGTTGCTCGATACGGTGGTGCCGGTGAACCTTCTGTCAAATATTCGAGGAGTTGGGTGGTTGTTCGAAGAAAACTAACAATGGGAATGGAAAGAGGGGGTCGAGGTGGTCTGGTGGTGTAAATCTGAGGCCGTTTGGTGACCGGCTACCACCGTGAGGCGATTTCCGGCGGCGGCATTAGAGTGGTTGATGGGTGGTAGGCGGTGGCCTTATGGTGGTGCCCGGGTGGTGATACACCAGCGTCACATTTACGAGGAAGAAGGTGTGTTTGTCTCTGAGTATACAGAGACGTTTGGACGTATATATCTGATTTTGGGAATGGTTTCAGGGCCATTGGATGGCTTGTGATCAACAGCTCAGATGAACTGCCCAAAACAGTGTCATTTTGGGACGTCTCTTGTGGACTGGGTCGGGGACCAACTGTTGGGCCGGGCATGGGGTTTTTTTTACAGGGTTTAATGATATGGGCCATCCAGGTTTGGCCCAATTGTGGCAAGCCTGAGTGGTTTATGAGAAAAATCTATTTTGTTTTTATTTTCTTATTTATTTTTAATTCCTAATTGCATTTTAAAAATTCTAATTGAGCTAACTAATGCAACAAATGAAAATTAAACACAAAAAATGCAAAACAATTAAAATGCTGGAAATACTACTTTGTTTTTGTGATTTTTGTTTTTAGAAAAAATAAACCTAATTACCAATTAATCTAGCAAAACTATGGAATTAAATCCTAAATGCTTGTGCAATTCTGTATATTCTTTTATGTTTTATGCATGCATTAATGAAAACACACTGACACGCGCAATTAAATCCTAAAAATAAATATTTAAAAGGAAAAATCCTAAACTTGAGAATCCTGTAGGAGTCATCTCAATGGGGCAAAAATCATATGCTCACAGCTGCCCCTCGTTGCTCGGAAACGCGAAGGGTTTTCGTGCAAAGACACGTGAGCAAACCTGAGCGATTCTCATCCAACTGAATACTCCGTGTGAAGCACTTACCGACTCTTTATTAAAAAATAAAAACAAAGCTAAGTTGGCTGGGTATATCGTCTACGAGTTACAAAACTCCTACTCATGAGTCTCTTGAAACTTGATCTCGAGTCTTGGCTAGCTCTTGTAGCAGACTTTGATCCGAATGTTAATGCCCGTTAGCTACAACTGCTAGTTTATTCATCAAGTTGAAACAAAGCAGGGCAGGTGGGTCTCTTTTTGTTCTTTTCCTCTTTTCATTATTTTGGATTGGAACTCCTTCCTTCGGTCATCACGAATTATGTGCCTTGGAGTACAACCTGCTCGGACAACAAAACAAACAAACGAATGAAATTTTCTGCCCCAGTTTCCACTGGGAAATTTTGTGAGTTATCTCCAACACAAATCTAAGCTATTTTTTACTGAAAACAAATAAAGCCAGGATCGTGTATCCTTTGGACTGATTTCCACGTTATGTTAGGAAGGAAAAAGGGTCTTTACGAGGGATAGGAGGAGGATCCACGGGTTATGCCCGGAGAGAAAAAGTCCCTGCTGGGGTAAGAAAAAGATCCGGGGGTTATGCCGGGATGGGAATGAAAAGTCCCTGCTAGGGATGCAAGGAAAACCACGAGTTATGCAGGGATTTAAATGGGGAATTCCTGGGTTATGCCAGGATTTTGAAGGAAAAGTTCCTAGGTTATGCTAGGGTGATCCACGGGTTATGCCGGGATGGAAAAACTTCCTGGGTTATGCCAGGGGAATCCATGGGTTATGCTGGGATAGAAAAAAACTCCTAGGTTATGCTAGGGGGATCCACGAGCTATGGAGAGATTGAAAGAAAACTCCTAGGTTATGCTAGGAGGATTCACGGGTTATGCGGGGATTGAAAGAAACTCCTAGATTATGATAGGGAGATCGACGGGTTATGCTGGGATGAATGGGAAATTCCTGGGTTATGCCAGGGTAATCCGCGGGTTTTGCCGGGATTGAAAAAGAAACTCCTAGGTTATGCTAGCGATATCTACTGGGTATTTCGGGATGAATGGAAAATTCCAGGGTTATGCTAGGGGAATCCGCAGGTTATGCCAGGATTGAGAGAAAACTCCTAGGTTATGCTAGGGAGTTACAAGGAAGTGAAGGACCACAAAGATCCTTTGACTATGCTGGGATGGAGAATAAAAGGAAAAATCCTTAGGTTATGCTAAGGATAGAGGAGCGTTAACTTTTACACTATGCTTGGGAGTAGAAAGTGGGAGAAAAAAAAAGGGTCCTCAGGTTATGTTGGGGATGTAAAGAGAAACTTTCCGGGTTATGCCGGAGAGCAAAGGAAGGAAATTTCTTGGTCTATGCTGGAGGGGGTGGAAGACATTCCTCGGGTTATACCGAGGAAATCCACAAGCTGCACAAGGGGAAGCTAGGGATTGGAATCCCATGCTATCATGTTTATTTATGAGTTTGCAGGAAAAGAACGAAAAGAAAAACTTACCTTTTGTTATTGATGCAACACAATTTTTGGTCCTTGCGCCATTCCTTTGGTTGTGTTTACTCCGTTTTCCTTTTGTTTTTCTAGATTATACCTGCATCTACTTTAATTCAAAATCAAAACAAACTATTAATTTGAACAGTGATTGGGTTTACGACTTTGTTCTGCTTGATTTCAGCTTCATTTCTGTTAGAGGAAAACCCTTGACTTGTGATCTTTGCCTCGTAGGTTGGCTGGGGGGTCCTCATTTTCGGGTTGGTTTTTTGTTTTCCCGGCCTTTGGTCATGAGTTTTGTCCTGATTTCGAATTTAGGGCTTGCCTTTGGGATCATTGATAAGAACCATTGTCATGTTTGGCTTAAACCTTCTGACTTTTTTTCACCTTCATTGGCTTTCAACTTTGAATTTCCTTTATTTCTATTTTCCTGCTTTCGAAGCGTTAGCCATCATGGTCAGCCAGGGTTGGCTAAATGCGCTCGATGATGCCGGACATTCCTTTAGTTCTTTCCAGGAGAAAAACCCGTGAAACCGACACTGCTACCTTTCTTATGGAATGGTCAGGACATCAAAGTTAACAGGGAAAGAAATGAAGCATGAATTTTGGATAGGTATGTCTCTTTTGGAGGAAGAAGAGAGGACTTATCTGGGAGTGTGTGCCGGCTTTAAATGGCAACGACATGCTTCTTGGACTGAATACCCGGCCTAGATCCATTTCTGCTTTCTGATTTCAAATCTGTCAGAACCGAAGAAAACTTATTCAGACTTGAGCGGCAATATATCCTTTTCTTTCGCCAATCGACATCTCTCATTCCTCTTCTCCCGTCGCCCGATAGTGCTCTTTGCAAGTTTTCGCCAAACGGACTCTCATTGTGTTTTTCTCTGCTCGCCGTCGCCTTATGGTGCCCGGAGGTTTTCACCGATAAGATCTCTCATTTTATTTCTCTCAAAAATTTGAGTTCTGCCGAATCCCAACAAAGGTATTTTTCACATTTGTGTTCTGGTCAACTAATCTGAAGGACTTGGACTAAGCTTCTTGGGTAGAGGAAGTTGGACGGGAATCTACAACTTTGGAATGATTCGGGTGGATTTGTAACCAAACCAATACATTTCTTCCCCAGTTTTGGTTTTCTTGGGGAAATGGGGTTTTTATTCTGATATGACTAAACCTCAAGGAGAGGCTGCCTACATATCTTTTCAGAATCAAGTCATACGTAGTTCAGGAAGTTTTTCCTAAACTAATTTGTTTGTGTTTCTTCTTCTTCTTCTTCTTTTTTTTAGCATTCATTTTTGTTTCATTTTTTTTCTTTCTTCTTTCTTTTTTTTTTCTTCTTCTTTTTTTTTGAACAACATTTCCAGGTTCCAAAGAGCGTGATCAAAGAAACGCAACCGGCTCAAAGGGTTTGCGAGGGATTGATAGTGTTTATGGTTGCGAGAAAGAAAAGCCTTCGTCATTTCAATCAACCGGGGTCATTGCTCAGGGAGTTCAAACATAATACCTTTTTACTGCATCTGCATTTACTGCATCCTCGGGCTCGTCTCCTTCAATGTCGCCCAAGTACAATGCTCATTTAGGCAGTATCTTTCTGATAATGTACGGACCTTTCCAGTTTGGAGCGAACTTTCCATTAGCTTCTTGATGGTGAGGAAGTATACGCCTCAATACCAACTGCCCGACTTCGAAATTTCTAGGGTGCACTTTATTGTTGTAAGCGCGGGCCATTCTTTATTGATACAGCTGCCCGTAACACACTGCAGCCATTCGTTTTTCATCACTTAATGATAGCTTCTCCAAACAAGTTTTAACCTACTCGTTATCCTCAATTTCTGCTTCGATAATTACTCGGAGCGAAGGGTTTTCTACCTCTGCTGGTATTACAGCTTCAGTCCCATAGGCCAGTAAGTAGGGAGTTGCTCCTGCCGATGTGTGCACTGTGGTGCGATATCCCATCAATGCGAAAGGAAACTTTTCATGCCATTGCCTCGAGCTTTGAATCATTTTACTCAAGATCTTGTTGATGTTCTTGTTAGCTGCTTCGACGACACCATTGGCTTTGGACCGGTAAGTGGTGGAGTTTCTATCTGTTATCTTGAATTGTTCACATATTTCTCCCATCAGACGACTGTTTAGATTAGCTGTGTTGTCTCTAATGATGATAGAAGGAATCCCAAAATGACAAATGATATTGGAATGCACAAAATCCACCATTGCTTTCTTGGTAAAAGACTTAAGAGTGATGGCTTCAACTCATTTTGTGAAGTAGTCAATAGCGACCGAAATGAATCTGTGTCCATTTGAAGCTTTTGGCTCAATCGGCCCACTGACATCCATGCCCCAAGCAGCAAATGGCCAGGGTGCTGCCATAGGATGCAATTCAGTAGGCAGTGCATGAATCAAATCACCGTGCACCTGGCATTGATGACATTGTCGAATGAAGCTGAAGCAATCTTTCTCCATGGTCATCCAGTAATAGCCGGCTCGGAGTATCTTCTTTGCCAGTACGTTGCCATTCATATGAAGCCCGCACATTCCCGCTTGTACTTCATGCATAATTATCCCAGCTTCCTCTGTGTTAGTACATCTCAGCAAGTTAAGATCTGGAGTCCTTTTGTGTAAAGTATCACCACTCAAGAAGAAATTGCTTGCGTGCCGCCGGGTGATTTCTTTTATTCCCAGTGGCTTACTCGGGATACTCTTGTGTTTTTAGGAATCTATTGATGTCGTAATACCAGGGTTGTGTGCTAGACTCTGCTTTGGTCACATTACAATACCCATGTCTTTGTTTGGTTTGGATTTGTAAATGATCAACATAGGCATTTCCAGGGTATGGCAACATGGAGGCCAAGGTTGCGAGTGCGTCTGCCAACTCATTGTGGCAACGGGGAGTGTACCTGAATTGTACCAACTTGAACCGTTTGCTGAGGTCTTCCACATGTTGTCTGTATGGGATGAGTTTAACGTCTCATGTTTCCCATTCTCGTTGAGCCTATCGGATGATCAGATCGAAATCTCCCATGATGAACAATTACTCAACATCCTGGTCAATGGCCATGTTCATGACAATGATGGAAGCCACATATTAACTGTATTATTAGTGCAGAAAAACCGGATCCCCGCTATTGCCGGATAATGCTGACCCGTGGGTGAGATTAAAATTTCCCCAATCCCTACGCGTTTTGCGTTTACTGCTTCGTCGAAGAACATTTTCCATGTGAAGATGTCTTCAGATGTTACTTCCACCGAATTCACTTCTTCATCAAGAAAATAGGTGTTTAAAGGCTGATATTCATCATCAACGGGATTTTCAGCCAGATGATCTGCCAATGCTTGAGCCTTCATTTCAGTACGAGTCACATAAACTATGTCGAATTTGGTGAGAAGGATTTTCCATTTGGCCAATCGCCTTGTGGGCATTGACTTTTGGAATATATACCTGAGTGGGTCCAGCCTGGTTATGAGGTAAGTGGTATGAGCTTACAGATAATGCCTTAACTTCTGATCCACCCACATCAAGGCGCAACAGGTTCTTTCTAGCAGTGTGTACTTGGCCTCATAACTCGTAAACTTCTTGCTTAGATTATAAATGGATTGCTCTTTCTTTCCTGTGGTATCGTGATGCCCGAGAATGCAACCGAAAGAGCTTCCCAAGACTGTTAGATAGAGAAATAGTGGCCTTCGCGGTTCCGGTAGAACCAACACTGGAGGGTTGGATAAATAGTGTTTTATTTTGTCAAAAGCCTCTTGACACTCGACAGTCCATTTAACGGCTGCATCCTTTTTCACTAGCTTGAATATGGGCTCGCATGTGGAAGTCAGCTGGGCGATGAACTTGCTGATGTAATTCAATCTTCCCAATAAATTCATTAAACCCTTTTTGGTCCATGGCGGAGGCAGCTCTCAAATGGATTTTATCTTGGTCGGATCCAACTCGATACCTCTTCGGCTGACGATGAATCTCAAAAGTTTGCCTGACGGGACCTCAAATGCACCCTTTGCTGGATTTAATTTCAAGTCATACTTGCGAAGCCTTTCAAAGAACTTCCTTAAGTCCCTTACGTGATCATCCTGAATCTTGGACTTGATAATCACATCATCCATGTATGCTTCATGTCGTGGAAAATGGTTGTCATGGCCCTCATATATGTTGCCCCGGCATATTTCAATCCGAAAGGCATAACTTTGTAACAATAATTTCCCCAAGGTGTGGTGAAGGCGGTTTTCTCAGCATCTTTCTCATCCATCAACACTTGGTGGTATCCTGCATAACAATCTACAAAGGACTGAATCTTGTGTTTGGCATAGTTATCGACAAGGATGTGGATGTTGGGTAGAGGGAAGTTGTCCTTGGGACTCGCCTTGTTTAAATCTTTGTAATCCACACACACTCGAGTTTTTCCATCTTTCTACTGTACCGAGACCACATTGTCCAACCATGTGGTGTATCGAACCACTCGGATTACCCCCCTGTAGCTGTTTTGTGATCTCTTCCTTGATTTTGTCGCTGACATCAGGTTTGAACTTTCTTTGTTTTTGTCGGACCAGAGGGAATTCGAGATATGTGGGA
Source organism: Nicotiana benthamiana (assembly GCA_034376525.1). Lineage (NCBI taxonomy): Eukaryota > Viridiplantae > Streptophyta > Magnoliopsida > Solanales > Solanaceae > Nicotiana > Nicotiana benthamiana. The sequence continues at coordinate 99,525,756 of CM067338.1, forward strand.
AACTTATGAACCACCAGATCAACGCTCAATCCAGGAATATCATCGTAAGACCAAGCAAATATATCTTTGAATTCCAAAAGAAGTTTAACTAATGAATCCCGTATTTCTTTATTCACATGGATGCTTATTTTAGTTTCCTTGATTTCTCCGGAATGGCCCAAGTGAACCGGATCGGTATCGCTTAAGTTTTTCTTTTGTTTATTTGCAAAATGTTCCAACTCTCGGTTGATTTCCTAACAGCCTCTTCTTCATCATTTTCCGGTTCTTGGTTCATTATATCACAAATAGGTAGCATGTTTGGGTCGTGGCATAAAGTCTGCGAGCATGTCGTTTTATTTAAAGCCGCATTACAGGGACTGAAAGAAAAAATGAACAATAAAAGAAAGACAAAATCATATAGGAGTTTGTTACAAGATTCCCTATATTTGAATGTCCTTAATACCCCTGTCTCTTTCCCTAATTACTAGCATAAGAGTTTCTAGCCTTGTTTCTCATTCATTTGGTCAGAAATTGACCCTAGTTAGTTATTTTCAATTCATACATTAAGATTATCAACTAGGATCAAATTCTGAAAGGGTAACCATGGAAAATTTAATTGCATACGTCCAGGGATCAGGATTTAAACAATGCAACCTTCACACTCAGGCAAAAATACAAAATTGAATCCACATTAATTTCAGAAATGCAAGGCACCAACCAAATATGACTAATTCGGAACTCCGTACAATAATCCAAACAAAGTCAACAAGAATAGCCTACAAGTTCAAATGTTAAGCAGGCCATTCAAGAAGGATGAACATGTAACTCTAGATGGAAACCACTATTTATGGTACCTCAAAGATGACAAGATGTACTAATGAACTTGAACATGCAACAATAAAAGAAAAAGGGGGCAAGGATGGACACATAGTAATTGTTCAGAATCACAAATGTAACAAATTAAAACTCAGGAACATGTGCCTCTAGATGGAAATGACTATCCAGCATGTTTTAAAGATGAAGAGATAGAGAACGAGTAACAATCAACAAGCAGGAGAAGGCATATAAATCCAAAAATGAATAGATGAACTCAAGCGAATGAAAAATCAAATAAAATCAACTAGAATAGGAAAGCACACACAAAGAATCAAGCGCATAAAGACTTTGATTTTAACGTCGCAACCCTAAACATAGGGTTTTCCAAATCTTCGAATTTTGACCTCTTCTGAGGTCCTTGGACCTTTCAAGGTCTTTGCCTATCATGACGGAGAGGGAAAAAAGGGTTTCAGGGGGTCAACTGGTTCTGAGACCTAATGAGGGTTTCATAGATTGGATATTTAGTCACGCCCAGTGGTGTTTGAGGATTGTGGGTGGAAAGATTGCGGATAGGGATAGGAGATGGTCACCTGGGACCAATTTGACAAGGTTCCGATGAGTTTTAGGGTTTGGCGTTAATTTCAATTTGACATTCGAGCCGGTCCGTTAGGATTCGAAGGGTGTTATTCAGATGGTTGGAAAGAGGGAGGGGAGGTGGTTCAGGGGTGTTATTTTTTGTTGGTTTAGGGTTGGGTTGCCGTAGATAATGGTGCCGATGAACCTTCTGTCAAATATTCAAGGAGTTGGGTGCTTGTTCGAAGAAAACTAAAAATGGGAAGGGAAAGAGGGGGTCGAGTTGGTTTGGTTGTGTAAATCTAAGGCCATTTGGTGACCGGCCGCCGCCGTGAGGCGATTTTCGGCTGCGGCATTAGGGTGGTTGATAGGTGGTAGGGGTGATCTTATGGTGGTGCCGGGGTGGTGATACACCGGCATTACATGTACGAGGAAGAAGGTGTGTTTGTCTCTGAGTATATAGAGACGTTTGGACATATATATCTGATTTTAGGAATGGCTTCAGGGCCGTTAGATGGCTTATGATCAACGACTCAGATGAACTGCCCCAAAACGGTGTCGTTTGGGGCCTCTCTTGTGGACTTGGTCGCGAACCAACTGTTGGCCGGGCATAGGGCATTTTTTAAAGGGTTTAATGATTTGGGCCCCCCAGGTTTGACCCAATTGTGGCCAGCCTGGGTGGTTTATGAGAAAAATCTATTTTGTATTAGTTTTCTTATTTATTTTTAATTCCTAATTGCATTTTAAAAATTCTGATCTAGTTAACTAATGCAACAAATTAAAATTAAACACAAAAAATTCAAAACAATTAATATTCCAGAAATACTAAATTTTTGTGGTTTTCGTTTTTTGCAAAAATAAACCTAATTGCCAATTAATGTAGCAAAACTATGGAATTAAATCCTAAATGCTTGTGCAATTTCATATATTTTTTTTATGGTTTTATGCATGCATTAGTGAAAACACACTGACACGCACAATTAAATACTAAAAACAAATATTTAAAAGGAAAAATCCTAAACTTGAGAATCCTGTAGGAGTCATCTCAACGGGACAAAAATCATATGCTCACAGTTGTAAAAACGGGACTAGCCGTTTTGCTTCTAGATCCATGTTACCCTAAATAAGACTTCCCGTATGTTCTTTAACTGCTTTTGCGGGAGGTTAGTCCGGGATTTGGAAGAGTTCGGGTTGAAATTGGAACACTTAGTTCCTTAATGTTGCTAAAAAGGGCTAATTTTGACTTGAGTCAACTCTTTAAGTAAACGACCTCGGAATCGAGATTTGATGGTTCAAATAGGTTCTTATGATTATTTAGTACACGCACATATGTTCATATTGTATTTTTGAATACTTGGGAGCGTTTCGGCGCTTAATATTGAAAGCCTGCTCATTGAATGTTCAAAAGTTCTATAAATTTGATTTGGAGTAGGTTTTGGTGTTATCGAGGTATGTTTAAGATTCAGAGCTTGGGAATAGTTCCGTATGTCGATATTAGACTTGCACGCAAAATTTGGCACCATTCCAAGTTGATTTGATAGGAATCGGAGGCGCATATGTGTTTTTAGAAGATTTGGGTTTTCATGATCTGATTCATGCATTTTGGCATCTGATTCGTGCTTTTAGATGTTATTCCTGCTTTTCGATCATGCGAGCAAGTTCGGATGATATTTTTAGGTTTGTGTGAAAGTTTGGTGTAAAGCCCCGAGGGCTCGAGTGTGTTTCGGATGCGTTCGCATTGATGGGAAAGACTTTAGTTTTCTTGTTTTTTAGCTGGTGTATCTGGTGTCACAAATCCTAGTTTTTGTTCGCATTTGCGAGATTTACTTCGCAATTGTGAAAAAGTCTAGTCAAGGCACGACTTGTATTTGTGAGATTTTCAGTCGCATTTACAATGAGCCCTACGTATTTGCAATGTTGTGGCCGCAAATGCAACCTTGACAGTTAAGGCCCAGCTTCGCATTTTCGTATTTGCGATGATATCGTCGCATTTATGAATAAGGTGTATACAACACTTGCGACCTCTGCAGCAGTTTTTGTCACGGGTCTTAGCTTTATTTCCGTTATTGCCCACTTGGTCATAGAAGATTTTAAGAGTATTTTTGGGAGGGGTTCCAGCAACATCAAAAGGTAAGTTATCCCTATCAATTCTTTAGCTAAATATACGAATCATAAGTAGATTTAACATGGAAATGGTAGGATTTATGGATTTTAAGGAAACCTAGGGTATTGATAAAAATAAGATTTAACCACGAAAATAGTTATGGAATTGAGTAAAAATTATATATTTGAGTTCGTGTGGCTATGGGTAACAACTTTCTTTTCTTGAATTCGGGCATACGAACGAACTTTTAGGAGTCTTCCAATTAGGGTTGGGTAATTACTCTAATATCTAAGTTATTAAATCTTGAATGTATATTGATTATTTTATATAATGTTTGGCTAGCTGTTGAATTTTTGGCACCAAGTGGGGTCTTTCGAGTGAATTTGTGGGCAAAGATTGAGCTTTAAGACGAGGTAAGTCTCTTACCTAATCTTGTAAGAGAGAATTTACCCTATAAGCTATTTATATTACTATTTCTCTCTAATTGTGGGGGCTACATACGTACAAGGTGATGATAGTCAGTGCGTAGCTACTAATTATGCTTATGTCTGGGTAGTTTAGGACCAAATCATGAAATACTTATAATGTTTATATCTTAGAGTTAATTAAAGTTCCTAGACTATTTTGGAACTTGATAAGAAAATTTTAAAAGACTGAATTCATTTACTTGACTTATATTGGATTACTTGACCGTAAACATAAATTGTGTTTCATTGAGTATTATCCTTTTAATAACATTAAAAAAATCTGATGTTCATATGTGGAGCGGGTTGAATGCCTCATCACTAGAATAGAGGCATCTATGGTTCGTCTGCACGACGCTCAACAGTGTACACATTATTTTGGATCTGGCCGTACGACCTTAGCATCTATTGTAGTTAACAATACTCGGAGACTAATTATACTTGATATTATTATACGGCTTGTGAGGTTTTTGATTATTAATGATAGACTTGGAATCACTAATTGTGAAAGAATTATTCATTCCTGCTTGTCATTGGGTTATTATTATCATTTACGTAACCCGTGTTTATTTATAATTTATGTATTTATATTGTTAGCCCATAGTAAGTGTCGATGTCTATCCCTCATAACTACTTCTTCGAGGTTAGACTAGATACGTACTGGGTAAATGTTGTCTATGTACCTGTGATACATGACCGCCCTAATCATGCAAGATATGAGGCAGGTGCATCTGTCAGTCATACTGGAGCGCATCCCAGATATCCCAAGGCCTAGTGGTTAGCTACTTCCTGAGTTGTTCTGCAACCCCTAGACTGTCTATTTTGGCATTTAGTTTTGGTCTATTTTTATTTTAGAAAGAAATTAAGAAGTTTTGTATATTCGACTAGTTGCTCATACACTTGTGATACCAGGTCTTGGCGCACGCATTAGTAGACTTTTTGGTTTTGGAGTACTTGTATCACTATGACTACCACTCACTTGTCTTCGCTCCATTTATGAAAATTTCTACTCCTTAATTTCTTATTAAATAGAACTAAATTACTTGGAAGCTTATTAAAAAGATAAATAACATGGTTTAGTTCACCGTTAGCTTTCCTAGCAGTAACGTTGGGTGCCATAACGACATAAAAGGAAAATTGGGCCATGATAACATGGTATCATAGATCTAGGTTAGCCTAGGTCACATAAGTTATGAGAAGGCCTAATAGAGTCTTGCGGATTGGTGCGGAGACGTTCGTACTAAAATTCGAGAGGCCATAATACATTAGGAACTACTCTTTCTTCATCTACTATCGTATCGTTAATGTTTTACTAAGTATCTTTCTCTTATTCATGTACATGATAAGAACGCGCATAGCGGATGTTTCAGACCATGAATGAGCTTATCCCCATATTACTAGAGGTCGAGGGAGGGATCCAGCCCGTGGTATAGGATGAGGATGTCCCAGAGCTGCTCCAGCCATGCCACTAGCGGATCCATTAGAGGATCCTATTATCGAGAAACAGAATGAGGTTACTCTAATATAGCCAGCCCCAATGGATTTCATGTCTGCACTGGGATTCTAGGAGGTCATGGACTGCATGCTACGGTTCATAGATACTATGCCTCCGGCTAGTTTATTTCCAGCGGACCTAGCCATATCTCATATGGGTGGGGTGTACAGACCCCTACAACTAAATTCCTATTCATGCAGCTATCATATATTAAACTCCGAGCGGACTACCCGTGGGCAGAACCCAGTCAGTGGCAGTAGCTATACTTTAACCTAGACTAGCCGCTGTGGGTGAGCCGCAGAAGCTATTGATAGATAGACCATGATTCATCCTCCTATCTTTAGAGGTGAGTGACATAAGGACCCCCAAGACTTCATTGATCAGAGCAGGAAAAAATTGCACAACATGAGGATATTGGAGTTCCAGGGGGTGGATTTTACTAAACCTCCCCCTCCCCTAGCCGGAGAATAGGGCCCATAGGTTGTGGTAGTCATATCTCATTGACATACTAGAAGATTATCCTTCCATGACATGGGACTGGTTCACCCTTTTTTTCTGGATAAGTATATTCTGACCTCTCAGAGGGAAGAGTTGCGGTTTTAATTCGAGCAGCCCCAACAGGGTTAGATGTGGATGACCGACTATGAGGCAAGATTCTATGAGTTGTCTCGCCATACACTTTTCTAGCGAGACAAAAAGAGTGCGGAGGTTTGTTGCAGGGTTGCACACTGTATTCATGCCACTATGGCCTGAGAAGTTGAGATAGGGACTTCGTGCGAGCTAGTTGTAGAGATAGCTCGGAGGATCGAGGGTGTTCATTAGCGGAGCGGAGATTAGGTGTCGAGGGATAAGTAGTTTTGATATTCTGAAGAATTCAAAAGTGCCCCGGCTGGGGGAAGAGGTAAGCTTCTAAGGGGTCAGTCTAGCATGCCTACATATCCAACACTATGCCTCCTTGGGGTGCTTCGGTGCGACCTTATTTCAGTGCCATGCCTGATAGTTCCTACTGCCCACCAGCTATTCGAGGTTCCTCCAGTGGGTATTTATGTCTTCAAGGTCAGACATTAGGTCAGCAGTACACCATACCGAGAGGTTGTTTCAAGTGCGAGGATATTAGTCATGCGTGGAGGTTCTGCCCCAGGCTTTAAGGCAAGGCAAGGCACCAGGGTAAGCATCGCATGATTACAGTACCAACTGCCCCACTAGCCGTCTGGATGCCCAAAGGCAGAGGATATATGGGTAGAGGTTGTCATAGGGGTGGAGGCTAGCCAGGTGGCGCTCCAGCTAGGTTCTATGCTTTACTGGCCAGACCTGATGCAGTGGCCTCAGATGCTGTGATCACATGTATTATTTTTGTCTGCGATAGGTACGCTTCAGTACTATTTGATCCAGGGTCTACATATCCACATGTCTCATCTTTGTTTGCTCATTTCCTGGATATCCATGTGTCTATGCCGATGGGTGATTCTCTTGTTGTGGATCAAATCTACCGATCTTCTATTGTTACATTCCATGGTTGTGAGACTAGAGCTGATCTTCTGCTGCTTGATATGACCAACTTTGAGGTCATCCTAGGCATGGACTGGTTGTCTCCATATTACGCCATCCTTAATTATCATGCCAAGACTGTTATCTTGGGGATTCCATATGCCTAGATTAGAAGGGTTCATCTATTTGTGTACCTAGTTTGGTTATCTCCTTTTTGAAGGCTTGGCATATATTCGAGAAGGTTGTTTGGCTTATCTAACTTATGTTTGAGATACTATTATAAATACTCTAGCGATTGATTCAGTGCCTGTAGTCCGGGAGTTCTCCGATGTGTTATCCCTTTTATCTTCCAAGAATGCCACAAGATCGTGATAGTGATTTCTGCATTGATTTAGCTCTAGGTACCCAACCTATCTCTATTCCACCATATTGCATGGCACTCAACAAGTTGAAGGAACTAAAGGAACAGCTTGAGGAGTTGCTAGCAAAGCGTTTTGTCAGACCAAGTGTATCGCCTTGGGGTAAACCGGTATTATTTGTGAAGAAGAAATATGGGAGTATGCGAATTTGAATTGATTACCACCAGTTAAACAAAGTTTCCATTAAGAACAAGTACTTTTTGCCGTGTATTAATCATTTGTTTGACCAACTGTAAGGTTCCAGGATGTGCTCTAAGATTGACTTAATATCGGGGTACCATCACTTGAAGATTCAAGATTCAGATGTTTCGAAGACGACTTTCCGGACTAGATATGGCCATTATAATTTTCTAGTGATATTCTCTGGTTTGACTAACACCCCAGTGATGATTATGGATTTGGTGATCCGAGTTTTTAGGCCATATATTGACTTGATTGTGATTGTCTTTATTGATGACATTTTGATCTACTCAGTAGCATAGAGGAGGACGTGCAACATTTGAGAGTGGTTCTTTAGACCTTGCGGGAAGAGAAGCTATACGTGTAATTTTTGGTTTGATTATGTTGAATTCTTGGGCCATGCTGTATCAAGGGAGGGTATTAAGGTAGATCCAAAGAAGATCGAGGCATTTCAAAGTTGGCCTCGTCCGACTACAACAACTGAGATCAGGAGCTTCTTGGGGTTAGCAGGTTACTATCACCAGTTTGTAGAAGGCTTCTCATCCGTTGCTACATCTTTGACTAGATTGACCTAGAAGGGTGCTCTGTTCCAATGGTCCATGATTGTGAGGTGAGCTTTCAATAGCATAAGAGTGCCTTGACTTCAGCATCGGTGTTAGTGTTGCTTTCGATTCAAGGATATATACTATGTACTGTGATTCTTCATGCGTTAGTTTGGGTAGTGTATTGATGCAAGAGGGTGAGTCACTGCATATGATTTACCTTAGTTGAAGCCCATGAGAAGAACTACCTTGTACATGATTTAGAGGTTGCTGTAACTATTCATGCTCGTAAGATCTGGAGGCATGATCTTTGTGGGGTTTCCTATAAGGTTTACACTAATCATCGCAACTTGAAGCATTTTTCTAAGCGGAAAGATCTCAATAGAGGCCGCACATGTTGCTTGAGTTGCTAAAAGATTATGATAGTACTATCCTATATCACCCGGACAAGGGAAATATTGTTGCGGATGCCTTGAGCATAAAGGCGGAGATCATGGGTAGTGTGACATTCAATATAGTAGAGTTGGGTACTTTGGACATTCAGTACTTGGGTAACAAACTTGTGAGGTTGGATATTTCGGAGCCTAGTCGAGTTCTTACATACATCGTTGATCAATATTCACTAATTGAGTTGATCAATGCTTATTAGTTTGATAATCCACACTTATTAGTTGTTAAAGAGATGGTACTACAAGGTGGTGCCAGGGAGGTTACTATCGGTGATGATGGTTTTCTACAACTCCAGGGTCACCTATGTCTTCCTAATGTTTATAGCTTGATGGGGAAGATCTTAGAGGAGGCACATAGTTCTTGGTATTCTATTATTCCAGGTGATACGAAGATGTATTGTGACCTGAGGCAGTATTATTGGTGGCGGCGGATATTATTCCAGGTGATACGAAGATGTATTGTGACCTGAGGCAGTATTATTGGTGGCGGCGGGTGAAGAAGGACATAGTCGAGTATGTGGCGAGATGTCTAAATTGCATGTAGGTTAAGTATAAGCACCGGAGACCAAATGGCCTACTCCAGCAGATGACTATACCTGAGAATGACTATACTCGAGTCCAAATGGGAGCGCAGTACTACAGACTTCATAATTGGGTGTCCACCGAACTTGCGAAAGTTTAATATAGTTTGGATCATTATCGACAGGTTGACAAAGTGGACACACTTCATTCCACTTGTGATTATGTATCCTTCAGAGAGGTTGGCACATATTTACATTCAGGAGATTACTTGGTTGCATGGTATGCCCGTTTCCATCATTTCAGACAGAGGTCGTCAGTCTACTTTGCATTTTTGGAGTGTAGTACAGAGTGCGTTAGGGACCTGGTTAGATCTCAGCATAGCTTTTCATCCAGAGACTGAAAGCAGTCAGAGCCAATAGTTTAGATCTTGGAGGATATGCTTATAGTATGTATGACTGACTTTAAAGGGTAGTGGGATTGATTCTTTCCTTTGGGTAAGTTTGCATACAACAATAGTTATTAGTCCAGCATTGGAACAGCTCTATTTGAGGCTTTATATGGTCAGCGATGTCGTTTACCCATTGGATGGTTTGAGCCCGACGAGGCTAAGCTATATGGTAATGATTTGGTGAAGGATACCTTGGAAAAGGTAAAGTTGATATATGCACAGCACAATCTAGATAAAAGAGTTACACAGATCAGAAGGCATGTGATTTATCTTTTATGGTGTGCATGAGTTTCTCTTGAAAGTCTCGCCGATAAAGGGAATCATGAGATTTGGAAAGAAAAGCAAGTTGAGGCCAAGATTTATAGGTCCATTTGAGGTGTTGAGATGAGTTGGGGAGGGTTTTTATGAGCTTTTTTGCTTCCAAGTCTATCAGGAGTTCATCCGGTCTGCCATATGTCTATGCTCCACAGGTATCATGCGGACAGGTCTCATGTGTTAGACTTTAGCATGGTTCAGTTAGACGAGAGCATGGGTTATGAGGAAGAGCCAATTTCCATTGTTGATACGCAGGTTTGCCAATTGAGGTCCAAGAAGGTTTCATTAGAGAATGGTCAATTAATCCAGGAGGCAACTTGGGTGACCTAAGAGGATACGCAGTGTAGTTCTCCACACTTATTCAGCACTCAATCTATAATTCTATAGTCGTTCTATGACAAACGTTTGTTTAAGAGGTGGAGAATGTAATGACCTGACTGGTTATTTTTCTTTCTAGATCCTAGTTCCCCTAAATAAGATTCCCCATATGTCCTTTAACTGCTTTATGACTTGCAGGGATGGTTAGTTCGGGATTTGGAAGGGTTTGGGTTCAAACAAAAAAATTTAGTTCCTCAATGTTGCTAAGTTTGACTTAAGTCAACATTTTGAGTAAACGATCTCGAAACTAGGATTTGATATTTCCAATAGATTCATATGATGATTTTGGACTCGAGCGTATGTTCGGACCGAGTTTTGGTTGACCCGGGAGAGCATCGACGCTTAATATTAAAAGTTGGCTCATTAAAGATTTTAAAGTTCTTTATATTTTTTTTGGAATAGGTTTTGGTGTTATTAAGGGCCATTCGGGATTTCAAGCTTGGGAACATTTCCATATGGTGATTTAAGACTTGCAAATAAAATTTGGCGCCATAATGAGTTGATTTGATAGGAATCGGATGTACATATGTGTTTTTAGAAGTTTTGAGTTTCCATGATCTGATTAATGCATATTGGCATTCAATTCAAGCTTTTAGATGTTATTACGACATTTCAACAGCGCGAGCAAGTTCATATGATGTTTGTAGACTTCTATGGATGTCTGGTGTGAAGTCCTAAGGGATCAGGTGAGTTTCAGACTCGTTCAAATGGATGGAAAAGACTTTAGTTTTCTGTTTTTTTTTTGGTTCCTCAGTTATCACAAATTCCAATTTTTTTTGCATTTGCAAACTCACATTTGCGGGATTGGCTTTATTAATTGCGAAGAAGTCTGGTCAAGGAAGGACTAGCATTTGCGATATTTTAAGTCGCTTTTGCGATTAACCCCATTCACAATTGTGATGTTGTGGTCGCTAATGCGACCTTGACAATGGAGGCCCAGTTTTGCTTTTGCGAAGATTTTGTCGCATTTGCGAACAAGGTGTCGCAAATGCAACACCTACGACATGTGCAACAACATTTTAATACGGGACTTAGTTTTATATCCATCATTTCCCACTTGGTCTTGGATGGTTTTGAGAGCATTTTTGGGAGGGGTTATATCAACATCAAGATTTATGTGATCCTTATCAATTCTTTAGCTAAATACACGAATCATAAGTAGGGGTGTCAACCGGGCCGGGTTGACCCGGGACCGGCACGGACCGGCCCGGTCAAAACCGGCCCGGACCGGACCGGTTAAGGGCGGGGGGGGCCGGGCTGGGTTGGGGGGGGAAGGGGGTTTGGACGGACAGCCTTACCGGGCAAATAACCCGGATCGGACCGGCCCGGGAAGCGAATTACCGGGCGAACCGGCCAACCCGGACCGGCCCGGACCGGTTTTAACGGTCAAATTTTTTTTTTTTTTTTAAAAAAAAATTTTTTTTATACTTGTGGGGCCCACTTGCCCGTTGGCAACGGTCCAGAAGACCAGATCCGTTGGCCAACGGGTAAATTTTGCAAATTTGGCCATTTTTTGATTTTTTTTAGTTTTTATTTAATTACATTAATAACCCTTCTAAAAATCTATAAATACCCTCCCCCTCTTCTTCATTTCCTCACTCAAAATTATCTATCTCTCTCTCAATTCTCAAATTATCTATCTCTCTCTCAATTCAAGAATTCATATTCTACTTTCATAATTTTATTGTCTTTATTTTCCCGAATTAAATTTATCGTAATTTCTTATTTGGAAATCGGCAATTCGGCATTCGAAGCTTGATTCTTGAAGTTCAAGTGTTCAACATTCTTGAAGTTCACCTGTTCAAGTGCTCAATTTATTGTCGAATTCGGTGCACTCTCTCCAACTCTTTCTCTTATTTAATATTTTAATTGCATATTTGATTTTAGTTTAGCTTATATATTAAATTTTCCAATATGTTGAATGCTGCTAAAAGAGCGTGTAGAAAAGTTACTGGTAGGAGTGGAAGTGGAAGTGGAAGTAGTAAAAAAAGTCCTATAGCTTCTGGTAGTAATAGTAATAATGAACCAATAACACATGTTTCTGAATCATCGCCTAATTTGCAAGATGTAAATATTGATTATGAACAATTACACCAAGATTTCGGAATAGAAGATAACGAAATTGGAATAGAAGATGAGATACCATCTACACCTACTAGTGCAAATGTTGGTAGTGTTGGAGTTGGAGTTGCTAGTGCAACAAGGGGTAGAAGACCACCAGTCGCTCCAAAATCTAAATCTAATCGTAGAAAAAGAAGTGCTGTTTGGAAATTTTTTGATGAGATAGAAGATAGTGATAGAGTTAAGTGCAGACTTTGTAACGACACGTATCAACATTTGACCGGAGGTAATTTAGGGGGGACTGGCACACTTATTAGACATATGCAAAAGGATCATCCTATAGAATGGGGAAATAATGGGGATGGAAGTGAAACAACACCTAACACTACTACTGGAGGTCTGCGAAAATATGATAAAATGAGGGATCGAGAGGAATTAGCGAAAATGATTGCTTTGGGTTGTCTACCTTTTTCTTTTGCTTCTTCCTCTTATCTTGTTACGTATATTCAAAGGATATACAACCCTATGTTTAAAGGTATCCCTAGAAGTACCTGTAGATCTGACATCTTTAGACTTCACGGCCAATATCAAACGTACATACGTTATTTGTTTAGTCACCTTCCTTCTAGAGTATGTCTAACTTCTGATATTGGCCATGCTGTAAATGGAAATGATTATTTAACAATTACATGTCATTGGATAGATGACAATACTTGTATGCAAAAACGTATAATTGCTTTTAAATATGATGAAGATCAGAGTCATACTGCAACATTTATTAGTACTACAATTGTTGAAGTTGTCGAATTTTATAATCTAAACCAAAAAGTTTTGTGTATGTCTTTTGATAATGCTTCAAACAACAATGCTGCAGTTTCAATTTTAAAATTGAATTTACATCCACCTCTTGATGATATTTTTCATGTTAGATGTGCATGTCATGTATACAATTTAATTGTTAAAAGTGGGCTAGATTTATTTTTACATGAGATTACTCTAGTTAGAAGAGCTGTTGGAGTAATTCAGGGAAATAATAGACAATCTAGAATAAGAGAATTTAAGAACAAGTGTCAACAATATAACCTTAGACCTAGATTCATGCCCGACGAAGTAGTTACTAGATGGAACTATACGTATATATTTTTAAAATGTTGCTACAAATATAGATTTCCAATAACAGAAGTTGCTAATGCACATTGTACTAATCCTAGTCGTATGTTAACCGGTGATACCTGGGAGGTCATTAGTGATGTCATTAAATTTTTACATAAGTTTTATACTGCTACTGTTGTGTTTTCTGGGGCATATTACCCAACTATTACTTTGGCTTTAGTACATATAGCTGAAATTTCTTTGCTACTATTTGAATTTAAGAAGAACGATAGATATACGGATGCTATTGCAAGTATGCAAGCAAAATTTAAAAAATATTTCTTTCCAATTCCTCCTATTTACTTAATTGGTGCAGTTTTAAATCCTTCAATTAAAATGTCTGATTGTCAACAATTAATGAATGCTTTATACAATTATATGGAGATTGGGCCCACTGAAAGCCCAAATTTGTATGAATCTATGAACCAACTAAATGAACACTTACAATATCTATATACTTATTATGCAACTCAATGTGATATTGCTCGTGCATCATCTGCTGCAAATCCCACTATGGAATGTAGCACTTCTAATGTAGTCGGAGATGATGATGAAGGGTTTGATAGTTTTAATATTTTTTCAACTTTTGCTAACACTCAATCTAGTAGCAGGAATATAGATGAATTGCAATTTTACTTGCAGAAGCAAAAGGAGCCTCGCACCAAGGAATTTTCACCGTTAGGCTGGTGGCAGGAAAATTCAAAGCAATTTCCCGTTCTTTACGCTATGGCGCGGGATGTCCTGAATGTCCCAATTTCCACTGTTGCATCCGAGAGTGCATTTAGCCAAGCAAGACAACAAATTGGAGACACGCGGCACTCATTGGGAAGTAATGCTTTGGAAGTCTTAGTGTGTCTAAGAGATTGGATAAGATCTGAAAGAAGAAATCAAGGAAAGGAAGATCTGGATAGCCCGGAAGACGAAGAACTTGGAGATATCTTAACGCACGGAAACCCATCCGAATTTAACACTCCAGAAGAAGGTCCAGAGGTTCATATTAATATGGAAGAACTTGCTATTGCAATGCAAGCCATTTGATGTAAAATTGTAAATTGTAAACTAGTTATGATACATTTTAGTTTTTCAATTTGAAATTTTCAATTTAAGAAATAAAGTAGCACTTGCAATAAGTGCAATTTTTTCCCATCTTTTGTTGTGTTCATTCAATTATTACAAAGTATTAATATAACTTAATATTTAAACTATACGAAATACAAAAAAAAAAAAAAAAAGTAAAACCCGGTCCGGCCCGACCCGGACCGGATCGAACCCGGCCCAATTCAACCCGCCCCCAATTGAACCCGGACCGGACCGGCCCGGACCCGGACGGGTCAAAAAATCCGGACCCGTAACCGGCCCGGCCCACCCGCTGGTCAGCTATAAATTCATAAGTTGATTTAACATAAAGAGTGGTGGGATGCATGGGATTTTATGTAAAACCTATAGTTTTGATAAAATTGGATTTAACAACAAAAATGATTATGAAATTGGGTAAAAAATATATAATTGAGTTCGTGAGGTCATGGGTAATAACTTTCTTCAAACATTAACGGCATCCAGGCAAGCGGGCCCAAGGGTAAACCTTTAGGAATTTTCCAATGTGGTTGAGTAATTATTCTAATAGATAAGATATTGACACTTGAGCATATATGGGTTATTTTATATAACATTTGGCTAGTTGTGGATTGATCGGCACCAAGTGGGGTCTTTAGGGTGAATTTGTGGACAAAACGTAAGCTTTGAGACGAGGCAAGTCTTTTGCCTAATCTTGTATGAGAGAATTTACTCCATAGGTGATTGATATTACTATTTTGCTTCTAATTTTGGGGACTACGTACGCACGAGGTGACAATAGTCTGTTTGTAGCTACTAAATATGCTTATGTTCCGGTAGTTTAGGACCCAAATCATGAAATACTTGTAAAGTTTGTATCCTACTTGTTAAATTAAAGTGCCTACATTATATTTAAACTAGATAAAGAAATTATAAAATACGGAATTTCATTTACTTGAGTTTTATTGGGTTACTTGAACTGTGAAATATATTGTGCTTCGTTGTGTATTTGCCTTGTAATAGCTTTAAAAAATCATATGTTCATAATGTATCCTCTTCTTATGGAGCGGGCCGAATGTCTCGGCAGTAGAATACATGTGTCTATGATCCGTGCCGCACGGCCCTTGGTAGTGTACACATTATTCTAGATTAGATAATATGACCTGAGCATAAATCATGCTTAATAATACTTGGAGCCCAATTATACTTGATATTATTTTACAGCTTGTGAGGTTTTTTATTATTAATGATGGAAATTGACATAGAAATCACTAATTTTGAAAGTATTATTCATTCTTGCATGTCACTGAGTTATTATTATCATTTACATAACTCGTATTTAATTAGAATTTTTTTATTTATATTGTTAGCCCATAGTAATTATCGATGTTGATCCCTCGTCACTTCTTCTTAGAGATTAGACTAGATACTTACTGGGTACATGTTATTTATGTACTCACGCTACACTTCTGCACTAATCGTTCAGGATCTGAGATAGGTGCATTTGGCGGTCATACATGCATGCATCCTACATATCCTGAGGCCTAGTGATGAGCTGCTTCCTGAGCCATTATGCAGCCACTATAGTCTCCCTTTTGCATTTAGTTTTTGTCTATTTTTACTTAAGACAGTAGTTAGAAGTTTTATATATTCTAATAGTTTCTCTTACACTTGTGACACTAGGTCTTGGTGCACACACTAGTAGACTTTGTGGTTTGGAGTACTTATATCACTATGACTGACTCTATTGTCTTCACTTAATTTAGTAAATTTTCTTTTACTTAATTCCTTATTAAGTATAATTAAATTACTTGGAAGCTTATTAAAAAGAGAATTAACATGGTTTAGTTAATTGTTGGCTTGCATTGCGGCTACGTTGCGTGCCATCAACTATAAGGACAATTGGGCCGTGAAAATAGTATATGTATCGTTTAACCTCAAAAGAAATTGTATCAATCTACTATCTTACTCAACTTTGTCCATACTTTTCATAGATCTGCGTTTGCAGCTACAAGTGCAGTGAGATTTGGTAATCATAGTGTTGAGTTCCTCCTACGGTTCTTTTATTTTGGTATAATAACTAGTGATGTCAAGATTTCCTTGCGAGAGATTATTGATTTCCTTTTGAATTTAATATTTTTTTTCTTATTAGTTTTGTTATATCGGTCCTCAAGTTCTGTCTATAACTCAACTGCATCACTCACATACTCGACACAATATGTGATTTCCTAGGCTAAGGAGTTCAGAATCCATGAGGTCACCATGTCATTGCACCTTTCCCATAATCAATAATATTGATGACTCTGCATATACCTTTTGCATTTTCCATGATAAACCCTAACTTATTCTCCACTGATAAGGCTTGCGTTATACCTCTTCTCCATGGATGATACCCAAATTTATTGAAAAACACAAGTACTAATGTTGCTCGGGGATTTTTATATGGATGCATATTAAAGGGACTATTGGTGTCAACAATTGGTTGATTGGTCGAATCAGCCACAGACTGTGTGGACTATTCAATGTCTTCAATAAAAGTCATTATCGAAACACTTCAATTTTCTTAGAAATTAAAGGAAATGAAAGATAAGATCAAATCTACTACAAATGTAGAATCTAGAGAACTGACTGTGGATAGAAAAATCAACACCGGTAGATACACGATGATTCAAATTTGGCACAAATTGATATTTGTATGTTCAAATTTTGATCGAACTGCAAAATGAACAATTGATAACGAACACAATCAAGATGTACAAATCAAAACATGCATGTACACATTTAAATCTAACCCTATAAGTGACTCTGATACCATATTAGATTTCCCAATGAAATAGTAATCGGAGCTTAAGATAAGCTATAATGGAGATGTGGATTTGACCTTCACGTCATCAGTAATTAAAGGGAGAGAGGTAGGAAGAGGAAAGAAAACTTCTGGAATCAGAAATTTGATTAAACTTTAAGTGGCAATACCACTATTCACACGAGAGTGTCAGAAAATGAGAACAATGACTAACTGCTAATGAACTGGCTACTTTTGGTATCTTCTAACTAACAACTAATTAACTAACTAACAAGGAGACTAAATTACATAATTATTTTCAACATGTTCTTACCTAAGTTTGCCAATTCTAGTATGTAGTTTCTGAGATAACTTTGCTCCATATAATTTTTGGTGTAACTCGTATCTTTTATCAACTTAACTAAATTATCAAAGTGTAGAATCTAATAAATTATAACGATCTAGAGGGTCGTTTTGAGAGTTATAGCCCCGTTCCCTCATTGTTTACTCATTTTATTCTTTATATTGTTATATGACGTACTAGGTTAGTCTGTTCAGGTCCGGAAGAGTTTCAGAATGAATTGAGACACTTAGTCTCATAATGGAAAGCTTAAGTTGAAATGGTTGACCGGATATTGACTTATGTATAAATGACTTCAGAATGGAGTTTTTGATGGTTCCATTAGCTTCGTTGGGTAATTTTTGACTTAGGAGTGTGTCTGAATTGTGATTTGGATATTCATAGTTGAATTAGGCTTGAAAAGACGAAGGTTGAATTTTTTAGCAGTTTGATAGGGAGTGGACCTTGTGATATCAGCGTTTGATTCCGATTTTGGAATTTGGAGTAGGCCCCTGGTGTCATTTTTGACTTGTGTGCAAAATTTAGGATCAATCGGATGTGATTTGATAGGTTTAGGCATTATTTGAAGATATTGGAAGTTCAAAGTTCATTACGCTTGAATCTATGTGCGATACATTTTTTTGATGTTGTTTGCGGTTATTTTAGGGTTTGACTAAGTTCATATGATGTTTTGAAACTTTATGGTATATTTGGTTGAGGTCCCGAGGGCCTTGGGTGAGTTTCGGATGGCAAGAGGATTACATTTGGACTTAGCATTTGGTTGAAGACTGCTAATGTTGGTTGTTACTAGTTTCCTCTTGTGCGTTCGCGAGGAAGGCTTCATACTTGTGAAGTGTATCTAGAGGATGATGAGGATTTTATCTTCATGTTCTCGAAGAGGGCTTCACATTTACAAAGTTTTTGGTAGTGTGTGCATTGCAAACGAGGGAACGATCACGCATTTGCAAAGAAGAGAGAAGGTAGGTGGGACTCCAAACATTAGTTCAAGGCGTTCAAAGAAGGGAGCTCGCATTGTGAAGTGATGGGTCAACGAAGCATCACATTCGCAAGAAGTTGAATCCATTCGCGAAAGAGATTTTGGGCAGCAGATGAAATTGTGCTACGCGAACGCGAGGTGATGATCACGTTCGCGATGAAGGCATAACTGGGCAGAATATAAGTTTCAAAAAGAGGGCTTTAGGTTCATAACAAAATAATTTGGGAGCTTAGTAGAAGGCGATTTTTGAAGAGAATTTCACGTGGTTATTTGGGGTAAGTGATTCCTATCTATTGGTGGCTAATTTCCATGATTATGCGTTTGATTCCATCATTAAATTTGGGATTTGGGATGGAACATTGTAGAAAATGAAGAAGAGTTCTTAGGCTAGATTTTTGAGGTTTTGAATGGGATTTTGATACTAAATTTGAGTAATTTTGATATGGGCGAACTCGTGGTTAAATGTGTATTTAGATTTTGTAACTTCTGTCAGATTTCGAGACGTGGGGTCGGCTTTGAGCTGATTTTGGATTTTTAGAAAGAACTTCATATTTTTAGTGAAATTGAGTAATTTAGCTCGTACTGATTGTATCAAATTGTTTGTGGCTAGATTCGAGGTGTACAAAAGCTGATTTGCGAGGCAAAGGCGTATTGGAGTAGCGATCGACCAGATAGAGGTAAATGACAATTCTAAATTTGGTTTTGAGTGTATGAAACCCCGTATTATGTGCCTTGTGATTTATTTGGAGGTGACGGGCGTGCGGGCGTACATCATAGGAATTAAGACTTGGTCCATTCCATGGAATTGTATAGATGATTAATCTGTTGGCATCTGTGAATTCTTCATGTGATATAGTAATGAAGATGCAAACCTTGTTAGAAATCATGCTTATGCAATATGTTGATTTACTGAAGGGGCCCTCAGAGGTCATGTACATGTTAATATATCTACTAATATTGTTGTGTTGTACACAGTCTCAGTTTTACATGCATATTATATCTCAATCGCTAGTGTTCTTTGTTGAAACATTCTATCCTTTTTATTTAGGCTGATTTTCGTGACTTTTTAGATCCCGAGAGACTAGACAGACTAATGACTAAGTGACGTCGAGGGTCGGATTGTGAGATATTTATATTATAGCATATGAGTTGTTAGTTCGAATCTAGATATTTATACTATATCATGTGAGGAATTCATCCAGCGTGTGAGTTATCTGTGTGGATTACAACGCTTGGGCTGAAGGAGCCCTTCCAGACACACCCCCACTGAGCGTGAGTACCTAGTGAGTGTGAGTGCCGATTGTCGAGTGCTGAGCGTTTGAGAAAGGTTGAGTGACTATTGATCTAAGAGGGTGCTTCGATTTCGTTTATTGTTTCACTTAGCTGCCATATATCACTCTCTCTAAAAATTTGAAAGATATTACATTTTGTTCTACTTGATTGACATGAGGTAAGTCATTGGACTTAAATTGTCAAACTTGAAAGCATGCCTACTTTCTTATGTTGAAATTACTGAAATTGAACTATAATTGTAGTGCTCGTCACTATTTGCAGTCCTTTATTTAGTTCTGTTGCTTACTGAGTTGGTTGCACTCATGCTACATACTGCACTTCGTGTGCAAATCCAGGTGTTTCCGATCACGGTGGGTGTTGACTTCTTTTGCTCAGTTGGCCGTTTGATGATTTTGAGGTAGCTATCGGTGTTTTCGAAAACCTTGTCAGTCCTTCTTAACTTACATTTATTGTATTAGATCCAAACTTTGAAGACATTACTTTTCCGGAATTGTGATGTATAGATGCTCATGAACTTAGTAACACCCCATTGTTGGGGAGTTTCCGTGTTATGTTTTGGATTTCTACTCTGCTTATCAGAGTTTTTATTTATTATACTACTTTGATTCATTTTCTATTAAATGGTGGGAATATCTTGGAAATGTCAGCTTGCCTTGTACCACGTTAGATTCCATCATGAAATGTTTGGAATTTAGGTCGTGACAAGTTGGTATCAGAGCCTAGGTTACATAGGTTCCACGAGTCATGAGCATGTTTAGTAGAGTCTTGTGGATCGGTACAGAGACGTCTGTACTTATCTTCAAGAGGTTATAGAACATTTAGGAAACTTCACATTCTTGTATTCCTGTTGTGTGGATTTTATTAGTTAGGTAACTAAACTTTTGTATTCTATTTTCTAACAGATGGTAAGGAGACGTACTAATGGGCATGATGGACATCTACCGGTACCACCAGTTAGGGCCACAAGAGGCCGATGTCACGGTAGGGGCAGTGATGTAGCTCATACAGCAACTAAGGCAGCACTTGTACATCCGCCAGTTGCCCCTATTCAGGAGCAGGTTCTAGTTGTGGATGAGCCAATAGGGCTAGCTCAGGAATTAGTTGTGCCCATTGTGATTCTAGGCCTTCAGGAAGCTTTGGATAAGATTCCGACCGTGGGCAACAGTCTTGCTTAGGCTATTTTTGTTCTGATCACAGTAGCCACCTCTCAGGCCGGGAGAGGTACTCAGACTCCTGCTGCCTGTACACCAGAGATGGTGATGCAGGAACTGCAGACACTAGGGGTACTGCAAGCCCAGCCGATTATAGCTACTCAAGACCATGTAGTTCCTGCTATGACTAATGATGAGTAGAAGAGGCTAGAGAGGTTTGAGAGGCTCTGGCCTCCATCTTTCAGTGGGACAAAGTCGCAGGATGCCTAGGGCTTCTTGGATAGGAGTGAGCGGATTCTTTGCCCGACTGGTATTTTTAAGACCAGTGGGGTCTCATTCACTACTTTTTAGTTCCGTAGGGCTGTCTTTAGTTGGTGGGAGGCTTGTGAGAGGTGCAGGACGGTCGATGCAGCACCACTTGCATGCATGATTCTCAATTCTCTTCTTTGAGAAGTTTGTGCAGTAGTCTTGCAAAGAGGAGCTGTGTAGACTGTTTGTGTACCTTTATTAGGATGGAATGTCCGTGATGAAGTACGAGATAAGGTTTTCAAACTTGTCTCGCCACACGTTTTGATTGGTTCCCACTAATAGAGAGAGGATGATGAGGTTCATTGATGGCCTCACATATCAGCAGCGGTTGATTATGATTCAGGGGAGACTGGTTGGTGTTACTTTTGATGATGTGGTTGACATTGCTTAGCAGATAAAGATGGTCCATAGCTAGGAGCGTGGTGAAATGGAGGCCAAGAGGATTCGAGGTTCAGGTGTTTTCGGTGGTCTACCTTCTGTGGGGAAGTCCTACCACAACAAGGGTAGTCCTTATAGGCCCTCCCAGACGGATCTCAAGCTCATCGTGGTGCATCAGCTAGCCACAATTCTTATAGTGCTCGCTTAGGCTTCATTTATTGCACTACCAGCGCAGAGTTCTCACCATGCCTCGTGCGCTAAATATTCTACAAGTAGTTCCACGGGTTATTAGGAGCAGCAATTCCGTCATAGAAGGGGTTATTTCGTGTGTGGGGACTTGGGTTATATCAAGATAGATTGCCCAAGATTGTTGATTGGGGCTCCACAATAGAATTATTGGCCGATGATACTAGAACCTGCAATTACACCACCTACTCAGTCAGCTCGGGGTGGGGCCTAAGTGGCTAGGGGTCGCCCTAAAGGGGAAGGGAGGTCAGATGGCGTTCAGGCCCTATTCTATGTTATACCTGCAAGGACGGACGCCTATGCTTCAGATGAAGTGATTATAGGTATGGTCTCAGTATGCCACATGGGTGCTTTTGTATTATTTGAACCTGGTTCCAGTTATTCTTATGTATCATTGTATTTTTCTCATTATCTGGATATGCCCCGTGAGTCCCTACTTTCATCTGTTTATTTATCTATGATAGTGGGTGATACTATTATTGTGGCCCATGTATGTGATCGTGTGTAGTGACCACTGGGGTTCGGAAACTAGTGTTTGTCTCTTGTTTCTTAGTATGGTTGATTTTGACGTGATCTTAGGTATGGATTGGTTGTCTCCATGTTATGCTAAGACCATAGCATTGTAGATTCCAGGGTTGCCAAGGATTGAATGGGGAGATTCTCTAGACTATGTTCCCAATAGAGTGATTTCAAATTTGAAGGCCCAGCAGATGGTTGGGAAGGGTTGTTTATCTGATTTGTCCTTTGTGAGGGATGTTGGTGTCGATACTCCTACTATTGATTATGTTCCGGTGGTGTGTAGCATCGATGGCAGGCCTACTTTTACTGATTCAGACTTCCTTTGCCTTTGAAAGGTTGGAATCCTAGAGTATCCAGATATGTTTCCTATAAACCTGCCGAGCAGACTTTAGTATTGACTTGGTGTCGGGAACTCAGTCCATTTCTATTCCACCATGCCATATTGCACCAGTTGAGTTGAAGAAATTAATAGAGTAGTTTCAAGAACTCCTTGATAAGGGGTTATTAGGCCTAGTGTGTCACTTTGGGGTGCTACAGTTCTATTTGTAAATGTCATGACCCCTACTGGAGGGCCATGACTAGCACCTGACCATTCTTGCC
Organism: Nicotiana benthamiana; assembly: GCA_034376525.1. Lineage (NCBI taxonomy): Eukaryota > Viridiplantae > Streptophyta > Magnoliopsida > Solanales > Solanaceae > Nicotiana > Nicotiana benthamiana. The sequence goes on from CM067338.1 coordinate 99,548,809, forward strand.
GAGCACCAACGTACCTTTTATCTAACCATCTTTATTTTCTATTAGGGCTGACAAAATCTATATAAATGGTAGACATGGATCAAGGACAACCAACAATAAAAAATGATGGCATGGATATACATAATTTGGGATGACCAGACAATCAAAAAACAATATATAAGGTACAAGCTACCACGTTAGCATGAAAGACTATACAACAAAAAACAACTAACAAGGCATACCAAAATATACATGAGCCGACACCTGTCTATGAGCTTCTAAAGGAACATAAGTGCTGCAACATAGCCGGAGAAGGGCTCCGACTTACCCATAATATCGATAACAAAAATTCATACCAAGACCACGGAAAGTACGAAGAAGGGATCTCAGCAATCACCGCTGAACTGGACACCCTACTGTGGTGGGGGAGCTGCACTTGCCTGTCTATTAGGGCCTGCAACACAGCATGCAGAATCCACAAATAAAAAGACATCAATACGAATAAATTACTAAATATGTAAGGCAAGGAACCATAAATACGAATAGTAATGTAAGCAGGGATAGAGAATATACAACCTTTAACATCTGGGAACCTCTGAGGGATACTAACATGAAATGCATGATCCATATGTATAAATACATAAACTTTTAAAACATATGCCTCTGTGGGCATCATCATCATCATATTGTACCCGACCGTAATAGGCTCGGTAAAAAAACGTACCCAACAATCATAAGGCTTGGTAGAATCACACCCGACCACGTAGAGCTCAGTAAAACGTAACTGATTAGTGGTTGCACTGTAGGTGCCGTACCCGGCCGACTATAGCGCAGCTCGGTAGAGTAAAATAGATACATATATATATAATTCATGCTGGACCTATGGAATCACGTTCTAAACCTTTCAGAGTGACGTAAGGTCGGTATCCTCTGTACACGTTATTAGGACTAACTCTTCACTATGAACCTTATAAGAATCAGGAAGTACCAACAACATTGAAAACATAAGAATAGGAGAAGCAACATTAACATCAATCGTTCCATAAGAGGGCAAACAATGTAAGTACTATTAGGTTTTAAGAATAGAGTATCTTTGGAAGCTCGTTCATTACATTATGAACAAACGAAGTCGAGCAAAAGAAGGAAAGGTACAGCCTCACATACCTTGTATATACTGCCCCAATCTCAAGCCACTCAATTATCACAACTTCTTAGTCTACAATAAGAGAAATGATACTATGGTTATCATTTAAGCGTCATAACTATTATGTATCGACCACAAACTATTTTACGATGAAACAGACAACACCTACCCTATATATATTACCTCACACAATTCAAAACAATCACCAAAAAGCCAAAACAACATTAATAATAATCATATTGAGCCTCCCATAACAGACAACACACAACCTAATCACTTCATACATACGATGGCCACCGTAGTCGTGTCAAACGACACAAAAATGTTATGAAGAACTATCAGCCCACAACCATACATCATTATGGTGTTTCTCTACATCCCTCCTCCAAAACTCTACAAAACAATAATTAAACACGTAGCCCAACAGCAATACAAAGCAGTCCACAAAAACATTCTGATACAAGTGAATAACTCGAACTCACGACTTCCGATTACCGTCCCGTGAGTTCTTACAAGGATAGAATAAATTACCATGAATTCACAGAATAAAATATGTATGAAATAATTCAATAACTTACCTTACTTGTTGGATAACTGAGCCCTTCCCTTGGTTCTTCAAACTCTAGGTTTTACTCCCAGTTAGAACATGAAAGAGAGGAAAAATCAATTAGGGTTTCTGTGGGATTTTAGGGAAGGAGTTTCAGGTGGTTTAATTTGGTTTTGAAGATCTGAAATATGGGTGAAATAACTGAGTTTATAATCTCTTAAAAGTCCGCTCTTGGCCGACTTTGGGACTTTTACTTTTGTCCTCTCATTTTGGCAAGTAGGTGATGCACCTACTTGTTACCTACCAATCTACGCAGACTTGCAAAAATATAAATATATTGATAGTCTGAGATTGTATTGACAAACAGTTTAATGAGTTGGAAGCTACACTCATAGATCTTTAATTTTGCGGGTATATTACCTCATAATTCCGTATAAATTGGGAGAAAATCATAGAAATATTTTACATAATGTTTAAGTAAATTTATGAACCTAAGTTGCGAAAACTTTTGACGACTTTTGTTTAATAACTTGTTTGACTTCAAGACTTATAATACAGATATTATATAATTCAAATACCTTAAGAAATGACCTCTTGTGTGTATTAAGAACCTCTATGTTTACCTGAAAATACGAGTTACAACATCTTTGATTCGTTTAACTTCTAATACTTGTTAATCACCCTTATACACCATTATATCACTTAAGACCAATAGGATTAACTTCTATTTATCTCTAAGATAATTCCTTCTTGGATTTATGTTAACTAACATATGGCATGAACTAACGCGTGTGCATATGGATTTATGTTAACTAACATATGGGAGTTTAAATCATCGTGGATTCCGGCCTAGTTTCTCCCATAAATGGAGGAAAAACTTGCAAGTAGTTAACTTAACGCATGGCCTTAAAAGAGTATGCAAAGCATTATGGACATGTACATTACTGCATATTACCATTTTGTATTAAGGAAGAGTATTCTCAAGCTATTGCTTAACTCATAGAGTTGTTCCACCTTCTAATGCATCCTTTGTTACCCTAGCATCCTCGTTATCATTATTCTGGAACATGTAAGGGTATTTAGAATTCATCTCCTCTTTTGCTTCCCATGTCATTTCTCCATATTCTTGTTCCTCCACAATACTTTGATGGAGGCTGCATCTTTTGTTCTCAGCTTGCTGACTTATCGATCTAATATAGCCACTAACACTTCTTCATATGATAGATCCTCTGTAACTTGTACATCTTTGATAGGAACGACTCGAGAAGGGTCTCCAATACATTTCCTCAACATAGATACATGGAATGCCAGATGGACAATTCCAATTTTGATGGCAATTCTAACTCATAGGCAACATTTCCAATTCGTCGAATAATTTTATACAGACTGATATACCTTGGACTCAGCTTACTTTTCTTCCCGAAATGCATAACACCCTTCATTTGCGAGATCATGAGGAATACCCAATCACTAACCTCAAATACCAAATCACAACGTCCAACACCAGAATAAGACTTTTTCCTGCTTTGTACCATCCTCAATCGTTCCTGTATCACCTTCATCTTCTCAATGGCTTGGTGAATCAAATTTGGCCCATATAATTCTGTTTCACCGACTTCGAACCATCCAGCTGGTGATCTACATCTCCTCTCGTATAGGGACATTTTAACACTGGAATGGTAGCTATAATTGTAGGCGAATTCTATGAGTGGAAGATGGTCATCCCAATTTCCTTTAAAATCTACAACTCATGCTCGTAGCATATCTTCCAGCGTTTGAATGGTACGTTCAGCCTGTCCGTGAGTCTGCAAATGAAATGCAGTATTGAGATTCACTTGTGTGCCTAAACCCTTCGGGAAAAAAGTTAGCCGTAAATTGAGCTCCTGGGTCTGATACAATAGATATCAGCATACCATAAAGCCTAACAATCTCCTAGGTATACAACATCACATAATCTTCAGCCGCAAAAATAGTCCTAACTAGCAGAAAATGGGCACATTTTGTAAGTCGATCAATTATCACCCAGATGCAGTCAAACTTATGATATGAGCGAGGTAATCCAATAATGAAGTCCATATTAATCACCTCCCATTTCCAGGTTTAAATCTCGATGTTCTGAATTAATTCATCGGGTTTCTGATGTTCTATTTTTACTTGTTGGAAATTGGGACACTGGGCTACAAATTTTGCAATAGACTTCTTCATGTTATCCCACCAATACTGCTCCTTGACATCATTATACATATTTGTCGAGCCAGGATCGATTGAATATCAGCATTGATAAATCACATTGATTATTTTCTCTCGCAACCCTACCACATTAGACACACATAATCGGCCCTGGTATCTCAGTGCCCCATCTCCTCTAATGTCAAAAGCAGTAATTTTACACTACTGAATGTTCTCTCTCAATCGTACTAATATAGGATCTTCATATTACCATGCTTTTACATCAGCTACCAAAGATTATTCTATTGTATTATGTACAGTAACACCTCCGCCGTCAGATTCTAATAATCTAATTCTCATATTGGCTAACTGATGAAACTCTTTAGTCAACCCCCATCTACTTTCTTTAATGTGTACTAAGCTTCCCATTGACTTACGGCAGACATCGTCTGCCACAATATTGGCTTTACCAGGATGATACAATAACTCGATGTCGTAGTCTTTCAGTAATTGAAGCCACCTACGTTGCCTTAAATTCGACTCTTTATGCTTAAAGATGTATTGTAAACTCGTATGATCTGTGTAGATGTCAACATGGACGCCGTAAATGTAGTGCCACCATAATTTCAAAAGATACATTACTGCCGCAATTCCAAATCATGGTGGGACAATTATTTTCATGCTTCTTCAATTGTCTTGATGCATAAGCAATCACCTTCCCACGCTGCATCAATACGCACCCCAAACCTATACTTGAGGCATCACAATATACCATATAACTTTCTATTCCTTCAGGGAGAGTGAACTGGCGAGGATGTCAATTGATTCTTCGTAATCAATGGTGCTGATATAGAGGAAAACCCTTCTATAAACTACCTATAATATATTGCTAGCCCCAGGAAGCTGCAGAATTTTGGTGGTGTTGTAGGTCTTGGCCAATTCTTCACTGCATTGATCTTTTGAGTGTCAACACTAATACCATCATCAGATATCACATGGCCAAGGAATGCTATTGCATTCAGTCAGAATTCACATTTGGAGAGCTTTGCATATAACTTACTATCCTGAAGCATTTGTAATACTATCTGCAAGTGGCCCGCATGTTCTGCCTCTGAACGAGAATACAACAGAATGTCATCAATGAATACAATCACAAATACATCAAGATAGGGCCTGAATACAGTGTTCATGAGATTTATTAAAGCTTCTAGGGCATTTGTTAGCCCGAACCACATCACCAAGAGCTCAACGTGCCCATATCTTGTCCAAAAGGTCATCTTTGGAATATCCTTCTTCTTAACCCTCACCTGATGATACCCAGAACGTAAGTCAATCATGTAGAAATACTTGGCACCCAGGGGTTGGTCAAACATGTCGTCAATTCTTGGAAGTGTATGCTTGTTCTTTATAGTAAACTTATTCAACTGTCGATTGCTGATACACATCTGTAACGACCTATCTTTCTTCCACACGAATAGGACTGGCGCACCCCAAAGTGAAGTGCTTGGCCTAATGAATACCTTATCCATCATGTTCTTCAATTGTGCCTTCAACTCTTGCAACTTTGCTGGGGCTATTCTGTATGGATTGATATAGATCGGTTGAGTGTTAGGCAACACATCAACGCTAAGCTCAATCTCCCTTTTAGGAGGAAGGCCCGAGAGTTCATCTGGCAAAATATCTGGATATACATTGACCACGGATTGATTGTAAAGTAGGGTATATTACGTCGTAATTCCTTATAAATTGGGAGAAAAGCTTAGAAATATTTTACCTAATGCTTAAGAAAAATTATGAACTTAAGTTACAATAACTTTTGTCAACTTTTGTTTCATAACTTATTTGATTTCACGACTTATGATACGGATATTATATGATTCAAATACCTTAATACATGACCTCTTGAGTGTATTAAGCCCCTCTAGGTTTACCTTATAATATGAGTTACAACATCCTTGATTCGTTTAACTTCTAATACTTGTTAATCACCCTTATACACCCTTGTATCACTTAAGACTAATAGCATTAACTTCTTATCATCTCAAAGATAATTCTTCTTGGATTTATGTGAACTAACATACGGCTTGAACTAACGCGTATGCCTATGGGTTGCAACGGTAAAAAAGAAGGATGGTACTATAAGGATGTACATTGATTATAGGTAGTTGAATGAAGTCACAATCAAGAACAAGTATCCTTTGCAGTGTATTGATAATCGGTTTTACCATCTTTAGAAAGTGAGGGTGTTCTCCAAGATTTATTTGAGGTCTGGGTATCACTAGTTTAAGATTTGGAACTCAAATATTCTAAAGATAGCATTTAGGACCCGTTGTGGTCATTATAAGTTCCTTGTTATGTCTTTTGACTGGCCAACGCCCCAGTAGCATTCATGCATCTGATGAACAGTGTATTTCAACCTTATATCGACTCATTTTTTATAGTGTTCATTGATGATATCCTGGTGTACTCTCATATCCAAGATGAGTATGCCCAACATTTGAGGATTGTGTTTCAACGATTGAGGGAGGAGAAACATTATGAGATGTTCTCCAAGTGTGAGTTTTGGATTAGTTAAATGGTGTTCTTGGGGAAAGTGGTGTCTATTGAAGGGTTCAGGTGGATCCGATGAAGATAGAGGCGATTCGAAGTTAGCCTAAACTATCCTTAAATATGGAGATTCAGAGCTTTCTCGGCTTGGATGGTTATTCTCGTCCCTTCGTGGAGGATTTCTCATCTATTATATCACCCTTGACCAAATTTACCCAAAAGAGTACTCCTTTCAAGTGGTCGGATAAGTTGAGGAGAGATTTCACAAGCTCAATACTATCTTGACCACAACTCCAGTTCTAGTTTTGCCATCGTCTTCAAGCTCTTATAAATTCTCTTATGATGCTTCGCATATCGGTATTAGGTGTATGTTGATGAAGTAGGGTAGAGTAATTGTTTATGCTTCCCGTCAGTGGAAGCCTCGTGAGAAGAACTACCTTTTTCATGATTTGGAGTTGGATGCCATCTTTCATGCTTTGAAGATTTGGAGGCATTATCTCTACAGTGTGTCTAGTGAGATATTTACGGATCATTGGATCTCCAACACTTGTTCAAACAAACAGATCTAAATTTGAGGCAGCGGAGATGGTTGGAGGTGCTAAAGGACTATGATATCACCATTCGATATCATCCCAGAAAGGCCAATATGGTGGCTAATGCCTTGAGTAGAAAGGCAGTGAGTATGGGTAGTCTTGCATTCATTCCCATTGGAAAGAGACCTCTTGTAGTTGATGTTCAGGCCTTGGCCAACCGGTTCGTGAGATTAGATATTTTGGAGCCTAGTCAGGTTTTGGCTTATGTGGTGTTTCGGTCTTCCTTATTTGATTGCATTCGAGAGTGCTAGAGATGTTTAGCACAATGATCCCGGAGATGTTGCTATTGGAGATGATGGAGTGTTGAGGATGCAGGGCCGGATATGTGTGCCCAATGTAGATGGTGTGAGCACGTAATTTTTTCCCTATATTAATTATTACCATAATTTCAAACAAAATAATTTCCTTTTGTAAATTTTAATTATTTTTAATTTCGGCTAATTTTATGGCATGTCCTTTAATTTGCTTACATTCGTATGTGCATTTTTAGTTTATAAAAATATATGCATTGCATTTAGAGTAATTTTACACATTTTAGGAATTACTCAATAATTAGGAGTTAGTTTACTTATACTTTTAATTTTAATTTTTTGAATTGTTGCAGTCTTTCTTTTACATTTAATTATTTGTGGAAATTGTCATTTAGAACTAATTAATTTAATCTGGTAGAATGATTTTATTAGAAGTTAATTTTGATTTTAGGATATAATTTGAAAAAAGAGAGGAAAAAGGAAGGAAAATAACAAAAATAGTTCTTTTGCATTATTTTGCTTTTAATTTTCGAGTTTAACATAGGATTTAGTTTTGGAAAATAATTAGTTGAGATTTGGAACTAAAATAGGTATTTGTATTTTTAATTTTGTATTTTTACAAAATTTAAATATATATATATATATTAATAATAATGAAAATAAAAAAAACAACAAAAGAAAAGATAAAGGCTGAAAAGGATATAAAAGAAAACCAAGGAGGAAAATAATTTGGGCTGGCCCAAACACTACCCAGACCCCAGCCCAAACCCACGTCCCCAAAACCGGTCCAGCCTTGGAATCCAAAACTACATCATTTTTGTCCCATTGATCTGCACCGTTGATCTCAGTAGATCAAACAGTTCAGAACTGGTTTAAGTTCAGTATCAAACTGTCCAAACCCCCCCCCCCCCCAAACCCTCCAAATCGTCTCTCCAAAACCCCTAACCTTTCCAATGTAACGCCACCCATCTCCACACTCCTTCCACCGTTCGCCGCCGACCGGAAATCGCCGCCGTCGGTGGCGTAGCTCCAATGAACCCCAAAATTACACCATATCACCTCATCACCCTCCCTTTTCCAACCCCACCACTTATTTCCCTCGAATGTCTCCCAATCTCGCCGAATAAGACTCCGAAGTTCGACATGTCTGCCGTCCATGGCGGCGGCCAGCCACCATACATCCCAAATTTTACACCCTAGATTCCCCTCTCCATCCTCATCACAGATCTAACACTAGTTTCCCTCGAATCACCATACAAATCCTCCAATTGTAATTTGAAAAATCCGGCCAAAGTACAACCTTTTCCAAAATCTGCCAAATCAACACCATATAATCCCTTTGACCTCCTCTTCCTAAATCGCAACCTGTGGACCTCAAATCGTCCCCATTTGGTTCGAATTTTAAATCAAAATCGTCCAGAATCATTTTAACAGCGCATGCGGACTCCTGAAGTGAAGCTCAAGAGTTTAAGATAAGTCCTTCAATCTCTCTAATTTTAATTAAGTATCATTTTTGTGAGCCATTTTCTATTTGATTTAATATGTTATTAGTTTTCATGATCTCTTCTTTCTTGTTCTGTTTGGCTTAGTCCATGTTTCATTCTTTTGGTAGGCCAATAGTATAGTGAAATCTCGTTCATATGAGTCTGTAAACCATAGTTTTTTGTTTGGTTAAATACGTATGCTCACTGTGTTTGTTCTTCGCTTGAATATCTTCTAAATTTCTTTTTTCTCATTATTCAATCTTGACTGATTTTACTAGCTTAAGTCTTTTTGTTGGAAGTTAATCCATATTTATTCTTTGATTTTACTATTTGTTAGTTTGATTTTGTTTTAATTTTTTGTAGTCTTGTTTGGATAGACCCGTTTTGATTCATGTTTGTATTGATTTTGTTGAATCGTCAGTAACGTTTGTTGATTTGAACTTTAGTTGATTAATTCAAGTCCTTTAGAGTTGTTGGTCCATTGTTTCATATCTTAGGACGTTTAGTTATAGCTGATTATTGTACACCAAGGTTAAATGGGTTGATGTTCAGTTAATATTTGGGTTTGTAATTCCACAATAGGTCCAGGGGTGATTTAGGTACTTAGAGTTGGATAAAAATGCTAGACCCTTCTAGAGTAGGGTTAAAGTCATAATTCTAAGACTCCAATGCAATGAATTGGCTAAAAAGTTAATAATTCAAGGACTATGTGAATAAAATCTAAAAATAGGAAGAGGGACTAAGGGGTAATCATAAGAAAAAGGGTTTCCCTAAGCTTTAGATATAAAAAGAGCACTCTAATGCCTTCATAAAGAGGGGGCTGGTAGATTGAAGTCTCTTAAAAACATCCCAAGATTTTTGCACTCTTAAGGTCATATAAAAATTCACTAAAATTCCCAGGAAATCCTGAAAGAAGAATAGAGTCTAAAACTTCCCAAATGTTGCTTTATTAAAGTGATTTTCCTCATAATTAATTCCAATTCTCAACAGTCAATTTGAACTGCTAATATGAATCAGCTGAGAAGACTTGAAATATGGGTGTTTTGAGGTGTTAGGATTCCATATGCTTGGTTGGATGCAATCCTAAGTAATTATGAGTATATTAGGGTCATTTTCCAGGTTTTTGGGTTGGTTTGATGGTGATATCTGCTCTAGATCAATATCCTGGATTATTTGACAACTCCTTCTATCCGAATCTGGGAATCTAGCCTAGTCTATTTGCTGCATTTGCTGAAGATTTGTTGTTGCTATTGCTATTGTTCTCTTGACTGCCTACTCATAAGCGTTTCTCTTTGCTTCACTCCAGGTACACATTCAAAAGCTGCTTGATGTAATTCTTCTAATTGAAATAGAAAGGAAGCATTGCTTCCTGATTTATGCTTACTTGGACTATGAAATGGCTATAGTTGAATAGGAGATAGTATACAGCTTTCTATATAGGTTAATTTATGTATTTGGATTTGTGTATGTTAGATAGATGACTATATGGGTCTGCTTATGTAATTCATGCTATTTCTTTTGGTTTGTATATGGACTATATAAATACTGTGAACTTACTCTCGTTTCGTTATAATTTGTAAGGGTGTAGCTGTCTGGTGTAGTGCTAGGGTAAGTTAAGTCTATTTAAGGGATTGAAATCTGCCAATCATCGATAGAAGATTAGGAGTTTGGTGTTTGTTTCACTTCAGTAGCATTGAAACTTGGAGTCAAGTTTATTTATGAAAGTTCATATATATGTTCTGATCAAGTTTGAAACCATTTCAATTATTAATTTCGTTTTGAAATCAGTGGTCATGTGTCTAAGTTTCTGGTTTTAATTAGTTGTTTCATATTAATTCCCCGAACTTTAAAAGTATTAGTTGAATAAATAATAGCCTGCTTGCATGGATTAAACGCATATCTCTATCGCTATAATCAAAGTGGGATCTCGTTCGGATTGGATCCACTAAAGGATCGGGGCTCAATAGCCCATCTATGATGAGCCGGGCCTCATCTTGACTAATGCACAGCCCAAATAGGTCTTAATTTGCCGAGGCTCATGAGTGTCTAGTCTGGTAAGACTGATAAAGGGTTTGTCCTATTTGGGCTCATTTAGAAGCCCAACAGTTTGAATTTGAGGTGTAAGTTGTGAAATGTTCATTAATCAGATTTATTAGAGACAAATTTATTATAGAGCCATAGTTTGCTTTTGAGATGCCTTTTAAATAATAATTTGGGAGAGTAGCCAAGTCAAGTGCACACTCGCGCCTATGATAGTAGTTGAGATCGTTCGTGCTCTTATAGCTTGTAGGGCCGGGAAATATTCTTTTGAAGGATGCAATCTATTGTTGCAAATGTGGATAACCGAACATTTGTGCCACCATCCCCAATTCATGAGCTACGGGTCAGCGGAGAAAACTTGCATTGAAGAGTATTACACAAAAATTGAAGGGCTCAGTTTGCCAGAAGGGGTAACAAGATGGATATCCTACTTTCAGCCCCTCACTGCCGGTCAAATAGAGTGGACGCTAGGATGTTTTTCTGTGGACGAGGTCATATACATGCCGGCAACAGAGCCTCACTTCCTTCTGATGGGTACTAGGAGCATCCAACCTTATGCCCCACATAAGGTCTTGAGACAACTCGGAAGGTGCAGATAGTGCCAAAAGACGAAGATCTTAGTATCCGGGTATTCGAGATTAGACCTGATGGTCAGTTCCCCGAAGCAACGGTCCTCAAAATTTGGAATGAATGCCAATACCTAACAGCAAACACTTGCATACGGGATTGGTCTAGAGGCGAAGTGTCACCAGGATACCTTGCTTGGTACAGGAGGGAAATTGAGTTCGAGAGGCTAGCCAAAAGGCTCCATCTCCAGGAATTCATCGAAGCATCGCAAGAATAGTGGGGATGGTTGGCTAAACAAGAATATCGGGCTACAATAAGCAAACTGGAGAAGCAGGTCATGAAGTTTCAATTCGAGAAATATTTGCAGGTTGCCGCAGATGAGGGCGAGAAGAAGAAACTGGTCAAGGAAAATGAGGTCCTTGGGACCCAGATTCAGAAAATGAAAGTAGCAGCGAAAAACCCCGTCCGGAGTGCGAAGGATAAAAATCTTAAAGATGGCTTGAGACAGAAGGTGAGTGACTACAGTTTTGATTAAAACAAAGCAGAAAAGGAACTAGTCAAGTCTTGAAAATAGTTGGCAAAAAATGCGGCAGAACGAGCACGTCTGGTTAGGCAACTAAAAGAGGAGTTCGACGGTGAGGTGATAGGGTTAAAGAAAAGGACTGTCATCGCAGTAAAAAAAATGCTCAAATAGGTAAAAGAGTTCAAAATGGAAAGGGAACATTGGTACATAGCATTGGCACAATTAGAATTCGATTTGCAAGAGCTTCAAAAGCAGAATCAAATAGCCGAACAAATTTTAGAAGCCATTACTGAGCAGATTAGGTGGTTATTGCAGGAGAAAGGTTTCATACGTGAGAGAATCAAAGGGATCACCCACCATATCGCAATGAAACGTAGCTACTATGAGGATATGCCTAGATCTATGTTCTTTTCCACCGCGATGCTTTTCGTTCGTTGCAATAAGGGAAGATCTTCATCTCCTCCAAGGAGATTTAGTTAGTCGATCTGCAACAAGGCCGAACGATGCCGTACGGGTCCCAGGAGAAATTGAAGCCCTAATGTATTCATAGTTTCTTGGGATTGCATTTGTCTTTAGAAGTCTATCAGTTTGTCTTAAAGTCTATATTCTCTTTTGTGCATGGTTAGCCGTTCTTCGAGTCTGTAGTTCATCCTTTATCAAAGTCTATCAGTTTTTCGCGTCTTTGTATCTGAATTTGTTATTATGAAAGTTAAAAATCACAAATTATTTTATGTTTAACTTTTTATTTGCAAGAACTATGCTCGGTCTGATTCATGCGGGGTCATGATACCTAGGCAATCTACGTAGGATTCGACCATAACCGAATAAAGAAAAGGAAAAGAGAAAAGAAAGGCAAAATGCAAGGGTACAAACAAGGAAACAAAATAGGAGAGAGGGAGAAAATAAAGTCAAAAGAGGGGGTCTTTGCAACAAAGGAAATGAAAGATGGGATGACGTAAGCAACCAATGCATGTCGTGACCAATCATTATTTAGGAACATTCACACCCAATATGTGGCCGCTTGCGTGTTAGAACCTAACAATTAACAAGTATTTGGTGTTTTGTCATACCAGACTAGACAGGTTGTTAGTACTTGCGGCATTCTGGAAACCCACTCCTACAACACACAGTCTAAGAGCAACCAAGTCATGGCCAATCAGAAACCCATGTAAGCATTATTGACCTTTCGAAAGAAGTAGAGGAATTGGACGTTAATGCCATGAATGAGGAAATGTACAAACTAAAGCACCACGGCTGCGATGTACAAGTAATGGGCAAGAGGACAGCCACCCCCAACCTACCCTGCTAATCCGACCTTCATTCCACCATTGGCCCAAGATCCTGACCAGTCCACCACTGAACCACCCTCAAGTATCCCTATCTACTCTAACCCCCCTCCCCAAATTGCACCCGTATACGTGGAACCTCTTCCTCTTGCACTCCATATATCGTAAAGTGAACCCTTACTTCAATATTACGACCACCAATACTATCCACCAGAACCTGCTTACAAGGCCTATGAGCCTTACTCCTATGCTCCATGTCTTGAAATCCCAGCAGAAGCTGAAAAGCCAATCAAAATCCTAAGCAAGAGGAAGTGCTTAGAAAGGTTAGAATTTTGGAAAAATCATTCAGGGACATGCGGGGGTTAGGTGGCAAGGTGTGCGTGGCATTCAAGGACCTTTGTCTATTCCCAGACGTGCAGTTGCCTCCAGGATTCAAGATGCCTAAATTTGACTTATATGATGAACAAGGTGATCCGGTCACGCACCTAGGGGGGTTTTGCAGCAAATTGAGGGAGCAGGGGGAAAAGATGAATTTCTAATGGCATACTTTAGCTAGAGTTTAAGAGGTTCTGCACTGGAGTGGTACACTCAGCATGATCACAATCGGTGGTATACTTTAGATGACCTGGCACAAGAATTTGCTTATCATATTCAATATAATCTTGAAATTGTCCTGGATCGTCTATCTCTGACAAAACTGGAGAAGAAACACAGCGAGAGCTACAGGGAATACGGTTTCCGATGGAGAGAACAAGCAGTCATAGTTGATCCTCTAATGATGGAGAATGAGATGGTTGACTATTTCCTACAAGCTTTGGAACCTACCTGTTTCGGGCATTTGGTGTCAGCAGTAGGTCAATCTTTTAATGAAGTAGTCAAGACGGGAAGTATGGTCGAGGAAGGCATCAAATCCAACAAGATCATGAGCTACTTGGCAATCAAGGCAACCACTCAGGCCATCCAGGGCGGATCTAGGGGAACATTTGGAAGAATAAGAAGGAGGAAGTATGGAGTTGCCCCTACCAAGGTGCGAATGGTAGAACAATAGCCTAACAATGCAAAGGTTAACCTCTCATGCCACTGCCTGGACCCTTCCACTATTTTACGAAGTATCTTCTTTATGTTCTTATTGGCTGCCTCGACCGCTCCGTTCGCCTTGGGACAGTACGGGGTGGAATTTCGATGTGTGATCTTGAAATGCTGACATACTTCTCTTATTATGTGACTGTTGAGATTTTCCCCATTGTCAGTGATGAGAGTCTTGGGGATTCCGAAACGACAAATGGTATTTGCATGCACAAAGTCGACCATGGCTTTATTGGTCACCGCCTTGAAGGTTTTGGCTTCAACCCATTTGGTGAAATAGTCGATAGTAACCAGGATGAACATGTGTATGATAGAAGCCGATGGCTCTATGGGCCTGATGACGTCCATGCCCCAAGCAACGAAAGGCCATGGTGCAGACATTGTATGCAATTCCGACGGCGGGGAGTGAATTAAATCTCCATGCACCTGACATTGGTGACATTTACACACAAAGTTTGTACAATCCCGCTCCATGGTGAGCCAATAATATCCTGCCCTTAGAATCTTCTTTGCCAAAACATATCCGCTCATGTGTGACTCGCAGACGCCAGCATGCACCTCATGCATGATGGCTGTCGCCTGCCCAACATCTACGCATCTTAACAAACCAAGATCCGACATCCGTTTGTATGATATTCCTCCACTGAAGAAAAACCCACTCGACAAACGATGGATCATTCTCTACTGGTCACTCGCGGCTTGTCCCGTGTACACACCTCTCCTGATATAATCTTTGATGTCGTGGAACAAGGGCTCGCCATCAAGCTCTTCTTCCACCAGGTTACAATAAGCATGTTAATCATGAACCTGGATATGTATCAGGTAAACATAAGCCTTGTCGGGGTGATGTAACATTTATGCCAGAGTAGCCAAGGCATCAACAACTTCATTGTGAATTCTGGGGATATGCGTGAACTCTATTGACCAAAATCGTTGACAAAGATTATGCTAGCATTGTAGGTATGGTATGAGTTTTAAATCTCTTGTTTCCCACTCCCCTTGAATCTTGTGTACCAGAGGGTTCGAGTCTCCCAAGACCAAGACTTCCTGGACACCCATGCCTACTGCTAATCTCAGACCCAAAATGCATGCCTTATATTTTTCCATGTTGTTTGTGGAATAGAAGCGTAGTTGAGTTGTGACTATGTAGTGATGCCCTTCTTCAGAAATGGGCATTGCTCATATCCTGAAGCTTTTCATGTTGGCGGCCCCATCAAATAACAATTTCCATCTCGACTTCTCGTCCCGTTCCATTTCATCAATATGCATCACTTCCTCATCCGTGTAGTATGTATTCAAGGGTTTATATTCTTCATCTATCAGATTCTCATCTAAATGATCTGCCAGTGCCTGTGCTTTCACGGCAGTCCTAGTCATGTAGATAATGTCAAACTCAAGTGAGCAAGATTTTCCATTTTGCGAGCCTTCCTGTGGGTATGGACTTCTGGAAAATATACTTCATTGGGTCTAGACGCGAGATGAGATAAGCGGTATATGAGTACGAGTAATGATTTAACTTCTAGGCTATTCACGTCAAGGCACATCAGGTCCTTTCAAGATGAGTATACTTAACCTCGTAAGCCGTGAATTTCTTGGTGATGTAGTATATGGCCTGCTCGTTTCTCCCAGTAACATCGTGTTGACCCAATACGCATCTAATGAGTTGTCCAAGACTGTAAAATATAAAATCAAGGTCCTTTCTAGTTTTGGCGGGACCAATACTGGTGGGTTCGACAAATATTCCTTTAACTTATCAAAAACCTCTTGGCACTCTTCCGTCCATTTCACCGCAGCATCCTTTTTTAATAGATTAAATATGGCCTCGCATATGGTTGTGAGCTGAGCAATAAACTGATAGATGTAATTCAATCTCCTCAATAGACTCATCACCTTTGTTTTGTTCCTCGGTGGCGATAATTCCTGTATAGCTTTGATCTTTTACGGGTCTAGCTTAATGCCTCGTCGGCTGACACCCTAGCAACTTCCCTGAGGGTACCCCAAATGCGCATTTTGGCGGATTGAGTTTGAGGTCATACCTACGGAACCTTTGGAAGAATTTCCTCATGTCTTTAACATGATCGGATTATTCTCTGGCGTTCACTATCGCATCATCCACATAGACCTTAATTTCCTTAAGTATTATATCATGAAAAATGGTTGTCATGGCCCTCATGTATGTCGCTGCGATGTTTTTCAAACCAAAAGGAATGACCCTATAGCAATATGTTCCCCACGGTGTGATAAATGCTATTTTCTCCGCATCTTCTTCATCCATTAAGATATGGTGGTAGCCTACGTAAAAATCCATGAATTACTCGATCTCATGCTTCGCACAATTGTTAATCAATATGTGAATGTTCGTCCGGGGGAAGTTGTCCTTCGGACTTGCTTTGTTGAGGTCACGGTAATTGACACACAATCTGGTTTTACTATCCTTCTTTGGTACGGAAAGAACATTAGCTAACCAGGTGGGATATCATGTAACGCGTATAACGTTTGCCTCAAACTGCTTGGTCATTTCCTCTCCGATTTTCACGCTCACAAAGACATCTTTGTACTCAAGAAGCACTTCAATTATTTCTTTTCTAAGTTGTGATTCCAGATGGACACTTATTTTTGTTTCTCTCACATTATCCAGGCTTTCTAATTTGACCACCTCTGTATCGCTCATGTTTTTTTTTATTTCTACTCAAATTAGCTGAACTCTTTACTAATCTCATCCCAAGCCCCTTCTTCATTTTATTCTGGCTCATCTCATGCTCTATTTCCTGAATTATTATTTTTTAACTGGATCGATTCTTATGACTGAGCTGAGGAGTCCTTATGCATGTCAGATCTTTGGAACCAGCATAAAAATAACTGTACAAAAAAGAAAAGAAAGAGAAGTAAAGACAAATGGGGACTATCATCATCAATGGAAAGGAAATTTCATTTCACTATAATCAAAAGATGATAGAGTTTACACATCCAAACAGACAGAAATGACAACTCAATTAACAACTCTGAAGCTAATCCAAACTAGACTGAAAGAAAAATCAAATCCGACTACCACGACTCCCTCCGGTTGGGAAGATGAGTGGCTTCCGAGTTATTGACTTTTGCGCATGCTCCCACAAACTGCTTGTTTGCCCTGCTTGATCCTTTCCTACCTTGACCATATTTAGCTTGTTGAACAACCTTTCTAACCCCTTATCGAGATCCCCATCTACGTCGATCAGCGGACAGGGAATCCTTGGCATGGAGCAATTGCTAGTACTGAGCTTGACAAATGATTTGAACAACCTCGGGATGGGCTTTTGGAGAGCCCAAGCCTTCTGCTTTTGCTTCCTGGCTCGTCTTATGTCTGCAATTGTAGGCTTGAACCCTAGACAAGAAGTGCCCAAATTTTTGGGGAGGGATAGTGGTTGCACAATGCCTTGTAGAGCAGTGCCCAACCTCTTACCAGGCGTGAAACCATTCTTCAATATTTCTGAATCCACCATGACTGACACAGCTGCCATCCTTGGAGTCATAACAACCTAACCTTCTGGGATATTCTCAACTGAAGTCGTATCGAACACCTGGTAGACCGACGACCCTTTGCTGTCTTCAAATTCAATAAAAGGTGCAATAGCATCACCTGAAACACACTGATTATCTTCACCTTGCACCACAATCTCTTGCGTGTCCCATTCAAATTTGACCATTTGGTGAAAAGTAGATGGCACCGCCTTGGCTGCGTGAATCGAGGCCTGCCCAACAATAGGTTATAAGAGACTACCACGTCCAGCACTTGAAATTCCATGGTGAACTCAACGGGCCCTATTGTCACTTCTAGCACTATATCCCCCACTGAGTCTTTGCCTCCACCATCGAAACCTCAAACACAAATGTTATTCTTGTGGACCCTTCCATTCTCCACCTTCAGCTTGGTCAATGTGGAGAGTGGACAAATATTTGCACTGGACCCGTTGTCGACCAGAACCCGGATGACAATAGCATCTTCTCATTAACAGTCAAATAAATGGCCCAATTATGATCAGTGCCCTCCATGGGCAGGTCATCGTCAGAGAAGGTGACCCAATTTACCTAGAATATCTTGTTTGCAATCTTTTCCAAATGATTCATTGATATCTTGTTGGGGACATGGGATTCATTCAAAATCTTCATCAACGCCCGGCGGTGTTCATCTGAATAGTTTAATAAGGACAGTAAGGAGATCTGAGCTGGTGTCTTCCTCTACTGCTCTATGATGGAGTTGTCCTGCATTTTCAATTTCTTCAAGAATTCTTCTGCCTCTTCTTTTGATACAGCTTTCTTCACTGATTCTGGGCTATCTTTAGAGATCCTTATTTTCGTCAACTCTTCACGGGCGAAGTATCTCCCTGACCGAATTAAACCCCGAGCCAGACCAAGGAGGAAAATAAAAGAAAACCAAGGAGGAAAATAATATGGGCTAGCCCAAACACTACCCAGACCCCAGCCCAAATCCACGTCCCCAAACTGGGTCCAGCCTTGGAATCCAAAACGACACCATTTTTGTCCCATTGATCTGCACCGTTGATTTCACTAGATCAGATGGTCCAGAACTGGTTTAGGTTAACTATAAAACTATCCAAACACCCCCCCCCCTCACCCCTCCAGATCGTCTCTCCAAAACCCCTAACCCTTCCAACATAACGCCACCCATATCCACCCTCCTTCCGTCGTCCGCCGCCGGCCGAAAATCGTCGCCGGTGGTATAGCTCTAATGAACCCCACAATTACACCATATCACCTCCTCACTCTCCATTTTCCAACCCCACCACCAGTTTCCCTCGAATGTCTCTCAATCTCATCGAATAAGACTCCGAATTTCGACAGTTCCGTCGTCCATGGCGGTGGCCGGCCACCAAACATCCAAAATTTTACACCCTAGATTCCCCTCTCCATCCTCGTCACGGATCTGATACCAGTTTCCCTCAAATCACCATACAACTCCTCCAATTGTAATTTGAAAATATCCAAAGTACAACCATTTCCAAAATTCGCCAAATCATTACCATATAATCCCTTTTCTCTCCACGTCCTAAATCGGCAACCCATGGACCTCGAATCTTCCCCATTTTGTTCGAATTTTAAATCAAAATTGTTCGAAATCCTTTTAACAATGCATGCGGACTCCTGAAGTGAAGCTCAAGAATTTAAGCTAAAACCTTTAATCTCTCTAACTTTAATTAAGTATCATATTTGTGAGCCATTTTCTATTTGATTAAAATGTTTTTAGTTTTCATGATCTCCTCTTTCTTTTTCTATTTGGTTTAGTCCATGTTTCATTCTTTTGGTAGGCCTATAGAATAGGTCCATTTTTTCTGACTTTAGGACGTTTAGTTATAGTTGAATATTGTAAACCAAGGTTAAAAGGCTTGATGTTCAGTTAATATTTGGGTTTTTAATTCCACAATAGGTCCAGGGGTGATTTATGTACTTAAAGTTGGATAAAAATGCTAGACCCTTCTAGAGGAGGGTTAAAGTCATAATTCTAAGACTCCAATGCATTGACTTTGCCAACAAGTTAATAATTCAAGGACTAAGTGATAAAATCTGAAAATAGGAAGAGGGACTAAGGGGTAAACATAAAAAGAGGGTTGCCCTAAGATTTGGATATAAAAAGAGCACCCCAATGCCTTCATTAAGAGGGGTCTGGCAGATTGAAATCCCTGAAAAACATCCCAAGATTTCTACACTCTTAACGTCATATAGAAATTCATTAAAATTCCCAGAAAATTCTGAAAGAAGTTTAGAGTCTAAAACCTCCCAAATGTTGCTTTATTAGAGTGATTTTCCTCATAATTAATTCCAATTCTCAACCGTCAATTTGAACTGCTAATCTGAATCAACTGAAAGACTTGAAATATGGGTGTTTTTAGGTGTTAGCATTCCATTTGCTTTGTTTGATGCAACTCTGAGTAATTCTAAGTATATTAGGGTCATTTTCGAGGTCTTTGGGTTGGTTTGCTGGTGTTATCTGCTCTAGATCAATATCCTGATTTATTTGACTACTCCATCTATTCGACTCTGGGAATCTAGCCTAGTTTATTTGCTGCATTTGCTGAAGATTTGTTGGTGCTATTGATATTGTTCTCTTGACTGCCTACTCATAGGTGTTTCTCTCTGCTTCACTCCAGATACACATTCAAAAGTTGCTTGATGTAATTCTTTTAATTGAAATAGAAAGGAAGCATTGCTTCCTGATTTATGCTTACTTGGACAATGGAATGGCTATAGTTGAATAAGAGATAGTATATAACTTCCAATATAGTTTAATTTATGTCTTGGGATTTGTGTATGTAAGATAGATGACCATATAGGTCTGCTTATGTAATTCACGCTATTTCTTTTGGTTTGTATATGGACTGTATAAGGACTGTGAACTTACTCACATTTCATTATAATTTGTAAGGGTGTAGCTGTCTAGTGTAGTGCTAGGGTAAGTTAAGTCTATTTAAGGGCTTGAAATCTGCCAATCATCGATAGAAGATTAGGGGTGTGGTGTTTGTTTCACTTTAGTAGCCTCGAAACTTGGAGTCAAGTTTATTTATAAAAGTTCATATATATGTTCTGTTCAAGTTTGAAAGCATTTAAATGATTAATTTCATTTCAAAATCAGCAGGAATGTGTCTAAGTTTCTGGTTTTAATTAGTTGTTTTATATTAATTCCCTAAACTTAATAAGTATTAGTTGAATATTTAACAGCCTTCTTGCTTGGATTAAACGCAAATCTCTATCGCTATAATGAAAGGGGGATATCGTTCGGATTGGATCCACTAAAGAATCAGGGCTCAACAGCCCATCTATGATGAGCTGGGCCTCAGGTTGACTCATGCACAGCCCAGATAGGTGTTAATTTGTTGAGGCTCATGAGTGGCTAGTCCGGTAAGGTTGGATAAAGGGTTACTCCTCTTTGGGCTCATTTCGAAGCCAAATGGTTTGAATTTGAGGTCTAAGTTGTGAAATGTTCATTAATTAGACTTTATTAGAGACAAATTTAGTATAGAGACATAGTTTGCTTTAGAGATGCCCATTAAATAATAATTTGGGACGCGCTATACCGAACAAAATAACAATTTCATGGCCCTCGCTTTATTTAATCTTGAATTGATCCTTAGATTCTGAGGTGTGCCATTTAGTAAATTCTATGGCCCTCACAAAGTTACAAACACGTAATTGCTTTAGGCGCGTTAGTTTAATAATTTACCTTTCCTAAATTTGGGTGCACATTTATGGGACCCAAATCCAAAACTCAACGAAGTTGGAATGTGTCAAAAACCGCGAGTGCATTTATGTGACGTTGTTCGAGACATGTTTTAGCGACGTTGCAATTCTCTTTAAAAATAATAATAATAAATGTGGTTAAAAGATTTAAAATGCACATAGGTTCATAATTGTGAAAAATCAGATAATTTAAGCAAAATATAATAGTTGGGCAACCGTGCTAGAACCACGGAATCCGGGAATGCCTAACACCTTCTCCCGGGTAAACAGAATTACCCGGATATTTGGTTCGCGGACTGTTAAACAGAGTCATTCTTTCTTCGATTCGGGATTCTAAATGGTGACTTGGGACACCATAAATCTCCCAAGTGGCTACTCTGAAATTCTCTTAAATAATTAAATCATGTTTCGATTGTCCTTTAATTGGAAAAACTCCCTTATCTACTCCATTCGTCGAGTGTAGCAGCCAAAAGGAGGTGTGACAGATGGGTTACGTGAGTTAATTCTTGAAGAGTCCCACAGTTCGCGGTATTCCATTTCTCTGGGTGCCATGAAGATGTACCAGGACTTGAGGCATCATTATTGGTGGAGGAGGATGAAGAAGGATACAGTGGGATTTGTGGCTCGATGCCTTAACTTCCAGTAGTTAAAGTATGAACATCAGAGATCGGGTATATTTCTTCAGAGGATAGAGATTCTAGAGTGTAAATGGGAGCGGACCCTGTGGACTTTGTAGTTGGACTCCCACGAACTTTAAGAAAATTTGATGCTATTTGGGTGATTGTGGATCGGCTGACCAAGTCCACGCACTTTATTCCAGTTGGTGTTACTTATTATTCAGAGCGGTTGGCTGAGATTAATATCCGATAGATTGTTCGCCTTTACGGTGTCCCTGTTTCCATCATTTCTGATCGGGGCACATAGTTTACATCACAGCTCTAGAGGGCATTACATCAAGAGTTGGGCACCCATGTTGAGTTGAGCTCACCATTTCAGCCTCATATGGATGGACAATCCGAGTGCACTATTCAGACATTGGAGGACATGCTACATGCATGTTCCATTGATATGGGGGTTATGGGATAAGTTTCTACCGCTTGCGAAGTTCTCCTACAATAATAATTACCAACCGAGCATTCAGACGGCTCTATTTGAGGCTTTGTATGGGATACGACATAGATCTCTAGTGGGTTGGTATGAGTCGGGTGAGGCTAGGCTATTAGGTAATGACTTAGTTTAGGATGCATTAGACAAGGTTAATTTAATTCAAGAGTGGCTTCGCACGGTGCAGTCTAGACAGAACAACTATGCCGACAGGAAGGTCCATGATGTTGCTTATATGGTTGGGGAGAAGGTCATGCTCAAGGTTTCACCCATGAGAGATATTATATTGTTCGGGAAGAAGGACAAGTTAAGCCCTCGGTATATTGGGCCATTTGAGGTGCTTCAGAGGATTTGGGAGGTGGCTTTCGAGCTTGCCTTATCGCCTAGTTTGTCGAGTGTTCATCTAGTAATTCATATTTCTATGCTCCGAAAGTATGTCGGCAATTTGTCTTATGTTTTAGATTTTAGCACGGTTCAGTTGGATGGTTACTTGACTTATAATGTGGAGCTAGTGGCCATTTTATACTAGTAAGTTCGAAAGATGAGATCAAATAATATAGCTTCAGTGAAAGTGCAGTAGAGAGGTCACCCAGTGAAAGAGGTTACTTGGGAGATCGAGCGGGAGATGTGAAGCAGATATCCATACCTATTTGATACTCCGGATATGTTTCAAGTCCTGTTCGAGGACGAACACTTGTTTAAGAGGGGGTGGATCTAACGACCCACCAGATCATTTTGAGAGTTGTAGGCTCATTCAACCATTTTCTGCTCATTTTGTGCTTTACAACTACTATGTGAGTTATTTGGAAGGATTTCAGAATGAATTGAGATACTTAGTCTTATAATGGAAAGCTTAAGTTGAAATGGTTGACCGGATGTTTGCTCATATGTAAACGACTTCAAAATGAATTTTTGATTATTCTATTAGCTCTGTTGGGTGATTTTGGGCTTATGAGTGTTTCCAGGTTGTGATTGGAGGTCCATAGTTGAATAGGCTTGAAATGGTGAAAGTTGAAATTTTGGGAAGTTTGATCGAGAGTGGACCTTTTGATATCAGGGGCGTATTCTGATTTCAAAAGTTAGAGTAGGTATGTGGTGTCATTTTTTACTTGTGTGCAAAATTTGAGGCCAATTGGATGTGATTTGATAGGTTTTCGCATCGTTTAAGGAAATTGGAAGTTCAAAGTTTATTAGGCTTGAATCAATATAACATTTGTGTTTTTATGTAGTTTGAGGTGGTTTGAGGGTTCGACTAAGTTCATATGATATTTGGGACTTGATGGTATGTTTGGTTGAAATCACGAGGGCCTCAAGTGAGTTTCAGATGATTAGAAGATCAATTTTGGACTTGGATTTTGGTTGAAGACTGTTGGTGTTTACTGTTACTGGTTTCATCTTATGCGTTCGTGAGGAAGGCTTCACATTCGTGAAGTGTATGTGGAGGCTGATGAGGATTTTCTCTTCGTGTTCACGAATAGGGGGTCGCGTTCGTGAAGGCTTGGGCAGTGGGTGCATCGTGATTGAGAGAAGGGTCACACATTTGCGAAAAATAGAGGAGGCAGCTAGGACCCGAGGCATGAGTTCTATGTGTTCATAAAATGGAGGTTGCGTTTGCAAAGTGAGGGGTCAGCAAAGCATCACGTTCGCGAAAGAGGTTTTGGGTAGCTGACGAAATTCTGCTACGTATACGCAGGGTAATAGTCACGTTCGTGGTGAAGGCGTAACTGAGAAGGAAATAAGTTTTAAAAATATGTGTTTTGGGTTTATAAGACAAAATTGATTTGGGAGCTTGGTAGAAAGCAATTTTTGAAGAGATTTTCACGTGGGAATTTGGGTAAGTAATTCCTATCTAGTTTTGGTTAATTCCTATGAATATGCCTTTGATTCCATCATTAAATTTGTGGTTTGGGGTGAAAATTTGGAGAAAATGAAGAAGAGTTCTTAGGCTCGATTTTTGAGGTTTTGAATGGGATTTTGAAATCAGATTTGAGTAATATTGGTATAGATGAACTCGTGGTTGAATGTTGTTCAGCTTTTGTGACTTATCGGATTTCAAAATGAGGGCTTGGAGCCTTCTTTGAGCCTATTTTAGATTTTTATTAATAACTTTATAATTTTTAGTGAAATTGATTCTTTTAGCTCGTGTTGATTGTATCAAATTGTTTGTGGCTAGATTCGATGCGTTTGGAGGCTGATTTGCGAGGCAAGGCATGTTGGAGTAGAGATTTTCTCAAATTGAAGTAAGTAACAGTTCTAAATCTGATTTTAGGGGTATAAAACCCCTTATTATGTGCCTTGTGATAGGGTTTTGAGGTGATGTACTTGCTAATGACGTGTGTGTAGGTGTGCACCATAGGAAATGGGACTTGGTCCATTCCATGGAACCGTATAGATGATTAATCTGTTGGTATCTGTGAATTTTTCATGTGATATAGTAGTTGAGCTGCAAAGCCTAATAGAAATCACGCTTAGGCCATGCGTTTATATTGAAGGGGCCTTTGAGATCGTGTACATGTTAATCTATCTACTAAAATTGATGTGTTATACCCAGTTTCAGTTTTACTTGCATATTATATCTAGCATCTATTGTTCTTTGTTGATACATTATATCCTTTCTATTTGGGCTGATTTTCATGATTTCTACTAGACCGAGAGACTGGAGAAATTGATGACTGAGTGAGGCTTATGACCGAATTATGAGATATTTATACTATAGCATGTGACATGTCCGTGCAACACGTGAGTTGTCCATGAAGATCCAGATATTTATACTATAGCACGTTAGTTTTCCGTGTGGATTATAGCAGTTGGGATAAAGGAGCACCTCTCGAGTCTGTACACATTCCCAGTGAGCGCGGGTACCTACTGAGTGCGAGTGCGGAGTGCTGAGCAATTGAGAAAGACCGAGTGATTGTTGCTCAGAGAGGATGCTTTGATTTCGTTTATTGTTGTACTTAGCATCCATATATCACTATCTCTAAAAGTTTGAAAGATATTACATTCTGTTCTACTTGAACATGACATGAGGTAACTGATTGGACTTGAATTGTCAAACTTCAAAGCATGCCTATTTTCCTATGTTGAAATTACTAAAATTGATCTACAATTGTAGCGTTCGTCACTACTTTTATTATTTTATTTAGTCTTGTTACTTACTGAGTTGGTTGTACATACACTATACTCCGTACTTCATGTGTAGATCCAGGTGTTTTCGGCTACAGCGGGTGTTGACTTAATTTTGCTCAGTTAAATTGTCTATTTGGAGATTCAAGGTAGCTGCCAGTGTTTCCGCAGAACTTGTCTCTCATTTCCTATCTTTACATTTAGTTTTTAGATCTAGACTTTTATAGACATCACTTTTTCATACTTGTGATGTATAGATACTCATGAACTCAGTGACACTCTGATAATAGGAGTTTCTGCGTTATGTTTTCGGTTTGTACCCTGCTTATGATAATTTTTATCATTTAAGCTACTTTGATTGATTTTCTGCTAAATAGTGGGAATATCTTTGAAATGTCAGATTTTCTAGTATCACATTAGGCGTCATCATGGCATCTTAGGAATTGGATTGTGACAAAATAAAACTTATTATACTTAAATTTTTGTCCCACCTATTTAGTAGGTATGTCCAGTGGCAGTGAGCCTCACGGGGATGCAACTGTAACTTGTTCTAGTCGTTGTTTTGAGCCTCCGCCCAGCACCCTTGAAACATTCTAGTCAGACTTAGTCAATGGGAACGTTTTCACTACAACGTTCTAGTCGTTGGGAACGTTCGTTTCATTTCCTTTTCGATGTTGGACTTGGTTATTTTATTCATGACTATTTCTTTGATTATAAATAGTCCTTAAATGTGTTTTTGAAGGGGGATTTTGACCTTAGAGAGAAAGGAGCCTCCGTGGAGGACAAATTTTATCTTTTTTTTCATCAAATTTAGTAATTTTTATGTTTTTTTGGATAATTTATCATTTGGCTATCATGTCTATGTGGAGCTAAACTTGTCTAGGATCGTTGTTCTTTCATGATTCTTATTATTTGAATATTAATTTTGATTTATTGGTTTATCTTCTTAGTTTATTTATTGAATTACGTGCTTATTTATTTGATTGATTGATCTCCAATTGAATAGTATCTACAAGTTTAGGACTGAACTCAATATTGAGAAATTCATATTGCACTTAAACTTGAGTACAACAAGTTCTTAAACCTGGGCTTCAAAAAACGGACTCACGGTTATCATGGACACACCTAATCTCTTTCTTGACTATCATATAGGAATTATGAATGCATTTTTAATGATTCTAACTCCATAAAACAATCAAATTTCGGGATGCTTCATGAAGTGCTTCTTTCGGAGTTAAACTTCTATTTGTCCATATATCGACAAAAAGTATCTCCTGTTTTTCATTCCCATTCCCATAAGAATGAAGTAGATATATAAGTGTTGGTTTAGCTTCAATAAGTGAGAAAGAACTCGATAAATTCTTATGAGTAATATCAACCATGTCAACCAATAAAATTAGATAAATTAATAAATCTATTCAAATAAAGAATATAATAGGATTGTTGAATATCTCATAATCCTTGATCATTATTATCACATTAATAACGTAAAAATCTGCTCTTATTTTTCGATGATATGCTATTATTGCATATTTTAGTCACTTATTACACTCTAATTTACTGCACTTTAATTGAGTTTGATTTTTAATCGCTAGTGTTCTTCACTAATTGTGTATTTTATTCCTTGTAGGAGTTATTCCGAGCTATGTAGATATTATGGCATGAATTCAAGTGATTTGGAGCATTGAAGTCTAAGTAAAAGACCAAGAAATTAAGCAAGGATCATGTTCGAGGATCAACAGATGATAGATAAGAACAAAACGGAAAATCGAACGGGCATACGGTGCATTGTCTAGTAAAATACACATAACGTTTTACTCAAAACTCCATTTGGGCTCCACAATATATCGTTGGAAAGATATTTGAAAGGGATAAAACTTTCATATTTTATGTTTTCACAAATTCTCACTACCGCACACTGTAGTGCAGCGTGCGCCGCAGCTTTGGAATTTTCCTGTAGCCTGTTAGAATGAGCTCTCTGAACTTCCCCACTACCGCCCTGCATGATGCGTCACCCTATGTAGTGCGCTAGTGCATATTTTACAAAATAATTTTCCTATTTTGCATATAAAATGGTATTTTTATTTTGGCACGATCCTGCTTGATATAAATACATGTAAAACTTTATTTTTGTGATTATTGATAGATCTTAGACCTAGGGAGAGCACAGAGCCGCCGTGGAGGTCGGGTTTTATCTTTTCTTCCACCTAACTTAGTAATTTATATGTTTCTTTGTATGATTTTTTGTTTGGCTACCATGTCTATGTGGAGCTAAACTTCATGTTCTAGGGTTTTGGTTCTTTCATGAATATTGTTATTCGAATATTGATTTTGATTTCTTAGTTTAACATATTTGTTTATTTATTCAATCCTGCACTTAATTATTTAATTGCTTGATCACCAAGTGAATACTATCTACGAATCTAGAATTGAGCTCGAATGTGAGAATTCTAGATTGCATATAGGATTGATCAAAGCAAGTTCTTGAACCTGGGCATCAGGGAATGGATTTGCAGTTAAAATAGACATATACATAATTTCTTGCTTGGTTGATTTACATTAGTTAAAAATGCGTTCTTGTTGATTCTAACTCCGTAAATATATAGGCGTTAAGATAGCACGAATAGGCGAGTAAGAACTCGACAGATTCTTATAAGAAATATTAACCATGTTAACTAATAAACTAGATCAATTAGTTAGTCAATTCAATTGAAGAATACAATAGGATTGTTAGATAGCTCATGACGCTAGATCGTTTTCATTACATTAATGACATAAAAATCTGCTATCCCTCTATTTAAAGTTCATTACTTATTTTCTTCTTAATTTAATTACTTTAGCATCAAATACGTCTAGGCTAGTCCTTGTTTAGATAATTAGGAAAGTTTAATTCAGTTAATAGTTAATCACACGTTCTCGTGGGTTCGACATCCAACTTTTAGTCACTTTATTACTTGACGTCCGTGTATACTTGTGTGTGTGTTTGGCCGCAACATTTTGTTTAGAGCTTATTAGTTATTTTTTATATTTTCATTAGTTTAGAATCATACACTTTTTAGATTTAATTCTTGTTCATTAGTCTAATTTAGATAATAGTTGATAACAAGTGCTCGTGAGAATGATACTCTACTTATAACTTTATTAATTAATGATTGTGTATACCTATGTGCGCAATTGGCAGCAATAAGTTTTTAATGTCTTTGTGAAGGAAATTAGAATTATCTATTTATCTAGATTTGAATTTTACTTTTTAGCTACTCAAGTTTTTTGTGTTTATTTAAAGTTTAGTTTAATATTTTTTTATTCTTTTTTACATGGCGTCTTTGAAAAAAATTGTGGAATGGTAAGTATTCCTATTTTTATGTACCGAACCCGATCATATGTTTTGAGCATGATCATCCTGTTTGGTGGTTTGAGAGATTGAGTAGCTTCACGTTATGCGTTATGACTTGCATGTATGGTTGGCTTTTATTTTCATGAAGTTCACGATTGATTTGATAGAGTGATTCTTAATGTGAAAGCTTTAAGTTGGAAGACTTGACCAAGGTTTGCCTTTTGAGTAAACAATGTCGGTATCGGGATTTGATGGTTTCTATAGGTTCATATAATAATTTGGAATTGGGTGTATATTTGGATTTGAATCTGGACGTTCCTAGAAAATTTTGGCTATGTTTGTCGAAAGTTACCAATTTGAAGAATTGGAGAGTTCATAGGTTTGATCAGGACTTTACTTCGGTGTTATTTATATCTAATTGTGGTTTAGAGACCATGTATATGTTACTTTATTGGTTAGAACTTGTGTGCAAAGTTTGATTGTGATCCCGAACATTTAAGTGATGTTATTTGTTGTATTTCAGCCTTTAGGTCTTTAGATAAGTTTGGAGGATGTATTTGGACTTGTTGATATCTTTGGACGAGGTCCACGGGACCTGGTGTGATTCGAGATGGTTTCGAATCAATTCGGGTGGTTTTTGTATTGCTGGTTTTGGTTATTCGCATTGCGATTAGGCGATCACAAATGCAACCATTGCATTTGTGAGGTTATTATCGCCTTTGCGACCAGGCGAGATGAGATGACCCCGTATTTGCGAGCATATGAGTCGCATTTGCAACTTAGGCTTCTGAGAATTTTTTTGCATTTGCAAGGATGAGAATAGCATTTTTTACAACGGGTTTCTTATTAGCTTTTGCAAGTTATGGCATCAAGTTTGCGACTGATAGCTTAGAGGACTTTGCATTTTTGAAGTTTATGGTTGCATTTGCAACATCGGCTGGGTCAAATGGGGTTCGTATTTGCGGGCCTGAGGTTTCTTTTACGAGGATTGCATTTGCGAGTATTTGGTCACAAAAGCAATATCTTGTAATAATGTGGCCATTCTTTTTGAGTGTTGTAGTCATGTTCCCCCATTTACTACTTATTCAATGCAAAATTATTATTATGTGACTTGCCGGGGTAATTGGTTCAGTTCCGGAGATGTTTCGAAATAAGTTGAGACACTTAGTCTCAAGGTAGTAAGCTTAAGTTAAAAAGGTTGATCGGATGTTGACTGATGTGTAACTGGCTCCAGAATAGAGTTTTGATGGTTCTAATAGCTCTGTTGGGTGATTTTGGACTTAGGAGTGTGTTCGGATAGTGATTTTGAGGTCCGTAGTTGACTTAGGCTTCAAATGGAAAAAGTTGAAAAATTAGAAGCTTTGAAAATTGCGAAGTTTGACCAAGAGTTGACTTTGTGATTATCGGGCTCGGATTTTACTATTAGAAGTTGGCGTTGGTATATTGTGTCATTTATAACTTGTATGCAAAATTTAAAGTCAATCGGACTTGATTCGATAGGTTTTGGCATCGAGTGTAGAAGTTAGAAGTTCATAAGTTCAATAGTCTTTCATCGGGGTGCGATCATATTTTTGATATTGTTTGATGTGATCTGAGGCCTCGAATAAGTTTGTATTGTATTTTAGAAATTGTTGGCATGTTTGGTTGAGGTCCCAGGGGTCTCGGATGGGTTTCAAATGGTTAACGGATCAAATTTTGGACTTGGGAGATTGCTGAAGTTTTTCTGGTGCACAGATCTGGTTTCCTTCTACGTGATCAGGGGGATAGGTCCATGATTGCGAAGGCTTGTTTGGGAAGCTGAAAGTTTTACTCTATGCTTTCATGAGATGGAGCATGTGATAGCTTAGGTTAGTCAAGAAGTGGAACGCGAATACGTGGGCTAGGCCGTGTTCGCAAAGAGGAAATGAGGCAGAGCTAAGTTCGCTTGTTTGTTCTTCGCAGTCATATGAAGAGGGACACGATCGCATAGATCTGAGGGGGCAATGCTTCATGTTTGCATAGGGTTAATTATTGGGTAGCTTAGTTTGTGCTTCGCGATTGCGAAGCATTTTTCGTAATCGCGATTAACGAATAACTGGGCAAAATTGAAAGTTTCAAAACAAAGGTTTGAGTTTATATCACAATTTAATTTTGGGAGCTTGGTTGGAGGCTATTCTTGGAGTGATTTTCAAGGGAGTGACTGGGATAAGTGATTCTTACTTAGCTTTGGTTAAACTCCATGATTATATCTTTAATTTCAACATTTAATTAGTGACTTGGGTTAGAAAATTGGGGGAAAGTGGAGAAAACTTCTTAAGCCGAATTTTGGGAATTTGGGTATCGGATTTGAATAATTTTTGTTTGATTGGATTCATTGTTGATAGGTGTTTAAATTTTGTAACTTTATCAAATTCCGAGACTTGGGATTGAGGATTGACTTTTGAGTTGACTTTTTGACTTTTGATTAAGAACTTAGCATTTCTATATGGAGTTGATGAATTGTCTATGGCTAGATTCGAGGCATTTGGAGGCTAATTCGCGAGGGAAATTCTTATTAGAGTAGAGATTTCTACAATTTGAGGTAAGTAATACTTCTAAACTTGGTTCGGGGGGTATGAAAGCCTGAATTTACGTATTATGTGATTGGTGTTGAGGTGTTGAGGTGACGTACATGTTATGTGATGGGCGCGTAGGCGTGTAGAAATTGTGACTTGGTCAGTTCCAAGGAACTGTATAGTTGAATAATTTTGTCGTTAACCATATCTTCTATGTGTGTTAGAGAAATTGAGCTATAAATCATGTTAGAAATCATGCTTAGGCTGCATGCTGGTACTGTTGGGACCCACAGATAACGTGTTACATGTTGAATTATTTATTTAAATTGCAATTACATACACAGTCACAACTATTATTTGCATATCATGTCTTAGTATATGTTGCAAGTTATTGATATATCATCATATTATTGTTTGGGCTAATTATTATGATTCTTGTGAGCCCGAGAGACTGGAGAGTTGATGATTAAGTGAGACCGAGGGCCTGATTGTGAGGATATTTATGGGATTGGATTATACGCCGAAACATATTTTAGTAATTCATGCCATGATTGGCTTATTATAGCGCTTGGGCTGGATTTTCCCTCCAGAGTCTTCACACCCACAGTGAGCCCTATGAGTGCGTGTGCGAGTGCCGAGCGTTTGGAAAGGTTGAGTGACTATGAGGATAGAGTGAATGTGAGGAATGAGTGACTATGCTAATGGAGCGAATAGGAGGACTAAGTGATTGATATTCTGAGAGTATGCATATGATTTCATCACTATTTTGTACTTCAGTTGGCATAGATAACTGACATGTAGATATTGAGATGTACCATATCTTGTTTCAATTGAACTTGACATATCTTACCAACTTGGAAGCATGTCAATATTTCTGTATTGTAATTCTATAATTGAACTGTACCTTTGAAGCCCGTCATTGCTTTTAGCCCAATAGTTAGACTTGTTACTTACTAATCCAGGTATTTTCGTGCACGGTGGTTGCTGATTCTCAGAGTTTTCAGTCATTCGGAGACCTTGACAATCCTCTCCTATCCCCAAGTTTTAGGTATTCAGTTTCTGTTTTCTTAGATAGTGTATCAGTCTTTGTATTGGTATAGATGCTCATGTACTTAGTGACACCCTGGTTTGGGCAACTTCTGTACCGAGTTGTGACGGTTTTATTTAGTTTTATGAGGATTTCACTTATTTAAGTCTGTTTTAGTATATTCTGAATTCCGAAGTGTTAGTATGTATGAGTTATCGGCTTGTCTAGTATCATGATAAGCTCCATCACGATAGATCGAGCTTTGGGTTGAGACACATCTACAGCTGGATTTAAGTTGTGTATTTCCGAATTTTGAGCTTATTTCTCAAATTTTCAACCCTACGCTTGGAGATGGGAAATTTTATAAGGAGATTTTCATGCAAGACTTTGAGATAAGTGATTTCGACTCATTTTTGGTGTTATTTCAAGAATCTACACGAAATATTAACAGCCAAAATATTGGATTTTGTAATGCAATTTGGGCTTTTGCCTATCGAGAAAGTATATTTTGAGGATTTGTGTACCGAGTTGGACTCGGTGTTAGAATCTAATCATACATTTTGTTCAGTGGGTTATGAATCATCGAATTTGTATGAGTTTCAGGTTTTAGGCATGCGGGTCCAAAATTAACTTTTATTGACTTTTTGAGTATCCTTCAAAGATGGACTTTATTGATCATTTGACCCTAACAATCAATGGGGGGCAAAGATAGATCATTTTGCATAATCCAATTAATTCGACCTTTTTTTTAAGTAAAAGCGTCTCAAATCACTTTAGAAGACCGTTTGACGTAGGAAAATTTTAAGACGAAAAACAATAATGAGAGCTTTTATGATCTAATAGGTTAATGGAAGGTATTCATAAAGACAAACAATATGGGTAATTTAATTTGGACCTTCTTTTATTAAATAAAGAAAGTATATTACTTCTTTTATTGTATATAAGGTGTTTGACTAGGCACATATGAGTAATTTAGAAAAAAACGAAAACTTTTAAAAATTTGAAATCCTAAACATGGTGTGAAAGTTGGTGAGATAAAAGATTATCATCAAGGACTCATGGTAAAGCGAGAAGTTTAAAATTAAATTATTTTTAAATATGAAAAAATGTTATTTTAAAAAAAAATATTATTCAGAAGGGAGGTTATAACTTGTAACATAAAATATATTAGATTGAGTATTATAATCAACAACAACAACTACTACTACTACTCAGTATAGTCCCACAAAGTGGGGCTTGGAGAGGGTAATATGTAGATGGGCCTTACCCCTACCTAAAAGGGCAGAGAGGCTGTTTCCAATCGACACTCGGCTCAGTGAAGGAAAATAAAAACAAAAACAAAGAAGCATTAGTAACCCTAGCATAAATAACTATCTAAACATAAGAACCATAACTAAAATAGCATGCAATAATATCAGACAGTAACTACCATAAATAACTACCAAATAACTACTATAAGGGAGACACAATCCAATACACACATCATCAATGGATAGCCCTGTCAAGCCTCACCCAACCCCGGGTGAGAAGTACGAAAAACTCTAGGAGCCCCTATCCTACAACCTTGATACTAGACCTCCATACTTTCCTATCAAGGGCCATGTCCTCGGAAACCCGCATTCTAGCCATGTCATGCCTGATCACCTCTCCCCAATACCTCTTAGGCCTCCCTCTGCCTCGCCGTACGCCGACCATCGCCAGCCGCTCACAACTCCTCACCGGCGCATCAGGACTTCCCTTCCGCACATGCCAAAACCACCTCAGCCTCGCTTCTCGCATCTTCTCATCAACCGGGGCCACCCCCACCTTCTCTCGAACAACTTCATTCTTAATCTTATCCAACCTGGTGAGCTCGCATATCCACCTGAGCATCCTCATTTCCGCAACCTTCATTCTCTGAACATGAGAGTTTTTCACTGGCCAGCACTCCGCCTCATACAGCATGGTAGGTCTAATCACAGCTCTATGAAATTTCTCCTTGAGTTTCTGTGGAATTTTCTTGTCACACAGAACTCTTGATGCAAGCCTCCACTTTGACCACCCTTCTCCTATACGATGAGTGACGTCCCCGTCAATCTCTCTGTCCCCCTGAATCACCGACCCAAGATATCTGACATTGTCCCTCTTGACGATGACCTGAGATCATTGAGTATTATAATCAATTATGCTATATTAAAATTAAAACTTTTATGAAAAATAAAATTAGACAGCAAACTAACCAAATGAATTCAATTCATTACGCAATTAAATGGAAGGAGACATAAAGTAGCGGGTTTTTGGTAGAAAGGAGAAAGAAGCAAAAGCCAGTTCTTGACACGTGGCAAAGTCTAATCCGTTGATGGCATGCAATGGTGTGGAACCTTTTGATTCTGAATACCGGTGAAAGCATTCTACAAAGTCGTGTTAAAGAATCATAATTAAATATAAGAATATATTAATTCATCGTATTTAATATAAATTGAATGCAAAAAAGCGTATTTAGTTAGCGCACATCCCATTTAGAGTAGCTTTTTCTAAAGATCGATAATTTGTGATGAGGAACGAATGAGTAGATAGGATAGAGCGTGTGCTGATAAGAAAAAGATTAATTAAAAAAAAATTACCTGCACTTGACGTTTAAATACATGATATGTGTGAATGTAGGACTACTTAATCATAATTAATTAATATATATTCTCACTACATTAGATCATTTAATTTTAGTAAGTTAATATGATTTATTCGGATCCACTTAGTTTATTCTTCTTTAATGAGATTAAAAAAAATAAAAGGACATGTGTGGAACTCTCATCATTTTAAAAAAATAATTTTGATACTTTGTATATATTCGGCCTATATGTCGAAAGATTTACGTATTTAATTTCTTAAATTGTGTGTTTAACTGAATATCTTTACATAAAATTGGACGAAGTAAATAATAAACTTTTTTAATAAACTATCATGCTCTAGCTGATTAATACTCCATCTATTTCAAGTCTTTTTTTTTAATCTACTTTAAACATAATATCACCTTTTTAATTTTTCGTGTTCTCATTTTATGCTAAATGATATTGCGTTAGAGAAATAACATGACTTATGTATTGGAAAAAATCACGTTAATGTATTGAACTAATTATGAGGTGATATGTCATAATATGTGGACATGTAAAGAAATGATAGTTGGCGAGAAATAGTTAAGGAGGCATGAGCTTTAGCAGGCACAGGCAAAGATCCAAGAAACAAAAAGGGATAGGTGCTAGAACCTCCTGATATTCTAAAGAAGCATCAAAAGAACCTAAATAGCAAAAGGGGTACAGATACTTATTATTGGTAATTAATAGGCATTAATTACTGAAAATATTATAGAATCTGTATTGAATCAGTTACGATTGTCAACTATAACGTCACATTAAATGTCATTAATTGTCCATAATGACTCCGTTATGAAAGGAGAAAAACGTATTACTTAGAAATAACTATAAAGGTGAGGAATGAACATTTGTACGGACATGAAATACTATTGGAATATAATGATTTACTTCGCTTTCTATTCAGTTATCATTTTCATCAATTATTCCTATTTCTACTTGATTATCAGTTGTCATGATCCGAAATTCCCACCTATGGGAGTTGTGATGGCACCTACTCGTGAAAGCTAGGCAATCCATGAACTTTGAAACCATTGACTTCTTTCGTATTAATTCATTTTTAACTAATTAACTTAGCAATGGATAAGCATCTAAAGAACAGCGTGAAATAAAATTAGCGGAAGTTTTAATGAAATATGAAAATAAACGGCTAGAAAATCATTACAAGTCTCTACCTAGCACCTGGTGTCACAACATAATGACTATCTAGAAGTGCTACATACAAGTAAAATCAAAGAAATAAAGTATGTCTCAGTTACAAGAGGAAAAAGAGTATCAGAAATAGATAGAAGAAATGTCGGGCCTGGGAATGCCTGTGGTACTACATTGGGATCTCGTGGACTGAAAACTAGCTCCCGAACTACTGCTGATGATCAAATGCTGCTCTGAAATCTGCACGCAGTGCAGAGTGTAGTATCAGCACAATCGATCCTATGTGCTAGTAAGTGCCTAGTCTAACCCCGGTGAAGTAATGGTGAGTCTAGGACCAGACTCTAGATAAACCTGTGCAGTTATATAATATATGGCGGGAGTGTAAAGAGGTAATAAATAATTAAAGCTGGGAAAGGGGACATATTGCGGGTTAGCAAATGAAACAGAATATCAAAAACAATAAGGGAACTATAATTTAACTTTTAACACAGATAAAGAGTAATAAAGGCAACTTTCACTTTTAATTTGATTTTATCAATCTTGTGGTAGGCATACCACCCGCTCCCATTTTATCATATTTTGTGGTAGGCGTTCCACCTGCTCCCATTTCATCAATCTTGTGGTAGGGTACTACCCACTCCCATTTTATCAATCTTGTGGTAGGCATACCACCCGTTCCCATTTAATCAATCTTGTGGTAAGCATACAACCCGCTTCCATTTCCATGTCATCACATAATCACAAGTAATCCCGGCAAGAGAAGAAAGCAATATAATAACTTCCTGGCAAGAGAACAAAAGCAATATAATAGTTTCCCAACAAAGGAACAACAATATCATAATAATCATCTCGGCAAGGGAGAATCAGCTATAACCAACCTTAACTTAGTATGTACTCAGCTCAATTAGTGAAAATTCTCAATCATAAATAAGATCTATGAGGATAAAATAAATCTTTTCTCAATATAGTAGATCATTAGTTAAGGCATCCGAAATGTCATTTAAGAACACAATAACTTTTAGTTTAAGACCCACGGTCATGCTTGACACCAGCGTATAGATACTCGTCACCATGCCTATACGTCGTACTCAACAAGGAGCAAGTATTAAATATCACTCAACTCCTAATCCCTCAAGCTAAGATTAGAAAAAACACATACCTCAATTACTCATTCCCCCACGAACTCAAATATATAATATGTTTTGAAATCGAACCTCAAATAAGGTCTAAATCCCCAATTTTTTTGAAAACCAAGGTTCTACCCAAAATACCAAATTTTCACCATGAAAATCATTAATGTAAAGTTGAAATCATGTTAAAAGATGTTAATGACTGAAGAAGACTAGTTAAAAATGACTTACAATTGATTTGGAGAAGAAAGGTCGTTTGATAAATTGTCTCTTGTGTTTTTAGGGTTTTGAAAAATAAAAAATAACTGAAAATCACGTCTATTTATACCTCTAATAGAGCCCCTGTGCGGAACGCAAAAAACCGATCGCGGCCGCACAACACAAGGAATCTGAGGGGCTGTGACACTATGCGGATCACACAAAATGGAGAGCGGCCGCATAACACCCACCGCGCACAGCACAAGAATAACCACAGACCGCGTTAGCCCCCTCCTCTGCTCAACCGCGGACCGCGCTTGAGTGTTTAGAGAACTAACATTTCTCTGAACCTAAAATATTGTGTTATTAAGCCTAAGACCTTCCGGAACCTACCCGAAACTCACTCGAGCCCTCGGGGCTCCTAACCAAGCATATATACTATCTCATCAACATCATACGAAATTATCTGTGCAATCAAATCGCCAAAATAAACTCTAAAATAATGAATAAAACCTCAAAACCAAGAGTTTCTCTCTAACTTCATCAAGTTTTAAAATTAGGAATTCAAGTCCAAATCATGTCAAACGACTTTCGATTTTATCCAAATTTTACAGAAAGGACTTAAACCATATATAAGACATGTACTAGGTGCCGGAACAAAAGTACGGGCCCGATACCATTTCTTTCTAATCAGATTTCCCTCTAAGTTTCCTTAAATATTTTTAGAAAGCAATTTTACAGAAAAATTCATTTCTCGGTGTTGGGACCTCGAAATTTGATTCCGAGCATATGCCCAAGTTCTATATTTTTCTACGGTCCCTCAAGGACCGTCCAATCACGAGTCTAGGTCCATTTATCCAAAATGCTGACCAAATACAAATTTTATTTATTTTAAAATTAAAACATAGAATTTTTACAGAATTTCATATTTATTCTTTTAGGCTACGCGCCCAGACTGCACAGGCAAATCGAGACGATTCTAAATGAGGTTTTCAAGTCCTTGGAAGCATAGAATTTATTTAAAAATAGGTGATGACCTTTTGGGTCGTCACATCCTCCACCTCTGAAACAATTGTTCGTCCTCGAACATACAAAATAAGGAAGTACTTGAGTCGGGTAAAAGATGAGGATAACGCCTCCGCATATCGGACTCAGACTCCCAGGTCGATGCCTCGGGAGGCTGACCTCTCCACTGAACACGAACAGAAGGGAAAATCTCCAACCTCAAGTGGCGAACCTGCCGGTATAGAATAGCCATCGACTCCTCCTCGTAAGACAAGTCCTTGTCCAACTGAATAACGCTAAAATCTAACACGTGGAATGGTTCGCCGTGATATTTCCGGAGCATGGACATAGAAAACACTGGATGCACGGATGATAAGCTCAACGGCGATGCAAGTCTATAAGCCATCTCTCCAACTCGATCAAGAATCTCAAATTGACCAATGAACGTAGGGCTAAGCCTGCCCTTCTTCCCAAATCTCATCACGCCCTTCATAGGCGACACTCAGAGCAATACGCGCTCACCAACCATAAAAAACACATCTAAATCTTGCGGTCAACATAACTCTTTTGCCTAGACTGAGTTGTACAAAGCCTATCATGAATGATCCTGATCTTGTCCAAGGCCTCTTAAACCAGATCCGTACCCAACAACCGAGCCTCTCCCGGCTCAAACTATCCAACCAGAGACCGACACCTCCCACCATATAAAGCGACATAAGGAGCCATCTAAATGCTCGACTTGTATCTATTGTTGTAGGCAAACTCTGTTAAAGGTAAAAACTGATCCCACGAACCTCCAAAGTCAATGACACAAGCTTGGAGCATATCCTCCATAATCTAAATAGTCTTCTCGGATTGACTGTCTGTCTAGGGATGAAATGCTATGCTCAACCCCACCCATGTTCCTAACTATCGATGAACTGCTCTACAGAAGCGTGAGGTAAATTGTGTACCTCGGTCTGAAATAATAGATACAGTTACACCATGAAGGCAAACAATCTCCCGATTATAGATCTCAGCTAACATCTCGGATGAATAGGAGACTGCCACAAAAATGAAATGCACTGACTTGGTCAGCCTATCAACAATGACCCAAACTGCGTCGAACATCCTCTGAGCCTACGGGATTCCAACAATGAAGTCCATAGTGATGCACTCCCATTTCCACTCGGGAATCTCAATCCTTTGAAACAATCAACCATGCCTCTAATGCCCATACTTAACCTGTTGACAATTCAAACACCAAGCCACATATGCAACGATATCCTTCTTCATTTTAACACCACCAATAATGCTGCCACAAGTCTTGATACATCTTCGCGGCACCCAGATGAATAGAGTACCTAGATCCATGGGCCTTCTCTAAAATCAACTCTTGAAGCCCACATATATTAGGCACACAAACTCACCACTGCAATCTCAGAACTCCATCATCATCTAAGGTAACCTGCTTGGCACCTCCACGCTGCACCGTGTCTCTAAGGACACACAAGTAGGTATCATCAAACTGCCAATCATTCATACGCTCCCATAATGAAGAACGAGAGACCATGCAAGATAATACTCGACTAGGCTCATAAATATCCAACCTCACAAACCTATTGGCCCAAGCCTGAACATCCAAAGCAACCGACCTCTTACCGACCGAAATATAAGCAAGACTACCATACTGGCTGACTTCCTGCTCAATGCATCGGCCACCACATTGGCCTTACCCGGATGATATAAGATAGTGATA
The DNA here is from genome assembly GCA_034376525.1 of Nicotiana benthamiana. Taxonomy (NCBI): domain Eukaryota; kingdom Viridiplantae; phylum Streptophyta; class Magnoliopsida; order Solanales; family Solanaceae; genus Nicotiana; species Nicotiana benthamiana. Next base: position 99,589,230 of record CM067338.1, read on the forward strand.
TCATAATCCTTCAATAACTCCAACCACCTTCTCTGCCTCAAATTCAACTCCTTTTGCTTGAACAAGTACTAAGGACTCTTATGATCCGTGAACACCTCATACACCACGCCATATAGATAGTGCCTCCAAAACTTCAATGAGTGAACGAAGGCTGCCAACTCTAAGTCATGGAAATGATAGTTCTTCTCATGAATCTTCAACTGCCGCAAAGCTTAGGCAATGACCTTAAAATCGGACATCAACATTGCACCAAGACCAACACGGGAAGCATCACAATAAACTGTATAAGGCCCTAAACCTGTGGGCAAAACCAATACTTGTGTCGTAGTTAGAGCTATCTTGAGCCTCTAAAAGCTTCCCTACACTCGTCCGACCATCTGAACTGGGCACCCTTCTAGGTCAACCTGGTCATTGGGACTGCGATAAATGAGAACCCCTCCATGAACCGAAATAGTAGCATGTCAATCCCAAGAAACTCCGAATCTCTGTAAGTGATGCTGGTCTAGGCCAGTTCTTGACTCCCTCAATCTTCATCGGATCAACCTGAATACCCTCTAATGATACAACCTGACCTAGTAATGCAACTGAATTCAACCAGAACTCACACTTCAAAAATTTAGCATATAGCCGATTATCCCTCAAAGTTTTATGAACCACCCTAAGATGTTGCTCGTGCTCCTACCGGCTGCGGGAATATATCAAAATATTATCAGTAAAGACTATCACGAATGAGTCCAATAGTGCTTGAACACTCGGTTCATCAAATCGATAAAATCTACTGGGGCATTTGTCAACCCGAGCAGCATAACCAAGAACTCATAATGCATGTACCGAGTGTTGAATGTTGTCTTAGCGACATCGGATACCCTAATCCTCAATTGATGGTAGCCATATCTCAGGTCAATCTTGGAACATACCTTGGCACCCTGATGTTGATCGAACAAATAATCAATCCTTGGTAGGAGATATTTATTATTGATTGTTACCTTGTTTAACTACCGGTAATCATGCATATTCTCATTGAACCATCCTTTTTCTTAATGAACAACACCGACACACCCCAAGGCGATACACTGGGTCTAATAAAACACTTCACAAGAAAGTCCTGCTATTGTTCCTTTAAATCTTTCAACTCCGATGGGACAATACGATATGGCGGGATAGAAATGGGCTGGGTGCCCAGAGCTACATCAATGAAAAAGTCAATATCCTTTTCGGGTGGCATACTCCGGAGGTATGAAGGAAAAACATTAGGGAACTTACGAAAAATGGGCACAGAATCAATAGAAGGGATCTCAGCGCTAACATATGCCAAATAGGCCAAACACCCCTTCTCGACCATACGCCGACCTTCACATAAGAGAGAATTCTAGAGGTAGAATGACCAGGAGTCCCTCTCCAATCTAAATGAGGCATACCCGGTAAAGCTTGTCATACCTCCTTTTGGACACTACAACGCCGTGACGGGCATAGTTAATGGAGTTTTTTCCAATTTAAGGACAATTGAAACGGGATTCAATTATTTAATAGATTTCAGAGTCGCCACTAGGGATAATTAATGGTGTCCCAAGTCATTAGATTAAATCCTGAATCGAGTAAAGTCTGTATATAGTCTGCGAACCAGAAATCCGGGTAAGGAATTCTGTTAATCCGGGAGAAAGTGTTAGGCATTCCCGAGTTCCGTGGTTCTAGCACAGTCGCTCGACTGTTATATTTGGCTTAATTATCTGATTTTAATGCATTTGTACCTATGTGCCAATTTTAACTTTTAGCCGTATTTAGTATTATTTTTTAAATAAAATTACAAGGTCATTAAAACGCGCCTCGAACCCCGTCACATAAATGCACCCGTGGTTTTTGACATATTTTAACATCCTTGGGATTTGGATTTAGGTCACATAAATGAACACCAAAATTTAGGAAGGTTAAATTATTAAAGGATGCGCTTAAAGTGGCTATCGGGTTATTAACTTTGCGGGAGGCCATGAAAATTTGCTAAATGGATCGTCCCAAATTCTAAGTATTTTAATGAAGCAATTGAAGAGGGCTACGCAATTAGTGATTTTATTTGGTGCGGTGCCCCTCGTGTTATTTTAAGCGCCATCCTAAAAGAACTATTATTTTCTATTATGTATTATCTCTAAATGGGGCTCTAATTAATTAGCCTTATTTTAAGTAATTCTGGTATCGAACTCAGGTCCAAACTCAAATAAGAGGAAACCTCTTAGTTCAAATATTCCACCTAGCTTGGAAGGCCCAAAATATAATTCAAACAATCTTAATCTAATAGCTTCAACAAGCAAGATGGGGCTTTTTGGCGTGCTGGGCTTCAAAGGCCAGCTCATGAGACTATCCGATTTCACATTTAAAGTTGTTTGAAAGTTATCTAAAGCATGGGCCTTTGGGCAGGCCCAAATTGATATCCAGCAGGTCATGGGACTCAAAATCTAATCCCATGGACCTAATTGGATGACATTATTTACTAGGCTAAAAGTATTTGGCCTATGTATTGTTCCAGCTGGGCTAACGCTAGGACAAATTCTTTTCATAATTCAAACAAATGGACAATGGCAGAGATATAAACGGTAATGATAATGGATCATCAATATTAAACTCTTACCCTTGGATCAAAATATAAATATGAGACCTAGGATTTGATTGCCTATTCAAAGTTTTAATCACCAATGAAGCATGTGATACAGCTTAAATTCACACTCTTAACTTTAACGGCAAGTAAATGGACCCAACATAGTTATTAACAATTTTTTTGAAAACAAAACAAAACGTGAATGAATGGATATCTCTTGATTTTGCATATCTTATAAAATCTAAATGATTAAGTTGTAAAACTAAACAAACATTATTAGAACCCGTAAGAGCATAAACCTAATATGAATCACTTAATCCTTCTATTAGCTAACACTTATATCAAAGGAGCTCCACTAGAGTGGAAGAGAAAGTTTGCCTAAGTAAATCCAAAGAAGACATATTAAATGAAAGTATTCTAGTCCACAGTCCATTGTTCATATGAATACAAATCAAAAACTATACTATACTAGACAAAACATATATCAGTAGCATCTGTCCAACTGTAGACATACAACGATTCAAACGAGCACATATCAGGAAGAAAAACTTGTGAATATGCTTTATTCCATTTCCAGATCAAAGGATACATCAATGCAGGTTTAAGGTGTGTACCTGAAGAGTAAATGGATGAAACAGTAGGGATCAGAAAAACAGTCAACAACAACTAGAATCCAGCAGTAGTTTTAACCCAAAAATAATCACAAATGAAACTATAAGTGAGTCATAGAAAAACAACTTCAACTAAACAACCGAAATACACTCGATTGAATCAAATTGGACATGAATTTAAACCCAGAAGCCTCTGAAGCTTCAGCAACCAAACACGAAGAATCTTCAAGACATTTTTATCTCTATCTAAGCTAGAAAATGCAAATTACAGCTAAAACTCGAAAGTAATCTAAGAACTTAAATAAAATAGTAATTTAGTTTTCAGATTTCAAAAACGTTTTAGACAAGGCAGTCAAGACTACATTTTATATGCAAAACTAAGGGCAAACCACAGATTTTTATTTTACATCCGGTCCCTCTTTTTATTTTCAACTTTAAACAAGTTAGTCACTAAGGTTGTGACTTGTTTCTGAAGTTTTAACACTAAAGCCCCAAAATTCTAATTGGAATCCCACCTAGAATGTTCTAGGGGTTTCCAAATCAGTTATTTGCAAGATTTCTTTCTTTGAAATGCCTAACCTACCCTTTTACTCAAACTGACATTACCAAACTAGTACTAACTAACCCCACCCTTTTGCCTTGTTCAATAACCACGGTTAATTACTCAAAGGAATTGAAAATTTAGCTAAGTCTAAACAAATCTTAAAGTTGAACTAATTATTCGAACCAACTAATCAAAATATAAAATCTAACTAAATTGTTGATCCAAACTAATCTATTCACTAAACAATTCAGCCATTGAACTAGGGTCGAATTATTAGTAACGAACATGAATTACCCAATCAAAACCAACCACAAATTCAAACCAACAGAAAATCAGAGTAAAAAATAGAACAAAATTAAACCAAAAGTAAAGACTAAAACAAAACACAATCAATTAACATGGAGAATAATTAATCATATGAGAATTTACTGACTCCAAACGGACAATCACAAAACCTAACCTTAAATATAGACACAAATTATGGATTAAACTAATCTTAATAACAGATAAATCAAACAATAAAAGAAAACAAAACTTACTTATGTAAGGTTAAAACACTGAACGCCGATTCAAGAACTGGAATGATGTGAACGTGCGTTCTTTTGAAAAAACAAACGAACACATTATCTCGAGGCTCAACTCAAACTGTGGACTCAGAAAATTGGGGAAAACTCAAGTAACTTAGACTTTTGGGGTTCTGCCGTTCTAAGATCTGAAATTCGAGAAGCTTTGGCAATATTCGAAGGCTTTAAATCATGGATCCGTTAATAGGGAGATGAGAAGGCTATGTGGTGTTAATATAGTATGGTTTGGAGGTGGAGTCGTCGTGGGCGGCGGAGGTGGTGACCACCGATTCACATACTCGACAAGATCTAGTGGGATTCAGAAGAAACCGATAGTGGGGTTGGAAAGAGGAGGCTGGGAGGGTTGTGCGTTGTAATCTTGGAGTCGTTTGGTGACCGACCATCGCCGTGAGGCGATTTTCGGTGGTGGTCTAGGGCGGTGGATAGAGGAGACGGTGGCGGTCTAGGGCGGTGGACAGAGGAGTCTGTCTCTGATGAACGAAGTGAATGAGACGGGCTTGGGGGAGGGGGAGTAGGGAGGTTCAGACACTTAAATATTTTTGGATCCTAGCTTCCTGACCGCAGGATCAAAGAACCTTGATGACCAGGATCAATGCTCATCAAAACTGGGCCGTTTTGGGACGGAGGGAAAGCTGGACCGAGTGGGAGGCGGGTTTGGGCTAGATATTGGGTGGATTTGGGCTGGTTGGTCTTTGCAAAAATGGCCCAACATTGGTCTTATAATTGTGGCCACATTTCAAATCCTTTTTCTTTTTTATTTTAATTCCTAAATGATTTTATTAAAATAGCAAAATTTTGATTTAAATCTAAAATTAAGCTAATTAAATTCCAAATGAACTAAACCTTAATTTAAAAGAAATTAAGACAAATTTGAGACTTTAAAAGTAAAAATGCAAAAAGAACTGATTTTTTCATTTATTTTTTTTTTGTTTTTTCCATGCTATTACTTAATTCTGAATCTAAAATGATAGAACTAGTATCCTACATGAAAAAATGCTATTTTTTATGAATTAAATGCACTCTACATGTAAAAAACGAACCAATTAACTTCTAAAAATCACACAGATAAAGAAAATCCCAATTTACGAATTTATAGGAATAATTTAAGTTAGGAAAAAATCACATGCTCACAAAGCTAAGGTATTGGCATGGCAATCCTTAATAGCATGGTAAGGTGATAACCAGTACATCCCCAATATAACATGAAAGTCAACCATGTCTAAAAGTAACAAATCTATGCGGGTCTCGAGATCCCGAATCGCCACAATACATGAAGGATGGACTCGATCAACCACGATAGAATCATCCACCGGTATTGACACATAAACAGGAACACTCAATGAATCACTAGGCATCACCAGGTACTGTGCAAAATAATATGACACGTACGAATAAGTAGACCCTGGATAAAATAATACTGAAGCATCTCTATCACAAACCAGAATAGTACATGTAATGACTGCATCTGAAGCCTCCGCCTTGGGCATGGCCGGAAGGCATACATCTGGGATGGGCCCTACCACCCTGAACTACCTCTTTGGGACAGCCTACTGTTGGCTGGCCTCCACCTCTTGTAGCCTGAGCTCCACCTCTAGGACCTCTACCTCAACCTCTAGCACCTCTACCCCCACCTCTAACTGGCTGGATAGGCTGTGGAACATCTGGTGCCTGTACCATAGCATGAGAACCCTGATGCGGAGAACTGATAGAAGCTCGAGGGCACTACTTAGTAATATGCCTCGTGTCACCAAAAGTAAAACAAGCCCTCGGCTGAAGACCCTGGAAACTCTGAAGTGGTGGTGCACTGATAGGTGCTAATGGTGTGGTAAAAGACTGCTTATTGAGATACTGCATCTCAGGACCACAGCTACCTGAAGCACCGTGAGAAACCTAAAGAGTTGATTGAAAGGGCCTAAGGGGATGGCCTCTACCATGTGAATCTCTACCTCCAAATGAGGTACCAATGAATATGCTTGAATGACGAGGCCTCTTATCCAACCCATGACCATCTCCCTATGACAGAACCATCTCAACTCTACAGGGCCACATTGGTCGCCTCCTGAAAAGTGATCTCACTCCCGACCTCCTTGGCCATCTGAAGATGAATTGGTTAAATAAGACCATCGATAAACCTCCCCACCCTCTCTCTCTCCGTAGAAAGTATGACAAGAGCATAGCGAGCTAAGTCGATGAATCTGGTCTCATACTGGGTGACCGTCATGAAACCATGCATGAGGCGCTCAAACTGCCTCCGATAGGCCTCTCTCTGAGTCATGGGGAGAAACTTCTCCAGAAACAACACAATAAACTACTCCCAAGTCAAAGATAGCAATCTGGCTGGCCTAGCTAAGTAATAATCCCTCCACCAAGTCTTGGCAGATCTAGACAAGCGGAATGCAGCAAAATCGACCCCATTAGTCTCAACAATGCCCATGTTCCGGAGAACCTCATGGCAGGTATATAGAAAATCCTGAGGATCCATATATGAATTACCGTTGAAAGTAGTAGTGAAGAGCTTGGTGAACCTAACCAGCATGATCAAAGCATCGGCAGACATCGCCGCTCTATTGCCGGTCTGAGCCACTTCACCCGGCTAAACAGCTCCAACTAGCTAAACCACTATAGTCTGAATCTTTGAGCTACCTGCTCCAGAGTGCGAGTATTAGGAGTCTAAGCCCCTCCTCCAGCATGAGAAGTGGTTGGTGCTACAGGAAGTAAACCTACCCTGGTGACACCCTCCATAATGCCCACCAGATAGACCAGAGCATTCTGAAGGATTGGGGTGGCAATAAACCCCTTTGGGACCTGAGCTGGGCCTACCAGAACTGTTGGGGTCGGAACCTCCTCATAATCAACTTTAGGCTCCGCCATTGGTGCTTCTTCTCGGGGCTGAGCTCTGCCGCTATCTCAACCTCTAGCACAGCCTCAGCCTTGCCCTCTGTCCCTAGTGGAAGCTTCTGCTGGGGGCTTGGGCTGCTGAGCAGTAGATGAGGAAGCACGTGTTTTTGCCATCCGTGAAAGAACAGGATAGAATCCAATTAGCATTGAGAAATAGATCCATACGATAGGAAAGTACAAACGTGAAATTTTCCTAACTCTGCAACCTCTAAGGGATTAATACAGACGTCTCTGTACTGATCCCTCAGACTCTACTGAGCTTTTCCGTGAGTTGTGAGACCTATGTAACATAAAGCTCTGATACCAACTTTTCAAAACCCGAAATCCCCACCCACGAGAGTCGTGATGGCGCCTACTCGTGAAAGCTAGGCAAGCCATGAACTTTGAAACCATTAACCTCTTTCGTATTAATTTATTTTTAACAAATTAACTTAGCAATAAATAAGCATTTAAAGAACAGCATGAAAAAATAAAATTAGCGGAAGTCCTAATTAAATATGGAAATAAACGTCTAGAAAACCATTACAAGTCTCTACCTAGCACATGGTGTCACAACATACACGGACTATCTAGGAGTAATACATACAAGTGTCTGAAAAAAAAAAGAAATAAAGTTTGTCTCGGATACAAGAGGAAATAGAGCATCAGAAATAGATAAAAGAGATGTCGGGCCTACGAACGCCTACAGTACTACCTCGAGATCTCGTAGACTGAAACCTGGCTCTCGAACTACTGCTGATGATCAAATGGTGCTCTGGAATCTACACACTGTGCAAAGTGTAGTATCAGAACAACCAACCACATGTGTTGGTAAGTGTCTGGCCTAACCCCGGTGAAGTAGTGATAAGGCTAGGACCAGACTCTAGATAAACTTGTGCAGTTATATAATATATGGCAGGAAAGTAAACATGTAATAAGCAGTTAAAACTGGGGAAGGCGAACATGCTGCGGGGGTAGCAAATGAAACAAAATATCTACAACAATAAGGAAACTATAATTTAACTTCTAACATGGATAAAGAGTATAAAGGCAACTTTCACTTTCAATTTCATCTTGTTTCAGGCATGCAACCCGGTCCCATTTCTTCTATCTTGTGTTAGGCTCACCACCTGCTCCCATTTCATCAATATTGTGGTGGGCGTACTACCCTCTCCCATTTTATCATATCTTATGGTAGGCGTACCACCCGCTCTGATTTTATCATTCTTGTGGTAGGCGTACGACCTACTCCCATTTCATAAATATTGTGGTAGGCGTACCACCCGCTCCCATTTCATCAATATTGTGGTAGGCATACCACCCACTCCCATTTCCATGTTATCACATAATCACAAGAAATCTCGGCAAGGGAACAAAACAATATAATAACTTCCTGCCAAGGGAACCAAAGCAATATAATAATTTCCCGGTAATGGAAAAACAATATCGAAATAGTCATCCAGGAAAGGGAGAATCAGCTATAACCAACCATAACTTAGCTTGTACTCAGCTCAATAAGTGAAAATTCTCAATCATAAATAAGATCTATGAGGATAAAACAAATCTTTGCTCAATATAGTAGATCATTAGTGAAGGCTTTCGAAATGTCATTTAAGAACTCAACAACTTTCAGCTTAAGACTCATGGTCATGCTTGACACCAACGTATAGATACCCGTCACCATGCCTATACGTCGTACTCAACAAGGAGCAAGTAGCAAATACGACTCAACTCCTAATCCCTCAAGCTAAGGTTAGACCAAAAACTTACCTCAATGCCTTGAACACTACTCAAGTCACAATTATAGCTTTGCCCCTTGATTCCACCGGCAATTCATTCGTATCTAATCAAAAACTACATAATTACATCGATAAATGCTAAATGAACCAACCCCATTACATAGAAATTAGTTTTCCATACCCATAAATTCAAAAATCGCCCCCGCGCCCACGCGTTCATAACCCGAGGTTCGAACCAAAATCCGATTACCCATTCCCCCACGAACTCAAATATATAATTTGTTTTGAAATTGGACCTCAAATTGAGTTCTGAATCCTTAATTTTTTGAAAAACCCTGGTTCTACCCAAAACACTCAATTTGCACCATCAAAGTCATTGATTTGAAGTTGAAATCATGTTAAAAGATATTAACGATTGAAGAAAACCAGTTAAAATGACTTAGAAATTGATTTGGGGAAGAAAGGTCATTTGAAAAATCGCCTCTTCTGTTTTTTGGGTTTTGAAAAATGAAAAATAACTGAAAATCTCATCTATTTATACCTCTGGCAGACCCCCTGTGCGGACCGCACAAAACTGACCGCCGCCGCATAGCCCAGGGAACTGAGGGCATGTGACATTGTGCAGACCACATAAAATAGAGTGCGGCCGCACAACACCTACCGCGCACAGCACAAAAGCGATCGTGGAGCGTGGTGTTCCCCTCCTCCGTGCACCTCACAAAGGCGACCACAGACCTAGCTAGATTGCTCTGAACCTGCAATATTGTGTTATTAAGCCAAAGACCTTCTGGAACCTACCCAAAACTCATACGAGCCCTTGGGGCTCCTAACCAAGCATACGTACTAACTCAAAATCAAGAGTTTCTCCAAAACTTCATCATGTTTGAAATTTTGGAATTCAAGTCTGAATCACGTCAAATGACGTTTGATATTAACTATATTTTACAGAAAGGACTTAAACCATATATAAGACTTGTACCGGGCGTCGGAATCAAAATACGGGCCCGATACCATCACTTTCTAATTAGATTTCCTTCCAATTTTCATTAAATATTTTTAGAAAGCAATTTTACAGAAAAATGTATTTTCAGGCTTGGGACCTCGAAAATTGGTTCTGGGCATATGCCCAAGTCCCATATTTTTCTACGGGCCCTCCGGAACCGTCAAATTATGAGTCTGGGTCCGTTTACCCAAAATATTGACCGAAGTCAAATTTATTCATTATAAAATCAAAATTTAGCATTTTCATAGAATTTCATATTTAAGCTTTCTGCCACGTGGCCGGACTATGCATGCAAATCGAGGCGACTCTAAATGAGGTTTTCAAGGCCTCTGAAGCGTAGAATTTGAGTAAAAATAGGTGATGACCCTTTGGGTCATCACATCAGTAACTTGAGTTCTTCTAAAAATAAGCATTGATCGAAATCCCTATTTTTGGTTAAACAAATTAGTTCTGTTGCCGGGACTCTTATAATCATCTACTTTCCAAATCGATTCTTTTATAAAAAATAACCATGTCAAATTCCAACTATAATAACCAACATAATTTGCCACTCCAAGATGCACAACATCAATTGAACGAACACGATGACAGAACCTCACCTCCATCGCCCCAAAATTCTCAATGACAATTATGATAGGGGACTCCAAATAGATATGAATCAAATGAAAATGACAGAATTGCAAATGAAAAAGCTCTTGATGAAGCTCTTAAAAAATTAATTGCTCAACAGGTCAACAAAGCTCTCCAAGCTATTACCAGCCAGTTGCTGGTTTTACCACCAACACCAACTCCAAACAACAACACTTTGGAAAACCCTCATTATTGACTCTTTAATACAGGTTGGTGGAACTTCCAGCGAGTCTCGTGATGGAGAACCAAGTAACATAGTTAATTCTTATTTACAAAATTTAGTGTTAACTTTGCAGAAATAGCTCAAGGAGCAAAGCGACCGCATAGAGAAAATACCTGGAGTACCACCTATAATCAAGGGAATATATATGAACAAATATTCACAACAACCTAGGAAGCCAAGTGTTGTTCCTCTAAAAATTGTGAAGAAATTCAAGATGCTCGATATTCAAAAATACGATGGAAAAACTTATCCACGAGACTACGTGACTGTATTCACAACTGGTGTAAAGGGAAACGGCTTGATCAAACAAGAAATTGAATCAGTGTTGGTAAAAATATTGGGTAAAACACTCATTAAAGGAGCATTAACACGGTATTCTCTTTTACCCAAAAATTCTGTAAAATCTTTTGTTTAGCTTGCAGATTCAATTATGAAAGCACACTCAGGAGCTAAAAAAAGCAAAAAAAGAATGGAGGATATTTTTAATATAAAGCAAGGAGATTAAGAGCTGCTCAGAGAATTCGTAGACAGATTACAACTTGAAAAGATAATGTTGCCACGTGTACCTGATAACTGGGCAGCTATGGCTTTTGTCAGTAATTTAAATGAGAAAAATTCAGAAGCCATGAGATGATCAAGTAAAGTCTACATGAAATTCCAGCAACAACTTGGAATGATGTTTACAACATATATAGCACGAAGTTGCGGATAGAGGAAGATACTATCACTCAGTCTCAAAAAGAGGAGAGAGTAAGTTCAAGACGTGCTGAAACTGAAAAAAAAAGTCCGGTAAAATCAGGTATGAGCCATATATGGGACCAGCAGGAAGAAACTCACGTTCAAAGAAGAATAACTCAAGGTATCATCATAGCTCGAGAGATAGAGAGTTAGGCTCATCATCAAGGTTTGGAAAAGAGAAGAATGCACGAGAGATGCAAGATGATGATAGAGGCTCGAAGGCAAAATTTGGTAGTTACAATTTCAATGTTAGCACATCAGAGTTAGTAGCAGTATTAAGAAGCACGGTGATAAGGTGCGTTCGCCAAGGGAAATGACATCAAATTCAAATAGGAGAAATCCTGATTTTTTGTGCGAGTTTCACAATGATCATGGTCACAAAACGGCAGATTGTAGATTGCTACTAGGTGAAGTTGACCATTTGTTAAAACAAGGATATCTAACTGAATTTTTTTAGTGAAAAAGGAAAGCAAACGTATATAAAAAACATACAAGATCCACCCTAAACCTCCTTCACCAAAAAGGATTGTTAATGTTATAACCGGAGGAAAAGAAATTAATGACGTGACATATACGACAGCCAAGAAAGTTTCAAAAATTACTGTCACACACGGGAAGCGAGTTCGACATGTTTTGGAAGAAGAAAGTATTATATTTGATGATGCAGATGCAGATGGCGTACTAACCCCATGCAATGATGCACTGGTAATATCTCTACTTGTACATGACACTAATGTGAAATGAATTTTGATATTGATCCAGGTAGCTCCGTAAATATCATTTTGCTAAGAGTGGTAAACAAAATGCAAGCTGAAGATAAGCTGATACCCGAGGAACATACCTTATCTAGTTTTGACAACACGAGCATCGTAAAAAAAGGCAAGATAATACTCACAACATTCACAGAAGGAGTTGTTAAAGACACAAAATTTTAGGTGGTAGACATGGATATGGCTTACAATAAAATTCTTTGTAGACTATGGATTCAAGAAATAGATGTTGTGCCATCTACCCTGCATTAAGTTATTAAATTCCCTTCACAACGGGGAATATGAAAAATTCGTGGTGATAAACAAATGTCTAGGAGCATCAACTGCGTAACAGATTCGAGCGTAAAAAATGAAAGAAAATGGCAATTACAAAACCCAGTTGAGTATGTTGCAATGCAAACCTCAACTGAACACGGGAAAACTAATGTAGACTCGAGGCCCGACTCCATCCAAGAACCAGAGAAAAATAAAAACATCAAAATGATGACAGAAGAATTAGAAGCTGTAGAACTATTCACACCTTGGCCTGAAAGGAAAGTCTATATTCGGTCCAACCTAAACCATGAAATGAAAGGTAAGTTAACTCATTTTTCGAAAACTTGCATGGATTGTTTTGCTTGGTCTCATTCTGATATGACAAGAATACCACCAAAAGTAATGACTCCCAAGATAAATGAAGATCCATCATATCCAAATGTCCAACAAAAGAAAAGAAAGCAAGGATCTTTCAAAAATCAGGTGCTTCAAGATGAGGTAAAAAAAATTTTAAATATTGGGTCAATCTGCAAGGTAAAATATCCAAATTGGTTAGCTAATACTGTACGAGTACCTAAAAAGAATGGTAAGTAACGAGTTTGTGTAGATTATACTAACCTAAATAAAGCTTGTCCTAAAGATTCTTTTCCATTAACGCATATAGATCAACTAATTGATTCTACTGCAGGACATGAATTGTTAAGTTTTTTAGATGCATATTCAAGGTATAACCAGATCAAATGGATCCAATAGATCAGGAAAAAACTCCATTTATAACAGACAGGGGGACTTACTGTTACAAAGTAATACCATTTTGTCTCAAAAATGCTGGAGCCACATATCAAAGATCAGTGACCAAATGTGTCAAGAACATATAGGGAAAACCATGAAAGTTTATATAGATGATAGGCTAGTCAATTCACGGCATGCAGGGGATCATATCAAACACTTGTCTGATACATTTCAGATTCTCTGTAAATTTAATATGAAGTTAAACCCTGAGAAATGTGCATTTGTCATTTTGTTAGGTATGTTTTTGGGGTTTTGTTTCTAACCATGGCATTAAAATAAATCCCATGGAGAATAAAGCTATTGAGGAAATTCATGATACACATACAAGTAAAAAAGAGGTACAAAGACTGACGGGAAGAATTGCAGCCTTGGGAAGATTTATTTCCAAATTATCAGAAAAATGTTTTAGGTTATTTTAAGCTCTAAAAAGCATGATTAGTTCGAATAGTATGAGGAATGTGAACAAGCGCTTAAAAATTTAAAAGTGTACTTGTCAAATCCATTGTTGCTTACGAAACCAAAAGATGTGGAAAACTACTCATCTACCTTGTTGTTTCAGAAGTAACGGTGAGTGTTGTTTTAGTTCGTGAAGACCAAGGTAAACAGTATCCAATTTATTATGTTAGAAAGCCATTATTAGATGCTGAGACTCGGTATCCTCATCTAGAAAAACTTGCACTTGCATTAGTTATGGCATTTAGGAAATTAAGACCTTATTTCTAATGCCATCCCATCTCAATAGTAACTGCCTATTCCCTATGTAATATATTAGATAAACACGAGTCATCAGGTAGGTTAGCCAAGTTGGCCATAGAGTTTAGAAAATATGACACTACATATCAACCTAGAACTGTAATAAAGTCACGGGTGTTTGCAGATTTCGTGGCAGATTTTAGCCAAAGGATGCAAGTAGAAGTAGAAAAATAATTACAGGTATTCAATGGGTCTAATCCAGGAACTTGGACTTTATTTATTGATGGTTTATCGAATGTGAAAGGGGAAGGTCTAGGTATTGTCTTGGTACCTCATACGGGAGAAACCATCCGATAGGCCATAAAATGTCATCCTATTACTAACAATGAGGTAGAGTATGAATCTATGATTGCAGGTTTAGAACTGGCATATGAGCTTGACATAGAACATGCCATAATTAATAGCGATTCATAGCTCATAGTTTACCAAATGCTGGGGACTAATATAGCTAGAGAGGCAAGAATGTAGCAATACCAGAAAAAAGAGTGTGATCTGGTTAGGCAATTCCAAACCTGGAAAGTTGTGTAGATACCAAGAGAAGAAAATGTCGAGGCCGACGCCCTAGGTAATTTTGCATCTGCGGCTGAAGAGACAAATTACGAAAATACTTGTGTAATTCATTTATTTCATTCAGTACTTGATCAATACAAAAATGAGGTAAATTTCAATAATTTAACTTGGGATTGGAGGAACGAGATTGTCATTTTTTTGCAGTTTGAAATTGTACATGAAGATAAGAAAAAAGCTCAAGCACTTCGCAAAAAACACGCTTGATACTGTTTAAAGCAAGGCAATCTTTATCATAAAATATTCGGTGGTTTCTTAGCAAGATGCCTTGGACGTTCTCAAACAGAGTAGGTGATGAAGGAAATACATGAGGGACATTATGGAAATCACGCGGGAGGAAGATCCTTTAGTAAAAACCAAGATTAAAGCCAACTATTACTGGCCCAAAATGGAAGAGGACGCTAAACATTTTGTGGCTAAATATAACAAGTGCCAAAGATATGGTAACAACATGCATAGGCTTGATGAATTATTGCATCTGGTAATTGCACCATGGCCTTTTATGAAGTGGAGGATGGATATTGTGGGTCCTCTACCACAAGCCAAAGGTACGAGAAAAAGAGGTCATGGATTTTATTTGGCAAACCATCATATGCCGGTTCGGTATGCTAATACAAATTGTATATGGTAATGGCTCGTAATTTATAGGCACGCAAATTACAAAACTTTTTCAGATTTGGCAAATTAAGAGGATTACTTCAAACTCTTACCATCCGGTGGGTAATGGACAAGCTGAATCATCGAATAAAGTCATTATCAACAATCTGAAGAAAAGGTTGGAGGAATCAAAAGGCAATTGGCCAGAGGTGTTACCTGGATTCTTGTGAGCTTATCCCACAACCGCAAAAACAAGTAGGGGGAAACACCATTGTCACTTGTATACAGAGCTGAAGCCTTGATCCCAGTCGATATAGGGGAGCCAAACATGAGATATACACAAACAACTGAGGACTCAAATAAAGAAGAAATGTGAATAACCCTAGATTTACTTGAAGAAAGAAGAGAAGATGCACTAATAAGGATGGCAGCGCAAAAGCAAGTTATGGAGCAATACTATTACTGGAAAGCTCATCTTAGATACTTTAAGATTGGGGACTTCGTACTCAAAAAAGTTTTCCAATCAACAAAGGCAGCTAATGTAGGAAAGCTAAGTCCAACTTGGGAATGACATTACAAGGTTCAGAGTATCTCAGGAAAGGAGCATACGAGCTGGAAAAAATGGATGGAAAGATTCGACCTTCACATTGGAATTTTTTAATGTAAAGAGATACTATTTCTAAGGAAAGGCAATATCCATGGGCAGGTACCCTCATTTTAAACTTTTTTTTTTTGAATTGTTAAAATTTTACTAACGATTTTTATATGATAGGCAAAAAGCTTGCCCGCACTAAATGGTGAATTACGACCTGCAAGACATGTGGAAAAATATAATTCTCAGTCTAGGGTTACAACTGTTCTGATAGAAATTTAAATGGTTTAAGCAGTATTCTAAAATTGTACCTCCGAGTCCTGTATGTTTTTCCTTTTCAAGAAAAGGACTGCATGGAAGGGGTAATCAAGTGCTTGAGATTTCATACTTCAAAGCTCAAACACTTGGGGGATAATATACATAGGATATATGTATAAAGAAGGCAAAGAACATTAAATTCAAGTTAGATTCAAGTCAAGCCCAAAAGTCTACTCATCAAATGTATAAAGTGCAGAGAAAAGTCACGAGCCAGTAACACAAGCAAGTCAAATAATCTTCATAAAGATTTCAAAATCTTATGATGTCTAGGTTAAAGGCAATGTTTAGCCATCAGTTATAGAAAAAACCTTAGATTTTATTTTTTGCAAATCTATTGTAATGAAAAATAGTTATGAAAAAGTAATAGAAGATATTTGAATACATGTGTTCCTATTTCTTTTCGTATATTTACACCGTTATGAAGTTGAGACATCTTCTTCATTAAGTGTCGAATATAAGGGCCTTCTTTTATAAATTCATGTTTGATTCAGATATCCATGAAGTTAATAAAGCATTAAAAAAATACAAAAAGGGTGAGAAAAAACCCCACGAATTAACAAAGAAAGCCTTAAATATAAAGGCAAAAAAGAGCAAAACAGAAGCTCAAGATAATTAAGTTAAACAAAAACTTCATAGTATTAAGTTAGACTAAGTATGAATTTAGTCATAACCTTATTGTAATTTATACAAAATGCCCCGAAAAGGTCTGGGAACTTGTCATTTCAAAAAACTAAACCTCCAATGAGATCAGGGATAATAACCATCAAAAATAAAAAAGAAAAAACGGAGTAACATTTCATAAACTTTTACTAAGGGGCAGAAGAAGGAAGTGGTATCATTAGCAGCAGAAGGTTTGAGTTGACTTGAAAGAGTTGGGGCATTCACTTTACCCATATGATCTTCAACCTGCTCAAGAGTGCCAGCCATGGGAGAATGAAAATCTTGGCCTTGTTGAGTTTTTTCGATGGTCTCCTTTATCTTGGCTAACTCAACATCCAAGTTGAAACCGTGTTGGCTAGCCTCCACAAGGGTATCATGGTGTGCGTTTAAAGTAGCCCAACTCACTTCACTAGCAGTCTTGTTCTCAAGAATCTCATAATCTCTCTCTTATTGATCAATCTCATTTTTCAGCTTTTCATTCTCAGCCAAGGCAGTATCATAAGAAGATTGCAGAGAAGCAAGTGAACTTTCTAAAAAATTGACCGTATCATAAGACTCACGGAGATATTCTTGGGTCTGAGAAAGTGTTTGCAGAATTTCACCAGTGTAAACCTCTTTCTCGCTTAGCAAAGCCTTCAACTCTCTAATCTTTTCACTGGCTTTGGAGAGTTGCTCAGAAAATAATGTCTCGAGGAGATTTTTGTCCTTGTCAGCTTGATTTGAGGAAGCCTTCTCAACTGCTAACTCTGAAGTCAAAACCTTTAACTGTTGCTCTAAGGTGCACTTGCTTTCTTCTAACATTTCTATATACTGTTGAAGGCTTTCATATTGTTCTTTCCAGTTGTCTGCTTGAATCTGATAATCATGCATTAACTGCTCTGTATGAGAAACCCTCTTTATCATCTCTGTGCCAATAAGATTTATCTAAAAAAGAAGAAAAGGGTAAGAACCTTAATAAAAGAAGGATGGAATAAAGTTTAAAAAGTAGCAAATACCTTTAATGATGATTGCATTATGTCCATTCATCTAAGTCAAATAGATGTGACTCTCGAGCTTGGATTTCTCAACTGGACCGATCAGAGATTTCAACCATACGTCAACTCGACCTGTCTTTTTCAAAAAGGTTACCATCGGCAGGGACCTCAATGGTAATCTGCTTCATCGTTCTATTTCCACTAGAGGAACCAACCTAGTACAAGGAACAATAGTAGGTGGAACTATGAAAAGAGTCATAACAACCTGGGGCGGAGCAACAACGGTAGCAGTCACAACTAGAAAAGAATGTGTCACAGGGACATGTATTGAGAAAAATTATGTTTACACGTATCGAAGTGTTTGATGATACGTCATGACAAGAAGGTCAGTCAAAGGATTATGATTATAAAAGAGGCACGAGTTGCAACAGATACAAGCACTTGTAGGAGCACTGATGCAAGCAAAGGAACGAGCCGAGGCACAAGTAGATTTGATGCTCGTATCTATTTAAATCCAAGAATTCAGGAGAATGAACCTGACAGTATAAGGAAGTACATATACAATATTTAATGAGCATTAAATATTAAAAACATTAGAGAATCTATTTTAATTTATAATAATTGTGTAACGTAGAATTTAATGCCTTTAATTGTCCATAATAACTTAATTATGACAGAGGGAAAATGTATTCTTAGAAATAACTATAAAAAGGATGAGATAAATTATTTGTAGGACACGAAACACTATCTAAATATACGGGTCTACTTCAATTTTGTGGTTATATTATTTCTATTCAAATTATTTTCTTTTATACATTCTTTGATTATCAGTAACCTGAGTTCTTCTAAATTAAAGCTTTGACCGAAGTCCCTTTTTTTGTAAAACAAGACAGGCATGGTAAAAGAGGCAAGGGTTACTTCATCAGAAACTAAATCCAAATTGTCATTACCAAACCCATGAGAAAAAAAGTTGATCATCATAGTCACGAGCTGCCGCATGAGTATCATCGTCAGAGCTTACCAAGGTGGCTTCAACAGGCTCGGTTATTGTGACGACCCGACCCGTCGTCACGTGAGTTACCACCCCGTTTCCCCCATTTTTTACTTTTTTATGATTCATTGTGAGTGTTTTGTGTGAACCAGATGAGTTGGATTGAATTGAGAAGCAAATGAGACACTTAGTCTCTTTAAGGGAGGCTTGTTTTGGAAAAGTCAACGGATATTGACTTATGTGCTAGGAGGCTCGGATGTGAATTCTGATAATTCGGTTAGCATCGAGGGATGATTTGTAATTTAAGAGTGTGATCGGAAGTGATTTTGGTGGTCCGAAGTAGAATTAGGCTTGAATTGGCGAAGTTAGTATTTTGGCCAATTCTGGTCGGTAGGTGATATTTTGATCCGAGCGTCGGAATGGAATTTTGAGAGTTGATGTGGATCCATTAGGTGATTTGGGATGTGTGTGAAAAATCTCAGGTCATTCGAAAGTGTTTTGATTGGGTTTTTTAATCGAATGCGTGTTTCGGGAGTTTTAGAAGAACTTAGGTTTGAATCCGATGTAATTTGGTGGATTTGGTGTTGTTCGATATGTTTTGATGATTAGAGCAAGATTGAATGATGTGTTAGGATGCGTTGATGCTTTTGGTTGAGGTCCCGGGGGCTCGGGGTGATTTCTGATGGTTAACGGAAAGTTTTGGTTTGTGAACTTAAGAAAAGTTGCAGCTGCTTCTGGTATTTTCGCTTCTACGGAATTGGGACCGCAGAAATGAAAGGTGAGCCGCAGAAGCGGCAGGTACCGTAGGTGCGGATTAGGTGACCGCATCTGTAGAATCACATATGCGATGGAAGGACCGCAGGTGCGATATTCGAGATTTCCTGGGGATCCGCAAAATCGAAGATATTTCCGTAGAAGTAAGAGCCACATATGCGGCTAAGGAGCCACAGATGTGGAAATGACTGGTCAGTGTTATTTACTTTCTCCTTCGCGAAATTTTAAAGGGTTTCATCATTTTCACTACGGACTTAGAGAATTCGGGCGAGTTGGAGAGAGCAATGAAGGGACTTCTTTGAGGTAAGGATTTCTAAGTCTAAAACACAATTCTAAGGTGTTATTATATGAATTTAGATGAAAAAACTAAGGAATTTAAGGAGTTAGATGGGAGTTAGGACTTGAACTTAAGAGAGTTAAGAATGAGAATTTGAGGGGTCATTTGAACTCCGACTTGGATAATCTTTATATGTATATACACGTGGCGAGATAAGGAATCTGTTGATGTTATATTTTCTAGAAATAGAGAAGTGGGTCTGTGGCTCGGGGTTTTGCCAATTATAAGATTTTTGATATTTTTCGATTATTTTTTATTGAGTATTGTTCCTTTAGCCTATTGTGATGTATTCATTGTGGTTTTGATCAGATTCGACGCACGAGGAGGTCGATTTGAAAGGCAAGGGCATAGCGAGCTAGGATTTTTGCCGGTTTGAGGTGAGTAATAGATGTAAATGTTATCCTAAGGGTTTGAAACCCCATATTTGCACATCGTAGTGCTATAATAAGGTGATTGCACGTCGAGTAGCAAGCGTGGGGTAGAGCACCGTTGGGGATTGTGACTTGGTCCATCCCGATAGATGAATATACTATGTATTTAACTGAAATTCCATATTATTATTATAATTTGAGCCGATTTCTATATTTGAGCTTCATGCCAACCGATTGAATCCTTCAGGGAATGCTATTACTGGTTTCTTACCATTTTTGTGTATTATTGAACTCAGTCCTGGCATTTATACTATTTTTCAATCTCAGCCATCTTTTCTCAGACTTGAAACTTAAATAATATATTTCTAATGAAATTTGGGCAGATTTTATATATATATATATATATATATATATATATATATATATATATATATATATATATATATATATATATATATATATATATTGTGCTTAGGGGGCTTACATGATTCTGGACTGAGCATGGACTCGGGTTGCGCGCCGCAGCAGTATCATATTGATGTTGATATGAGCGTGAGGGCCTAGTTGATGCCACGAGATGGCTTATATTGCGATTAGGTTGTAAAGGGCCCCTCCCGGAGTCTGCACCCCCCCCCCCAAGTGAGCGGCGTCGACGATAAATAAAGGGAGCGGGTTGCAAGCCGCAGTGGGTTGCACGCCGCAGCGGGTACTAAAGAGTATTGGACTATGTGTTGCATTTCATATTTGCATGTTATATACTTAATTATCTATTGTAGCATTTCCATAATTGTTGTTATTGGTTTACCGATTGAATACTATCTGGTTCAGGTTGTTGTATTTATAGAATTACTTAGTACCTATTCAGGATTTCTTATTCTCAGCCTTTATTTATGCTTATTACTCACTGGGTCGGAGTATTCACATTACTTCCTGCACCTTGCGTGCATATCCAGGTACATCCGAGGCTGAGTGAGGATTTCTCTATCGAACAGCTTATCTAGGAGCATCAAGGTGTTGTATGACGTCCGCAGTCCTGATCTTCCCTTCTATCTTATTGTTTCATTTACGCATTTCTTTAGAACGATATGTAGTAAATTGATACTCAGGTATTAGAGTCTCTGACTTGTGACACTGGATTCTTTGGGTTGTGTAGTAGTATTGGTATTTGTGTTTTCCGCATGTTTTAACTCTATTTCAGGCTTTGAGGATTATGACTTAGTAATTTATCTCTGTTAATTAATTCATGAGCTGTATAAATGGTTAAGGTTATTAAATTGGCCGGGCTTGCTTAGCAGTGTGGTGGGCGCCATCACAGTCGAGGTTGGGGTCGTGACAGTTATGGAAATAGAATGAGGAGGAGTTGCTTCATCATCGTAAAAGACGCGTCTTCTGGACCGCAACCTTTTAATCAAGGAACCTCCATTATGTTCTTCCGCTTCTTCAGAATCATGGGTTGTATCAGCCTTCCTATTCGATAAAGAACCCAAGATTATCTCTTGAGCTCTTTCTAAAGAAACTCTAGAAGCTACGACAGCATAAGCACTTACACCTCGAATGCGAAATCCTGATAAAAAGAAAGATCAAAAAAATTCTAAAGGAAAGGCGAATGAAAATATGAAAAAGAGATGAGAAAAGCATTTACCATGAGTTTTCACCTTCCAACCAAACCTATGTGAAAGGTTTTTCTAAGATCTACCTTCCATTAGAGCACCTTTCAATAATTTTTTTACCCAACCACGAAAATTGAGAATCTCATCAACAGTTCCCATGGTTGTTGAAAAAAATAAAAAGTTAAAAAGTAGGGGAAAAAATGAAGGGAAAAGATAGATAAAGTTATAAAAGAAAAACTTACATGCAAAATTCTATTTTTCAGGAAATGAAACATTTTCTTTGCCTACTAAACCAACAGTGGGAGCAGCAACAAACCTGGCATACTAGCCACGGTTGATATCATCCTCTAAGCTAACTAAGACATTTTTTACTTCTCGCCACTAAAGTGAAAATCCCATGGCGGAAAAGCTTAGGGGAGTAGAGATGAATCAAATGGAAAACAAGTAAAAGGCAAATTAGCCAACCTTGTTAAATGCCTTAAACAAGCAACATCCCTCCATACAATGGGGCTAATCTGTCCTAGACAAACGTCGAAAAAATAATGGAATCCAATGATAACAGGATCAATGGGGGGTTTAAAATTCAGTGTAAAAGGGTATGTATACATAAAAGAAAATCCGGTAAAATAAGATTTAATTATCTTGTTCACATTAGGAATTATAATAGGGGAATCAGGTCTCCAACAGCAATCCCTACGAACAACAGAGATCAGACCTTTGGCGATATGAGAAGGATAAATATTAACATTATCTAAAGAAGACATAGAAGAAACTTGGTTTCTAATCGATTCTCTATTAGTGTAAAAAAAATAGTTCAGCAGGGACAATTTCATCTATCAAAGGCTCACGAATGGGTTTATTAGAATCTTTACTTCTAGATGAAGGTCTATGGGAAAGGGAACCCTATTTCTAGAAGGAGGATTAGAACTCATTGGAGGTATAGAAGAACCCCGAATAGACGAAGACCCTAAACTACATAATCTTCCTCCTCTTATGCTTCTAACAGGAGCAAGAGGAAGATTATCAATAGTAGGGACTCTTTGAGGGTTAGGGTTTGAAGAAGATATAACAGTATGTGGAAGAAGAAAATAAGAGTGAATATTCTAAACTTTTAATGAGAAAGGCAAAGACGAAAGCTATATTTATAGTCAAAAGCAACCGTTAAAGAAAAGGTGAAATGATGGAAATTGTCGCTTTGTATTTGGTAAAGCCGCAAGAAAGCCCTAAAAGATGTTGCAAAGTTGCAGAACCAATCAGAAGATGCCACGCGTCATGAGCATTTAATGGAAGTGACATATAAAGAATCAGTTCCAAAGAAGATATAATGGCGGCAAAAATCCTCTTTTTAATGAGATCCACTTCCCAAATATTCTATTGATGAATAAATGGCAAGTGGGCGAACTATCTATATTAGGAAAAATCAAGTTAATGTATCGAATTAATTATCAGGTGACATGCCATGACACGTGGACTGGTAAAGGAATGACAGTTGGCGAGGAATAGTTGAAGAGGCACAGGCTTTAGCAGGCACGTGCAAAGATTCAAGAAACCCAAAAGGGATAGGTGCTCGAACCTTTTTATATTCTGAAGGTGCATCGGAAGAACGAACCTAAATAGAAAAAATGATATAATTACGTATTATTGATAATTAATAAGCATTAATTATGGAAAACGTTATAGAATCTTTATTAAATTAGTTTTAATTTTCAATTACAATATTATATTAAATGTCATTAATTTTCCATAATGACTCCATTATGAAAGGAGAAATACGTATTACTTAGAAATAACTATAAAATATGAGGAATGAACATTAGTAAGGACAAGAAATACTATTGGAATATAGTGGTTTACTTTGCTTTCTATTCAGTTATCATTTACATCAATTATTCCTATTTCTACTTGATTATCAGTAACCCGAACTCTTCTGAAAATAAGTTTTGACAGAAAACCCTATTTTTGGTTAAACAACATCGTTGAGAACAAATTTAGTTTTGATATAACTATATAAGTCTATGATTAGGGGTGATAAATGGGTGGGTCGGATCGGATATAGGTGGACTAAAAATGGATAACACAAAAACATGAAAATCTGATCCGATCCATATTTAAATCGGATTGAAAATGAGTTAATCGGCACATAACATGGATATTCATATTATCCATGACATCTAGATATGATCATTTTTTAAAGAATTCTTAGTCTCTCAAACTTGAGGAACCACAACTTGAGTCTTTACAATTATACTAAAACCATTAGTTATCATTAATTATCCTTAAGTGGATGATATGATTTTTATCTATATTTGACTCATTTTTAAAATGAATTATTATTCAAGCCATATTTCAATGGACTAGTTTCTCGGCATGTGCATTGCACGTGTATGCCGAATCATGTAATACATAGTCTTATAAAACAATATCAACATAATTAAAATAACATTTTGAGTAAATAAAACATAAAAGAATAAACAACAAATTTACGTAAATATTCAATGTGAATTATCATGTGGTGACTTGTTTATTGAGGTCAAGATAATTTCATATCTTTTAACCTACAAGTGTAAAAAATTAATTTTAAATTAAATATATATATATATACTTATTCACTTTTATAAGGTACAAACATGAAATAAAGCATATTTACCTAATATTGCAGCATTTTTGACATATTAATAGGTACATAATTTTGTTAATTCTACTTCGATTCTTGAGATGACAAAGCAAAAATATTACTATAATTTTGATAGTTCAAGATAAACTCTTTACTTTCTTTTATGATTGACATTCTTCTTTGAAATAAATAATAATTTTTAACAATCTTAATAAGTTGATTGACAATACTTATTCCTATTTTAGTTAGTATATTAAAATAATTCAAAATAGTAAAAGTGAAAGTAAATATTACTAATTGTTTGACCGAGTAATTCAAATAAGTTGTTAGAAAAAAATAAAATAAATTTACAATGAATACAGTATTAAATCTACAAAGAAAAGAATAATAACTTTTAGTGAAAGTTCATTCCAAATAAACACTCAACTTAGAAGTTCATTCCAAATAAATACCAAACTTTGTAAACAAATAATTAAACTAAACTAAACAGTAACTCGTTTACCAAAAAACATTTCCTATGTAGTTGTTCAGTAATTAATGAATACATCATCCATAGGGTCTCTTTTTCAAAAACACTACTGACATGTATTAAACAAAATAAGGATTTAAAACTTGAAAAAGAAAAAGAGATAATAATATACTCAGGCGAATAAATTTGTGCAACACCAAAGATATTGTATTGTTAAAGAAAAAAATAGGCTTAATCTCATTATATTCTCTAATTTCTTTAAAGAATTGACTACCACAGTATAGTTTATATAGATTGTTACAACACATCTACATAGGAGACCAATACGTATCTCGGTTTGTCTTCTAAATAATCCCACAAATGAATATATAATCATATGTTTAGGGAAATCACCAAACTTAAAATTATTCCCATTTCTTTCGTCAAGTGTGCATATTAAAAATATATTATGTTTATCACAATAAGACCTCAATATTCACAATAACTTATCAAACTTTGAATTTATTTAAACTTAAATATAATATCATGCGATTGTATTTAGGTTCCTTATGTTTAGATAATTATTTCCGCTATTTCTGCTATTTCTGCGGGTGATACTAATGCTCTATTGTTATTGTTTTTGTTTTTGTTTTTGTTTTACAGCTGATTTCCCTTTTTCCTATGCGCCGAGGGTCGGTTGGAAACAGCCTCTCTGGCCCTTTCGGGTAGGGGTAAGGCTCGTCTACATATTACCCTCCCCAGACCCCACCTGGTGGGAGTATACTGGGTAGTTGTTGTTGTTGTTGTTGTTGTTATTAAATATAATATCATGGTCTCAAAATTATTTTCAAGTGTGAATATACCGTAATAATATCAGTTATTCCTAATTATAATGTGTATGCAAGAGACACTTATTATTACATTTAATATGCATATTGAATTTTGTAAAGTATAACCCATGTTTTGTTATTGCCATACAATTTCTATCTCTCAATAAAATGAGACGTAGCAAAGTCCTTGCCAAGATGTGACAATTGTTTAAGTCCGAAATGTAATGTCAATTTACATATCTAATACAATCCATGCATCATAAATTCTTGAACACATGCCAAATAAAGGAAACAAAAATTATATTTATAAATTATTATGGCAAATTTAATATCTACAAACTACACTACCAACTCTATGTTAGAAATTAAAATACAAAAAAATAGACAAAACAGCTTTCGGGCCACTTAAACTTGTTGGAGTTTTTTAAGCTGATACATAAATTTTTTATTTTTTCATTTGAACACTAGAACTCATTTTTCCATAACTAGTAAACACATCTGACATGAGATCATATGCGCGTGTATTATACATACACATGTCCATCCAGTCAGCAAACTACCAATGGATGTCTTACATGTCAAGAGCGCGAAAACCCTAACCATGGTCCCCTCTTTCATTCCATAGACCGACCACCACCCCATCCCCTTTATTTTGACCTCTCTCTAATGAAACTATCCCCTGTTCATTCCAGAATTTTGATGATCTGAAAAGGTGAAAGGAATCTGAAAAGTGAAGGGAACATACGTAAGGCCTATAGGCTGCATATATAAGGTCCTTCTCGTTATCAATGAACTCTTCATAAGTTCGAAAAATCTCGTCGAAAATGGTTAATCTGCTCATCGCTAAATATGACCCTAAGGTTTACAGAAACCACCAAAGCTGTCATTTCCTCGCGGTTAAGACCCTCATCATCATTTGCATCAAAATTCTAGAAGGTTCTTTTCACCTTCTCCGATCGCTAATTTTCAAAATCTTTCACATTCTTTTCACCTTCTCCAACATTCAAAAAGGACTTGTTTACGGTGATGGATATGGAGTGAGGTCAGTCGTGCTAGATGAAATCTAAAATTGATCATAATCACTTGCCAATTTTTTTGCTTTTCTTTATTATCTGTTAATCTTGTTATGATCGAACTTCGTTTGGTCCAAGTGATACAAAACATAGCTTCAACTTTATAATGACAAAATATACAACTTTTCATCATTTTCACAGCCTAAAAAAATGAAAAAAATTTAAAAAGGAATTTCAAATTCTACAAAAATGAGGAATGGAGCTTTAGATTTTTAATAATGGTGGAAACGGGGTATTTTAGAAGTAATAAATAAGAAGGCAATTAAATACAACGTATTTTGTACTATTGGTCGTTGGGAACGGGGCTTTCACGCTCTCGTGCGTTGTGTTCCTCAAATATGTTTATTAGTTACGAAAAAATGAGTTCGAGCGTTCAAATAAAAAAATTAAAAGTTTATGTATCGACTTATAAAACTGCGTCAAATTTAAGTGGTCAGAAAATCATTCCGCCAAAATAATATTAGAGCTAATTTTTTATACCCCTCAAGAAATCTACTTCACTTCTCCAAATCCCTTGGCCTTTGCTTCTGTAGAGTCTTTATGACAATTGATCATTTGTAAACGTAAAAATTTTTAATCATTTGTAAGCAAATATGCTTATCCGTAATAAAGAAATTTTAATATTTGATTTCTGAGGTAGAGACACCAAAAAATTGCTTATACGTTGTGGTTGTTAATAACTTAAAATAAGTCTTAAAGTTATTGCAACTAATCCAATAAATATATTTATAGGTGTCTTTTAGAATGAAGAGACTACCCAACAATTTTTTAAAAGACAGCATTTCTAAATGGTCATAAATGATTATCTCTTTATTCAGTTTACGATTTCGCCGAATTTATTTAATATTTTATTTAGTATAATACTTATAAGAAATTCTTATTAGGATAAGTAAGGTATTTTAATTATTTAAAAGGATAATTTAATATTTTAACTTTTTAGTCAAGGACTTTAAACTTTTATAATAATATAGATAGATTATATACATAGAGAACTGTTTTTTATATATCTAGGACACATAAAATGAAATGAATAAGGGATTAAACTGTATTAATTGAAAATAAATACTGAATGCGCGTTAAAACACTTCCGGTTGGAATTTAGACACACACAACAAGCAACAAGAGACATAAATTGGTGTGGTTGCAGCAAACGGAAAGTTAACAACAGAAATTGCAGAGAGAGAAAGAAGTCTGCTGTTTTTAATTAGGCCATGGCGGCGTTGTTGCAGTACAGTAATTTTACCTCTTTAATGATCCTATCACGAGCCACTGCATAAAATCAAAACAAAAGCTTGTCTTACTGAGCTTCTTTGATTCATGTCTATGGATTCTTGGGTCATGCTATGGATTGTGAGTACTCACAGTTGAATATAGAAAAAAGCATAAAGGTAGAAAAATGGCTGGGTTCTTTTCACTAGGAGGAAGAGATACAAGTCAAGAACAACATCATCAAGAAACCATTAATCATCACAATCCAGAGAGCAACTGGTTCTTGTACAGAAACCATGATCAAGATCAATTACCCACATACAAAGGGTTCGAACTATGGCAACAACAACAACAAGAAGACGAGCAGCAAAATCACCAAATCCGGAACCCGATTATTAATCCATTACAAGATCTTTATCCCACTTCAGCTATTGGATTAGGTGTTGGTCCTATCGCAACAGATCATGGGGCGTCAAGATCTGTCGCTTTTGTAATGATGAGAAGTAGTGGGGGTGGAATTAGTTGTCAAGATTGTGGCAACCAAGCTAAGAAAGATTGTCAACATATGAGATGTAGGACTTGTTGTAAGAGCAGAAGTTTGCAGTGTCAAACACATGTGAGAAGTACTTGGGTTCCAGCAGCTAAAAGAAGAGAAAAACAACAACAAATTGCTTCTTTGCAACAACAAGAACATAGAGGTAATATTAATAACCCCAAAAGGCTAAAAGATGATCCAAGTGGTTCTTCTCTTGTTTGCACTCGTTTACCTTCAAATAATGCTGGTAAAGTTTTCCTCTTTCTCAATTCCAATTTTTTTCCATTTATCACTTGTTGCAAACCAGAATTTTTTTTAAGGATATATTAATTTACAAAAAGTAAAATAAAATACCTTTGTTTCAATATATATTTTATATATCTAAAATCAATAATTTATTTATATATTCAGTATAATTTTTTATAATATTTTTACAAACAAAAAGTGGTTTCGCCCCCAGTTATAATGTCGGAGCCATGAATTCTGACGAGGGGATATGTACAAGAAATAATCCAAAAAATTTCACACTTAAATTTGAGATATTTTTATTAAACAGATTCAAAATTTATATATAAAAAGTTATTTTTATTAGATATTCTGCAGTATTTGTGATTCTACCACTGCCTCGGTATATATACAGAAAAACATATATTCTCGAAATTCTGAAGAAACAGAAGATCCGTAACTATTGCCTATGACGAAAACTGAAAAAAATGAACCTCCCCTTTGTAGTAACAGTAAAATCTATCAGCTTTTCCTTTTTCATTATCTTTCTTTTTTTCATCACTGTTTCTTGGTATTCCTGACAAAAGATTGTCAAAGAAGGCCCTATTCTCTCTCTATGCGTTATTCCTTTCTTTTTTTTTTTTTTTGGCGTTCGAAATTTACTAACCTGATTAATTCCATTCAAATGGTAAGAAGTTCATTATGGGGTTTTAGCGTATTTTCATAGCTTGAAACCCAAACATCTTATTAAAGTTAGAGAAGTTTTTAGAGTAAATATTTTAAATCACGCTTAAACTTGGCACAGATTATTAGTATTCTCCCCGAACTATGTCCTCTTAATTACCGTCCTCAACTCAACCTTTTGACGTTCATTACCTCCCTAGACGCTAATGTGACAAAAATATAGTTTGTCTGCCACGTGGATTTTCCTATCAATGTGGCATCTTTTTGAAAAATAAAATATTTTTTTACCTTTTGAAGAATATTACTTTTTTACATTATTTTTTCCGAATAAAATTTATAATAAAACTTCGGCATAACTATATTATTTAAGTTAAATATTTTTATTTGGCCAAAACTAATAAAGTTTTAGTTAATTTTTTTTTAATTTGACATGAAAATAAAGATTCATGAAATTGAAATAAATAATCAAGGCATCAAAAAATTTATAAAAAATATATAATTGAAATAAATAGTCATTTATCAACAGAAGAAATAAAAAGAGTTTACAATTGTACTCGTAATTTATTGCAATTGTACACTCTTCTTATTTCTTCTTTTTATGCAATGATTATTATTTCAACTGCGCATTTTTATTTTTTTAGATAAAATTAAATAGAGCACCGATTTAGAGCTATATAAAAAATTATAGCAAAAATAGTTAATTTCAAAATATATATTTTTTATAACTTTTGAGATGCCTTGAGTCTTGACTATTTATTTCACTAATATACATCTTTATGTTCAAGTCAAATTCAAAAAAATATTAAATAAACTTTGTTATTTATTGGCCAATTAAAAATATTTAGCCTAAGTAATGTAGTTTTATCCAAGTTTTATTATAAATTGTATTCGAAAAAATTATCTAAAAAGTAATATTCTTAAAAAGGTGTAAAAATATTTTATTTTTCAAAAAATTACAATATAGACAGAAAAATCTATGCGGCGGGTGTGTGCACCCATACTTTTTGAAACATCAGCGTCTTGGGGGTAATGACGCTCAAAAGGTTAAGTTGAAGGGGGTAATTAAGACCGAGCATAGTTAGAGGAGGATATTTATAATCTGAGCCAAGTTTAGAGGTGGTTTAAGGTATTTTGCCAGGCTTTTACTTAGATCTAGTCACAACACCCCTATATAACAAATATTTAATATAAAAGTCAAGTTTTTTTTGGAACCAATTTTTATGTAAATATTATAATATATCATGTCTTCTATAACAATACTTCACTACAGCAATAAAAAAATTTCGAAACAAACGAGATTGTTATAAAGATATTTGATTGTATATATAGCTAACATGGGTGGAGTTAGAAGCTGACATAGGGGTTCAGCCGGATCCACTAGTCGCATTGCAAAATGTTGTATTTTTGTTAAGAAAATTCACTAGATATGTACAAAAATTAAGTTAAGAACATAGTTACTAAACCTGATGTTGGAATTCTAGAATTTAGAACCCGTAAAGTTCGAATTATGGCTTCACCTATCGTTAACAATATATGTGAATACACATGACTTTGTTTCCCTAGACCTAGGATAATTGTATCTCTAACTCTTTAAATTTACATGTTATAACTAGCTAATGCTTACTTATTGAATCTTGTTTGGTTATCTGATGTTAGTCTTTTGATGTTTTTAGGGATAGAAGTGGGAAATTTTCCATCTAAAGTAACTTCAACGGCTGTATTTCACCGTGTTAGAATGAGCTCGATTGAAGAAACTGAAGACCAAATAGCATATCAGACTGCAGTTAATATTGGTGGACATATTTTCAAGGGAATTTTATATGATCAAGGTCTTGAGAGTCAGTACAATAATATGAATGCTACTACCGGTGACAGCTCATTTGGTGGTACTGAACCAGTAGTGCCACATCAGCATAATCTTATCGGCACCGCCACATCAGCGGCCACGTCCAATACGGCCGCTAGTGGCGGTGGTACTGCTGCGGAGGCTGAAGGGTTACATTTACTAGAACATTCTATATACTCTGCTCCTCTAATTAACACTTTCATGGCAGCTGGTACGCAATTCTTTCCACATCCTGCAAGATTTTGAGATTCTTCGACAAATTACGAAATTGACATTTGATTTTTTTTTTCCTGTAATGCAATCCAGTGAAGTTAATTAGTACTATTAATTGTACTACTTGTCTAGAACAAATATAGTAAAAAGGAGGATAAAAATGAGGATATGAGGCCTCGTTTTTTGTTCTAATTTCTCTACGAAGTTGAGTTAATGGCTCTAATTCTCTTTGAAATAATACTATAAAGGGCCGATTTTTGGGTGATCATGTTGGAGCTTGTTTCTTTTGTTTACTTATTATAAGTTGTTTGGTTGAGACACAAAGTTATGTTGAGATTAGCCGCAATAAGTTTTTTAATATAGAGATCATTATTTTTTGTTGGATATTTAATTTCTTATATTATTTAAAATTAGTATGTATTACATAATCATGCTTTCCTTGAATCGAAAGTCTATTGAAAGTAGTTTTTCTACTTTTATAAGATAGGGGTAAGGTCAGCATATACATTACTCTCTGATCTCAAAATTTTATTTGTGAAATTATACTGGGCGTGTTGTTGTCGTATATATTGCATAATCTAATACTATTATTTATTCAACATATTTGACATTAAGACGTAATTATTATTGTATATGTAATGTATAATTTAGAATATGCAGGAGTACTTACTATACTTACTATATTTTATGTAGATATTAATTCCCCTTGCAACACCAGCCAAACAACGTAACCCCACTCCCCCCCCCCCCCCCTCCCCGTCGTTTTTCGAAGGTGGACGACCTGGTTGAAATCATGGGTTGACTATACCAAATATATATGTTTCTCGATTCCTTCTTTCTTAGGACAATCTACAGTGACAAACATCTTTGTCCTCCTTATTTTCAGTATGTCTTGCATGAATATTTGTGTTTGAAATTTTGGATAGTAATTTCCTCTCTCTCCACATGCACACACAGGCCACAGCATATTTAAATACCTTTTTTGTTGCAAAGTTATGTCCATTGTTACATTACCAGTACTATTTTACAATATAGGAGGTTATTTATTTTACTTATCAAGTAACTATTTTCATTTAAAGATAATTAACATAATTATCTTTGAAAAGAATTTACACTATTCAGCCTATAGAAGTTACAAAAAAAGGACAGTATGATGCAGAAAATATTTCGTAATCATGCATGGTTTGGAGAAAGGTTGCATCCCTGGGAATGTAATGTAGATAGTTTACTCTAAATGTAAGTATTAATGGTTGTTTTCACGACTCGAACTCGTGACCTATAGATCACACGGAATCAACCTATAGAAGTCAAACTCGGAGATATGGCCTCCAAGTAAAAGATGCTATTGATTAGTTAGGTTTGATAATTAAATGCTTTGGTTACTTAATGTTCCAATAATATACCAATAAGTAACATTTAAGAGCGTACAAAGTAGATTCATCAAGATTTTTTTTGTTTTTGTTTATCTGTCTATTTGTGTTAGTAACTGTAGGAAACTGAACTTTGAGTTCAGTTTTTCCTTTACTTGCAAATTTTCTGACCTAATGCATGTTACTCTCTGATTATCTGAATTAAATGGCTCTTTTGCTATGAAAATATCATATTTCCAGATTTGTTATACCATATTCTCCGTCAGTACATATCGTAGTTATTACTTCAACTTTTATATGCCGATTTTAACTTTTTTTATGTGCATGAAGGTAATTCTGATTTGGTTGAACATAGTACAGCAACAACAACAACAAACATACCCAATATATTCCTATAGTATAGGTCTAGGGGAAAGGAGAACGTTGATGTAATTGGTAAAGTTGGCGCCATGTGACTAGGAGGTCACGAGTTCGAGTTGTGGAAACAACTTCTTGCAGAAATGCATGATAAGGTTGCGTACAATAGACCCTTGTGGTCCGGCTCTTTCCTAGACCGTGCGCATAGTGGAAGCTTAGTGCACCGGCTGCCTTATATAGTGTAGGGTCTAGGGAAGAGCAATGTGTATGCAAATTCTACCCTTACCGTGGGAAAAGAAACAATAGTGAATTAGATTTGTTAAACATATCCTCCATAATTTTAAGACATTTAGTATTATTCTCCATGTTCTTATAATGTGCTAATTAATTGTGGGCTTAACAGTTATCTTATATGACACATTTTTGCTCATTCTTTTGGTAGGATTAGCAAATTGGGTAAGTACTCTTTAAGCTAACTAGGAAAGTCTAGATTTTGAGCTCTGTGTAGATAAATAGAAGACTATAAGTGTAGTCAATGATGAGTGAAAAAATAATGAAATGTACTTGTATAGAACTCCAAGCTAGACTGGTGACGCGAATCTAGTATCCGAACCCTATATATGATGTTTAACAAACTTTAAGGTTCTTTGCATTGAACCTATTATATTGTTCAAATTATGAATTCACATATATTATTTGTTACAAATTTTAAATTTTAACACAACTTTATATCGCACGTCGAAAGTACTGAGTTTAGATGAACTCAATATCGTAATCCGCCTCTGCCGGACTGTGAATAGATGACGGGATACATTTAGTTTTTTCTTCTATTTCATGCTCTCTCTTCTATTATTAATTAAACATGCTTGCACTTTACTTTTTTAGATAGAACAAAACCCTTATAATGATACCTTTTTTGGCCATTGAATCTACCTGAATGAGCTAGTGATCTTTATATTTACATAAAATATATATTTCTACCATAAATTTCCTTATTGTTTTTTCCAATATATTCTTGGAAAATTTTTAGAAAGACTTTATTCCATTACCCATAATGAAACATAATACATACGGAACATATAATTGTCCAAAACGTCAGATTTTCATTTCTGGCAAACACACCAGCCGAAAGAAGACGATCATATAACGTTACAATATTTTGCCATTCCCAATGCTGTCAATTACTATTTCAAGTTTTACTTTCCCAGATAAATATGAATGATGAAAATCTCATTTTTTTTTCGGGGGAAAAGAAAATAAAAATTAAAAGAAATTATCACCACTTTTTTCAGATTCAAGAAATCCTCGAGCAACCAAAAAGCAGATTTCCCCTATTGTCCAGTTATTTCCTTGTTGTGCATATTTGAATTTTGTAAGATGATTGATATAATACAAGTCTCTTTTATTAGCTTATTCTACTCTGTTATTGTGGACAAAAAATAATGTATGAATTATGTTACCCATCCTTAATTGGTCGTTAGCTTCCCATACAATTGAATTATTATATGTGTTGCTTCCACGTGGTTAAGAAAGTATAGATGACACACGAAAAACGAAGAAATGCTAAAATTAAAGGCCTAACAAAGTCCTAAATTGTATTTTCCTTCAGTACTTACGAGGAAAAACAAAACTTAGAACATGCGTATAATGTTATGGCCTAATGGTCGATAAAGTAAACGAATATAATAAAAAATCAAAATTTAAATTGTGGAACAGAGAGAATAATTTTTTTATTTTTGCCCATAAATTATTATATATAATCAAACCTCTCTATATAACAATTATTTACTACAAAATTTAAGTTTTTTCTGAAATTAATTTTTAAGCTATGTTATAATATATGTTTTTTATAATAACACTTTGCTATAACAGTATAAAAATTCCAAAATAAATAAAATTATTATAGAAACGTTTGACTACATGTGATTTGCATATTTAGACAATGAAGATTAGCGCAGCGTCACGAATCCTAATCCCAACCATTTTTACAGGCCAAATAAGGAAATTATGTGCAAGAAAAGAAACTAAGGTAACAAAACAGGAATACGAGGGGAGGGGATATTAGGGTTTTGTAGTGCTCAGTTTATGGCATTTTAATGGCATAAAGCAAAAATACATAGGAATCATTTGCAACCCAAAGAAAGCTGATGGAATGGTCCCGCAGCTTCATTCAGTCAACTTAAAAGTGTCTCAACACTTGAGTGCATGAACGAATGATAGACGTGGATTCAAGATTTTTGTTTTATGGTTTTTAGGAAGGAAGATAAATAGGCGGATTGAATTGACTTTAAGCATGTTAAAATGGGCCTAGTCAATAAATGAACGGACCATTAATCCATGGTGCAGATTTAGGGGCAGAAGGAATTTACCCGAATCCCCTTCGCGTAAAATTAAACCGTATATATAAAGCAAAATTCGATTTGTACCTCTATATATTATCTCAAATAATAAGCTGATTTGGATCTAAGACTATAGGTGTATTTGGTGTAACGGAAAATATTTTCCGTAAAAATATTTTTCAAGAAAATATTTTCTTGAAAAACAAGTAGTAATCTCACTCATTTTCCGGTGTTTGGTACACAAATTAAGGAAAATAACTTTCCAATAGTATTCAAAAATAATTTAGATACAATAAACATGAAACCATAAGCTTTCGAACCAACAACCCTCCGAACCCGCAAATTTCATAATCTTCTGAACCGCTAAACCATCGAACACTACAAAAAAAAACTCAATTACCAAAAAAAAAATGTTGGTAAATTGATCAAATTGGTTGGTATTTTGACTTACTAACCGATTACCAACGGAAATTGGCCTGTTGCTAAAAGGCTCGATGGTAAATTTTACCAACCAGATTGAATTGGTTGGTAAACTTACCAACTAAAAATTAGTTAGTAAACACCAAATAAATATGTTGGCAAATTTTGAATCTTGAGTCCAAGATTTTCGTTGGTAAATTTACTAACAAAAATTCAGTTGGAAGTTCGTTAGTAAATTTACTAACATATAGAAATTGAGTTAGTAAAATTGGTTTATGATTATTTAAATTGTGTTTGTAATTGGTTGGTAAATATAGTAACAAGAAAATTTCCATTAGTATTATGTTAGCAACTATACTAATGGATACCAATTTGGTTGGTTAATCCGATAGTATAATTTTAAAAATACATTGGCAATCGGTTGGTAATTTTGTCTATAGAAAAGTTCTATTTAGTAAATTGTAGGCAATTTACAAACAAATTTGAAATTCGTTAACAAATATGGTTATAATAATTGTATTAATATTCATTTCAAGCTTTAAAAGATCCCAAAAAAACGAAAACAAAATAAAAAACATACTAAAACTTTATAAATAATAATATCTATCATGAAGTTGAAAGCAGAATCCAAGATGTGTCTAACATAAAAGAAGCTAACATAAATCTAAATGTGACTCGTGTCATTTGGCGACGAGTCGTGTCTACGAGAAGGCGGTGTAGGTAAGCCACCTGTGAGGACTGATAGACGGTTTTGGAGTAGTTGATCAACTTGCTCGCGCACCTCTTGCTGCATTTCGTGTCTTATTTCTTCACGCATTTCTTCTCTCATTTCTTGTCTAATCTCTTCTCTGATCTCTGATCTCAGATCTCATCTCATGCTTCATCTCTTCCTTAATTTCTTGCAAACGATGTCCTACACATTCACTCACCCGAGTATTGAAGTCTAGATCTGGAGGTGGAGATATCGAGCTGGAGGAAGCACCAACATGCCCATAGAAAGGAGCTTGAGAACCAAGACCATAAATGCGCGTCTTCTTAACACCGACTTCCTCCAAATATATTTGTGAGAAATCAACTTCAGGAGGCTCACCGGACCCATCTTCAGGCTGAGACGCAGATAGAATTTTAGACATTATGGCGTCCTGGACAAAAAAAATGATATAAGCTCTATAATAATAACTTTGACAGAGAAAACATCAAGAACACAGTCATAAAAGGTAACAAAACTGAAAACTCAAATGTCAATAAATGAGCTAAACTCAATTAATTCCCAGTCGATAGAAAAAGTTGAGCATCAGAATTCTCATTCTCTATGCAAGTTCTGATAAGTGGAGATTCTGTAGTCATTTGAACTGGAAGACAACCAATTGGAGGCAATCCAGTCAGTATAATCATACGGCATCCAAAGTAGAGGTTCAGTTAAATGCTGCATATGTATCACATTTAGAAAATGTGTATCCATTCTATTTTGGTTACTGTATTTCCTATACTTCTGAGAATGTTGCTACTGCCCAACAGACTGAGTCTGTTTTAAATTATACAGCTGCAGATCAACATCTACTATCGAAACCTGTTGTAGTGGATGATAATTTAGAGGCCTCGCATATTGCTTCTCCAGTTCAGCCCATGAATGAGACAACTCCGGATGGTATTGATCGACTCCTTTGCACAGGATGATCAATCAGATGAAAGTGATGAAAATCATTTCAAGTGTAATGTGCAGCAGCAACAAAGCACTTTCCCTGCTGCTACAGCTGCAGAAATTTTACCAAAAGTTGTTACTGCCCAGACTTGCATGATATCAGCTACTGTTTCATTGAAACAACCCTTAAATGAGTTAACATAAATCAACAAGCAGCAAATGGTACAGCATTATGTGGATCAACCAACTGCTGCACTACCTCCTGTGACACCAAATGATAACAATGCACAGATTTGTATAATGCCATCGTCTAGTTCATTGACACAGCATCGAATGCTTTAACTACTACACAGGATACCAACACAGACAAAGGGACAGTACAGAATGAACCATCACCTTATAGGCAAATTTCTATTGACCAAGCTGAATCACAGCTTGTCAATAATGAAGCAATCAATCATACAGCTATAGCTGCTTCTGCTGATGCTGTCAATGATGATGCCTTATCTAAAGAAACTGTTGTTGTACAGCCTACAGATAATCGACAGGAAAACTGGACAAAGGGACTGTAATGAAGAACTGTCATACTCTTCTGCAACAAACAGCAACTCCAAACAGCAATATGAATTGTAACGCTCCACTATTTGTCCCTAGAACAAAAGCAGTAATTTCAAATACAGCGACGTCAAAGTTAGAACAGAATGAGTCAGCACATAAAAGCTCAGTTGAAGTCGCAAACCAAAGGAGGCTATCCAGTAAGGTCTATGTATTAACTCAACAACCAACAGATACTCGACAACAATCAAGTGAAGATAGACAATGGACGATGGCCAACAAAGCAGTAACTCTTGATATTACATCACAGAATACAGACATATTTGCAGCATATAATGCACAAACAAGTCATTCGTGGAATCAACTTCCAGCGTTTCGTCAAAACAACTCTGATTTATCAACTCAATCACTTCTGTCACAGTCACAAGACAACTATCAGTTTCACTTTTCCTTGGAGATCATCTTGATACATGTCTTCCACTATGCTTTAAACCAATAGTGTGATGTCGACTTGAAGGAGAAAGAGTAAAGAAATCGCGAGTCCTAATTTTTTGTTTAAATAGATCGTTGGTACTGCCTTGTTCATTTCTTTTTGGAAAAAAGAGACGCTACAGGTCGCCTCATGCTACATGTCGCCACACGGTACAAAGGCAGAGGTGCTCGCTTATTTGAAAATGCTATGCCACACTGTAAAATACCGGTGGCAGCTCGCATCGCCTCGCCTCACGCTATTAGCGCTGAGGTGAGCGCTATTTACAACATCGGTACAACCAGTTTCCAGAACGTATAAACAGCATGTAAAGACATATCAAATTATTGAGCAAGTAAAAGGTGGTATATATAACCTGTAGTTGGGACCCTTAAACAGAATATTGAAGATTCGCAAAATCAGAAGAATGCTTTCCACTGGAAAATGACATTCAATTATCATCAATTCTTTGACTCTTAAGTTACATCTTGCATGCTTTGTGCTAATCCTACAAATTGTGACACTGACTACTATAGATATATATATGTTAAAATTAAATGGTCATCGCAATCAAAGTAGCAAACGTCACAGCAAAAATGGGAGAAGTAACTTACATAGGTGCTCTTAGATTTCTGGTCCACAAACTCCTTGTTCGCCTTGACATGTGTCTTCTTCAGAAGCTCATGTGGATGAGCGGGTCTTCCCAGTTCTTTAGCCTAGAATTGAAAACCACGTTCACTATATTAATACATAATCACTAGCTTTGGAGATATTATAACTAGGCTAATAAAAAAGGAATATACCATTTGTCTTGCATGTTCTCGGTGACTTCTGGAGCCTCCTGTATGGCGCGAGGGACCAGAACCTTCACCACCTTTTTCACTTAGCCGATTCCTTGAGCATTGCGCAGACTTGGCTTTAAAAGCCTCAGTCTCCCAGTGAGGCTTCCAGCTGTCCCAAATAGATACTGGAATAGTTTTGCGCTTCTTCTCACAACTTCTTGCTTCAGATAACATACCCTTGTATCGTTCTGCACATTTGCTCATAAACTTATCCTTTATGGAACCTTCAATTGCAGTGTCCCACTGAAATCGTTTCTGTTTGAGAACATCAAATGAAAATAACACAAGATATTGATAATAACAACAAAAACAACTTATACCGAGTGTAGTAAATCCTCGGCTCAAGAAAGATAAAGGAACTCCAAATATTATTGATCTTATAATACTATAACTTTACCTTAAACTCTTCCCAATAGAAGTCTCTTGTCTCTGGTGTAACAGACTTCCAATTATGTCCTTCGGGATCCAGTTTCTCCTTGAAGATTTTTGTGACAGACCGAGCGACGTCATTGCCCGGGTCGAGTTGGCTAAAGTAAATAAGAAATGAATTATGTTGTTACTCTATTCCATTTAAGCCTTTCATATTCTTTCAAGAAGCATTTGAGATGCACTAATGCATACCAGATAAGTAAGAAACAAAAATTTTAAAAAATATAAACAAGTGACACTTTTACTCTTACCCTCCAGGGACAAATGTAATTGGGATACGGTTACCGCCAATTGTGTTGGACGAACTTGCTGATCGAATTTCATCTGCAGGTGTACCAAGATCAGAAGAAGAAGATGGTAAGGATCCGCTTAGAGTTGCATCCAAATGTGGTGTTTCTGTAATTGGAGGTTCAGGTGACTGATCAGTTTCGGGTGACTGATCAGATGTGGGATTCAACATCTCACGAGATCTCAGTGTGTTTGAATTCCTATTTTCAGCATATCTATGTGCTCCACCTCCCTTAGGTGCCATATCTGCGATTCCAAAGCCAGATGCAGATGAACAAATAACATATTTAATAAATCATGGTTAAATCTAATTGGATACAATAATTGATATATTATTCCAAGAGTAATTAAATGACATATTACTCCAAGAACAAAATGCTTTGAAAAAATAAGGCATACAAGTATTAATCTAGAGATGGTAGATTCAAAAGACAAACATCTAAAAAGGAACAAATTTACTTTATAAAGTATTTCAAAAGACAAACATCTAAAAAAGAACAAATTTACTTAAGTTAAAAAAAACAAGAACCCATAAAATCTGAAATCCAGGAACTTTTTCTTAAAAACTAAAAATAAATTATATACTATGTTTCATTCATTCAGACTCTATAATTGAAGAGATTGAAGCACTTTGACTCTATTCACTGTCATTTTCATCATATAGCTCTTCATTCTCATTATCCTCATCCTTATCTTCATCTTCGTCCGATCCAAATTCAACATGAAGTTCTACCTCATCATCTAAATCATCATCCTCGTCTCTTATGTTTATGAATCCACCATTTGGATCATTAAGGAGAATAATTTCATCGTTAGGTACCACATCAAATGTTAAACCAACTTCCTCAGATTGGAATGGCTCAACACCATCTGTTGGAGTTGATTGTGAAGATGATGGAGGCATGTCCACCAAACCCCGTGCTTTTACTTTGCACACAGCCCACCACTCACTCTTATCACGTCGTAAGCTAGAATAAGTTGTATAATACACTTGAGCCGCTTGCATTGCCAAAACAAATGGTTCATACTTCTTTAACTTCTTTTCATGGTTGATATCCACAAGTTTATATTGTGGGTGAATCTTCATTCCTATCTTTGGTGTGGGATCAAACCACTCGCACTTAAATAAAACAGTTCTCTTTATATACTCACTACCCTTGTACTCCAATTCAAGGATATCAGTTAGCACGCCATAGTAGTCACTATCATCTGCACTATAATTAGTTCCTTTTATGCATACACCGATGTTGTTAGATGATCTAGAAGAACTACGGCTTTTAGTGTGAAATTTAAAGCCGTTGACTGTATAACCAGTCCATGGTTGTGTTGTTCGACATGGACCTTCTGCAAGGGCCTTGATGAACTGATTATCTATATGGACGCGTGCCTATAAAAGAAAAATAATTAGAGTTTCTTATAAGTGAGGTAAGTATAAGTGGAAGGATATTGTACAAGTACTCACATATCTTTTAAACCATGATGCAAAATCTTCATCAAGTTTCTTATCCACTTCCTTCTCCGTAATTTGTAGGAAATATTGATGAAGCGAGTCAATAAAAATCCTTTGAATCACATGCAAGAAAATATTTTATTAAGGTTTTGATGATTTTGTTAATCTACAAATGAAAACAAAAGCTTGAAGTCTTACTCAATATATGGGTGTACTTCTGGGCAATTTAATAAAACATAAATATGAGCTGCATCAAGTTCTTCTTCAGTCATATATCTTGGTTTACATCTCCCAAATGTTTTACCTGGATAGGTAAATATAGAAAGATTACCATCGCGCTCATCTTTTTCCCTTGTACCACCATCATCATTCCGTGGAACTTTCCTATGCCTTGTGTAAACTTGAGGTTCAAAGTAGTGTGAACAAAAAGATGAAGCTTCCTCAACTAAATACGCGTTGCATATTGATCCTTCAACTTGTGCCTTATTTCGAACATTGTTTTTCAGTTTTCGAAGGTTCCTGGAAATAACACATAAGCTCAAATAAGAAGTATGAATTAAAAGAGTTTCTGGGAGCAGAAGATTACAATAAACTACTGCTTTTATGAATTTAATGACAGTTATTAGCACACCTATGGTTCATAGAGAACTGACTAAAACGTGAAGATATATAATGAACATGTAGAACAAGAAACTGGTTTATAGATATTAAAAAGTTCCAAAGAGTATCTGTCAAGAGATACAATGCAAAGCAAGTGGAGCAGCAACTCGCACCATTCAGGGACGTATAATAGCGTTTAAATGATAGAACTACGCACAAGGATAATGTACAAAGTGAGAAACGGTCCAATTTATTAATTGCAGGCAAGATCGAGCAGCAAATTGTTTCATTCCATTATTCAAAACTTGCTACAGATCATATTACCTACTGCTATGATGGTGTAAAATTTGAATCCTACTGCTACATCTTCTGTAGTAGCAGATGACTGTATGCAGAATAAAAAATTGAGCAGTAGCTTCTGGTACAGAATAGTAAGATTCATTTCAGTACATTATGTGATCAAACATATGGCACACTTTTGGAGGATTCAGAATCTTTGAATGTTAATAGAGATCCATCTGTTGTATCTGCTGAACCAGTGGAGAAGTCAATAATGCCAATTCATTTTGATGCCTCAAAAAAGGAGATGTCAATTTTTTCTTCTATGAAAGCACATGACAATGCAAAAAGACAGGAACATATGATGATCGACCAACAGCACAGTGTGCAGAACTCCACTCTGTTTGATCAAACAATTGGTACAGGGACAGCAATTCAACTAAACTATCTAAAGGACAGCAAGACAGATGCAGTGTTCAGCAGCTAGCAGCAGAACTTACTTCGACAAGATAACTGTCAAAAGTCTGAGATAGTTAAACAAGGCAGTGTGACCAGCTCAATAGTTACAGAAGCTGCAAATGTCAATAAGTCTGCCTTGTCTCAAATTGATTCTGATCTACAGAACTCTGATGATACATCACAACAAACCTCGGCAACTGGACAACATAATGCAAAGAACAATTGCTCATCGAGGTCCAACAGAAATGAGAATCAGAACTATAAAGATACAAGTATAAACATCAACTATAAAGATACAACTTATAGGATTCTGGTAACTAATCCAGCTGCTACTGATCGAACAACAACAACTATCAAATCTGGACAACAGAAAATTGAGGTAACTAATCCACTTTTGGATGCAGGGCAGCAACTATAAAGATACAACTATAAACATCAACTATAAAGATACAACTATAAACAGCAACTACAAAGATACAACTATAAATAGCAACTATAAAGATACAAGCAGAAAGATGAATATTTACCTCTCAAATGGGTACATCCATCGATATTGCACCGGACCTGCTATCATTGCTTCGTAAGCAAGATGCACGGGGAGATGCTCCATTGAATCAAAGAAGCTGGGAGGGAATATACGCTCCAATTTACAAAGAATTTCAGGTATTTCTTGTTGAGGTCTAACCATATCCTCTTCCCGAATTGTTGTTGAAGTGAGATCCCTAAAGAAAAGGCTCATCTCAACAAGTGGTTCCCAAACTTTTTGTGGTAATAGCTCACGAAACGCGATAGGGACCAATCTTTGCATGAATACATGACAATCGTGGCTTTTCATACCAAACAATTTATGTTTTTTCATGTCCACACACCTTCCCATATTTGAGACATATCCATATGGAAATTTCAGATTCTCCACCCATTCACATAACACTTTTTTCGACTTCTTGTCTAGTGTATAACAAGCTTTCGGATATTCGTCACCAACGGTATGTAATTCAGGGCGTCGGCAGAACTCTTTCAAGTCTTCTCTAGATTTGTCATTATCTATGTTTTACCATCTACG
This sequence comes from Nicotiana benthamiana, assembly GCA_034376525.1. Classification (NCBI taxonomy): domain Eukaryota; kingdom Viridiplantae; phylum Streptophyta; class Magnoliopsida; order Solanales; family Solanaceae; genus Nicotiana; species Nicotiana benthamiana. The sequence goes on from CM067338.1 coordinate 99,633,366, forward strand.
TCCAGCACTGTGTTGAACACATTCTCGAAAAAGTTTTTTTTGATGTGCATAACATCTAGATTGTGTCGGATCAGATTTGTACTCCAATACGGCAAATCCCAAAATATGCTTCTTTTCTTCCAACCGGAAAACTTACTAATTTTGCCATTAACAATATCAGCCCCAAGCTCTGTCACCTTTTTCAACCCCAATTCATTTATCTCCTTCAATATATCATCACCTGACCGTATCGGAGGAGGATGCGTTCGGACCACTTTATTTTTTCTAAATGATATTCTGTTATTTCTGTATGGATGATCCAGTGGTAGGAACTTACGATGATTGTCAAACCATGACTGTTTGCCACCTTTAGTCAAAGTAAAAGCATCTGTATTCTCCATACAATATGGACATGCTAGCTTACCCGCAATACCCCATCCAGACAACATCGAATGTGCAGGAAAATCACTAACTGTCCACATCAAAGCAGCTCGCATGTTAAAATTTTGCTTCTTGGAGATATCATATGTGTCCACACCTGTACTCCACAATTGTTTTAGTTCTGCAATCAAAGGCTGCAAGAAAACATCAAGCTTTTGCTTAGGGTTCTTCGGTCCAGGAACTATAACCGACAAAAATAAATAGGACTCTTTCATACACATCCAAGGCGGCAAGTTGTATGGTGTCACAACTATTGGCCAAGATGAATACTGTTGACCTGTTTGTCCAAATGGTTGAAAACCATCTGTGCATAGCCCTAATCTGACATTACGACTTTCTGCTGCAAAAGATGGATGCATCTTATCAAGAATATCTGGTATCCTTATATTCTGCGTTCTTTAATCTATATAAGCCATCAACTACAAAATATACTAATTCAATATATATATATATATAACCAAACAAATATAGCATATCAATTCATATCTACAATATACTGAAGAATCCAAATAATAGCTTGTGAGAGACTTACCACTTAGCCGAATCTATTGTGCAATTGATCAGAAGAATCCAACCGATAGCTTGTGATGAAAGGCTGCTTGAGATAATCTTTCAGTTGGGAAAAATATTTGGACGAACTTCTTGCTGATCGTGGACAGAACTGGCGATATTGGAGAAACTGACTTAAAAAAACGCGCGGGATTTTTTGGAGACAGAGGAAACCTTTTCGCGGCTTATGTTTTTTGTTTAATTTCTTCTTTTTTGTTTAATTTCTTTTCTTTTTTGTTTAATTTCTTCTTCTTTTTTGTTTAATTTCTTCTTGTTTTTATTTAATTCTTCCGCATTCTCCAATTTTTTTGGGAGTATTTTAGTAATTTTATTTTATTAGACTCTTCTACTATATTAACCAGTCACATGGCATATATAAGTATCTTGGGTTATTAAATTATCATATAAATAATAAATTTTAATTGCACCAAACTATATATGTGTATAAAAAATAAAAAAATAATTGCATTCATGTTTAAATTACAAAATATAAACTAAGTCCACAAATAACTTACAGCTTGTTTGGATAATTGTACCTATTGTATTGTATCGTATTGTTACATTAAATACAATATTTTTTTATTGTTACTAATATTGTATCTTATCGTATCGTTAAATATGTCATTACATAACGATGAAATGTGTCACTTTATATAACGACCGATTTGGAGTGGTCGCGTCGTTAACTATATTTTACAATCAACTTCTTTTAATATTTTTTCTCTAATTTATAATATAACCAATTTATTTAATTATTCTTGAGATATTGTTGATCTTGGGTAAAGTTTTATTAATTTTGTTTTCAAAAAACACTTTCCGTTGGAGGAAATGTCTTCATGTTTTTTTATGAGCAATATATTTTTTCATATAGCATGTGAAATTAATAAGAATTAGTAAATCTTTTATTTCATTGAGTATATTTGTTAATTAGAGTATTATTTTCTACCCGTCGAATATTGAATTGTGGAATTGATAAGCTTCCAAACGATAACTTGTGAGAGACTGTTGTGAGATTATCTATCAGTTGGGAAAGATAATGGAAAGAAATAGTCATATTGTGATCGTGGGTACAGAGAAGAAGCTAAAATGGCGCAAGTTCTCTGTAATTTTAGGAGAGTGGGGATGGTAGGCGGTACCCTCTATGCGCACCTAAAATTTGTGTAATTTAGAAAAGGGGGTAATTAATTAGCCGGTGCACTAGATGTAATTTTATATGAGAATTATTACTTTAATTTGGTGTTTCACTAATATATATATATATATATATATATATATATATATATATATATATATATATATATATATAGTGGCAAAATATTTTTTTTCCTTACTCTTATTTTCTATCTTTTAATTTGTTTGCTTAGACTTATTTAAAATTTAAATAACCTCTTGATAAAATTAAATATAGATAATCATTGGATATTAATTAATTAAAAACTCAACGTGAAAAAAGATTAATTGTTTCTCAAATCTCATACTTAATTATTATTATATTTAACTTTTTAGTACCATTCTTGCCAGTGTGATAAATCCTAAAAATAATGAGAATCGAATAATAACTCATATTTATCACAAAATCAGGTTTTAGACTATGAAGGACTCTTATATATACGACTTGAATCTTTTACTACTACTTAAACTCTTATTGATGTCACAACCCATTTTCATAATAGGTCATGATGGCGCCCATCAACCTTGCCAGACAAGCCAAGTGCGAAAAATATTTCCAAGTTTATCAAAAATTATAATTTTTAAGAAAAGATAAAGGATCCCCATGGGGGTTTAGAATCCAAATACAGTAAGAAATGTAGGAAGCATATAATTATACAGCCCAAAATTAGTCTACAAATGTGTGTGCCAGAACCTTGTGTCACAAGCTACGGGAACTAGTATAATATACACAAAAGAATACTATACTATCCTACTGTCTGAATCAGGATAGACAGAAAACAAATTACAAATTAAAGAAGACTATTCTTCGGCTGCAGATCGTCATGAAGGGGAAGCAACTCACCATAGAAGTCCCAGATGGCCCACTGATGCGCGCCCAAGTGATAACCATATCCACCTGCCTCATATCCTCTACATTTAAGTACAGAAGTGTAGCATGAGTACATAAGTAGCATGTACCCAGTAAGTATCCCGTCTAATCTTGGAAAAGTAGAGCCGAGAGGTCGACGTGATACTTACTAAGGTCAAATAATATATGAAATATTTTATAAGCATAGAAAGCTACTAGTATCAGCACTTTATGGCAAGATGCATAAGTCATGTTCTTACAATGATTTACTATTTCTATTTTTGTGTATAATAATGAACAATGTGAGTATAAGTTTTCACAGAATAATCATCCGCACGTTATGCCGAGGCGACTGCCCGAACCAATAGAAATAGTTTGTGCACTTGCCGAGGGTCGACGGCCGCCTATAGATGCATCTATTCATACCGAGGCGATCGTTTCGATCCACAAATATCAAGCAAAACAATATCGAAAAACAAATAGCTCAAGATCAACTGGTTATATTAAGGTGAAAGGAGACGATTTCTTCTTTAGGACATTCCCATGGACAATGGGATTTAATCCTCGTGAAGAAACGTCAAAAGCTGTCGTTTGGATCTCTTTTCCTGAACTGCCAGCAAACTTATTCGCAAAAAAATCCATAATGTCAATCGTTGCTGCAGTGGGAAAGCCTTTAGCAGTTGATAAGGCTACTAAAGATCGAACGAGACCGAGTACGGCACGATTAAAAGTTTTGATTAATTTACTAGACAAACTTCCAACAAAAATAAAGATCAAGATAGTTGATATTAAATCTGGAAAAATAGTCGAATATGACCAGCGGATCGTTTTTGATAACCTTCCTAAATACTGCACGTATTGTAATCATCAAGGTCATGATGTAAAATCGTGCCGTTGGAGTACAGATGAAGTGAATGAACAAGCATTTCATGATCGAAAAAAATAGTATATCAAGAAAGGCCAAGCTCTCCAAGTCCTCTCGGCGCATGATAAGCAATAGAACAGTGCGCTTGAAAGCGCACGTTAGCACGAAGCTTCTCCGTTGATTATGGCTCGTCGCCGGCGGCAACCTCCTCCTTCTCCATCACAGATTGTTACTCCAGCTCCGGGGTAACAAAGGAACTGGAACCACTGACTTTTGGCAACGTTTTGCCAGAAAAATTTCAGTCCAAAAATTCTTTGCATGCAGAGGAAATTGAAAATGTTGAGCCTCAATTGAAGATGATTGATGCAGATCGAGATAGCCTAGCTGTGAGGAAACTTCAATTCTCAGATATCGCTGTAGCTGAACAGCCACCTCCTACTATGGCTGAGATTGTAAGAGGTAAACATAATATGGGCAAGGTTTTAACATTTGTTCCTCCTATTAATAAGGATGGAAGGAAGATTGTTAAAATTAATATCGATGAGCTGAAACCTCAATCTGATTACTGGAGTACTTCTCTTATTGGCTATATCATTGGTGACAACCCTAATGAGAAAGCCATGGAAAATTTTGTTTTGCATGTATGGAATTTTGTGGCCAAGCCACAAATTCTACTGCATAGAGATGGTTACTGTGTGTTTCGATTTAGTACTGTTGAGGATATGAACCAAGTGTTACAATTTGGTCCTTACTCATATAGGAATAAGCCTATGATATTGAAACCATGGGATGTGGATTTCTCTATGCAAAATGGTATTCTTAGTACTATTCCTATTTGGGTGAGATTTCCTGGTTTACCTTTGGGTTACTGGTCCCCTGAAATACTCAGTAAACTAGCAAGTACTGTTGGCAAACCTCTGTATACTGACAAAGTTACAGCTCACTTTGAGAAGATTTCCTTTGCAAGGGTATTGGTAGAAGTTGGTGCTGCATTCCCATTACCTGAGGAAGTTGAAATTGAGACTCCTTTTGGTTTGAAGGTTCAAGATATTGAGTATGACTGGAAACCAGAATTTTGCAACCACTGCTTGAAGTTTGGGCATAATTCACTTGACTGTTGGTATAACAGTCATAATGAAAGGAATCAAGAGCAGACAGATCATAAGAAAGAGAATAGAAACAAAATTAGAGGCAAGAAACCAAGACAGGAATGGATCCCAAAGGGTAACATTGTCAATAATAGCATTCTGGCTAAGGATGATATGAATACAACAGCAATTCCTAACTTGCCATTGCATGCTGAGCCTAATCCAGTATCATTGGTTAGGGAAGAAATTGCTAATATGAGTACAGTGATTGTTGATCAGCCTGTTGATACTATGCTGAGGATCCCTATTGGTACTGATATGGTTGCTAGCATTGGGTCTGAGGGTGATCATGGGAACCAAGAAAGGTTGGACAGTGATTTATATGGCACAATGCTGGAACACATAGGAGAAATGGCTAATACTGGTTTAATGGATGAAGGTAGAAAGGGCCAGCAGCAGGATCCTGGCCCTTCATTATGTTTGCCACCTAGTAATTCATGATTGTTGTCACATGGAATATTAGAGGTCTTAATAAAGCCCATAAGCAAAAAGAACTAAAAAACTTTTTGCTTAAGAATAAAGTTGATATTCTTGGTTGTCTTGAAACTAGAGTCAAAGAACCCAAAGCTCAAGGAATTATTAATAAAATTGCTAAAGGATGGAAGTTTCACCACAACTATCTCAAAGCAGTTAATGGTAGAATTTGGTTAGTTTGGAAACCACATATACAAATTCATATTATGTGCACCACTGAGCAGTTTATTCATTGTATTGTTGAAGATGCAGCTACAACAATCAGATTCCAGCTGAGTGTCATATATGCTTACAATACAGTCACACTTAGGAAGCAACTGTGGAATGATTTGAGAGGCCTTTCCATTCCAAACCAGGATGTATGGATGCTAAGTGGTGATTTCAATGTTGTCTTATCTTCTAAAGACAGAGTTGGATCACCTGTAACAGATGCTGAGGTAAAGGATTTCAAGGAGCTGATGTTTGATCTCCAACTAACCCCCATCAGGTCAAAAGGTTGGAAGTATTCATGGACCAATAAATAGGTATATAGCAAGATTGACTGGGCAATTGGGAACTATCAGTGGATCCAACATTTCAGTCGTGTGGAAGCAGATTTTTGAAACCACTCAGTCTCTGATCACACCCCTATTCTCATTAAGTTTGGAAGGCAAAGGCTACTGCATCCTAAACCTTTCAGACTTTATTATGCTGTTATGGAGGACCCTCAATTCTATACTATTTTACAGCAGGTATGGGATCAAGTAGGTGAAGGTTCATCATTGCAACAGATATGGCACAAGTTGAAGGAGTTGAAGCAGCAGCTCAAAGGAATCAATATGCATATGGCTTCTTATCAACAGAAGCTGATTCATGCAAGGGAGCATTTGGATACTACTCAAAGCCAACTGTTGATAAATCCTTGTTCAGCACAACTATTCAAGGAAGAGAAAGAAGCCCTTCTAGACATAGAGAAGTGGAGTAATGTTGAGGAACAAGTTTTGAGACAAAAATCAAAGGCTAACTGGATTGATTGTGGTGATGCAAACACTAAATACTTTCATGCACATTGGAAAATAAGATCCAGTCAGAGTAATATCACTTCTATATATACAGAAACAGGTGTTAAGCTTACAGATCCTGAGGCTGTAGAACATGAATTTATTGAGGTGTTTAAATCTCTGATGGGAGATAGACCTGTTGAAATACCATGTCTAAATTCTACTACTGTTAAGGAAGGAATTTGTCTTACTTTTGATCAACAAAGAGCTCTTATTAGGGAGGTTACTATGGATGAAATTGCTGCTGCTATCAAAGAAATGCCTAATGACAAAGCTCCAGGTGTTGATGGATTCCCTGTGGAATTTTTCACCAAAAACTGGGAGACAGTCAAGAGTGATGTTTATGCTGCCACTAAGGAGTTCTTTTCTACTTGCCAGATGCCACACATGATTAACACTACTGCTATTGCTATTGTTCCCAAGGTTAAAACTCCTAAGACAGTGAAGGACTATAGACCTATTGCATGTTGTACCACCCTATACAAGATTATTTCTAAAGTCATTACCAGAAGATTGAAAGCTGTTATTGATAACATCATTGGGAAAGGTCAATCAGCATTCATTGAGGGGAGAAGCATAATTGACAATGTTTTGCTCAGTCATGAGCTTTTCAAGGGTTATGGCAGGAAGGGTATATCACCTAGGTGTGTGCTAAATGTGGACTTAAGGAAGGCTTATGATACCCTTGAATGGAGGTTCCTTAAACAGATGCTTGTTGATCTTGGATTTCCTGCTAAATTTGTTGATTGGACTATGGCTTGTGTTTCATCTGTGACTTATTCATTAGTGATTAATGGGGGACTCACCAAACCTTTCCAAGCTAGAAGGGGTATTAGGAAAGGAGATCCTATGTCTCCTTACCTATTTGTTATTGCTATGGAATATCTTAACAGAACTTTGGCTCAATTGCATAAGAATGGTGACTTTAACTTTCATCCTAGGTGCAGGAAACTCAACTGGTCCCATATTTGCTTTGCAGATGATTTGCTGTTATTCTGCAGAGCTGATATAACTTCTATTCAATTACTGCATGATGCATTCTCAACATTCTCTGCAGCATCTGGACTCTCTGCTAATAAGTCTAAGAGTGCTGTATATTTTGCTGGCATTTCTCAGAATGAAAAGGAGGATATTCTACAGGCTTTGGGGTTCTGTGAAGGACATCTTCCCTTCAAATACTTAGGCATTCCACTACACTCAAAGAAGTTGAATTTACATCACTATTTGCCACTGATTGAGAAAATTACTGATAGGATTACCTGTTGGTCTGCTAAGTTCTTGTCTTATGCAGGCAGGTGTCAACTTATCAAATCAGTATTATTTGGGGTCCAAACCTACTGGTCTCAGATTTTTATATTGCCTAAGAAGGTGGTGAAAGCAATTGAAGCTATATGCAGATCTTTCCTTTGGACTGGCAATGGAACAGTGTCCAGAAGATCATTGATAGCTTGGGATAAAATATGCAGACCTGTCACTGCTGGAGGGTTAAATCTTATTGATATCCAGACTTGGAACAAAGCTGCTATAGCCAAACTGTTGTGGGATTTAGCAAGGAAAAAGGATTGCATATGGATCAAATGGATTCACTATTACTACATAAAGAGTGATGACATTGAGACAATGGCTATTCCAAAAAATGCTTCATGGGTAGTCAGAAAAATAATAGAATGCAGGACCCCTATTATGGCTGACAACACTCTGCAAGGGGATCTATTGTTCAGACTATCAGGTTTGTGTAAAGCTGGAAAGTTTCAAATACAAGCTCTATATCTCTCTTTGCTTCCAGTATTTCATAGAGTGGAGTGGAAGAACTTAATGGCTACAGTTAATGTCTTGCCTAGACATAAGTTTACTGCATGGATGGCTGCTCATGGTCGACTGCCCACAGTCGACAGATTACTGAAATTTGGCATAAATGTAGAGGAAAAATGTGTTTTCTGTCAACAGGATGTTGAAGAGTTTGATCATCTCTACTTCTCTTGTCCAATTACAAAAAAGATTTGGTATAGAGTCTGCTGCTGGTTGGGATGCAACAGAACAATAGGCTGCTGGAAGGATGAATTGACATGGATTTGCTGTCTTGCTAGGAGTAAAATTTGTAGAAAGGCTGTGGTGGCCACTGCTTTTGTCACCACAGTGTCACTGATTTGGAGATGCAGGAATGCTATCAGATTCGAGGGGAAAGCTTTTGATGAGAACCTTGTATGCTGAGAGATTGCAATTCTTATTCATGCACGGGGCAGGAAATGCAAAAAATGGTTAAAAGGGCTACGACAACTTAACCACTATCCTTAGCTAGTTTTTGAAATGTAGAAACAATTTTTACAGTTTTGTGTAGTGTGGTAGTTAGTCTATACTACCACAAAGAACACCTACTTGTACATTTGTTGATATCAATGAAAGCTAATGATAAACTTAAAAAAAAAAAAGCATTTCATGATCGACAATCTGAAGGCCGGGGCAGGTTGAAGAAACTAGAAGGTGATGCTAGAGAGTTCATAAATGCTAATCTTGTAGCACGAACCAGTGAAGGAGTTCGTCCTAACATCACTGTTGATGAAGGACAAAATATGGATTCTGTTCCAATTCAATCTATTTAAAGATTTTGCGAATGTGCTGTCAAAAACTTCTGGCTATGTAAAGTCAAATGGCGATGAGTTCTTCTTCCGGACATTCCCATGGTCAATGGGATTTAACCCCCGTGAATAAACATTAATAGCCGTTACTTGGATTTCATTTCCAGAACTGCCAGCGAATTTCTTCGCAAAAAAGTCGTTATTGTCTTTTTTTTTAACCGCTAGGCGAAGCCTAGGGCTGAGATTTTATTAATAACAACAAATTAAAATACAACATAAAAAACATGATCGTGCCAAGTAACTTGACACGACTAACATTTTAAGATCGTCACAAAGTTTATAATTAACTCTGTGATGAGGTTACAAAGGAGGATATCAATAAAGAGGTAGAATTCAAATATCATCTTTTGTTTTTTGACCGGTTGGATTTTTATGTGTACTGTTTGATACTAAAATTTCATAATCAGCCATATTTATCAATTTCAAAGAAACATTGTCCTGTATTTTTTTTAACACAATCAGAGACACCTCTGAGTGTTGGACATATTTCTGCAGAAACAGCATTAGGACTATTACCCGTAGGCTGCACTTCTTTGATGTACTTATTTGAAGACACTAAATCCTTTAACTTATCATCTGCTGCAGCTGATGTCTCCAGCATATTGTGATCAACTTCATTTGTATTAATCACAGAGATGTGAGAAGTCTGTAAATGATTTGCAGCTTCATATGCAGTATCCAGATCACCAGAATTGCTCAATACTATGTTCTGTTGATCAATGAATCCTTCATCCAGAATAGTATGACAGTCTTGTGCATTCCTGGCTTGGTGTTCAGCTCGAGTACTGATTTGTGTATCCACTGAAGGCATATTAGACAGATTCCTTACTGGTAACACAAATGATTTCTGTTTCTTATTAGCTGAAAATGGTTCTGAACTATGCTGGACAAGAGCATACAGAGCTTCTGCTGTGTTAGCATTTGCAGGAGTATCATTCGTTTTGGCAGGATCAACAATCCCTTATTCTCCTCTTCGACCAGCATTAATCTCATTCAAAATTTCCCTGGCATCCCGCATAACCATGCTGCCCCTGCCATCCAATACATTAGCAGACACTGCTTTCTCACTACGATCTTCTGTAATACATCGACACGAATTTTTCTCATGACCTTGGTGATAACAGAAAGTGCAATATTTTGGAAGATTATCAATTACAATCTGCTGGTCATATTTAATTAATTTTCCAGATTTTATATCAACTACTTTTATCTTGACTTTCTTTGGATGTTTGTCTAGCAAATTAATCAAGACTTTAACTCGTGCCGTACTAGGACGCGTACGATCTTTAGCTGCCTTATCTACATCAAGAGGTTTCCCAACAGCAGATGCAATAGATAAGAGAGATTTCCTTGCAAAAAACATTTGGTGGCAGATCTGGCATTGAAATCCAAACTAACGCTATTGAAGTTTCCTCTCGGGGGTTGAATCCCATAGTCCAGGGGAAAGTCCTAAAGAAGAAATCGTCTCCTTTGGACTGAACATAACCAGATGTTCTTGAAACGACATTAGCAAAATCTTCGAATAAGTCGAATCTTACCAGAATATGTCGATATTCTAGTTGTCCAATATTGCATTTACCTTTGACATTGAAAACTTTTGGCAGAATCTGTCTTAACTCCTGGATCGCAGGTTTTCCATAAGAAAATTTAATTATAACCGCTTGATGGAGACCTTCCTCTTTAGTGAATGAGTTGACTTCGTCTACTGTGAATTCTACTGTAGGTGTTCCATTTTGAAACGAAACTGGATTAAGTTCGAGCTTTGAAACTGTCTCGGCAGATTGTTTTCCATCAAACAAAGCTGCAAAACTTGGTTTTGTCACAATAGTCAATCGGTTTTCTGAAGAGTTATGAATATCCTCTCCCACATCACAAGGCTGGGGAGAGACTAAATTTTCCATCGAAGCCTTCCCAGTCAACCGCAATCCATCGCTAACATGTTATGTATTATTGCTGGAAAATTCAGAAACTCTGCTGCTACAGTAACTCACAAAACTTAGATTTGAGATTTAGGAAGATTGTTTATGGATTATAGGAAAATTTCAATAGGAAAATGATCTGTAAGAGAAGGGGATCACGTGACGTAGATAAGGCCACTCAAGATCGAACTCGACCTAGTATGGCTCGAGTTAAAATCTTGATTAACTTACTCGACAAACATCCAAAGAAAACTAAGATCAGGATAGTCGATAAAAAAACTGGGAAAATTGTCGAATACGTTCACCAGATTGTATTCGACAATTTACCAAATATTGCACATGTTGCAATCACCAAGGACATGATACTAAATCTTGTCGATGGAATTCAGAAGACTTGATTGAACAAGTTCGTCACAGTGGCGAAACAGAAGGTCGGGACAGTGAGGTTAAATTAAGAGGCGATGCTAGGGAATACTTGAATGCTAATTTTGCAGGACGTCGACACAATGCGACAGATGGACAAATCCCAGTTCATCTCTGCTAGTGTCTGAAGCTCGCTCAATGCCAAATCCTAAGGCTACATTGCTTGGTAAAGGTCAAGCAGATGGAAATAAAAAAGGAGCGGACAGTTATATCAGCAGATGAAAATGCAAAAGGTCCAGACTTGCTGTCGACAGAATCCTCACTGAAGAATGCTACAGAATTTTCAATGACAAACTCGACTACTGCTCATCTTTGTAAAGACTCTTACAATTTTGCACAGAAGTCAATTGAAAATGATGCATTAACTGTTGCCACTAATCAATCTACTGTGAAGGATATGGGAGTTTCTAAATTGGCTAGCACTGCAGTGGTTCTTAAAAAAGCTGTTGTTTCTGATACAACTTGTGTAAATGCAAAATCTCTTGCAAAACCAAATGGTGATACTGCCAGACTTGTCTGCTACCAGTTACTGTTTCATTGAGACAGCCCTTGGTTGATTTAACTGAAATCACCCAGCAACACATGTTAAAGCATTCATGTGATCCAACAACTGGTACAAATTTGGAGACTGTTAACACTACACATCGAGTAGAAAGAGTAATCAAGGATGCAATTCAAACTCCAGTTTTTGAAAACACTATAGTTGGAAAATTAAAGACCAAGTGGGAGGCTCCTGATTTCATTCCAAGTAAGCCTCCTTGTCACACATGCATTCACTTCCTAGATACACCACCAAACAATGTGGTCGACCACATTGGAACAAGTAAGTCAGGTGCTATTTTGATGAAAATTGCAACATGGGCAGACAAGAAATCAAATGTTAGGCAAATTCCAATGAGAGCGGCCAAACAAAAGCAGGCTGCTACAAATACGTCATCGAAATCCAACCGTTCAAAAAATAAAAGATGATTTTTGAATACCTTTTGAACAAACTGGAGGACAATGAAATAGAAGTACAACTTCAACATTATACAAGTTTAGAAAATAAGGGACAACAATCAATTGTGTATTATACATTTTACTCTACGACTTCATTAGTATCCTCAATTGTAATCTCATCACAGAGTATGTTATAAACTCTGTGATGATCATAAAATATTTCATGTCAAGTTCTTATTTAATGCATGCTTGTTAATAAGTGAGGTTGTCAAACCTCAATAGGATTAGTACGGTAAGGATAGCCCGGTTTCAATACCGGTGCTACTGTCCCTTATTTGAACTTTTCCTAGTTGTTGTAATGTTATTTTCAATTATTAATAAAAACCTAGCCCTAGGCTCTTGCCTAGTGGATTAGAAAAAAAGATCTATTAATTAAGTTTTCCAACCGATTAAGTATTAGTTGGCAAGTTTACTAACAGATACCATTCGGTTGGTAATTTACAAACGCATTTTAAATTAGTTGGTAAAATTAACAACAAAATCTTTCTGTTGGTAAATAATTGGTTGGTAATTCGTTACTAATCTGTTAACAAATAATACTTCATTTTTTACACCATATTTAACAACGGATATGTACTCTGTTGGTAATATTACCAACGAAAAATATTTGTTGGTAACATTTGAGTTGGTAATCCATTAGTACGCAGTTGCTATATTAGCCGCCTATTTTTCCCGCCATATTTACCAACTAAATTATTTAGTTAGTAACATTTTGGTTGGCAATTCGTTAGGAATCTGTTACTAAATTCTGAAAAATAAATTAGTTACCATTTGGTTAGCAATTTGTTGCTAATACACCAACAAATTCGGGGCGTTGGTAAAATTCGTAAGCAATTGGAGTTTTTTTATAGTGGAACACATAAACTCTATAATTTCTAAACTCGCATACTTCCAAACACATTAACCTCCAAACTCATAACTTTAGAACTCGTAAAATTTTGAACTTGTAAACTGAAAATTTAATACAAAAATTATTTTTTTTACGGTTGAGGGGTCGGTATTGGGGGTGGGTAGGTGGGTAAGGGTAGTGCAAAAAAACAAAAAAATAGAAAACAAAAAATGAAGAATACAAAAAAAAAGTAGGGGGTGAGGGGTGGCCGTTTCAGAAAAACGAAAAATAAAAAATAAAAAATTGAAAATACAAAATAAAAAATTAGGGGGAGGGTTTAGCAGGGTGGGTGGTGATGAAAAAAACTACAATCTTAAAAAAGCCTTCTTGGAGTGAGAGGACGGAAGAGGCGGGGTAGGAGAGAGAAGGGGGAGGGGATTGGGGTTTGATGTGAGGGTAAGTGAAGTTCTTGGAAAATGTTTTCCTCACTTTTTCTAAGGAAGTCATTTTTCTCCAATTTCAGAAAAATGTGATATCTAGGAAAATATTTTTTAAACTATATTGTGCAACCAAACAGTGAAAAATGGGAAAATATTTTTCGAAAAACTTTTTCCGTCATACCAAAGAAACCCTATATTGTGATTTTAAAAGTTACTTCTTGTACCAAATTGATATTAACTATTAAAAGTACGAAGGTCCTTTGAAAAATATCGTTCGCCTTTTTACCCTTTAAAAATATATTTTACCTGAGATAAAACTGTAAAATCAAAAAGCTTTCCAAATATTTAGGAGTTCAAAATTAATTAAGGTTTTCTTTAAGTAATTTAGTGTTTGATATCTTTTCCTAATAAGAATACAAAATATTAGTAATGTTATGAAATAATATAAAAGACAAGAACAATAACTCAAGAACAAGAGCAAATAGAGAGAAGAGTAGAGAGAGTTCTTCTTATTGATACTTAGAGAATGTTAGGAGTGTGTTACAATGGTAGAAGACCCCTTTATTTATAGGGAGGGGGATGATTTATCTACCAAGAATAGAACTCTAGAATCTCTCTAATTATAGACATTCACCTTAAATAGGAGATTTCATAACACTCCCCCTTGAATGTCTATTCAACAATGTGCCTCGTTAAAACCTTAAAACCAAAACCCAATGGGAAAAATTAAAGAAAGGAAAAAGAGTACACATGTTTGAATATGCGCCTATTGGTTGCCTCGTTAAAAACCTTGCAAGGAAAACCCAGTGGGAAAAAACCTTGTAAGGGAAAAAGAGTGCAACGCGCATTAACTCCCCCTAATGAGTACATCAATTTATATCCTTGAGCATTTGCATTCCAATCTTGTGCACCATCTTCAAAACGATCTTTGATAGAGATTTGATAAATAAATCAACCATATTGACTTAAATAAATATTCTGCACCTTGAAATCATCATTCTTGATAGATATGAACATCTTCATATAATGTCGTGGAATAACTCTTCAATATCTCCATAGATGCATTGTTAATGCCATCATGCTTATAGTTATAGCAAGATTCATATGTACACAAATTGTACTTGGGATGTGGTACTTCAAGACCAAGAATTGCATATGCTTCAAGCAACTTAAATCTTTCAAGTTAAGTCATATAAGCCATATAATAGACTTTAGATGCATATCAAGTTTTCCATGTCATGCTAGACAAATAAGATATCGAAAACTGACTATACATACCTTTGACTTTATACTTTCAAGCATTTGAACTATAGGTTCAAAACTACATGTCTTTCATATGGAATCAATTCTTCTTGAATTGTATCTCTTCCATTTAGTTACTTTCTTTGGGTCAGCAAATGCGTATAGCATGCTTTGCAATATGTTGCAATTGAATTATCCCTTTTATGAACTTCAGGTTCATATCATGATATTCGGGGATATACATATACAAATGATAATTCATCCCATATAACCTTTTCTCAAGCGTTTATCATATCTCCCCCTCATGTTAGTAAAGCTAACTTGTTTCCTCAACTTTGGGAAATCATCTTTGTGCATTATCATGTCAATATACATGGCACATTAATAATAAGATGAAATTATTTGGTTCCTGACCCTGAACCACTTGTGAGGGGAGAATATAATATACTCTCGTATACAACGTATATCAAACTGATATATATAACTTTGTTCTCATAAGAAACAGTTTAGCTATTAAGTGGAAGCACTCAATAATTATCTTGCTAAACCAACTCTGATATAAACCAATTTATCAAGATGAACTATCTTGAGTAGAAAATCTGGAAATTATGCTCGAAGTTAGATTACTGAGCAATTTACCTCGCAAGCACCGGCCAGGCTGCGGGTTAATAACAATTGCGCATGTAACCATATCATAGATGCATCATATGTGGTATTCGTGAATATGTATTCGTGAATCAAATGTTTTCACATTCACTTCGAGGATATGTGATTTTGTTATCCTTTTCAAATCTATAAATGCGTCAGGCATTTGATTTGCTATTCTTTGCAAATGGATAATCTTTTGTGCCTCTTTCTCACAAATAGAGGTATGTGGATCAAGATGAGATAATGATGCATTTTTCCACAAAATTTCCCGTTTGGTTTCACCAACTTCTCCCCCTAATTTTGGGAAAAGTGTCTTATCAAATTGACAGTCTGCAAATCGTGCAGTAAACAAGTCGCCTGTCAATGTTTTGAGGTAGCGAATGATGGAGGGCGATTCAAACCCAACATATATTCCTAACCTTCTTTGCAGACCCATTTTGGTGCGGGATGGCGGTGCTAAAGGCACATATAC
Source organism: Nicotiana benthamiana (assembly GCA_034376525.1). Taxonomy (NCBI): domain Eukaryota; kingdom Viridiplantae; phylum Streptophyta; class Magnoliopsida; order Solanales; family Solanaceae; genus Nicotiana; species Nicotiana benthamiana. The sequence continues at coordinate 99,649,490 of CM067338.1, forward strand.
TGCGCATCCAAAAATTCTTAAATGGGATATATTGGGTCCATGACCCAAAACCAATTGCAACGGGGAATATTTGTGTCAATTCGTCAGTCAGAGACGAACTAGCATTGCTGTATGCAAAATGGCGTGACCCCAAACCGAAGTGGGCAGCCGACAAACTAAAATGCTGCATGCAAAATGGCATGAACCCAAACCAAAGTGGGCAGCCGACGAACTAGCATTGCTGCATGCAAAATGGCGTGAACCCAAACCGAAATGGGCAGCCTCGTTTTCATGAAGAATTCAAGATTATTCTCATCTATTGTCTCAATATGATATCTTTAAAACTCAACAAGTTCCTTTTAGACTTGGAGGAGAACATTGCGATTGATATCATTAAAACTCAACAAGTTCTTTTTAGACTTGGAGGAGAATATTGCATTCTCTAAGATAAACGTCATGCCTTTGGGCAGAGTTACAGTTGCTCTTCCGGAGCCTTCAATCAATTGACTTCCCATGGTTTCACATATAAAAGAAATACACGAACATATGAATAAATAAGTTCAATTCGTTTGTGTCACATAATATTTTCAAAATCTGCAGCTAACAGTTGACTAACGAAATCAGATATGTTATCCATAATTGATTACTTTGCAGTTTGAAAATTTTCAGCGTTTTTCATAAGACAATCGATTGTTAAACACACACAATCGATTGTTTGAACATAGACAATCGATTGTTAAACACACACAATCGATTATTTGTTATTTTTGAAAAACTTGAGATCATTGTCTTAAGACAATCGATTGTTATGCATAGACAATCGATTGTTGGCTATTTTTGAAAAATTCCAGAGCACTGTTTCAAGACAATCGATTGTTAGACAAAGACAATCGATTGTGGATAATTTTTTGAAAAATTCCAGACCTCACTGTTTCAAGACAATCGATTGTTAGACAAAGACAATCGATTGTGGATGATTTTTGAAAAATTCCAGATTACTGTCTAACGACAATCGATTGTTAGAGATAGACAATCGATTGTGGGTGATTTTTGAAAAATTCCAGATTACAGTCTGACGACAATCGATTGTTAGTCAACGACAATCGATTGTTGATCAATTGTTTTTCAACTTTAATGCGAAAATAGTTGATAATCGACTAGTTTTTCAGGCTAGTCGATTACCCCCATTGAAAAATAAAAGTTTTATTGATATTTGAGCATATTGAAGATATTCTAAAGAACTACTGCTAACATTGCATCATGAACTAACTAATACGAGCTAATACTAATGACTATTAGTTTATTCACTAACTAATACAAATAAGTAGAACAAAATCAAATAACTCCATCTTCTTTCATCACGGATCCATCGCCGATTAGGTGGTCTATTTTCCCCTCGGATTGCTCAAAGAAGTCTGCCACATACAACTGGGTGATGTCAAAGTTGTCGTCAGAGACAAAATTCGTTTCAGGGCATTTTACTCTTTCGAGATGCTTGATAAAGGTCAACCAAAAGTCATGGTATACGGCAAGCCTTTGACCAGTGCCCGTTTTCACCGCAACGATAATATATAGTTTATAAACTATTTGCTTTTGGGTTCTTATCGTATCGTGCTTGTGGCAGAGTGACCAACTTCAGGTTGTCATCTCTTCTTTAAGCCATTCCACAAGATAGGTGGATCCTTGACGGTGAGATATTCAATCTTCAAACCTTCATCAAGGTGATGGCGCAAGAAAATCAAGGCCTTAGCATAGTTTTGGGTGGATGCATTATTTCTGTCTTTAATGGCGTCTCCAAGACCCATAGCATCCAAAATGGATTTAAGTATCCAACACCCATATCATATAGTTCTTGCCCGAAATTTCAAGGGCAACGAACTTTCTTTTCATAATGTCAGACATAAAACAGATTTACATCAAGAGCGTGTTCATACTTACGGGCTCTATTACAATTATCACATTCACTTCAGGGAATGGATCAAAATCATGTGCTTTACACAATCTCATGTCAAATATTACTTTCATAAAGTGAAAGATTATTTTGAGAATCCTTATTGTTCTCATTACCACAATAATGACGATTATAACTTCGTCTATTGCCATGTCCACATCCATTGATACCTTTACGGTAATTAGTCTTCTTTCAGACTTATCACATACTGCTACCACATTCTCTAAAGGGAATGGAGCAAATTCAATTGGACGGAATTCTTTGCCACGTCCACATTCATTGATACCTTCATGGTAATATTTTAGTCTTCTTTCAGACTTATCATATACTGCTTCCACATTCTCTAAAGGGAATGGAGCAAATTCAATGGGACGGATTTTCAATTATTTGCCCACAATCATACATGAATTTAATCATGGCAGGACATAGAGATTTTACCACTTCATGTGGTTATAATTTCTTACAAACTCCATTAGAGTTATAATCAAACTTTGTTGTCTATGCTTTGTATATAAAATCAAATTATAGAATTCCAAGAATTTGAAAGAGAAAAGTAAATTACTTACCTTTAAGGTATACCAATTATATTTTCAATGTTTTCTTCCTTTTCTCCACTAATGCAGACGACGGCGGCTCCGATGCGGAGAAGTTGCCGGCGGCTTAATCTTCTTAAAGGGCTTCTTGAGATGGTAGAGTCTCGTGCTGATAACGTGTTATGAAATAATATAAAAGACAAGAACAATAACTCAAGAACAAGAGCAAATAGAGAGAAAAGTAGAGAGAGTTCTTCTTATTGATACTTAGAGAATGTTAGGAGTGTGTTACAATGGTAGAAGACCCCTTTATTTATAGGGAAGGGGATGATTTATCTACCAAGAATAGAACTCTAGAATCTTTCTAATTATAGACATTCACCTTAAATAGGAGATTTCATAACAAGTAAGACAATAAAAGAATCCAAAACAGTAGGAAAAAATATTTTCGTTACTTTCTACAGCAGCCTTCTTTGAAGATAGAGCATTTACATAAATTCCTTCCAATTGACCCATTTCCTATTAAAGCCCAAGTCACTTAAGAAAGAAGTTTTTATTTACCGAATCAAATATTTTATGTAAATTTATTTTAGCAGAAAACTGTGAAGCGATGAAATTTCTTCAAAATTACAAGAAAACATCACGATTTAGTGTAATATTTTTGTTCTTTGTCCTTGTTTAATCATAAAGATCAATTTTGCCTCTTTATTTCCCTTTCATATGGTTTATTTATTTTTTTAAAATTTAAATGAAAAGTATTTTTTTAGAAGCTTGGTTGTTAAATTCATTTATTTCTCAAAATTTTCTACGACATTAGGTTTTAGGAAAGAGTGTTTATTTTTTAAAAAAACAGTAATAATTAATTTGTGATAAAAATTTAACTACCGTAATTTAATTTATAAAAATACCTAAATTACCTCAATAAAAATCATGTTAAAAGAAAATAATAATTTAACTTTTAAAAATAGAAATTAGTTACCAAATTTACCTTGTAGCTGATCAATTTTTTTTATTGTTCTGTCACTAGCAATAATTTTTTATTTAACTAGATAATATTTTTTCCTTCGTTAATTTATTTTTCTTATGTAACTTACTTGTCTAGAATACATGGTATTTACACGATTAATTTGATACGAAACTAATATAAAAGAATATTAAATTTTCAAAGTCATCTCGGTTGTTTCATGCTTAGCCTCTACTTTTTTACTCAAGAGCTTATATTTAAAAAAAATATTTTTAAGGGATTATATTTTTATGCATTTTTATACATTGTACAAGATAAACGTACATTTTATATATATATATATATATATATATATATATATATATATATATATATATATATATATTGCATTGAATAACACTTTTTACTAAGTGTCCATGCATAAAAGTGCACACCACTTCTCTATCTTCAAGAATAAAAAGAAGATTCATATATAACACAAAAATTCTACAGTTATTTCCGAAGTTATTTTTCTTAGGCTGCATTCTATCATGGAATTTAATTCTGTAGGTGGTAATTCTGGAAGTAAAGGTTTATGCCTAAAAATAAAGAGAGTTCCAAACGACATTGTCAGAGAGACCATATTGCGACATATGGCCCACGCCTTCTATTTGTTCACGGCGGGCGGCGTGAACTCTGATTCGATCCGGGTATTCAATCCCGCCGCTGAGATGCTTAATTGACTCTCGCATGAATACTATTACTCTTTCTATTCCAATTTAGTATTACAAATTTTTCCTTAATCTCTCCAAAAAAAATATATTTAATTATATATGTAATATCTTAATTGTCAGTAAGACAGATCCGCTATAAAGCCTATCGGCTGCTCCTGTCCTATTTTATATAATACTTATCGCTTTTCGAGATTTAAATTTCTTATTTTACCGTGTGTATTCGTACGTATCATCTTCAAGCTTTTCGAAATAAAATTTAAATATTTGAAAGCTACATAAAAAGTACTATAAGTCACAATAATTAATAATTTAAAATATATATGTAAAAGTTTGCATGCAAATATAATTCGTTTAACACTCGGAATCCGAACACCATCATATAAATTGAGACGGAAGGAATATATTTTTATATTTGGACATAATTTAACTTTAAACTTTACATTTCACTGTTATAACACATAAAGGTCTATGTTTTGTTTAAGATCATAACTTTAGAAAAAAAGTACCTCTATTAAATTTCATGTTCAATTAAACTGCATAACATAAAATGATACGAAGGGAATAGACTTTTTCTGTAAACTGGATTATAAGGTGATAAAGAGCAATTAAATTCTGTACCCTACAATTAATTCAGGGAGGTCACTAACTCACATGACCCTATATATTAGCACCTAACTTTAATTGTAGGCTTTCTTTATTCACATGCTACATACTTAAATGTATTTATATTATCACTGACTTTAGTGCATCTTTAATTGACAATTATTACACATAATTGTACATCTTTTCATTTTAATTTTCTTTCATTTACTTTTGGTGGCTAAGTGTGGGGGTGTTTAAGTAGACATATGATAGACAGATGCCTTACTTTTGGGGCATGCTGTACTTGCCCATGGTTTTCTTGACGAGGCCTTACGTTGAATAATCGTATTTGGTGTAAATATCGTGTACAAGTAAATATTCAAAAATTGAATAACATTACCAAAAAATTTTGAAATTAGCTATGAACTTTGATGTTAAATTGCCTATAGCTAATAAATTATTTCTTGATTATTTGTCGCTATTATATTGCTAAATAGAATTAGCGATGAATTTTTCTATTTAGCTATAAAATTTGTCTGTTGCTAATTGCTTTTTTGTTGTTAATGTACGTTAGGGATGACAAACAGGTGGGTTGGGTAGGATATGAGACAGTCGAAATGGATAATGAAAAAATAGATAATTTATCTGACCTGACCCAACCCGACTCATATTCAATACGGATAAAAAAGGGTTAACCGGCGAATAATATGGATAACCATATTATCTATGACTTTTTGAATATGATTTCTTTGGGAGAATTCCTATTCTCCAAAACTTGAGTAACCCCCAATTTGATGTATTACAAATATAAAAGTTAAACACAATAGTTATCCATTTTCAAAATAGATAATATGATTTTTATTCATATTTGACCCGTTTTTAAGAAGTTCATTATCCAACCTTTTTTTTTTTTGGTGAATAATATGGGTTGTTTTCTCTTAACTATTTTTCCACTACTATTGTACATTAAATCATTCACCCATCCTTTTTTCCCAATTACATAAGGGCCATAATCGGAGAAGACTAGGGCGGATCCAGAGCACAAAGATCATGTTCATCGAAACCCGGTAGTTTTTATTTGTACCTTGTATATGTGTGGGCAAGTAATTTTTTCCCGAAAAAATTATTCCTACAAAGACAAAATAGATTTTTTCTAATTTATTTTAATTTTTATAGAATTCTTAGGAATATTTTGATAATTGTCGGTTGCATTTAGTTGCATTTTTAATACTTTAAATCATAAAAAAAATACAAAAATATGCATTGCATTTTAGATCTCAATTGCATTTAATATATAAACAAAATTCACAAAAAATATTAGTTCGTTCTTGCACTTTAGTTTAATTGCAAATTAGTAATTTTTCTTTTCATTAGTTTAGTTAGCTAATTATTAAATCATGAAATACATAACTAAATTTATTTCCACAAATTATAGTGATTTAGGACTTAATTTAGGTTTAATTAAATTTTATTAGTATTGAACTTAAAAACTAAAAAAAGTAAAATCAATTCAAGAAAAAGAGAAGAAGGAAGGTTTCTTGGACTCGAATTGGGCCAAACATATTCGAAGTCCAAACTTTTCCCCCGAAAAACCAACTAGCCTAGTCCCCAGTATCGGTCCAAACCCCTAACACCCCAACGATGTCAATTTGTCCTAGTGAATCCCAACCATTGATATTTAATGATCCAACGGCCGAGAACTAACCACTCACTCCACATATATATATATATATATATATATATATATATATATATATATGTTTGAACCTCCCTTCCCCCTCAAACCCTTCATGTAACGACCTGGCCGGTCATTTCATGAGTTATCACTCTTTTTTCCCAATTTTTACTTCTTATTACTTTGTTTATCGGTTCTATGTGTGATTAGGGTGGCTGGCTCGGGTTCGAAAAGGTTTTGGCAAGGTTTGAGACACTTAGCCTCTTTAGAGGAAGCTTAAGTTGGAAAAGTCAATCGGAAGTTGACTTATGTGTTGGAGGCTCGGATATGAGTTTCGATGGTTCGGATACCTTCGGGAGGTGATTTGGTACTTAGGAGCATGATCAGAATGTGTTTTGACGGTCCGTAGTAGATTTAGGCTTGAATTGGCGAAAGTCAAATTTTGGCGTTTTCCGGTTGATCGGTGAGATTTTGATATAGGGGTCAAATGGAATTTCGAGAGTTGCAGTAGGTTCGTTGTGTCATTTAGGATGTGTGTGGAAAATTTTAGGTCATTCGAACGTGATTTGATAGACTTTCTGATCAAAAGCGTAATTCGGAAGATTTTGATAACCTTAGGCTTGAAGCCAATGTGTTTTGGTTGATTTGATGTTATTTGAGGTATTCCGAAGATTGCTATAAGTTTAGATGTTAGTATATGACTTGTTGGTGCTTTTGGTAGAGGTCCCGAAGGCCTCAGGATGATTTCGGATGGTTAGCGGAAGATTTGAGTTGGGTTGTGACATCTGAAGTCTTTCCATTTCTGTCATAACCGCACCTGCAGCTAGGGGAAGTCTTTCCATTTCTGTCACAACCGCACCTGCAGTTAGGGGATTGTAGGTGCAGGCTCGTAGAGGCGCAGTGGTAGTCGCAGATGTGGCTAAGAGGTGGCTTAGCTAGAACAGCAGAAGTGGTAAGTGGAGCGCACCTGCGATAGTGCAGGCGCGGGCAGTGCATCACATATGCGGATTTTAGCCCATAAGTGAAAATCGCAGATGCAGTGTCTTGGAACGCAGAAGAGGTACCGCAAATGCGGATGATGGACGGCAGGTGCGAAAAGCCTGCGCCAGAAGGTATTAAATATTTCCTTCATGAATTTTTTATTATTCCGCCATTTCTAACTCGGCTTTGGAGCTTTTTGGGAGATTTTAAAGAGGGATTCAAAGGATATCGACTAGAGGTAAGATTGTTGAACCTAAAATTTGTTTTTATGGTATTATTTCATGGATGAGAGCTGTAATTATGAAAATTTATGATTAAAATTGGGAAAATTAGGGCTTTGTATTGGAGACCTAGACTTGAGGATTTTAGGGGCCATTTATAGTTGATGTTTGAGACTTTTGATATGTATGAACTCGTGGGGAGATAAGGAATATATTGGTGTAAACTTAATCGAATTCTGAGACGTGGACGGGGGTTCAGGTTTTGGTTAATTTTAGAATTTATGTTATAAATTGATTATTTTCACATGGGCTCCGTTCCTTTAGCATATTTTGACGTCGTGATTTTGATTTTTGGATAGATTTGACCCGAGTTAAGGATGATTCGACGGGCAAAGGCATCGCGGGCTAGAGTTTGGACCGGATTGAGGTGAATAATGATTGTAAATATTGTCCTGAGGGTATGAGACCCCGAATTTTACATCATTGTGTTATATTGAGGTGTCGCACACGCTATATGACGAGCGTTGGGTCATGCACCGTTGGCAATTGGGACTTAGTCCGTCCCAAATGACTATTTTACTGCATATTTGATTTAAAATTGTTTGCTATCATCATGTTTTGGGCTGAATGTCATATTTGGGCCTCGTGCCAACTGTTTTGGCCCCTTACGGGATTTTTACTACTATTCCTCATTGTTTTGACTTTTACTACCCCAACAGGTCTATATCTTCATTTTCTTATTTGGGTTACTGAAATCTTGTTTTTTATTTGAATTTTTGTATTTTTCTGTGTATATAGTTTCTTGATTAGGGTCTTTAAGGGTTTGCTGAAAAATCTACATTTCTCATACTTTGTTGGGTATATTTTATTTTTTGTGCAAAAGAACCACAGAAAGAGAACCATTATTACAGTTTCTCCAATCTCTATGATTTATATGTCATTCTCAATTTTCGTAGAAAGTTCAAGAAAGTAAAAAAATCTTTTCTTGAAGCTTTTTGTTGATCTCTTTGTGACGTTTGCTTCAATTATACTGTGTTCTCTGCTTATTTTGGGATTAGGGTTTTGATTACTTTTTCTGGGGTTTTGATTACAGGTTTTAGTTTATCATATTTCTTGCTGATTTATATCCGTTGATCCAATCAATTGTTCTTTGCCTTAAATCTGTGAATTCAATCAACGTAAACTCTGTTTTTCGAAGTCCTATTGTTTGCTGAAGAATAACGTAGTTTTTTGGATATAAAAATTATTGAACTAGGTTTCCGGTTAAGAACTTAGCGAAAATCAAGATCTCTGATTTTGTGCTTTGATTCTTGCTTTTCGCCGGAAATTTTTACGACAACTCCTGCTCTTTTCTTTCTATTCTCTCCTCTGCTTTTTTGTGGGTGTGTTCTATTTTCTTGGACAGATGACTATTTTACCGGCGAAGGTTTCCGGCAAGCCACAGTACTCCCGGTGACTCCCGTCCAGACTCGCGGCAGGACGCAATAGAACTACACGAAGCTTCAGGAAAACTTGGGCGCATCAAAACATACTTTCAGGTTTTTCCACCGGGAGTTGGTACCTCCCGCTCTCTTGTTTACTTTGTGCACCTTTTTACATATTTTAGCTTGCATTTCGAGTGAGGTATATTCTGTTTCTATCTAGTTTGTACCTTTTTGCGTATTTCGTTATAGTGCGTGTGTGCGCCACTGTTCCCCAATGTCGGTTGGAGGGATAGTGGCCGCGGCGGGGGATGCTAGCGTAAGGTCATGTCCTCGGGGGTGGGGGTGGGGGGCGGGAGTGAGTAGGGGAGCAGGGGTGGTCCTGCGGGTAGGGCGGGAGGTAAGGGTGGGAAGAGGGTAGCGGACGCCCATAGATTAAGGATTGGGTCATGGAACATAGGCACTCTGACGGGTAAGTCCATAGAGTTGGCGAAGGTTCTTCAGAGGAAGAGGGTTAACATAGCGTGTGTCCAGGAGACTTGGTGGAAAGGGTCGAAGGTGAAGAATGTAGATGGGTTTAAGCTGTGGTATTTCTCGGGTCGAGAGAGGTAAGAATGGAGTGGGCATCTTGGTAGATAGGGACCTAAGGGAGTCCGTGGTCGAGGTTAGGCGAGTGAATGATAGGTTAATGCCTATTAAGCTGGTTATTGGGGGTCGCATCCTCAACGTCATCAGCGCTTACGCGCCGCAAGCGGGCTTAGACGAGGAGGCTAAGAGGTGCTTTTGGGAGGACTTGGTGATCTGGTGAGTAGTATTGCCCAATCTGAGAAGTTAGTTATTGGAGGGGACTTTAATAGTCATATTGGGGCTGATGCTGGTGGCTATGATGAGGTGCACGGTGGCTTCGGCTTTGGGGTTAGGAACGAAGGAGGCACTTCGCTACTTGATTTCGCCAGGGCTTCCGAGCTTCTGATTGCGAACTCGACATTTCAGAAGAGGGATGAGCATTTGGTAACCTTCAAGAGTTCGGAGGCGAGGACTCAGATTGATTACATCCTCATCAGAAGGAGCGATAGGGGTATGTGCAAGGACTGCAAGGTTATTCCGGGAGAGTCTCTTTCAACTCTTCATAGACTCCTAGTGATGGATGTCGGTCTCTGGGTGAAGAGGAAGAGGAGGGGCGCTCGGGGACAACCGCGGATCAGATGGGGTGCTTTGACTAAGGAGAAAGCACAGGAGTTGGAAAGGAGGTTAGTTGAGGGCGGAGCTTGGAGAAGTTCTGGGGAAGCGGACGCTATGTGGACAGTAACGGCGAACTTGGTTAGGGGGGTAGCACGGGACGTGCTCGGGGTAGCCAAGTGATATTCAGGCAGACATCAGGATGATTGGTGGTGGAACAATGTAGTCAAAGGAAAAGTGGAGGTGAAGAAGGCGGCGTTCGCTAGGTTGGCAGGGAGCACAAGCGAGGAAGAACGGAGAGCGAACAGGGTGATCTACAAGGAGGGGAGGAAAGAAGCAAAGATGGCAGTCATGGAAGCTAAAAACGCGTTGTTCAGTCGCATGTACGAGGAACTAGGGGAGAGAGGCGGGGATAAGAAGTTATTCCGGTTAGCTAAAGCAAGGGAAAGGAAGGCACGTGATCTAGACCAAGTTAGGTGTATCAAGGGCGAGGATGGTAGAGTTCTGATGGGGGAATCTCAAATCAAACAGAGGTGGCAGGCGTACTTTTAGGACTTACTTAACGAGGAGGGGGATCGTAACATAGAGCTAGGGGAGCTGGGGCATTCAGAGCAACATAGAGACCTTGGGTACTGCAGGCGCATTAGGGTGGAGGAGGTCATGAGGGCTTTGCGTAAGATGAGTAGGGGTCGAGTGACCGGGCCTGACGAGATCCCGGTGGAGTTCTGGAAGTGCATGGGTAAGGCAGGAGGGGAGTGGCTCTCTAGGTTGTTCAATGCGATCTTCAGGACCAAAAGGATGCTGGATAAGTGGAGGTGGAGTACAGTGGTGCCCTTATACAAGAACAAAGGGGACATCCAGTGCTGCAACAACTATAGGGATATCAAATTAATAAGCCACACGATGAAGGTTTGGGAGAGGGTTATTGAGGCGCGGGTGAGGGAGGTGACATCTATATCTGGGAACCAGTTCGGTTTCATGGCCGGCCGCTCCACCACAGAGGCTATCCACCTTGTCAGGCGGCTGGCGGAGCAATTCAGGGATAAGAAGAAGGACCTACACATGGTGCTTATCGACTTGGAGAAGGCGTATGACAAGGTCTCAAGGTAGGTACTATGGAGGTGCTTGGAGGCGAAGAGCGTGCCGCAAGCCTACATCAGAGTAATCAAGGACATGTACAATGGAGCTAAGACTAGGGTTAGGACGGTGGGTGGCGAATCAGACCATTTTCCAGTGGTTATGGGGCTCCATCAAGGATCGGCGCTGAGCCCCCTCTTGTTTGCCTTACTGATAGATGCTCTAACCCGACATATTCAAGGGGATGTGCCTTGGTGTATGCTATTTGCTGATGACATAACATTGATAGATGAGACGAGGGTCGGTGTTATTGAATGGTTAGAGGTATGGAGACAGACTCTCGAGTCTAATGGTTTCAAAATAAGCAGATCCAAGATAGAGTAGCTGGAGTGCAAGTTTAGCGCCGAGCCGAGCGAAGTAGGAAGGGACGTGATGATTGGTTCTCAGGCCATCGCCAAGAGGGACAGTGTCCGATATCTTGGGTCTGTGATTCAGGGGGCGGAGAGATTGATGGGGACGTCACTCATCGTATAGGAGCGGAGTGGTCAAAGTGGAGGCTTGCATCAGGAGTCCTGTGTGACAAGAAAATTCCACACAAACTCAAGGGGAAATTCTATAGAGCCGTGGTTAGACCTGCGATGTTGTATGGGGCGGAGTGTTGGCCCGTGAAGAACTCTCATGTTCAGAGAATGAAGGTTGCGGAGATGAGGATGCTTAGGTGGATGTGCGGTCACACCAGGCTAGATAAGATTAAGAATGAAGTTATTCGAGAGAAGGTGGGGGTGGCCCCGGTGGATGAGAAGATGCGAGAAGCGAGGCTGAGGTGGTTCGGGCATGTGCCGAGGAGAAGTCTCGATGCCCCAGTGAGGAGCTGCGAGCGGCTGGAGATTGTTGGCGGTCGGCGAGGCAGAGGGAGGCCTAAGAAGTATTGGGGAGAAGTGATTAGGCAGGACATGACTAGAATGCAGGTTTCCGAGGACATGACCCTTGATAGGAAAGTCTGGAGGTCTAGAATCAGGGTTGTAGGATAGGGGCTCCTAGAGTTTTTCGTACGCCTCTTCCGGGGTTGGGTGTGGGTCAGCAGGGTTACCCATAGATGATTTGTGTTTTAGCTTATGTCCCCCTTATGGCTGTTAGTTATGGTAGTTACTCTATGATATTATCGCATGCGATTGTATTTATGTTTCGTATGTTTATATAATTATTTACGCTATTTCAGCTGGAGTTACTAATGCTCTATTGTTTTTGTTTTTATTTTTGTCTTTGTTTTTGTTTTACTGCTGTTTTTCCTTTTATCCTATGAGCCGGGGGTCGATTGGAAACAGCCTCTCTGCCCTTTCGGGTAGGGGTAAGGCTTGTCTACATATTACCCTCCCCAGACCCCACCTGGTGGGAATATACTGGGTAGTTGTTGTTGTAGTTGTTGTACTTGTATTCAGTCATGCTATATTCTACTATTTTTATAACTTAGCCATGTTTACTCTATTTTAACACATTAAATGATATTTTAAACGATATTTTGGGTTGAGCATCATGTTTTAATATCTCTCGAGTGGCTTATGAGATTCTGACTGAGTAAGGCCGAGGGCCTGTATTGTGAGGATACTTTTGGGTGGGGTTGCACGCCGCAACAGTAATACACTAATTTATGATTATGAAGCCGAGGGCCTGAGATTGTACGCCAAGAGGCGGCTTGTTGATATGAGGCCAAGAGCCTATTGATTCTGCCATGAGATGGTTTTATATTGCGCTTGGGCCGTAAAGGGCCCCTCCGGGAGTCTGTACACCCTCAGTGAGCGCGGGGTACCCATTGTGATATGAGATATAGTGCGAGGGGCTGGTTTTGTTCCATGTTGTTGCTCGAGGGGCTGATTCTGTTGTTATTGTGTTCAAGGAGCGATTTTTGTGTTTATCTTTTCTAGCTGCCTATCATATACTAGTTTAAATGCTGAAAAGGTATTTCAAAGAAGCTTAAATTGAACTAAGATGTTTCCATGAGATTTCACTATGTTAGTGCTCTTTAGTGGCTTTACACTACCTTTTTATAGCATATTATTGTGTCTTGCGGGATTTCTTATTGCTCAGTCTTTATTTATTATTATTACTCCATGCACTCTGTGTACAAATTCAGGTGCTTCAGGTCCTGCTAGCGAGTGTTGATTTCTTCCAGCTCAGGTGGTTCGGAGATTCACTTGGTAGAGCTCGGCGTTCGCAGCCCAGTGCTTCTCCCCCTATCTGTTTTTCTCTTATTTTAGTTCTGTAGTAGACTTTGTAGACTCTTGCTTTTTTAATCGATTAGTAGATGCTCATGACTGGTGACACCCCGATGTCGGGCGGTGTTGATTTTTTCGCAAATTACACAATTTCACTATTTCTGTTTGGATTTGATCATATTAATGACTTAATTATACAATTTTCACTATTAAAAATGGAATTGTGTATGGTGTTGGCTGGTCTTGTCTTCACGAGAGGTTCCATCACGACCGGGTCTGGGTTTAGGGTCGTGACAAGTTGATATCAGAGCCTGGGTTACATAGGTCTCACGAGTCATGAGCAGGTTTAGTAAAGTATAGCGGATCGGTACAAAGACGTCAATATTTATCCTCAAGAGGCTGCAAAACCTTTAGGAAAAACTTTGTATTCTTGAAATTCTTGACGTGCGAATCTATTAATCCAAGTACTAAACTTATATTATTCTATTCTATCACAGATGGTGAGGACACGTGCTAGCAGTTAGGATGGATAACCACCAATACCACAAGTTGTGGTCACTAGAGGCCAAGGACGCGGTTGTGGCCACGGTAGGGGCAAAGGTGTGGACTGCATAGCAGTTAGGGCAACACCTACAGATACATCAAACGCCCTGGTTCAAGATGAGGTCCTAGCTGTGGATGCTCCAGCAGCACCAGCTCAGGCACCAGTGGTGCCATTGTGATTCTGGGTCTTCAGATGGTCTTGACTCAGATTTTATTGGTATGCACTGGCCTAGATCATGCCGTCATAGTTACTACAGCTGCAACTACTTCTCAAGTTGGGGAGGCAATTAGACTCCCGTCGCTCACACACCTGAGCAGGTCGTGCAGGGACTTCAGACACTAGGGGCACATGCAGCCCAGCCGGTTACAGCTACTCAGGACTATGTAGCTCGTGCCATGTCAGAGGACGAGCAACGCAGGTTGGAGAGGTTTGGTAGACTTTAGCCTCCAATTTTTAGTGGTGCACAGGGCGAGGATGCCCGGGGTTTCTTAGATAGGTGTCAGCGGATTCTTCGTACAACGGGTTTTCTAGAGACCAGCGAGGTCATTTTTACTACTTTTGAGTTTTCTGGAGCCGTCTTCACTTGGTGGGAGGCTTACGAGAGGCGTGTACCCAACACCCTTTACCTGGCAGTAGTTGTCCATTCTCTTTGTGGAGAAATATGTGTCGCAGTCTCGTACAGAGACATTGTGCATACAGTTTGAGTGGTTATATCAGGGAGAGATGACTACGATGCAGTATAAGATGAGGTTCTCCGAGTTACTTCGTCATGCTATTTGGTTGGTTCCAATAGATAGAGAGAGGATTAGGAGGTTTGTAGTTGTAGTTGTACTTGACTTGCGCCGCGGCCTTGTCATCTATAATCTTGTGGCCTCGAACAAACCCTGGCTAACCCAAACCATCACGATTGTCTTCCAACAAACTTGAATAGAAAGGAGTACAATTGGGTGATCTATGTCTGGCTCTATGGTGGCTCTCCCCATTATGATCTTTCAATGCCACATGTGTTGGGCTTGACACTAGTAGGGACTATCATCATTCAGGAAGTCGGCTCGAAAATGGCTCATCTTGTCGACCCTGGGTATAGCTTGCTTCCTACCAGCTTTTCTCATAACTCGAAGAGGGACATAATGGTTGGTTCCTCTGAGACAAATTAGTATAAGGAAAGGTGCGTCTTTGGATCGGGCAATGAACTCCTCTGTCGGAAACCATTCAAACATCCATTGAACATGTTCTTCAATCAGATTATCAAATAGCTCAACCCATCCTTTAGCATCCTCAGGCTGAGCGAACATGTCGAGGATGTAATTCATTCGCTCTAGATCATGGAAAGCAATCAATCATCCTAGTCCCTATGCTGAATTTCTTGTCGATATTTGCCCTTTTGGAGATGCTCAATGAGCCAAAGTTGAAGCAGCAAATTGTAGCCTTTCGAAGTGTTTTGCTCCTTATTGACACTTCTCTAAGGCTCGGTATATGTCTGCAATAATCAGGGGTACAATGCTGAATGCATGCCCACCAATCCCCTCTATTAGGGTTTAGGTTACCATTGAAAGCCTAATATTAATTCTACCTTTCTTCATTGGAAATCAATCAGACCCAGGAAGCAAAATATGAAGACGAAAACCGTGCGATGGACATGTCCCAAGGATGTGATGGTAAACTCGCCAGAGTAAGTATAGTAAGATTTGTTGTGACCGTACCTTGCATACAAGTAGTCAAAAGGGGTGTATTAATCCTTCAGGCATATTAATTCTGGATTCTTATTCAAACCCATCATTTTAAGGAATCCCCTAGCAAGCCCGGAGTTTCCCACACTAGACCGGCCAGTCCTCCTATTTCCTCTAGCAAAGGTGTCATTTCAATGCCCCCAAAGCGGAATACAGCCCTTTCACAATCCCAAAACAATGTGGCTGCTTCTATGATCATGTTATTAGGTTGGACCTCATAAAGGGATGGTAGATTTTCCATATATTTTCTCACGAGATTTTGATCACTAAATGTAAATCTTTCTACCAGCTTAGCAACCTTAGGTGGATGTTGGTGACCATGCCGAATCTGGGGACTTCGTGCCTCATATTTTGCAAGGCAAAAAAGGTTAGAGCCTTCACCAACCAGACTCGACTATTTAATATCAACGATTAGCATGAAGCATCTAGTTCTCCAAACAAATGCACAAAACATGACGAAGTCCATTAGGATTTAGGGAAACCAAGTGGACTTTGGACAAGGCTATTTAAAGGATCATTATGTGGACAACATAACTGATTTGGCTAGGTTTGACCATGATACATGAAAAATTTGAACAGATTAAGTTTTCTATGGGGTTTTAGACTGGTACTCTTGAGCGGACAACTCAAGGGGGGAGGCTCAGAACTGCTGACTGCATCGCTGATCAACTAGTTTTACCGTAAATATGCCTTTTCGAATTTAGGGGTAATGACATAGGAAGAGCACAACCACTCATTATAAGCGTTGCTATAGTATTTGTTTTAGCACGAGTGGAGTATGATGTTGAGCATGATTATGCAATAATAAAAAGCATGCTGACATGTATTTACTCATTAAGAAAGCAGTAAATATAGGAGTTTGATAATTTAAATTAGTAAAGGAAAGAAAAACAAGGAAGATATTTCAGTTTTACTTTTAGAGAAAAAATTAAATACCGAAAGGAATAAAACAAATAATTACACATAGAAAGGGGGTACAAATTCATAAGAACAATCTGAAATGGTAAAAGCTTAAAAAAACATCCCCAACAGAGTCTCCATGTTGTCGTGCCCCCTTTTTCCTCCGCGAAAATTGGGTTTATGACATCCGGTTGGGACAACTCTTTCCTTTTGGGAAAGGGGTTTTGCAATTTTGAAGAGTCGCCACCTAATTATTTTTTAAGGCGCATTAGGGCACCTACGGGGTTCAACTACAACTATGTTGGTAACCAGAGATAGGGTAAGAGCTTGAAATTATCCCAACGAGAAGGTTTTAGGTACCACTCAGGATCCACTAGTGTGGTTCTCGGCCAAATAGTTTTTGTGAATTTGTGCAATTAACAAGTAAGAAAATGAGGCTGATTTAATAGGGTATTTTGAATTTAAATACACAAGGGTTTGTTTAAAAGAAAGTAGAAAATCAAGGTTTTGAAAAGAGTTACAATCTAAGCATGTTGATGAATGTGAAGAGGTCCTAGGTTTGTTTGTAATATAGATCACATCAATGCAATAACCGCTAATCACTCCTCAAAGGAAGGGCTACACGTGGTATTAGTGCACCGGTCATCATATCCATATCTACCCTTCCTGCCCCGTGGAGGTATTAAAGCGCGGATTGGTCTCAACCTCTATTGCGTGATATTACCCTCCCCATTCCTATCAGCCCCGGAGGAATTTAAGACTACTATTCCTATAAGAGGGAGGACTTTAGGTTGACTCTTAGGCTTAAAGGTAAAAAGGCTAAGGCGACATACAAAACACGTAGGACTGCATTTAAAGGGGAAACATGTAAGAAATTAGAAGGCTCATATAAACATCCGCAAATAATGCATATGAATAGCACGACTTAAACATAGTTAACATATGAATTTTAAATCCTAAAACATGGCGTTTCAGTCAAAACCAGATTCATTATATAAATCAGATAAGAAGTTTGAATCAGGCATCCCAATTGGTTGTAAGAGTTGATAACTAAACACAGGCCGTTCCAGTTTTATTCAAGTAGTTACCTAAGGCTTGCCTAGGCATAGCATTGATGTCCTATGAGCATGATATCTATAGTGATGTAGTAAAGTAGTAGAGCAGTGATTAGTTTTAAGCAGACAACTTGAGATCCTATAGACATGTTTTCTAATGGTATCAAGTCAAGGCAGTGTTTGAAAAACTCATTAAAGAAGCGGCAGATTAATTAACTAGTCAAATTCAGAACTACGACATGAACTAGATAGCTTCTCCAATATAAACTATTTTTTAGGTTCTATAAGCGGTGATTTCTATTATAATTATTTAGATTATGTAGACATGGTATCTATGTATGAAAATCTGACTTTGGACTTATAGGCATGATTTCTAAGAGAAACGTGTTTGGATACATATTGTAACGAAAATTAAGCCTCAGTTGCTTTATATCCTATAGGCATGATATCTAATTGTAAAGCTAATTTTTAACCCTATCGGAATGTTATCTATTATTAGATCCATTTGTGTCCTATAGACATGATTTCTAATTGTGTGAAAGTGAAGCATGCAGAATTTATTTTAAACAATAACAGATCATATAGGCATGTTATCTACCAGACCATATTTGAAGCAAAATAGACCCTATATGCATGCTATCTTCCCAATTTACCCACAGTATACAACTACCCACCCTTTTACTAATCACCCCATAGCGTTTACAAGTTATTACAACCCGTGTGACTGAATTACAAATGAAGACATGAAAGAAAAACAAAAAGCTACAACCATAGGAAGTCTGATCTTGACTTCCTATCTATGATATGCGATGAACCACATCAATGCCAATGTTATTCCAAATCTTTCCTCATATCTGGGTGTGCCAAAATTCCCAGGACCTCAATGGATCCCCGACAGTACTTAAACCCAGATTTGCATAACCATACAGAATGAGTTTAGTGTGGAAAGGCCAGCCCTTATGTGTCCAATTTCAAAGGGAGCTCAAGGGTCCCAAGGCAAGGCTCAAACAAGAGGGGAAGAACCTAGATTCTAAGAGTATAGTGGAAGTGCAGAACATAGTTTGAAAGAGATTTATTAAAACTGGGTTGGAAATAATAAGTGGTAAGGGTGATTGAAAATAGTTGTAGTAATGAAACTCAAATTACACAGAATCAGTAATCATTCAAAAGGGGTAAGGGATTGTGGGGATGCATTCCATAACCCCAGCAGAGGTCTTGTTTGGTCATGCACAACAATAGCTAATGTTGGCATTGCCACAAACCCGCCAAAGGAACACAAACACATATAGGGGCTATGGGGGTTTGGGAATTCATAATATAGCAACTACTCGACAAGTGACTGACAGAGTACACATATAGGAAAGCATTAATTTAAAAGGGGAATGGAACATATTACAGCATGCTAGTAGTGTAACTTGACTGTAGAAACATAAGCAGCAGTAGACAAGAATAAGAAACTCAAGCAACTTAAAGAAGCATGTTGTTGTTGAGACTTGAAAATTAGCTAGGACATACCAGTAGAGAAGCAAAGTGTAGAAATGAAAAGTAAGCAAGACTCCACAGTCTAGCCTTGGCTTTCAGCCGGCTATACAAAGCAATAGCACAAGTAGCAGTAAAGAAAGGAGAGTTTTGAGTGTAAGTGTGTGTTCTGAACTCAAGTTGTTCGTGTGTTTAAAAGAAGAGATGGTAGGGTATTTATAGTTTTTAAAACGAGCAAAAATTAAGGTAATAAGCAAAGTCCTAACACAAATATAGAAATAATCACAATCAGAATCAATTAACACAAGTACTTTCCTTTAATCAAGGAAGTACTGCTCAAACGGATACTAACAAGGTTAATCAAGGAAAGAAATTAGTTTGAGATTGATTCTTGCCATGTAAGGGGTAAGTAAAATATAGAGTATACAATTGAGTTTAGGTATAGAATATATGCTTAATTTGGGGAAAGGATTCAAGGTAAAACATCACGGTAATTAAAGGGTGTGAATCAATCAATTTAAACAAATGAATAATATAAGGCTTCATAATAAAATCCTTTGCAATACATAACAACACTAAGGGAGTCAGAATCAATCAAGTAAGGATCATGATTCACCGCCTCAACATCTAAATAGATTGAACATCAGTATCAGATATGCAAGGCCAAACACATTGACAAAAGAAACAACATAAGCACACAGTAGTAGAAAGAATAAGCTAGGATTCAGTAGTAAAAGAGATCTACTCGAAGCATAGTAGTTAACAAGGTCAGGTAGTTACACAAAATCAAAAGTGAAGAAATCATAGTAACAGGTAAAGAGAGTCAGAAACAAGTAAAGGTCTCACAGTAACAAGTGAGGAAAACCTTTTAAGAAATTAGGGCTTCAATAGTAGTCGATCTTAAGAAATGACAAGAACTCAGAATCAGATAAGTCAAACAAGGAATAGAGAGTAAAAACAAAGAACTTAATCGAACAAACATACATTCAAATAAACAAGGACGGCTTCAGAACTCGGATAGGACCAAAAAGACCTAAGGTTTTCAACATGCTGAATCAAGTAGAAGGAAAGCATAAACAAGTTGTTGAACGTAGTAAAATCATAAAAGTAACACCAATCATAGAAGAGATCTTTAAAAGAAGTTAAGAGAAACCTTAATCGTTAAAAAAATGAAGAGTTATTTTGAAAGAAAATTGAAGAACCTACGACAAAACACTTAAGAAGTTCGTAAAAAGGACAGATCTAAGATAAATCTGAAAGAAAAATTGAACGGCACTTAGAGCTAGGGTTTCAAAGAACCAAGAGAATGTGTGAAAGGCTTTAGAAAATACCGATCTAGCCGGAAAAGTCAATGATCTGACTTGAACAACCATGGATGGCCGGAGAAAGACCAAAGATCAAAGTCGAGAAAGGACTAGACCAGATCTCGTCGAAATTCGACCATGGAATTATGAAAAATATATAGTCGGTAGACATAGGAGACGAGTACATGTCTCAAAATTCCATAGGAGATCATGGATTAGGTAGGTATTGAGGTGGATTAAGGTGGATTAGGGTGGAATTGGGTAGCGGCGGCTAGGGTTTATATGGTGCTTCAGAGAGAGTTTGAGAAGAAGGGATTCAAGGGCGAAGGGTGGTGAGAAATGATTTACGGTAAAGGGTCGTTTTGGATTAAAAATGGTAAGGGTAAATGGTGGTCGTTGATCTGAATGATCAACGGTCTAGATTAAAAAGAGTAGGTGGGGATCCGGGTTTGGGTTGATTTAATTGAGTTGGGGCCGGATTAAATTGAAATTGGGTCAATATTTAATTGGGACTGGTTTGGGGTTCAAATTAGGCTAGAATTTAAACACAAATTGATGTTATTTAAATAGCCAATTTTTTTCTTTTTAAATTATAAAAAGTAGTAATTAATATTCTGACAATAAATTGAACGAACTAAAATGATTCACAGCATGTAAATGCTAATTCAAAATATGGGGCTTAATTTTATGAATGTAAAACATAATTAAATCTTAAAAGAGCTAATATTGCAATTATAGGAAATTAACTTTTGAAAAATACTAAATAAAATTATAAAAATATGCAAAACTTGTCGTAGCCATATTTTGGCATAAACATAAGTATCTAATAAATGAATCATCGAAAATAATAATTTTGGACATAATTATTGGGATTTTATGGATGAAAAGGGGAAATAAATTGATTTTAAAACCTTCAAAAATTATGGAAAAATAATAAAACATTTAGAAATTCTTATGTATGCATATATATGCTAGTTCGAAGTTATTTTACATACTGAAAATATCTAGGGGAAAATAGGGTGTCATCAAATCTCCTCGAGGGTCACGCTCCGGGATTGGCACTTGGCCAAATCATTGCTCCGCCGATCTCGATCGGAAGTTTCCCTTATCTACCTTTGAGTAGCTTCAGCATCAACCAAGTATAAGGCTATACATTTGTCAGCTTTGACTTTCATCTTCCCACCCTTTACCTTGGCCTCAGCAAGCTTGACCTCGAGCTCATCGATCTTTTTCGCCCGGGCCGAACTTTTCTCTTTAGCGCCCCAATGTTGGGCCTCAGCAGACACTAGTTTGACTAGAGAGGTCTCTTTCTTTGCAGCTAGGAGGTCCATGTTCTCCTTCCGCCAATAATAGTCTAACTTGGTCTGATCAACATCCCTTCGAAGCAGGTCAATCCTCTCCAATTTTGACACAGGTGAAATACTAAAGTATTAACCTCCACAGATGGGTCGATTAGGCCATACTCTTTCAAATGATAGTTACTTTCTTGTCTAGCTCGGCCTCATCTTTACGAGCCTTGGCCAATTCTACCTGAAGGTCCTTGAGCTCCTCCTCCTTCTGACTGCAAAGGAGACACAAAGTGTTCCTCTCCTCTAAAGTCATATGGAGCCCGGCCTCACATTGGCTTAGGTCAGCCCTAAACTTGGTGAAAGCCTACACAAGAAGAAAGATACAAAACAGGGTAAATGAGAAGAAGGAAAATAAAAAATTGCAACGGTAGGAATTAATGCTTACTCGAGATAAAAAGCATTGAACCTCTTCAAAAATGGTAGAGGCGTCGCTAAGATCGGCGGCGTCATCAACCTCGGTAAAGCAATCCCCAAACGGATCCTTTTCACCACGACTCTAGCTAAGTCAGGAATTTACAAAGCATGAGCCTCCCTTATTGTATCCTCAGAATAAGCAGGTAGATAGGGAGAATGACCTACTATCATGGCCCTAAGAATATCACTCGGGACGCTCTATTCAACACCGAGGACCTCGAAATCGGCCCCCTCTGATGTGCTTGTTCATGGCTGAGGAACAATCTCGACCTCGGGCGATTCAGGGATCTTGCCCACATCTTTTTTCGAAGCCTCCTCATAACGAGGCAGGGTCTCAGGCTCGGAGGATTTGGCATCTTTAACCGTATTCTTGGCTCGAACTATTAGCGCCGATTTTTCATCCTTATCTTCTTCTTCTTCCAGCTAGTGGACCGATTCTATATCCATAGGAATGAAATTTCTCCTACGTCTTCTAGCTAGAGCCTTTTTATCTTGGGGGTCTTCGGGCTTCGAGGCCCTTTTCCTCTTATTATCTTTACTCAACTTTGGAATCGCGGCCTTGGTCTCTTCTCCATGTGGGGTTAGACTCATATTAGAGAAATCTCCACTGCCTGCATGGAATAGAATCAACTATGAGCAAAAAGACATCTTTTATAAAGAGGAAAGCATCAAAATCTTACAAGATGAACTTACCACGATGTTTGGCTTTCCATCTGCCCTTCGCCAAGTCACGCCAAAAGCACTCGTTATAAGAGGAGGTCGAGGCTAGTCTCCAAACCTAGTCTTCGAGTTCGGCTACCACATGAAACATCCAAGTAACCGCTGCGAAATATATGAAGTCATCACATAATGCAAAAACAGAGTACGAAGGGTAATGGGTAAAAACTTCACTTATATTTTGGGTTCTACTTCTCTGAGAACGACATTTCTCCTCTAGGATGATGTTGCAGGTCCCTACTTGCACAACCGGCTCATCCATCCCCGATCTTTATCCTCGTCGTTGCTAGTAAAAAAAATCCTTGGTCGGTCAATATAGGAGCTTGATCAACCGTCAAAAGTTTGAGGTCTATGTATTCGAATGAGATGGTTTAGGGTGAACTCCAACCCCTTGGCCTTGCTGCAAAAGAAACGGAGCATGATAACAATGCGCCAGAAAGACGGGTGTATCTGGCCAAGGGTGACCTTATACCTCTTGCAAAAATTGAGGACAACTGGATCAATGGGACTTAGTGTGAAGGGGTAAGTTAAGACACTAAGAAATATCTCCACATAAGTGGTGATACTCTCCTCGGTAGCGGGGATCTGTACGCGAACCCCGTCCCCCAGCTACAATATCTCTTTATGGCCTCGAGGTGTTTCTCTGTTATCGAGCAGATGTATCTCGATACGTGCTCGCATCGGCCAGAGAGCGATGGGGGATTCTCAACTTTGAAATCATTATTTGTGACATAGCAGCTAAGAACAATCTCATGAAGGGCTGAGGCTTCATCATTGGCCGGTCAGGAAGAACAAGAGGAAGCTTTCTCTTTTCGAGGAACGCTTTTAGAGGTTTTCGCCACTGAATCAGGTTGGAGGAAGCGGAAAGAGGTGGAGTTTTATATTTTTGGTTCTAAAAGGGATGGATCAACAGCTAGTGAAAGAGAAAGAAGAAGAGGAAGAGATTAAGAAAATTTGAAGCTGGAAACAAAGTTTTTGATTCAAAATAAAAGCCATGTATTTATAGGCACACGTTGGCGGTTCGGCGGTGCTAGTGACCAACCGCCACTAGAAATCATTTAAAATTTTGGGAAGACGAACCGAGGGACCTTTCGGTCACTTAGAGCGCTTACATCACAAAGATGATGTCATCATCAAGGCCTCCAAAAAATCGAGTTTCAAGTCGGTTCTTATCGTTTTATTCTAAGAAACGAGGGGACTATCTGTATATGGTGGAAATTGGAGCTATCTGATTTCGTTCTTCAATGGAAAAGGTGATACCACATCCAGAGGCCAGGACACCAAGTTCGGGGTCGGGGCTCATTTCCAATATCGAGGTTGAGATCGAGGTCGAGATAATTTGTTAAGGTCGGAAGAAGGCATTCCTGAATATAATATCGTTATGATTCAGTAACAGGAAGAGCAAGAAACCTGCAACAGCCCGATGATCACGGTAGTGGATTGACCCTTGGTGGTTAGACAGCTGTCAATTAGGATTTCCTACTGTAATTAGAAGTGTACTTTATTTAGGACTCCCCTGTTATATAAAGGGGAGTCCATTCATTTGTAAGATATATTTTTTGACTGATAAGAAATATATGCACTTTACTCTCTAGCGATTATTGTTCATCAGGATTGTTTTATAACATATTATTCCCATTATTCCACCTTGAGACTGTTATAATTTGAGGTCATGATTTGGCTTGCACATCGGCTTGACTTATTTTATTCTTCGATTTATATGTCTAATTCTTTGTTTATCATTTGGTATTAGATTAAATCACATATCTTTTAAACCGCAATATAAGTTTAATTGTTACTCGGATTTTAGGGGAAACAATGCAATATCACTAAATTATTTTTCTCTTAGTAGAAGACAAAATGAAGCTGAAATGACAAAGTATTGTTGAATAAAACCAGATCACAACCTGAGGCAAAACCTGAATTTGAAGCTATTGGGTTTGGAATTCTATTTTTTCTAAGTTACTGGATTCTAAATTAATAATTGGTACATATTTAATTAATTTTTAAAGGCAAATATAGGGTTTCGATCAAAACTACTGGGTTCGGCGGAACCCGCATCTGAAACTCTAACTCTGCCCCTAATCACAACTTGAACGAAGTACTCGGTTAAGCCCTACACCACGGAGAAGCCCAAAAGCTCTTCAATATATGCAAAAACATTTGGTTGCAGTTCAGACTCATTAGTCTTAAGTGTAATGTTTGCACTTTGAAGTTTACAATACATAACTTTTGACTTGATTGTCGAAGTTTGCACTGCTGGAGCGAGAACCCTGAAATTTGTAACTTTGCATCTGAAGTTTGCACTATCACAAGGAGAACTTCAAACACGAAAATTACCCATTTTTTTACTTTATATGCGATATGTAAAATATACTATAAAGTGAGTAAATTAAAAAAAATTGTAATGCGGGTATAAGTTCAATGGTGGTTCGAAATTCAGGTATGTCTACACTTCCACCCATTTTTGTATTCGGAAGTGTTAGAGCTGATAATTCAGCCCAAGCCCAATACGCTGATACCAACTGAGAAAGAAGCCAATACACTCGGGGCCAAATTTCAATTTGAGGTCCAAGGTTCAAATTTTTATTTGTTGTTGTTATGAAATAAAAGTAATATATCAAAATGTAAATAAGAAACAAAGATAGAAGAAGGAGTATTTCACTTTCTTTTGGTGTATCTTTTCAATGCCGTTTACATAGCCTTTTATCGACATAAAAAGTAAAGACCACTATAGTAAAATAGTATAAGGGATGGACATAAAGTGGAAATCCATCCACAAACTATTCTCACATGGACTTCATCCGTATACTATTTACAACACTCCCTCTTGGATAGCCATGTAAAGCAAATATATCATTAAGAGCTTAATAAAAAAAGGAAAATACATAGTTATTTGCAATACGCATTACTTAATGCCTCAATAAAAACCTTACTAGGAAAACCCAATGGGACAAAACCTTAGTTAAGCAAAAAGAGTACAACACGTATTTTTACTTCATTTGATTAACATATCACTTAAGATCGCGGAGACGCCACATTCCAATCTTGTATGTTAACTTCTCAAATGTTGAGTTTGGTAATGCCTTAGTAAACAGATATGCCAAATAATCACTTGACGAACTTGTTTAACATCTATTTCACCATTCTTTTGAAGATCATGAGTGAAGAAGAATTTTTGTGAAATATGTTTTGTTCTGTCTCCTTTAACATATTCTCCTTTCATTTGAGCTATACTTGCAGCATTGTCTTTATACAATGTTGTTGAAATATTTCCTTTCAAATAAAGACCACATGTTTCCCGAATATGTTGAGTTATTAATCTCAACCAAACGTATTCTCAGCTTGTTTCATGAATGGCTATTATCTCTCCATGACTTGAAGAAGTAGCAACCATATTTTGTTTTATTGAATGCCATGATATGGTTGTACCTCCACATGTAAATAAGTAGCATGTTTGAGATCGAGCTTTATGTGGATCAGATAAATATATTGCATCTGCATAACCAACTAATGCTGATTTGGATTTATTTGAATAGAATAAACCCATTATCTGAATATATGCTTAATACCGTTCCAGTGTCTTTGTGTTGGTGAAGAACTAATTCTTGCTAACAAGCTTACTGAGAAAGCTATATCTGGTCGATAATTGTTGGCGAGATACATTAACGCCCCAATTGCACTAAGATATGGTATTTCGGCAACAAGAAGCTCTTCATCATTTTCATGAGGTCGAAATAGATTTTTATTTATATCAAGTGATCTTACAACCATTGGGCTACTTAATGGATGTGCTTTATCCATATAGAATCGCTTTATGATATTTTATATGTATGTTGATTGATGGACAAAAATTCCATCTTTCATATACTCAATTTATATACCAAGACAAAATCTCGTCTTTCCAAGATCTTTCATTGCAAACTCTTTCTTCAAACAGTCTACTGCTTTTGGAAGCTCCCCAGAAGTTATTCAAATAATCAACATACACAACGATTATAACAAATTCAAATATGGACTGTTTTATAAAGACACAAGGATGAATTGGATCACTCTTGTACCATTCGTTCAACAGGTACTCACTCAGGCGATTGTACCGCATACGCCCTGATTGTTTCAATCCGTATAAGGATTTATGAAGCTTTATTGAACAAGTTTTTTGAAAACTTTATATGCTTCACGTACTTCAAATCCTTCAGGAATTTTCATACAGATTTCATTGTCATATGAGCCATACAAATAGGCTGTGACAACATCCATTAGATGCATATCAAGTTTTTCATGCACTGCCAGATTTATAAGATATCTGAACGTGATAGCATCCCCCACAGGAGAATATATCTCCATATAATAATTGCTAGGTCTTTATGAAAATCCTTGTGCCACAAGTCGTGCTTTATATCTAACGACTTCATTTTTATCATTTCGTTTTTGCACAAAGACACATTTGTACCCTACAAGCTTTATACATTCAGGTGCTTGGACTATAGGTCCGAAGACTTCACATTTTCCAAGTAAAGTTAATTCTACATGGATAGCGTCTTTCCATTATGGCCAATCATTTCTCTGTCTACATTCATTGACAGATTTTGGTTCAAGATCCTCATCTTGTTGCATTATTTCAATAGCAACATTTTAAGCAAAATTCTATTGATAACAATATTATTTTGATTCCATCTTTTTCCCACTGAGACATAACTTATTGATATCTCTTCATTCTCATTATTTTCAGGTACTTGGACCTCCCCTAAGGTCTTATCATTCGTTATGTCTTGGGGCTCTTCTTGAGCCACTGCCTACATGTTATGATCACTTTAATCATTTGTTCCTTTTCTTCTTCGTGGATTTTTATCTTCAGAACTGATTGGTTTACCAGGATTCAAGCGTGACTCATTTGCTTTAATTGATTGTCCTGCCAGGATATCAACTAAAATTGGAGCATTAGCAGTTGGAATATACGACTTAGTCACCCTTGGTAGGTTAGTGAATGCATCTGGCAATTGATTTGCAATATTTTGCAAATGAATAATCTTTTGAACATCTTGTTCACATTGATTTGTTTGAGGATCTAAATGAGACAATGATTATGCATTTCAATCTATATCCTTTTGTAGCTGCTTGTTTTCTCCTCCTAATGTTGGGTATACTGATTCATCAAAATGGCAACCAGAAAATCTTATCGTAAAAACATCTTTGGTCATCAGCTCTAGATACATTATAAAAGAAGGAGACTCATATCTAACATATATCCCTGTCACACCCCTTTTTTTTAAAAAAAAACTTCACTTAACCCTCTTAAAAATATAAAAGGATTTTGTGAAGCTTGAAAAATGTTTCCAATATTGAAAGTGACAAAAAAATTTTTCAAAGGATTAACTCAGAGTCGCCACCTGACATTGATTTCGGTGTGCCCGGTCACAGTTTTAAAAATGATTTTTCCTTTTAAAATGTTTCAGACTCTAAAACCAAGTCTGCACCAGAGATTCAGGTAAAGGGGTTCATTTGACTAGGGGATAAGGTGTTTGGCACTCCCCAAGTCTCGAAACTAGTACAGTTGCATACTTGATCTAGTCAGCTTTTAAAATATTCAAGTTAAGGTAAAAATAACATAGAAAAGAAAAAAAAATAAAACACACAAGAGGCTTGAGTTCGTCCCTACCTAATAAGAGAAAATGAAAAGGAAAATAATAGAAAAATCCTAAGCTAACATATACTACAACTTCTCCACCATGCTCGTCAAGGCTTCCGAAATATTTACATAGTTCTTCGGGGTATACCGTGGATAAAAACATATACGAATTTCACGGGGCATTCCTAGGATAAATTTAAATAAGGTACAACCTCTCACCTTATATCCGAACATTGTAAATAAAAATAAACTTCCTAAAGGTTTGCCTACCCAAATGATAACGGCCTAGCATGCTCCTAGTGATCAAAATGATGAAACAAAAGTCCAATTAATATTAGATTCCATTCACATACATAAACTATGACCAAATCTCAAACCCAAAAAGACCTCAAACCTTAAATAATGTCGATTAACCCTCACAAAAACTCAATTATTGCTTGTAACTAAACCAACAGATCAAAAAGCTCATAGTGTCTTCAGATAATTAATTTCTTTATAAGACACACAACTAAATAGCATGGTCAACCAACTTCACTAATATAAGTAAACGTCAATTTCTCAGGAAGACAAAAGCAAGCACAAACACAAGCAACTATGTCAGTCAAGCATGGACACAACACAATTTGAAAATTAAAGAATGAGCAAGAGTTTAAAATTGGACCTTAAGCAGCAAGAATCGTTTCTGGTGTATTATTAAGAATCTTCATATTAAATCTTACATCAAATGGCCGATGGATGAGGTGGAGATCCAAAAATTAGCAACCAAACTTTAGACGGAAAACTGGAACACGGTCGGAACAGTTGATGAAATCTCACCGGCGACTTCTGACATTACTCGAAATCTCAACAGAGTGGTCAAATAGCGACGAAGGGGTTGTGGGTAGTTGGCAGCGATTTTCCGGTGGGTCTTAGATATTGAGTGTGTGTTGCTGATGCTGGTTGTCGCGGCTTGAGCAATGGTGGTCTGTGGCGAGCTCGGGTGGTGGCTGTTGTTGAAGGTGACAGTTGCGGTTGTTTTTTGTCTAAGGTTCTAGAGGTTCTGCTCTTGTCTATCTAAGGTTTTGTCTAATGTCCAAATGAAGAAGAAGAAGAAGAGATGGTTGTCGTTGTTGTTGTTTTAAGAGGCTACAATGGAGAAGAAGCCGATGAACAATGGGGGTTTTTCCGTTCTGCCGTTGGTCATTCCCTTCGTTTGCCTAGGTTTTTTATTTCCTTAAGGGCAATGGGGTATAGGCTAACAAGAATTTCGAAAATGGGCCTAAGATTAGACCTATCAAGACACAAAATTGGCCCAAAGTTCTTTTTTCTTTTCCAAAGGTAAAATAAAAATATCACAGATAATAACATATAATTAACAATTGACTTCAACTAAAATGTAGTTAAGACGAAATTATTTTATATATTTTCCAAAGATTATACCAAAAATAGGGTAGGACTAGATAAAAATTATCGCAAAATTAAAATAATATTGTTACCAAAATACTAATATCCTTGAAAACAAAGTTAAACTTTTTTTTTGTATTTCTTAATTTTATGAAAGATAGATAAACTAAAGTAACTAGATAAAAGAATATATTTTAATTTTTATTTTTGTTTTAAATTAAAGTAAAATAGTTAAAACTAGTTAAAATAGTGATATTAGACCTAAATTAAATATTTAACACTAAAATGTGTAAAATCTTGGAGAGGGTAAAAAATCACAGGTCTACAGCTGCCCCTCTTTGACTGGAAATACGAAGTATTTTCAGACAAAGAAGACCGGACAGATTTTTTGACCCGACCCTTATTTAAGGAGACTAAACTTAAGAGAAAAAGAGAATGTGAAAGAACCATGGTCTCTGAGCTGGCTACATATCCTTGGCTATAAAGGAATCAGGCCACGTGTAGTTCAGAAGTGAATGAGGTGATGGAGTATACCGAGGTAGAGATCCAGTCGAGGTTCCGGTCCGCGGTTCCTGCCATTACATCGAAAATGAAAGGTAAAACTTACAACAAAAGTAAAAGAAAAATACAAGATCCTATCTACTTCATTTTCTTGAGTCTTCCTTGAATCTCTATTTGATCCTCAATAAGACACTGAAAAGTGGATCATGTTCTTCAGGTGGGCTCCTGGTGCTTCTTGAATTTGTGAATTGAAACTAACTCTAAAAAGAATGCCCTTGTTTTCCAGGTGGGCGCCTGATTTTTGAAACTTGAATTGTATTCTTTTGTTATCCAGGTGGGTGGCTGCAGCTGACTTGAAACTTAAAATGATTCTAAAATAAACTCTTAAATGTCTTCCTTTATTCTCCAGGTGGGCACCTGCGATCAAAACAATAAAATAAACGAAATTTTCTGCCCTATTTTGCACTAGGAAGATCTGTGAGTTGTTAGCAAAACTGTAAATCACCTATGCTATTGATGCAATGATAAGAGTAAAATAAAGACTTGACTAGGATGTGTGTCTCCTGTGAGTAAAACTAAGAAACTTTGACTAGAAAATGGGTCTACTAATAGTAAAACCTGAATGACCAAACTAGGAAGTACGTCTCTTAGGGGTGAAACTTGAATGAACCAAAACTAGGAAGTGCGTCTCCTAGGGGTAAAACTTGATTAACTCAAACTAGGAAGTTCATATCCTAGAGGTGAAACTTGAATGAACCAAACTAGGAAGTGCATCTCCTAGGGGTGAAACTTGAATGAACCAGACTAGGAAGTGTGTCTCCTAGGATAAAACTCGAATGAGTGAAAACTAGGAAGTGCGTCTCCTAGGGATAAAATCTCAATTTAGGAAGTATGTCTCCTAAAACAAAATATAACTTGAAAGACCCAGACTAGGAAATGCGTCTCCTAGGGTCGAAACTTCAATGATTCAAACTAGGAAGTGTGTCTCCTAGGAATGGACTTAAATAATCCAAAACTTGGAGGTGCATATCCTAGGGGTGAAACTTCAATTTAGGAAGTGCATCTCCTAAAAGAATAATATAACCTGAAAAACCCAAACTAGGAAGCGCGTCTTCTATGGGTGAAACTTTAATTTAGAAAGTGTGTCTCCTAAAATGAGAATATAACTTGAAAACCCCGGACTAGGAAGTGCGTCTCCTAGGGGTGAAACTTCAATCTAGGAAGTGCGTATTCTAAAGCAAACAAACCTGAAAAACGCAGACTAGGAAGTGCGTCTCCTAGAGGTGAAACTTCAATTCAGGAAGTGTGTCTCCTAAAACAAGCATATACCTGAAAAGCCCGGATTAGGAAGTGTGTCTCCTAAGGGTGAAACTTCAATTTAGAAAGTGCTTCTCCTAAAACAAATATATAACCTAAAAAACCCAAAACTAGGAAGTGCATCTCCTAGGGGTGAAAGTTCAATGACTCAAACTAGGAAGTGTGCCTCCTAGGAATAAACTTACATGACCCGAGCTAGGAAGTGTGTCTCCTAGGGGTGGAACTCCAATGATTCAAACTAGGAAGTGCGTATCCTAGGGTTGAAACTTAATTTAGGAAGTACGTCTCCTAAAACAAAACCTGACAGACCCAGAGTAGGAAATGTGTCTCCTAGGAATGAACTTATATGACCCGAGCTAGGAAGTGCATCTACTAGAGGTGCAACTCCATATATTCAAACTAGGAAGTGCATATCTTAGGGTTGAAACTTAATTTAGGAAGTTTGTCTCCTAAAACAAAACCTGAAAGACCCAGACTAGGAAGTGTGTCTCTTAGGAGTGAAACCTCAATGACTCAAACTAGGAAGTGCGTCCCCTAGGAATGAATTTAAATGATCAAATCTAGGAAGTGTTACTCCTAACAAGTACAACCTGAAAGACCTCTACTATGAAGTGCGTCTCCTAATGGGTAAATTTAAATGACCAATATTAGGAAGTGCGTCTTCTAAAAATGAAAAATATAACTTGAAAGAACCAGACTAGGAAGTGCATCTCCTAGGGGGTAAAACTTTAATGACTCAAACTAGGAAGTGCGTCTCCTAGGGGTAAAACTCAATTTAGGAAGTGCATCTCCTAAAATGAAAATATAACCTGAACGGCCAGAGCTAGGAAGAGCTTCTCCTCGGGGCCATATGTGATCTTCTCAATAGCTTTTGCATAAGCAGAATTTGGGCCTTACACCTGAAAAATTCAAGCTTCGTTATGAATATAGCCTTCATCCCTGTTTCAGACAAAGAAAACTTGTGAGTTAAAACATGATGGTTAGTTTGTGACTTTGAGGGCGATTGTTCCTTCAGTTCCCATGGTAACTTTGATTTCAACTTGAAATACCTTTTTTGTTGATTGAGTAACCATTTTCTCTATCACCCTTATCACAAAAAATACCTCTCATCCGTTCAAACCCAATACCCTTTATCTGTTGCGTGGTGCTCATGAATTAACATTTACAAAATTTTGCATTTCACATGAATACTAAAGCATGTGGATTGTTACTAGCTCACCGCGCATACTATTCTTTCCTGACTTATGCCACTTTAATGTGCTAGCTAGAATTCGTTTTGTGTAATTGGAAAGCTGGTAGCAGATTTTGAAGTCATTTCTTTACTTGTTTTGACAAAACAAACCCCACAGATCTTATACAAAGCAAGAAGAACGGAGTTAAGGGGACAACAGAAAGAGATGACATATAGCAAGAAAATCACAGAGTATAAACTTGTCAGATGTTGATGCCAACTCTAATGATTGTGACATGCATTTTGGATTAAAGTGGCCTAATATGTTACGCAAGTCTAATGTTCCACTGTTGTTGTGCCTCTAAGCTGTGAAACTGGGCTTCAAGACTCCAATAGTCCCATTTAATCCACAATCTTTAGTCAACTTGTAGCGCCTTGAAAGTTTTCACCATCAAACCTCTCTCATTTTGCTCGACTCACCGTCGCCTTACGGTGCGCATGAGGGTTTTCACCGATAAGACTCTCTCATTTTATTGTTTTCTCTCTTTATGCTGAGAACAAGGTATTATTTGTGACGTAGAAAGATCATTCTTTTACTACACACTTGATTTGGCATCCTCAAAGATTGGTCGGAAGGTCCTTCATTGGACCGTAATGTAGGCTTTTGAACAGGGTTAGAAAGAAAAGGTGGCATGGAGGCTCAGAATAATTTAAGATGAACGGGTTCAAAATTAAAACTTTTAAAATTAGGCCATTTGGCAAAATTAAAACTTCTGCCCTAGTTTCTTGGAGTTTGGGGAATAATTATTTCTTGGGATTTCTAAGAAAAATTGCCTCGCTCTTGACTTTGGGGGATTATGAAATATTTTCGTGTGACCGAACCGTAATACTGCCTACGTATCTTGTGGTGATAAAAATCAGGTCGAATGTAGTTCAAAAGACTACTTTTGTTACTATTTCTTTTTTCTCTTTTCTCTTTTTTTTCTTCTTCTTTTTCTTTTTTTTCTTTTTTTTTATTTTTTTTATTTTTTTTATTTTTTTTCTCTTTTCTTTTTTTTTTCTAGTTCCTAACTCTGTTTTTTATTCCAAAAGAGGGGTATGAAATAAAAAATTATAGCTCAGAATGGGTAGCAAAAAATAAAAGTGTTTGGGTAGCAGAATAAAATACCTTCATAATACAATACGTAAAAATACCAAGTACAAACATGCAGTTGAAGATAAGCAAAGAAATCATACACAATGTATATTGATGGCATCAACACAAACACAAAATGACAATAGGTAATACCTTTGTCCCAATGAATGACCCTTGCCAGTTCAAAGCAGACTTGACTTAACCTTATCTTGATGAAGAATGCATTTCAGAAATGACTGATTTACCTCAAACTACTTGAGAGATATTTCCTTGTTGTATGCTCTTATCAACCTTTTGATTTCCCAGACTTACTGCCTCAGTTTCAGTCAATTCAAAGTTCAGGTCATCTCATAATGCGTGGATCTTTAATTATTTCCTCAAACACATCATTTTATCATATTCAAAACTGTTGCATTGCTTCATGATTAGTCTAACTTTCAAGATCAGGCTGAGAATTATATGCACATGTCATGTCACTAGAGTTAACGCGAGAAGAAATATAAAAGAAAAAATGACCTAAACAAAAATTGACTAGAATTAACAGAAAATAGGAGATTGCATTAGACATATGGAACACGGTTTGAACAAAACAAGCAAAATAGACGATGTTTATAACCCTGGAACAAACCTAGATAACACTAAACGAGTTACTACAATAAAACAAACTAGGCAAAAAATAAGAAGAGTTTGAGCCACAAGACAATCTCCAGATTACAACCCTGAAATAACTCGTACAACAAAAATGACAACAAAATAAACCACCAAAACTCCTCCTTGGCTACCAAGAAAGGAGTTTCTTTCCAATCACCAACCCGACATCTTAGCCATTGGGCTGCACATTAAAATTACTAGGACCATCACCAATTTCCATCACATTGACTTTAGAAAATAGCTTTTGGGTCCCTTTTTCCGACTCTTCCTTAAGATCAACATCTGGAACCGAGGCTAATAGAACTGAAAACTTTGCGGTGAGTGGCCCTCCAAGGGATTTAGGACAGTTCTCATATTCCTTATCCACACAAGCAATGTCCACCATATGCATCTCATTATGAACAAGCAATGGACTCTGGCTAGTATCTGTTGCATTTTGTTTTTGCACGGTAATGTCACCTACATCAATAAGCTTCTCGACTACCCTTTTTTGATTCCAACACTTTTCTATGTCGTGCCCCAGGGCATTAGAGCAATATGCGCACCTTTGATAAAAATCAAAATTCTTTGGAAAGTGTTTCGGCATATTTATCTGGATCGACTTCAACATGTCCAATTGCCTCAGCCTTTGGAACAGACTGGCATACGATTCTTCGATAGGAGTGAAAGGTGTTTCTCTTTGCTGCTGCCTTCTCATTTTATACTCAGGCCTTGGTTGGAACCTCTTTTGGGTAGAGGGTTGATATGCTTGTAGAGGTGGGTAAGACATTTATGGAGGCAGTGCAAGCCGTTGCGCGTTTTGTAGGTGTGGAGCATAGGCGGTGCATTGTGGATAGAGTACTGGGAGGTGAGGTATGACTTTGGGGATTCTGTATAGGAAAGTATCATTGGGAAGTATTATTTGGAGTACGAGGATATTCATGGGGTGTGTATTGAGGCTGAAGCATTTAACACGAATTCCCGCTGGATGCTGGCATTACCTGGGCTCGACAACATCTTTTCTATCAATCGAAGGACTTATACCAGCAACTTGTTCGTTCCATCTGAACCAAAACTCCCTAAAACTTTCCTTGGGTCTCTTTCCTTAGTCACCAGGGACTTTGAACACAGTCTCCGCTAGAGGATAGAGGAAGAGTAGCTGGTGGAGGAGCTACAAAAATAGGAGCAGATGTCAGAGCAAGGTATGAGGTTGTTTTAGCTGGTGGAGCATGGAAATTTGGGAGGAAGTGCCTTGGTAATTTTGGTAAGGAGTAAATCCTGGTGCATGTTGAGGGGAAAGGTCAACGGTAGTGGGAACCTGGGCTTGCGATAGTGGTATGATAATTGTAGGGTTTTTAGTGTAGTTAGTGGGGAATGAATGTGGAGAATTTCCCCTGACCCAAGACTGATGCATTTCGGACTATTTGTTGTTTCAATCTTTGGACCTCCTCTTTCAATTCAAATTCCGACTTCTCAATCTCCCTCGACGGGTCAACAAACTTAGTGTTTGTTTCTTTGCTAGCCATGACTGACTTATGCTTTATGGTGTTGTATGGACGATTCACCAAAGCGCCACAAACTAACCACCATATGTTATAATGAAAGTAACAATGAGGAGCAAAACAAAGCAACATGTTAGCGTTAGAGCGTTTTCATATAGAAATATCACATTGCATGCAACGCCCCTAGTCATAGTTAACGATTTAGAATGGCTTCGAGAGTACAAAGATCACATGGCATCATCCTAATTTCACTCTTCTTGCCTCATTTCCTTCTTCATTTTCCTTGCTAACACCCTTGGCTTTTCATTTCTTTCTCCTCTTTTTTTCCTCTCACTTCTCATATCCTCATTTTCATCTTTTTTTTCTTTTTTTTGTTTTTTGTTCCTTTTCCTTTTTCATTCTAATTATTCGATCGAACCCTATGTAGGTTGCCTACGTATCATGTCCCTTATGAATCAGATCAAGCGTAGTTCTAAAAAATAATGGACAAAATAAACTAAAAAGAATATTTTAGGATTTTCCATTTATAACTTTTTTGATTTTTCAAATACAAAACAAGAAGTACTATAACAAAAGACTCGACAGTCTTAACTAGACTGACTGACTTGATACTACTGTACAAGACTAATAATTAAAGACAACATAAAATAGACTAAAAATAAAAAGTTTCCTCAAGCAGCTCGTGCATCCAATGGTCTTGACTAGAATGGTCCTCGGGTATTTGTCATGCTCAAACTCTAGCAAATTTATCCATATTTGAATGGAAAAAAAAGATCAAATAGAGTTAGTGACTCAAGGCACATGTGACACCACGATACCTTCTATCGGACACATGCAAGGCATGATTAAGGCTATTTTTGCAAAATGACCTACGTGAAGGGTAACTATTAATGCAAACTCAACAAATGTGATCCCTAAGACATGGAAATACCTCCCTAAGGCTTATATAGATTCAAACTCCCAACAATCACGGCCCAAAATTAAATTACAAAAACGACCCATTTTGAAAAAATGGTCGATATGGCCAGAAGTGGCTAAAGATGCAAACTCAAAAAGGAAGGACCATAAAGTAATATGAAACCTAGTTCTGGATTCAAAATCCTAAGACAAGGGTTATGGAACCACTTTTGCGAAAATAACCCCATTTTGCAATAATGGCTAAGAACCTGCAACGCCAAGAACCTAAGACTGTTGGAAATCATGTATACCTTTGATATGTGGGCTTTGGTTGTATGAGCATGATTTTCAGGTATAGGTTTTGATGAATGACAAACAATAAAGTCAAGTGTCAAACAACGATATAATCAAATGGCGAGAAGCATACTGATGACGGAATTGCATGAACGAGCCAAAGAAGTTCAAGACCGAAGACCCAAGACGTAGGTCGTTTGGTAGAACCAATGTAAGGACAACGTTTAAGTTATCTTATCCTTTGGCTCAACATTAGGTCATCATAAACATGCATAAAATCACTTTATTAAATTATATATATCATAAATATTTTTAATATATACTTCAAACAAAATGATTTTAACGTTTTCATTTCAACCAAAATGGGTTTTGAAGTAAGTTTTCAATTCTGGTATACTCTGGTATACACAGCGTATATCAAGTGTATATAATCGACCGTTGCCAAAGTTTTGAACACTGGAACAACATAATCGATTGTCTACTTTAACAATCGATTGTTGACAATCGATTGTCTACTTTAACAATCGATTATTTTGAGACAGTGTGTAACCGAAGTTTTTAAATATCAAAACAATCGATTGTCTTTGTTACAATCGATTATGAACAATCGATTGTCCCTTCATACAATCGATTATTTATTGACCGTTCCCACAGAATCCTAAATTGATTTTTGAACGTTGAAGAACAATCGATTATTCAGGTTTAACAATCGATTGTTTAGCTTAAAATCAGGAATCTGTTTGTGAACGTTGGTCAGACAATCGATTGTCACTTCCAAACGATCGATTGTCTGAGCACAGAATCAGGGATTTGATTTGTCAATTGAGCAACGGTCAGCACCACATTTTCACCTATAAAAAGAGGTCTTTTGAGCTGATTTTAAAC
Source organism: Nicotiana benthamiana (assembly GCA_034376525.1). Lineage (NCBI taxonomy): Eukaryota > Viridiplantae > Streptophyta > Magnoliopsida > Solanales > Solanaceae > Nicotiana > Nicotiana benthamiana. Next base: position 99,687,815 of record CM067338.1, read on the forward strand.
ACACAACTCCTGCATATATTGATATACATATTGATCATTTTCAAGCATCATTTTTAGAGCTTTTGTTGAGCCATTTGATAGACAACTTTGTGTTGTTCATAGAGCTAAAATTGTTTCTCTTTATCCACTCTATTAAGAGAGTATTTGTTGTAAAAGAGAGTTGCTTGAGAAGAACATATCTTCTCATTTGTTGGGTTTGCTAAGTACCCAAAGTCTTAGTGGTTGAAGTCTTGGGTGAGGTATCCTCAAGCAAGTGAAGTCTTAAGGTGCGGTATCCTTGAGCAACTGTAACGGTTTGTTAAACACCCGGAAGCTTAATAGTGTTAGTGGAAATCTCGAGAGTCTCTCGGGGACTGGACTAGCCACGGGTTGTGGTGAACCAGGATTTATCGGTGTGTTCTCTCCTTACTTATTTAATTTCCGCACGTATTTCATTCTTGCAATTTTTTAATTCCGCAAGTTTACGCAATTTTTATTATAACGCTATTCACCCCCCCCCCCCTCTAGCGTTAAGCGTATTTTCTAACAAAGACTTACTAGGAAGATCGGACCCTATATGGGGTACCTACATAGCACGTCTCGAAAGACGAGAATCAGGTTTTCATAGTTCAAAAAGATTAAATATGGGATAGAATTAAAAAATGCATCTAATTTGAAATATATATATTTTTGTCTTTTTTGAAAAAATGATGAAAAATACAAAATCTTTTGGATTTTCTTTTTCTCCTTTTTTTGAATTTTTTGGAAAATAATGGAAAAGTGTAAAACCTTTTTGGATTTTCTTTTTCATTTTTTTTTTAATTTTTGAAAAATAATAAAGAAAAATACGAGTGAGCCTACTTTCTTCATTTTTCACACTTCTTTTCCCTGCCGGGTCACCAGAGATGTCACAACCTATTTTTTTTACAAACTTCACTTAACCCTCTTAAAAATATAAAAGGATTTTGTGGAGCTTGAAAAGGGTTTCCAATATTGAAAGTGACAAAAATTCGTTTCAAAAGGAATAACTCATAGTCGCCACCTGACATTGATTTTGATGTGCCGGGTCACCATTTTTAAAAGAATTTTTCCTTTTAAAACGTTTAAAACTCTAAAACCAAGTCTGCACTAGAGATTCAGGTAAGAGGGTACATTTGACTCGGGAAGAAGGTGTTAGGCACTCTCCAAGTCCCGTAACTAGCACGGTTACATACTTGATCTAGTCGGCTTTTAAAATATTCAAGTCGAGGTAAAAATAACACAAAAAAGAAAAAATAAAACACACAAGAGGATCGAGGTCGTTCCTACCTAATAAGAGGAAATTAAAAGGAAAAGAAAAGAAAATTCCTTGGCTAACATATACTACGACTTCTCTATCATGCTCGTCAAGGCCTACGAGATATTTACATAGTTCTTCAGGGCATACCCCGAATAATAACATATATAAATTTTACGGGAATTTTTCGGATAAATTTAAATAAGGGAAAACCTCTCACCTTACATCCAATCATTGTAAATAAAAATAAACTTCATAAAAGTTTGCCTACCCAAATGATAACGACCTAGACATGCTCCTAGCGATCCAAATGATGAAATAAAAGTCCAATTAATATTAGATTCCATTCATATATATATACTATAACCAAATCTCAAACTCAATAAGACCTCCTTAAATAATGTCGATTCACCCTCACAAAAACTCAATTGTTGCTTGTAACTAAACCAACAAATCACAAAGTTCATGGTGTCTTCAGATAATTAATTTCTTTATAAGACACACAACTAAATAGCATGGTCAACCAACTTCACTAATATGAGTAAACATCAATTTCTCAGGAAGAAAAAAGTAAACACAAAGACAAACAACTATGTCACTCAAGCATGGACACAACACAATTTGAAAATTAAAGAATGAGCAAAAGTTTTAAATTGGACCTTAAGCAGCAAGAATCCTTTCCGATGTATTATTAATAATCTTCAGATTAAATCTTACATCAAATGGCCAATGGATGAGGTGGAGATCCAAAAATTAGCAGCCAAACTTAAGACAAAAAACTAGAACACGATCAGAACAGTTGATGGAACCTCGCCGGCGACCTCTGACTTTAATCGGAATCTCAACAGAGTGGTCTAATAGCGACGAAGGGGATGTGGGTAGTTGGCGGCAATTTTTCGACGGGTCTTAGATGTTGAGTGTGTGCTGCTGATACTGGTTGTCACGGGTTGAGCATTGGTGGTTTGCGGCGAGCTCAGGTGGCGGCTGTTGTTGAAGGTGATGGTTGCGGTTGTTTTTTGTCTAAGGTTCTAGAGGTTCAGCTCTTGTCTATCTAAGGTTTTGTCTAATGTCCAAATGAAGAATAAGAAGAGATGGTTGTCGTTGCTATTGTTTTAAGAGGCAACAATGGAGAAGAGGCAGATGAACGATGGGGTTTTTTCAGTTTTGCCGCTGGTCACTCCCTTCTTTTGCTAGGTCTAGGTTTTTTATTTCCTTAAGGGCAATGAGGTATGGGCTAACAAGAATTTCGAAAATGGGCCTAAGATTGGACCTATCATGACAAAAAAATCGGCCCAAAATTCTTTCTTCTTTTCTAATGGTAAAATAAAAATGGGATTTTTACATATACATCCCATATAGCAAACTTTATAATCACTTATGTTTAAGGTTTGTATTATTACTTTTTAGTATACCATATTTCAATTTATGTACCAAAATTTACTTTTAAGGTTTAATTATCAAAGATTTATTAAGGGCTTGATTTGTGGAACAAAATATTTCCATATTTTCTTTCCCCATTTTTTTCTCTTTCTTCCAACCGATTTTTACTAAATTAGTTCAATACTTTAGATCTCTCGTAGATTCAGCAAAGCTAACTGATTTCACATGTTCATGAATTTTTATAACCATTAATAATTCCGTTGGCTTTTAAACTTATATTCCCTTTTGTTGCTCTGAAAATCATTTGTTATCAACTTTTAAATCATGCACCAAAAATAATGTACAGTAGTGCTAATTAATTTTTTATTGACTTAAGATCTGAATTTGAATTTAACACAATCATTCTTCATAAATGACCGTTTACACGTGCCAACCGATATAAGATTGTGGGCAGCTTTTTTTTCAAAATAAAATGTCTTATGCGATTTAATGTAGTGTAATGTAATGTTTATTTGGAACTGCCACTGTTGACTCAAATTTGATGGCAAATTTTACTGTTGAATCAAATTTTACGTTAATTGTAGTTTTTTGTAGTTTAATGTAATGTTTATTTGGAACTGTCACAGTTGACTCAAATTTGATTGGCAAATTATACTGTTGAATTAAATTTGTAGTTAATTGTAGTTTTTTGTAGTTTAATGTAATGTTTATTTGGAACTGTCAGTGTTGACTCAAATTTGATTGGCAAATTATACTATTGAATCAAATTTGTAGTTAATTGTAGTTTTTTGTAGTTTAATGTAGTTTCATATAACTTTTATTTGGAACTGTCACTGTTGACTCAAATTTGTGTATTTGTATATACCAAAGGAAGATCTTACTGATATTGACAAACACCGTAGACGTTATGGAGCTCTGTTGTGGGACTACGCTATGAAGCTAAATGATGGTTTAATCAGTGAGACTGAGGTTACCGGCAGGCTTGCAAGGAGGAAGGGTCCACCGCCAAAGAATGAGAGAAATAAAGTTGAACGAAAGAAGAAGTAGAGTGTACTGTTGTAATGAACTTTGGTTGTACTGAACAATTTTTCATGAATACTGAACTCACTGGAAACACTTCATATAACCTTAACTACATTTACCTACATTTGACTACATTTTAAAAACACACTAGAAACAGTGCATATAACCTTAACTACATTTGACTACATCTGACTACATTTTAAAAACTCACTGGAAACACTTCATATAACCTAACTACATTTATCTACATTTGAATACATTTTAAAAACACACTGGAAACAGTGCATATAACATTAACTACATTTGACTACATTTTAAGATTCAAGACCTGTTCCCAACAAACTTCTCAAGACCTGGAAACAGTGCATATACTTTGATTACTACATTAATCAATTAAGTTGAGGGAAACATGAAAACCTGGTCCCAACAAACTTTTGGCCCCCAACTATTAAGTAAGATACCAATAATAAAAATTCAACTGCTTTTCAAAAATCAGAAAGGGGGAAAACAAATGTATCCCCCAAAAATAAACAAGAATAACCCATTCTCAAAACAAGACCAAAACTCGAATACCTTGATACTAATATCTTTTACCAAGAATTATTCCCACGATCACTGAAACTAGAGCAACACCCAAAATAAATTTCAGAGTCATGGCAGAAGATCCTTCGAGGAGAGATTATCAGTTTAGAGGAGAGATTAGGAGCATTTAAGATTTTACCTTAACTGATTTAGCATTTATTTGGTAGAAAATCAAAGATTAATTAGAAGCCATAAATACAGGCGTTATTTTAGGCTACAATTTATTTCCCATAGATTTTAGCCTTAATTATCCGGCATTAATTTAGGATGGAACATCAGCAAATAACTCGTTTGGTATATATTTTGTAACAAAAACATGGGATATGAGGGTAATAACCAAACAAGGCACAATAATGGTAATAAGGTTTGCTATATGGGATGTATAGGTAAAAATCCCAATAAAAATATCATAGATAATAAAATATAATTAATAATTGACTTCAACTGAAATGCAATTAAAACGAAATTATTTTATATATTTTCCAAAGATTATACTAAAAATAGGATAGGACTAGATTAAAATTATTGCAAAATTAAAATTCAACCAAAGTTGGCTTTAATCATTATGTATTGAACAGAAGCAAAAGCCTCAATAACGGTCGGACGATAGTAAAAAGACTTGGCAAACCCAGTAGCTACTTGTACTAAAAAACAAGTAAGCGTAATTCCCCCTAAACAATAAAATATATTGACGTGGGGATGAACGTATTTACTAGTTATATCATCCGCAATTGCTTGAATCTCGAGATGTTCTTCGATCCAATCATATACTTCATTGAGATAGGCGGAACTCCCCCTCTGAAAACCGTATATGAGACTTTCATCTAGTGTTACCAAAAAACTAATATCCTTGAAAATAAAGTTAAACTATTTTTTTGTATTTTTAAATTTTATGAAAGATAGATAAACTAAAGTAGATAAAAGAAAATATTTTTATAATTTTCCTTTTTTTTAAAAATTAAAGTAAAATAGTTAAAACTAGTTAAAATAGCAATATTAGATATAAACTAAATATTTAACACAAAAATGTGTAAAATCTTGGGAATGGTCGAAAATCACATGTCTACAATCCCCAACCTTCTTTGGGGCCTCATATTTCTGCGTTGTAGTGGAGCAATTGAAACATATATCGCACAACCAAAGATTCTAAGATGGGAAATATTTGACTTCTGACCAAAAGCCAATTGCAATAGGGAGACTTTATGATAACTTGTAGGCCTTATCCGCACAAGTGTTGCTGCATGCAAAATGCATGACCCCATACTGAAATGGAAAGTTCTGTTCTCATAAGCATGGGTCTAGCAATTAATTGGAGGTGTTTGATCAATGACTCCGCTAGACTATTTTATATAAACATGAGCAACCGGAGGCTCAATTGTTATCCCAAATGCTCAATTATTATCCCAGTTGATATACAATAATCACTAAAGGCTTGGTATGTAAACTCACCAGCATTATTGTTTGAGCCAAAAATCTCGCAAATGCCATATTGCGAGTTGATAGTAAGCACACATTGGTCATCTTGTAGATGCATCTACCAAAACCATATAATATCTGAATGGTCCACATGGAGGATGAATGAACCTACATATATCACCCTGTATACGTTCCATAAATGCAGGGGATTCCATTCTAACTTTAATAGTTGATGGTCTAATAATTAATTTTCCTTGAGAACATGAAGCACAAGAGAATTCTTTAAATTGAAGAATCTTCTGGTTCTTCATTGAATGTCCATGTGAATTTTCAATTATTTTATGCATCATATTAGAACCAGGATGGCCCAACTGGTCATGCCAAATAATAAAATTATCTTGATTAGTGAGCTTCTCCTTTACTACGGCATGTGCTTCAATCCTGCTAATACTTGTGTAGTATAAGCCGAAGGAAAGAGCAGGTAACATTTCAAGCACATATTTCTTGCCAGATATTATTGTAGATATTCAGTTTTTTTCATCATTTATAGTCTCAATACGGTAGCCATTTTGACGAATATCTTTGAATAATAAGTTTTTTGAGATTTACTACAATATAGTGCTTTATCAATAACCAATTTTGTTCCTTCCGGTAGTAATAAATTGGCTCTTCCAGAACCTTTAATTATCTTGTACTACCGGATATTATATTAATGTTGGCTTCTTTTATTACCAAAGAAGAGAAATATCTCTTATCTCTTAAAATAGTGTGTGTTGTAGCATTATCCAGAAGACATATATCATCTTTATTAATCTTGAGTCCAACTGAAGACTAGAGAATTTTCATATTCTTCATAAAAAATCAAAAAGTACATTATAAGAAATATGAAAGACAAACATAAAAAGTACATTAAGAATACATTAGGAATGTAGAAAGTAGTAACACATGATGCATTAGGAAAATATACTAAGAAAAATAAACTTGTTGCAAATATAAAAAGTGATAATTTTTATTATAGATTCATTCCCCAGTAAGATGATTAGTTCTTCAGTCAATATCCTCAAAGAAGTCTCTGAATTCTAAGTGTGTAATATTTGCTAGGCCTCCAAAATCATCATCATTATTTTGAAATGTCAAGTATTCCTTCACATTATTTTCTTTCTTTCTGAGGGGGGCTTGATAAAGTTTGACAAAATAATCCGGCATATAATAAATGCGTGCCCAATGAGCTTTCACACCACATCGGTGATATATACTAATTTTACCTTTTGGAGGATTAATACGAGAACTCTTATTGTTCTCCAGTTTATTTTTACCATAATGACGATAATTGTTTCGTCCCCTGTCGCCTCCACGTCTACGACCATGTCCACGACCACAGTAACTATTTTTTTTCTTTCAAACTTATCATATGTTGCTACAACATTCACTTCTTGAAATGGAGCTGACTCAGTAGGACGAGTTTCATGATTTTTTATTAATAGAGTATTATTCTGCTTTGCCACAAGTAGGCATGTGATTAACTCGGAATATATCTTAAAACTTTTTTCATGGTATTGTTATTTAAGCACCACATTTGAAGCGTGAAAAGTAAAAATATTTTTTCTAATAAGTCCTCATATGTGATAGTGTATCTTCATAATTTTAATAGAGAACTTACTTTAAAGATAGCAGAACTATACTCACTTACAGTTTTAAAGTCTTGCAACCTTAAATGTATCCACTCATATCGAACTTTCGGTAATAACATAAGTTTTAGGTGGTTATATCGATCCTTCAAATTAATCCATAATTCAAGTGAATGTTTTACCGTTAAATATTCAGTTTTTAATCCTTCATGTGGATGATGACGAAGGAAAATCATAACATTCGCTTTATCATTATTTGATGCTTCATTTTCTTGTATAATAGTGTTTTCAAGACCGTTAGCGGCAAAGTGAATTTTAGCATCAAGGACCCGTGAAAAATAATTATATTAATAAACAATTAATGAAACTGAACAAGCAAGGAAAAAAGTAAAGAAAAGAGCTATTATGTACCTATATTTTTTTTATTCTGACCATAAATTGGAAAAAAGTATATTGTTTCATTTCACTTTATATTATTGATATATATGTGTTAATAGAATCGAACATGACTATTATGTATATGTTGCAATCCAATAAATATAAAGTAATTAAACAAATGTGAAATTATTACTTGTCAATTTATTTCTCTCGGTTCATCAAAATTCCTTGAAGATACATTTTGATCTGGAAAGTCCATGAATATTATGAGTATGTCATTAATGTGTAGCTAGTTTGATGACTTTGAGATTCTCTAAGAGTTGAACAACAAAGAAAATAGTTATTTTATCACTGCAATCTAATTAAACTATTTAAGATGCCCAAGTGCACAAGTAATCTACAAACAGTAAGCATATCATATGTATTGTCATAAATAAAATGAATACAATGATACATACCTTAATAAAATATGGTTCAACTTATCGAGGGTTAAGAATAAATTAGAGTTTCGTGCTGATAACGCGTTATGAAATAAAAATAATATATCAAAATGTAAATACGAAACAAAGATAGAAGGAGTATTCCACTTCTTTTTGGTGTCTTTACAATGCGTTTACATAGCCTTCTATAGTTATAAAGAGTAAAGACCACCGTAGTAAATTACTGTAAGAGATGAACATAAAGCGAAAATTCATCCATAAATTATTCTCACATGGATTGCGTCCACGTACTATTTGCAAAAGTTGTGATTATTTTCTAATTTATGATTTTTTTTATTTACACAGCAAAAATAGATAGTCGTGTATTTGGAATATTCGAACTAATTTTCATTTTGAATCTTTCGTCGACTTAATTCAATTCATATTCTCTCTTTTGTCTCCAGGAATTCTACTCATTTTATTGATTAATTCTTTTTGTTTTCAGTCTAAATAAGTATTATTACTACAATTAGATCCATATCTAATTTTTCAGGTACCCAATATTACTATGCTTCTATGTCATTTTCAGCTTCATGGCAGTCCATCTAAAATTCGTTTGCTTTATTTTATTCTTTAATAAGAAAATAAAGTGTGAGGCTATGGATAAAAATATTCTGCACACATCTTCTTTTAGAATAATGTGGTGACCGAAATAGAATGGATGTTATTTTCAAGAGAATAAATGTATGCTTTTCTCTATTCCATTTTATACGGAATTATTTCATTATTTTCTCGTTAATAAGAACATTATCATTTTTATCACTAATTTTATTATATATTTTATATTTTATCCTTAACAATATGCTTTTAAAATCACAGAGATCTTACAGCATGTTCAAAAGATTAAGTCCCAAAAGGTTTAATTTTTATTTAAGACCTGTACCTAGTCAAAGGAGATTTCAGTTGGAACTAGAATGGGATTTTGTAATATTTTCCTAAATGTCAAAAGCTTAATAAATAATTGTCAATGTAAGAAACTTAACAAATATAATGGTCAAGCCAAGCTTTTAAAATGATGGTCAAGTAATAGAATTGAATTTATGTGGTTGCTCTTTGGGTTCGAACTTGGGTATGAAAAAATGTATGGAGCGCTTCCCTCAAAATGAGACACTATGCGGCGCGAATCCAAATATAGTCGGGCTCCAATACATGTATTGGACACCGGTTGAAAACTAAAAAAAAAAGCAATTCCCTCGAACGGGACCTTATGCGGCGCGAATCCGGATATAGTTGGACTCCAACGGGGGTACTGGACACCCGATGAAAAACAAAAAAAAAAATCGTTTCTCCTCTAATGGGACATTATACAGCACGAATTCAGATATAATAGGCTCCTAAGCACGGCAGATGCCGTACACTTGAGTGGCAAAGGCATTACGGTACGGGCTCATCCATAAAGGAATAGCGGGACGGGAACTCAATAAGTCTTTGGGTATAGGATACCCGGTGGGAAATTATTAAAAAAAATGTAGGTGGCTTCGTTTTTTGTTGAAAATCTTTTTATTTATTTTTAAATTAGGCTTTTGGGGATATATTTGTAATATGACTGACCAGCGGGTGGGCCGGGCCGGTTACGGGTCCGGATTTTTTGACCCGTCCGGGTCCGGGCCGGTCCGGTCCGGGTTCAATTGGGGGCGGGTTGAATTGGGCCGGGTTCGATCCGGTCCGGGTCGGGCCGGACCGGGTTTTACTTTTTTTTTTTTTTTTTTTTTTGTATTTCGTTAGTACAATGTGCATTAGCAACTTCTGTTATTGGAAATCTATATTTGTAGCAACATTTTAAAAATATATACGTATAGTTCCATCTAGTAACTACTTCGTCGGGCATGAATCTAGGTCTAAGGTTATATTGTTGACACTTGTTCTTAAATTCTCTTATTCTAGATTGTCTATTATTTCCCTGAATTACTCCAACACCTCTTCTAACTAGAGTAATCTCATGTAAAAATAAATCTAGCCCACTTTTAACAATTAAATTGTATACATGACATGCACATCTAACATGAAAAATATCATCAAGAGGTGGATGTAAATTCAATTTTAAAATTGAAACTGCAGCATTGTTGTTTGAAGCATTATCAAAAGACATACACAAAACTTTTTGGTTTAGATTATAAAATTCGACAACTTCAACAATTGTAGTACTAATAAATGTTGCAGTATGACTCTGATCTTCATCATATTTAAAAGCAATTAGAAGGGTTATTTGAGAATTGAGAGAGAGATAGATAATTTTGATTTTTGAGTGAGGAAATGAAGAAGAGGGGGAGGGTATTTATAGATTTTTAGAAGGGTTATAAATGTAATTAAATAAAAACTAAAAAAAATCAAAAAATGGCCAAATATGCAAAAAATACCCGTTGGCCAACTTCTGGACCGTTGCCAACGGGCAAGTGGGCCCCACATGTCCAGAAAAATTTTTTTTTAAAAAAAAAAAAAATTTTTGACCGTTAGAACCGGTCCGGGTTGACCGGTTAACCCGGTAATTCGCTTCCCGGGCCGGTCCGGTCCGGGTTAAATGCCCGGTAGAGGAGTCCGTTCCAACCCCCTTCCCCCCCCCTACCCAGCCCGGCCCCCCACGCGTTTAACCGGTCCGGTCCGGGCCGGTTTTGACCGGGCCGGTCCGTGCCGGTCCCGGGTCAACCCGGCCCGGTTGACACCCTTTGTAATTGAACATCCAGTACTCCTATATAAAGCGAGGCAGAATAGCTCCGGAAAACAAGAACAAGCGCTTTGTGTTTTCAACGAATTTAGGAGAGAACAAAAATCATTAAAAACTTGAAATCAAAAAAGAGAGAAAAAAAAATGGCAGAGGAGGGACAGGTGATCGGTTGTCACACCGTCGATGCTTGGAACGAGCAGCTTCACAAAGGAATTGAAACCAAAAAATTGGTAATTTTTCCGTTTTCCTTGAATCTTTTATAATTTTAATTTGTTTATTTAATCCTGATTATTAGGAGTCTTTTTGTGTTTTATTATTGTTTTGTTTTGTTTTACTTTTTGTTAATTAATGGTTCCTTTAGTTTTCTGTTATTTTGCATTTCATATGATACAAATTGGATCTGACGTGGTTTTCTCTCAGTTAATCGTGTATTGATACAAATTTTGTAATATTTTCACCATGCCGATTGATTGCTAGCGATGATGAGCAGTAACTTAAGAAATAATCCTATTCAATTTTCATTGTATGTGTTAGAATTGGGAGTTCGGGTAGTGCATAATGTTTTAGAGTTAGGGTTGTGCATAAAGTTGATAATAATGGTAACTTAAAGCAAATAAAGGAGGTACAAATTCGTGTTTAAGACCTAGTACATGGCGAGAGAGGAGCAATTCCACTATATCAATGGGGTATGGAAAAGAGAGTACAAAATTATCGATATAACTCTAATTAGCTCGAAAATACTCCAAAAGAATAACCTCATACATTGCACTCACAAAGAAGTTCGCACAAGTGTTTCCTAATACCTAACTCCCCATACACTCTACTTTAATTCAAGACAAAACACACTAGAAATGTTCCTCAATTTGTGAAGAGGTGCATCTAACTTGAGAAGACATTGCCTATTTATAACAATAGTCTTTGGAATTTCTTGACCAATATTAGCCTGGAAACTCTCAAATACTTTGTCAAATAATGGCCAATAAGACATTAGTTTGAAAAGGCTAAAATAGGAAATGTTGCGAATCTGTTGGTCTAGTTTGTCCCAATATAATTTTGGCTGATACATTGAATTTATCTATGTTTTTTGGCTCTTTTAACTTGAGTATTGCCTGCTAACATTTGGCCAAACAATTTTAGAATGTTGGCCAAATATTGTCCAAGAAATTCCTAAGCATTGGTGATTGTTTGGACAAAATCTGGATTAACTTGTATCTAATACCAATTCTAATAGTATGATAGTTCGAAAGAATGGTTGGTATAACTCTAAAAACTACAAAGCTTCATGAATAAAACTCTTGCTTATCCTATTTTGTAATTCCTTAACTATGGCCTTTTTCTGAACTTTCCTACTATTTAGTGCTCTGCTAAGAAAATTGAAAAGAGACTTCATTAATTCTATTAATTAGCCTCCTTCTCTCTTCTTATCTTTTCTCTCGTTTTATTTTTTATTTTTTTCAATTACCCAACTATTAAAATTGAATAAGGCTTTTCAATGTACATGCTCCCTTTGGCCCATTTTAAATGATTTTTTAGACTTTTACAAGGGGTGGGCGTTTGGGCAGTTCAGATTGGATATGAAAATTTCGGTTTGGGTCTTCGATTTTTCGGATTGAAAAAATGACAATCCAAATCCAATCCAAATAAGTTCGGATTGGATTAGATTTTTTAAGTTTGTTTTCAGATTATCGGTTTGGATATTTTGAATTTCAGTTTTGAGTTTATAAGTTGAGATATTTCTTCTTTATACAAAAATAATATCCAAATGAAGGACTCCTGGTAAATTGCCTGAAAAGTTTCTCATTCTCAACACAATCATCCAAATAAAATATTCAAGTAATGAAATTATTATCAAGGAAATGCAATAGACATTAACACAATCGATAAGAAGTAGCAACAGTAAAACCATCTCCAAATGAAAAGTATTCTGAAACTTAGTAATTAATATTCAATATGAGATAATATCTAATGGGTAGGGTATTTAACCTATTACTATTGCCATCTGAATAATGGACTAAATATAAAGAATAAAAATTTCGAATTTTCGGATATCCAAAAATTTGAAGTACCAAATCCAATATCCAATCCAAAATTCAAAAAGTTAAAAATTTTAAAAATTAAATTCAAAATCCAAAATCCAAACTAAAAATTCGGATTTCGGGTTGACCCAAACTATGCCCACCCCTACCTTTTACATTTGGTCCAAGATAAGTGATTTAAAAAAACAAGAAGGTATTTATTCTTTCCCCAAATTACCCATGTCTAATAATTTTGGTTTATTTTAAACACGGTTGAATTAAGTGAATAAAGAAGTATTTTTTCAAGGCAATTGAACTTGTCAATGTTAATGGTTTTTCCTTTATTGGATGTCCCCGTAAGGACAATGTTAACGGTTTTTCATCTCTAATAACATTACTATGATGTTGCGACATCTCCCATTATAGCATAAATTTCATGTCATCTCGTATTATAAATCTATTTTCAAAAAAAATGGAGAGATGAATTGAAAGAATTTATGACTCCACTCCACGGATAATAAGGTTAAGGACTTACTTGAAAGTGTTCAGGACTCGATGAGACTCAATTGAGAAGGTTGACGACTCAATGGACATTCAAATTGAAACCTCAATTAGGAGAGTTGACCACTCAAAGAGTGTTGAAGACTCAAAAGAGTGTTGAAGACTCTGTAGAGAAAGTTATAAGGCTCAAATAAAAAAGTTAGATTGAATTTAAACTTGAGTATTTTAGATTGTGGTTATGATAGGAAAGTTGAAAATTTTTGTTCGCAATGTTAAAAATGTTACCCTCCCCAGACCCCACGTGTGGGATTATACTGGGATGTTGTTGTTGTTGTAATGTTGAAAATGTTGGCTCCATAAATTTTTTCATTCAGTTTTTAAATTCAAATTTTCATTAGTTGCAGTCAAACTTTTTTAGTTTGAAAGTTTGAATTCGCATGAGGTTTTCAATCAATTTGCATTATCTTATGTCTCTGCTTTAGGTTTTATTTCTTGAACTATTCGCAGAGGCGGATCCACTCTTTTAGGTTTGTGGGTTCCTACAAAATTCTCGAGTTAATATATAATACTAACTGGATGAACAGACTGGGTTCCAAACTAAATATTCGTATACATTTAATGGATTTTTCAATACAAGTATAGGTTCTAGACAAAAACTACGGGGTTCATGGGAACAGAACTAAATCCGCCCCTGACTATTCAAGTAAAAAATTTGACTTCAACTAATTTTTCATGCAAGAAAATTGATTTCTTTGTTTGCTGCTAACTGCTAAGTGCTAATCATTATATATCCTAAATTCCAATAGTCATTATTAGAAGTAAAAAACAATGAGAAAAGTCTAAGAAGGGAAAGAGTAATTTAGTCAAATAACCTTAATTAATACTCCCTCCATTTGAATGATTTTCTAGTTTTTGGCACACCTATTAAAAAATTACTTAATAGCAGTAATTAAGAGAATTATTTGCTATGCTTGAATATTTAAACAGATAAAGCTTGAAGAAGGGACGCAAGATAATGCAAACTCAAACTTTCAAACTTGGAAATGTTCAACCCTACTAATGGAAATTTGAATTCAAAAAGAAAAATTGGAGTGGAAATTGTTGACATTTCACAGTAAAAATTTTCAACATTCGTTATGAAATTTGTTCGAATCAAAACCTCAATCTAAAATTTTCAAGTCTAAATCTAGTCCAACTTTTTAATTTGAGTTTTCAACGAACTATTCAGTGTCTTTAACATTCTTTGAGTATTCAAGTTTATCAATTGAGTTTTCGTTTTGATTGTTCATTGAGTCGTCAAATCCACTCAATTGAGTCTTCCATATCCAAAGACTATTTTAAGTGGGTCTTCAACTTCAATATCCATGGAATCGTAAAATCTTTGCATTCTCCTCTCCGTTTTTTTTTTCAAAAAGTAAATCTTATGCTACAATAAGCCACGACGATACGTGATGGGACTATTAGAGATGTGAAACCATTCTTACATTGATAAATTCAATTGCCTTGAAAAGTACCTATTTAATCACTTTATTCATTGCCTTGAAAAAACACCAACATTTATTAGACAAAGGTAAATTTGGAAAAAAGATTAATCTTCTTGGTTTTTTTTAAAATCATTTATTTTGGACCAAATTTAAAAGGACAGAAAATAATTTTAAATGGACCAGAGAGAGTATCTTTTTACTTTTTCTTCTGCCGTATCAAACAATAGTAAAGTAAATGACTTGTACTCCCCAAGACAGAAATAAATCAACACCTCTGCTTCCTTTTTAGCCATCTCTCCACTTTATAGGGAACCATAATAAAATTTTTATCTTTTCATCTAGAAACAATGTGCTCTATCCTTTGCCCAAGAACAGATTTTGCACTTGGGAGTTGGGACAATAACATAGCTTGTGAGGTTCTAACTGACGTTCGTCTGTTGCTAGTTAAAAACAATTTCCAAACTCCACCTCTTTAGCCTGAGCTTTGCCTCTAGGCATGGTGATATTAAAAAAGAAAAAAGCTATGTTGTTCTTGGTATGTATGAACCTTTTTGTTGGACGTTGCATTGTCAACTTCGTGAGACTCTCATTTGGCTATTTCTATATGTATATATTTTAAAATTCTGAAAGCATGGAGGACCAAGTGAGTGAACTGCAGATTTATCGTCTATACCGCATCAGTGAAAAGGCAGTCTTAAGGCTGCAGGGCTACCCCTCATGTGCTTATCTGCTTCTATACTGGGAGAACTTTCTCTTTCTATGCTAAAGAAAAGATAACATATTATATCAGCTAAATGCTAACTCAAGACGACTTCCTTCCATGTTTTATGAGTTTATTATTACTGGATATGAGCATAAAGCATCAATTATTCTTGAGATCGTTGGTTATTGTATGTTTCGCAGTTAGTTCTACTAAATAAGGAAAATAGACGTATATATTGTGATAAAGATATTTCCTATCTTGAATGCAAATTAAGAGCTGAAAGTTAGAGTATGTATGGTCCTTTTCTAGCTATTTCCTTCTGTCTCTGCACTTCGTTTATTCAAATTACTGTTGTCGCAGATAGTCGTGGACTTCACTGCTTCTTGGTGTGGTCCCTGTCGGTTCATTGCCCCATTCTTGTCAGAATTGGCCCAGAAACTACCCAATGTTACCTTCTTGAAGGTGGATGTGGATGAATTGAAGGTAAATTTAACGTCACAGTATACTTAGAAGCTTGGGTTGCTTATACTTAACCTATTAATGATTCCTATAGGAATTACGATATCCAATTGAGATGAGTGACAACTTGTGTTGACGTCTTATTTCCTTGTTACAGTCGGTTGCTACTGATTGGGCTGTGGAGGCAATGCCAACTTTCATGTTCCTCAAGGAGGGTAATATAAGGTTGTAGGAGCTAAAAAAGAGGAGCTGCAGCAGGCCATTGCCAAACACATTGGTAGTGCATCAGTCTAATATGCTTTATTTCTACATAGACGTATACGTACACATGCATACTACACACTAATATACATATCTTGTGACAGTTTATCTGTGTGTATTAGCAAGAACTGATTTTATTTCAGTCTCATAAGGGGCTTTATATTTATCAACTTCTTGTTATAAAGTATGATATTTGACTGTGCTTCTCTTTGTCAAAAATCTATTTCTTGCGTACTGTCAATTTGCCCTGCTAGCCAGTAAATCAGCCAATGACATAGAGATTATTAGTTATGCTGCTAATGAATGATATTGTTTGAAAAGTCATGGTTGTTGAATTGGTTACCCAGTTAAGTTTGCAATGTAAATCTCATTCCTATGAGCACATTTTATTGTGCAAACAAAGATCTCGAGGGAGAAAACAATTGCCATAATTCATCCATGGTGAAAGTAAGACAACTAAAACGACACCAGGTAGTCACTTTTAAGCATGATGTTTAAAATAAATTCATAGTTTATAATGTATCTAATAATTAGTCGATTCACTCAAATTTCCGGACACGGTCCCCTGAAGTTTAGACAGTAAATTTCAAACTCAAGGACATTATATCCTAAAGTTCAAATGTTGTGTCTAGTAATTAGAATTTTATGTCTTGAATTTCAAATTAACTGCTCAAAATTTTAGGACATTAGGCCCTAAATTCCGAATTAGCAGCTTAACAGAATTTGTGTGAATTGACTAATTTTTAAATATATTGTAAATTATTATTACTATATTTTAAATAACAGGCTTAAAAGTGACTACGAATGAATTTCGCCTCTGTCTGATTATTTGGATTGTGCAACCAAATTTCAATATTGTAAATAATTTCATTAGAATCTTCTAAAGTCCTTATTGGTGCAATAAGTACTTTCTCCCATGGAAGAACCCTTTAGCCCCTGCAATTCTCACGTGTTCAGCGTTCTATTTGTTATGAAATAATATAAGAACAAGAACAATAACTCAAGAACAAGAGCAAATAGAGAGAAGAGTAGAGAGAGTCTTCTTATTGATACTTAGAGAATGTTAGGAGTGATTTACAATGGTAGAGGGCACCTCTATTTATAGGGAGAAGGATGATTTAGCTACCAAGAATAGAACTCTAGAATCTCTCTAATTAAAGACATTCACCTTAAATAGAAGTGTATTTATAACACTCCCCCTTGAATGTCTATTCAATGATGTGCCTCGTTAAAACCTTAAAACAAAACCCAATGGGAAAAACTAAAGTAAGGAAAAAGAGTACACATGTTTGAATATGCGCCTATTGGTTGCCTCATTAAAAACCTCGCAAGGAAAACCCGGTGGGACAAAACCTTGTAAGGGAAAAAGAGTGCAACGCGCATTAACTCCCCCTGATAAGAACATCAATTTATGTCCTTAAGTCTTCGCATCCCGATCTTGTGAACTAACTTCTTGAAGGTTGACTTTGGTAGAGATTTTGTGAACAAATCAGCCATATTGTCGCTTGAACGAATCTGTTGAACATTGATATCACCATTCTTTTGAAGATCATGTGTGAAGAATAACTTTGGTGAAATATGCTTCGTTCTATCTCCTTTTATGAATCCTCCCTTCAATTGAGCTATACATGCTGCATTGTCTTCATACAAAGTTGTGGGTAGTTTATCACACTTCAAACCACATTTGTCTTGGATATGATGTATTATCGACCTTAACCACACACACTCCCGACTTGCTTCATGAATAGCAATTATCTCGGCATGATTAGATGAAGTAGCCACAATTGATTGCTTAGTCGATCGCCAAGATATGGCGGTTTCTCCACAGGTAAACACATAACCCGTTTGAGATCGAGCCTTGTGTGGGTCGGACAAATATCCAGCATCAGCATAACCAACAAGATCAGGGCTGCAATTCTTGCCATAAAATAAGCCCATATCGGTAGTTCCCTTTAGGTACCGCAATATGTGTTTGATCCCATTCCAATGTCTCCTCGTAGGAGCCGAGCTAAATCTTGCTAAGACATTAACTGAAAATGATATGTCAGGTCTTGTAGTATTTGCAAGATACATTAGTGCGCCAATTGCGCTAAGATATGGTACTTCAGGACCAAGTAGCTCTTCATTCCTTTCTTGTGGTCGGAATGGATCTTTGTTCACATCAAGTGATCGAACAACCATCGGTGTACTTAAAGGATATGCTTCATCCATGTAAAACCGTTTCAGTACCTTTTCTGTATAGGTAGATTGATGAACAAAAATTTCGTTTGCCAAATATTCAATTTGCAAACCAAGACATAGTTTAGTCTTTCCGAGATCTTTCATCTCGAATTCATCCTTTAGATAATCAATTGCCTTTTGGAGTTCTATAGGGGTTCCAATAAGGTTTATGTCATCGACATATACGGCAAGTACAAAAAATTCCGATGTTGTTTTCTTTATAAAAACACACGGGCAAATGGCGTCATTTATATAGCCTTCTTTTAACAAGTACTCACTAAGACGATTATACCACATTCGTCCAGATTGCTTTAGACCATACAAGGACCTTTGCAATTTAATTGAGAACATTTCCCGAGATTTTGAATTATGCGCGTTTGGCATCTTGAGTCCATCGGGAATTTTCATGTATATCTCATTATCAAGTGAGCCATAAAGATAGGCAGTAACCACATCCATTAAGTGCATGTCAAGCTTTTCATGGACAGCAAAACTTATGAGATAACGAAAGGTTATCGCATCCATTACAGGTGAATATGTCTCTTCATAATCGACACCAGGCCTTTGAGAAAAACCTTGTGCAACAAGGCGTGCCTTATATCTTTGTACCTCGTTTTTCTCATTTCTTTTGCGTACAAAGACCCATTTATAGCCGACAGGCTTAACACCATTAGGTGTTCCAACTATAGGGCCAAAAACTTCACGTTTTGCCAGTGAATTCAATTCTGATTGAATTGCTTCTTGCCACTTTGGCCAATCCTGTCTTTTTCGACATTCTTCAACAGATTGAGGTTCGAGATCCTCACATTCTTGCATAATGCTAGATGCTACATTATAAGCAAAGGCATTATCCACCACAATATCCACTCGATTAATATTTGCCTCAATATTAATTGGATTTAGGGATAGTTCCGTATTTTCCAGAGTCTCGAGCTCAATGGATTCTTCATGAATCTCAGAATTTGTTAAATCATGAGATTCTTTCGTGGTGTCATTTTGATCGTTCCTTTTCCTCTTTCTAGGATTTCGATCTTTGGAACCTAATGGTCTGCCACGCTTCAGGCGTGCATTCGACTCATTGGATATGACACTAGATGATTGTCCAACAGGGACATCAATACGGATTGGAACATTTTCCGCGGGAATGTGGGATTTCGTTATCCTCTTCAAGTACGTAAATGCGTCAGGCATTTGATTTGCTATTCTTTGCAAATGGATAATCTTTTGTACCTCTCTTTCACAAATAGAGGTATGTGGATCAAGATGAGATAATGATGCATTTTTCCAACAAATTTCCCGTTTGGTTTCACCAACTTCTCCCCCTAATTTTGGGAAAAGTGTCTCATCAAATCGACAGTCTGCAAATCGTGCAGTAAACAAGTCGCCTGTCAATGTTTCGAGGTAGCGAATGATGGAGGGCGATTCAAACCCAACATATATTCCTAACCTTCTTTGCGGACCCATTTTGGTGCGGGATGGCGGTGCTATAGGCACATATACTGCGCATCCAAAAATTCTTAAATGGAATATATTGGGTTCATGACCCAAAACCAATTGCAACGGGGAATACTTGTGGTAATTCGTCGGTCTGAGACGAATTAGCATTGCTGCATGTAAGATGGCGTGACCCCATACCGAAGTGGGCAGCCTCGTTCTCATAAGTAATGGCCTTGCAATCAACTGCAGGCGTTTAATTAACGATTCTGCAAGACCGTTTTGAGTGTGAACATGAGCTACAGAATGTTCAACTTTTATCCCGATTGATAAGCAATAATCATTAAATGCTTGGGATGTAAACTCAGCAGCATTATCCAGTCTAATGGACTTGATTGGATTATCTGGAAATTGTGCTCGTAGTCAAATTATTTGTGCCATTAATTTCGCAAACGCAAGGTTGCGTGATGACAACAGGCACACATGAGACCATCTACAGGATGCGTCTATCAAGACCATGAAATACCTAAACGACCCACTAGGTGGGTGAATAGGTCCACAAATGTCCCCTTGTATACGTTCCAGAAACGTGGGTGACACAGTCCCAACCTTTGTTGGTGATGGCCTGATAATCAACTTGCCTTGATAACACGAAGTGCAAGGATATTCATTATTCGAAAGAATTTTGAAATTCTTTAACGGATGCCCATATGAGCTTTCTATAATCCGTCTCATCATGACCGATCCTGGGTGTCCCAATCGATCATGCCAAAGTACAAAGGTATTGTAATCAGTAACCCTTTGGTTTACTGTTGAATGTGCCTCAATTGCACTGATTCTTGTTCAATACAGGCCACAAGATAAAGACGGGAATTTCTCAATAACCCTCTTTTGGCCGGAGACATTCTTTGTGATGACGAGATATTCAAGATTATCTTCATCCATTGTCTCAATATGATAGCCATTCCGGCGTACATCTTTAAAACTCAACAAGTTTCTCTTAGACTTGGAGGAGAACATTGCATTCTCTATGATTAACGTCGTGCCTTTGGGCAGAGTTACAATTGCTTTTCCGGAGCCTTCAATCAATTTACTACTTCCAGAGATTGTAGTAACGTTTGCCTTACACATATATAGTTGAGAGAAATATTTCCTTTCTTTGAGTATTGTATGTGTAGTACATGAATCAACTAGGCAAATACTTTTACAGTTGGACGTTGATCCAAGTTCGCTTTGTGAGATATCCATATTTGCTATCCCATAGTTTGACATACAAAAGAGATATACGAATATAAGAATAAACAAGTTCAATTCGTTTGTGTCACATAATATTTTCAAAATATGCTGCTAACAGTTGACTAAAATCAGATATGTTATCCATAATTGATTACTTTGCAGTTTGAAAATTTCAGTTTAAGCATTTTCTTCAAACAATCGATTGTTAAACACAAACAATCGATTGTTGAACATTGACAATCGATTGTTAAACACACACAATCGATTATTTGTTATTTTGAAAAACTTCAGATCACACTGTCTTAAGACAATCGATTGTTATGCATAGACAATCGATTGTTGGCTATTTTGAAAAATTCCAGAGCACACTGTTTTAAGACAATCGATTGTTAAGTATAGACAATCGATTGTTGGCTATTTTGAAAAATTCCAGAACACACTGTTTTAAGACAATCGATTGTTAAGTATAGACAATCGATTGTTGGCTATTTTGAAAAATTCCAGAACACACTGTTTTAAGACAATCGATTGTTAAGTATAGACAATCGATTGTTGGCTATTTTGAAAAATTCCAGAACACACTGTTTTAAGACAATCGATTGTTATGCATAGACAATCGATTGTGGATGATTTATGAAAAATTCCAGATTACACTGTCTTAACGACAATCGATTGTTAGACAAGGACAATCGATTGTGGATGATTTTTGAAAAATTCCAGATTACACTGTCTCAACGACAATCGATTGTTAGACAAAGACAATCGATTGTTGATCAATTATTTTTCAGTTTTAATGCGAAAATAGTAGATAATCGACTAGTTTTTCAGGCTAGTCGATTACCCCTACTGGAAAATAAAAATTTTATTGATATTTGAGCATATTGAAGATATTCTAAAGAACTACTGCTAACATTGCATCATGAACTAACTAATACGAGCTAATACTAATGACTATTAGTTTATTCACTAACTAATACAAATAAGTAGAATAAAATCAAATAAATCCATCTTCTTTCATCACGGACCCATCGCCGATTAGGTGGTCTATTTTCCCTTCGGGTTGCTCAAAGAAGTCTGCCACATCCAGGTGGGTGATGTCCTCATTGTCGTCATAGACAAAATTTGTTTCAGGGCCTTTTCTCTTTCGAGATGCTTGATAAAGGTCAACCAAGTGTCTTGGTATACGGCAAGTCTTTGACCAGTGCCCTTTCCCACCGCAACGATAACATATAGTTTCTGAACCATTTGCCTTAGGATCTTCATGACCCCATTTCTGCTTTCGGCGGTTATCTCTCCTTGGGGGTTGACGGACTTCATTGGAATTTCTTCCTTGTCTACGTCCCTGGCTATGACCCCGTTTGCGACCATGACCATGGCCCTTTTCATGTTTGGCATAATGAGAGTGCACCTTATCTGCTTCAGGCAGTGGTGTAGACCCAG
This sequence comes from Nicotiana benthamiana, assembly GCA_034376525.1. Lineage (NCBI taxonomy): Eukaryota > Viridiplantae > Streptophyta > Magnoliopsida > Solanales > Solanaceae > Nicotiana > Nicotiana benthamiana. The sequence continues at coordinate 99,710,371 of CM067338.1, forward strand.
TGGGTCGATTTTCATGATTTCTCATGAGCAGGTCATTATTTCGCTCAGCCACTAGTAGAAGAGAAATCAGTTCAGAGTACTTTGTAAAGCCTTTCTCTCTGTACTGTTGTTGCAGTACTATATTGGAGGCATGAAACGTTGTAAACGTTTTCTCAAGCATATCATAATCGGAGATATTATCCCCGCATAGCTTCAATTTAGAAGTAATTCTGAACATTGCAGAATTATATTCAGAAACGGACTTAAAGTCCTGGAGCCTCAGATGAGCCCAATCATATCGTGCTTGTGGCAGAGTAACCAACTTCAGGTTGTCATATCTCTCCTTTAAGCCGTTCCACAAGATGAGTGGATCCTTGACGGTGAGATATTCAATCTTCAAACCTTCATCAAGGTGATGGCGCAAGAAAATCAAGGCCTTCGCACATTCTTGGGTGGATGGTTTTTCTCTATCTTTGATGGTGTCTCCGAGACCCATAGCATCTAAGTGGATTTCAGCATCCAACACCCATGTCATATAGTTCTTGCCCGAAATTTCAAGGGCAACGAACTTTCTTTTCGTAATGTCAGACATAATCGAAAATTAAATTAGGAAGAGGGAAATACCTTAGATTTTTCGAGAATGGTTCTTGATACGGTAGAGTCTCGTGCTGATAACGTGTTATGAAATAATATAAGAACAAGAACAATAACTCAAGAACAAGAGCAAATAGAGAGAAGAGTAGAGAGAGTTCTTCTTATTGATACTTAGAGAATGTTAGGAGTGATTTACAATGGTAGAGGGCACCTCTATTTATAGGGAGGAGGATGATTTAGCTACCAAGAATAGAACTCTAGAATCTCTCTAATTAAAGACATTCACCTTAAATAGAAGTGTATTTATAACACTATTGTTGTATTTCCAATTTTAAGCTTCATTATTATGTAACCAATTTTTATTGTTTATATATTCTCTCCTTTTCACTTTGTTTACATAGTATAATTTAACATGAATTTCATAAATAAAAGAAGACGTGTGGCTATAATATTTGTGTAACTATTAAACTTTTAAAATTTGTAATTTTAAACATTTCATTGTGCTTATGTGACTATATAAGCTTTTTATTGTAAAGAAATATGACTTTTTTTGGAACAGGCTAATAAGTAAATGGTACCGAATAAAGTGAAATATTTTAGCTTAGTATCTGCGAGTAATCAGATTCCTTTCCTTTCTTTTGAGCTATCCAAACAGTACGTTACTTTCATTCACTTCTGTTATTTTTGTGCTTTAATTGAGGTGATAATAGAACACGCTATATCAACTGATATAAGAACTTGCAGTTGTAGTATAATGGTTGCAATTTTATTGTATTAATAAATGAACAAATTACTAGTAATTTCTTGAATTTGCTACAAGATAATCTTTCTAGAGAAGAGGCTTAGTTAAATGAACAATATTTGGTTGGGATTTCTCCATTCATTGCCTATTGGCTAGGTTTGGTGTATACTGTCTATGACAGAATAGCTATGTTGTAGTTGGAATTATATAAGTCTGTATGTATTCATTTGGGTTAAAAAAACATTTGCGGCTGCGTTAAAGGAGCTGGCGGCGGTGGCGCAGCTTACTTTAGTAGAGTTCTTGATCAATATTGTTCTTTATTTTCCAGGGTAGGTTTATTTTGATCCTTCAAATATAATCTTGAATATATTTGGTCTCTTAAGTATGTTATAGTGGAGCACCTTTAGTTTCACTGACACAACGTATTCGAAAACTAACGGTGTTATCCAATTCTGATTCGTGAAGCAAATCTTCTACTCTGAAATAAAACGTTTCCTCTCCTTTTAATGGATAACACAGATTATTACTTTAATTTCTCATTTTTAGATAATGTTTTCTTAAACTTTGATCTTGAAAATATCCTCCTCTGTGCAAGTTTTCAATAGAAAATATTATTGTATAACTGATGTAAAAATAATAGCCGAAAAAATATTTAAAAATTATATATTTTTTTTATGTATGTATGTGCGTGTATGTGTGTGTATAGTGTGTGTGTATGTGAGTGTGTGTGTGTACATATATATATATATATATATATATATATATATATATATATATATATATATAAACTACACAAATTTTATATTTTTTTCGGCTATCAGATGTAAATAATTTTTTGCGCGGACTAAAAGTAATAATACAATCTGGTTATTTGTTTCTTCAATAATAAGAAGTGATCCTGGCAGCTATATTTTTTTTTTCAAATTTTAACTTCTCTTTTTGAAAAAATCAAACAAAAATTTTAAAAGTAAAAGTTCCAAAGTTAAAATCTTAAATTTATCAGCTCTGTACTATTAGTAGTTATTGGTTTATAAAATATTTTTGATAAGTAAATAAAAAAACGGTGAGTACTGAAATCAACCCCGAAATGGGAACGAATTTTTTCTTTTCCCATTGATCTTCTTCTAAGTGTCACATGAGTAACACGAGGTAGTGCTGTTAGTTTTTGAATATATTGGGCCAGTGAGACTGAAATTGCTCCACTTTAGCATACGTAAGGGACTAAATATGCTCGGAGTTATATTTTAGGGACCAAAATAGACATACTCTGAAAGCTAAGGGACAATATAGGCCAAAAACTCTACTTTAGTACAACTGCTTTTGATTAATTATTTTTTTTTTTTAAAAATTCAACATCAAAAGAGAAGCGCTTTACAACATACGAGCAGTTTATCCCTTCGGGGGTGCCTAAGTTGGTTTGTAGGGCGTTCATCCATACAGATGACTTGGGATCGATCCCTCTCAATGCCTTTTAGGTCGAGCCTGTCGCGCAGGATTTGCCTAGTGCAGTTTACTTCTACTATGTGATTTGCAGGTTAATATACAATGGGAGTTTACTCAGTGCGCACAGAATGTCACCGAAGGGCAGAGGGTATAGCGACTGTAGATTTTCGGGGTTCCAAAAAAAATATATATGAGCAATTTTTATTAAGAAATTAAGGAAAAACCCGGAAAGGAGATGAAAGAGGTGAATAATAAGTAAATAAAAAAGTGGGCTATTTCGCCAAAATAATAAATAGGTATTAAAGCTTGTTTGGCCAAGCTTCTGGGAGGCAAAAATTCTTTTTTTGTTAAAAATACTTCTTGAAAAATTTAAGGTGTTTGGCCAAAATGGAAAAGTATTGAGTACTAAGCTACTTTATAATATAGTATATTTTATTGAACTGAGTAGTGATAAGAGAGTGTGTCTAGTAAATTATCATAATTGCTCGAGAGAGATTTATGATAACTGGAGCGTTCATGATTGATAGAGGCAACTAAGTCAAAGCTATAAGAAACATGCAACTAATGAAATCAACAACGGGGGAAATCATTACCTTCGACCTTTATTTTAGTTGTTTACAATTCAAGCATAGTTAGTTTTCAGCTGTTTATTTATTTTTAGTTTTAGTTGTTAGAAATACCATAAACTGTTAATTACTAAATCTCAACCTTTATAATTTAGAAAATTGTTCAATCTTGTATTCTTAGTGATATTAAACAGATACAGTAAGCCTTAGTTCTCTATGGGTTCGACTCTAGGCATAAATACTCAGATTATATTTGCAACGACCGCTTATCCTTTTTAGGACTAGAGTTGGGCATGATCAAATTTTGGCGTTGTTGCCAGGGAACTAACGGTGTAGTTATAGTTGTATATATTGCTAGGTTTCGAGTTTGAACTTTTATTTTGTTTTCTTTTCTTTTGTTTTTGTTTTTTTGTATTTTTTTAATTTTTTTTATAGATATTGATTGGAGAAACATCACATCTTGAAATTATGGGAATTTAGGTGTAGATAATTATACTATTGATATCCATACATATTGTGAAGGAAACCACCCGTAAAAAATTTTCAAAACGTTCCTAAGAGCGAGTTATGTACACCAACTCAATCTTATTTGCGGAATATGTGTGATGTGTGTGGTGGTAAATATGGTCACCTTCATGGTTGTGCTTATATTTCTTATTTTCCCCAACCCATTACTATGATGGTTCTACTTTTTCTTGTAAAGTTAATAGGAATAAAGAATCTGAAAATGCGGACCTGAAGGAGATCAAGGATATGCTAAAGTGCCTTATGGAACAAAACAATGAGAAACAATTGCAAATAGAAAGATAAGAGGCAACTATTCGCAAGTTGGAGGCTCAATTGAGTCAAGTGGTTGAAGCTTTTAGTGCTCAACAAGCCAATATTGAGGATAACAGCCAAGAAGAGCATGAATTTGAGGTGTTAATGGGGGAGGTCAGACTAGAACATCAACAACCTAGTCAACTACAATTTGAGATGTCAATGTTGAAGAAGTGAAACTAGAGTCAGCCAAGGACTTTGAGGATACAAATTTTATTGACTCTAGTATCATTGATTTTGAGGATGTTGAAAATCCTAAAGTTCATGTGTTTGAGCGCGTTGACCCACACTCCAAGCATTTTCCACATTATGTTTGAATGAAGATATGAAAATAGAGTCATCCGAACAAATCGAAGAGTCAAGGAATGAGGAACAATGTGCATATATTCTGGAATTCTTCTTGCCAGAAAGTCAGGATTACATACCTAATACAAAGGCTAAAGAGTGCAGAATACTACATTATTTCCTTGGGCCAGTTAGATCCGTTTCACCGCCCCACGACCATAATCATAAGCTTGAATCAAAACTTGGGGTTCAATTCATAAGCTCGAGGTGGAGGCAAAAAGTTATTCGCTTCGTGCCGCGATGTTAAATCAAACGTTTGTTGGGAGGCAGCCCAGCTTTATTGTTTTATTTTATTTTATTTTTGTTTTTTTAATTGTATTATTTTTGTAGTGTCAATTTTTTATTTTCTATGAGCATGGGAATCAAAGGTATTGGAAGGATGCAACAACAAACCAAATGGTTGGAACTAAGTGTGGCGTACCCGTACGAAGGACCAACTTGGAAGAAGACTGAGTACCCCATGAGCTGTTAGTGCTTCGGCCTTTGGCCTACCAGGGAGTCTCTTTTATCCTTTTATTAGTTATAGTGTGCATTGGGGACAATGCACAATTTTAAGTGTGGGTTGAGGAGATTGTCTGGGTGACTTTCAATGCAATTTTAGTTGTGTTAGTTTAACTGAATTTTTTTTAATAGAAAAGATTGGACGTTTCCCGACGATGGATCTATTAGATAATTTTCTTGAGGGATTAAGTCTAAAAAAAGATTTTCTTGGACCACCAGATTGAAGGAAACCTCACGCATGCTTTGTCACCTCCGCACTATCTCGATTAATCGCCTTTTGCGCATGCATAAATATGTCTCCTTGTTTTATATGTCACTCGATGTAGGTAGTGTAGCAATTACCCCCTGGTTTTTCTTTGGACCACGGTTCTTTTCCAAAGGTTTTGTTTGAACCGGGTGTAGTTAGTTTTTTTTGGAGTATGAGCCATCGTATTGTGTTTGAATTAAAGTAATATTTCTTGACTTGGTTATGCCTTGTGAATAGTGAGTACTTTGGTTGTGACGCTTAAGCTCAATTTTTGACTCTTGTATGAGTACCTTAAATTGTATGATCTTAAATTTGCTTAACTGCTTTGACTAGAGTGTCTTGATGAGTGCAATCCTGAGTGAGTTATGTGCCATGTAAGTACAAGGATATGTTATATTCTGTGCATTGTATTTGATGCCTAGAACTTGCCGTGTATGTTTGCAAAGCGAAATAGTGGTGTTGTTCAGTCTTGGAAGTGATATAGGCGTTTTCTTGTTGAGCCAGATATGTATAGTTTACCCACCTAATTGTTATGTATAGTAGTTATCCTCTTTGAGCCTATAATTCTTTTTTTGGCAACCACATTACAAGCCTTACCATTTGTTTGAATTAACCATCTATTTGAACCTTTTCACCTCTCATGAGCACTTGAATTGTTATGAACTTTGTAAAAGTTAAAGCGTGAGGTGGTTGGGTTGGCTTTTGAGTGGAATTAATGAAATAAGGAGAAAGGTGCATTGTTTAAAAAAGTAAGAGCCACTTGAATTGAAAAAAATAAATAGTTGGATTGTTATGAAAAAAAAGAGAGAAGAGATTCCTTGATAAGTGGTGGCTCTAGACGTAAGTGTGCTTAAAGAAGAATTGGATAGTTTACATTGATGTGAAGGTGGGATTTTGGTTTGACATAAGTATGGGGTTTAAATATTAAAATGTATGTATTAAAGTGCTTAGGGAGGTGTAGTCATCTTATATCTAAATGTATCTTACCCGTCCCGTAGCCTACATTACAACCAAATAAAGTCGTAATTGATCTAAGATTGAATGAGCTTGATTAGTAGAGTAATACACCGCAGGCAAGCTTATGGCGCATCTTTTGTGGCATATGAATGTTATTTCTGATAATGAGTGAATTCTTTCTATCTTGAGTTCCTAAGTGTTCTTAAATTTTATTGTGTGGAACTACTCTCTTATATTTTGTGAGGGCACTTGATTCATGAAGGGAAGGTAATCTCAATAATCTCTATGTTAGAGTCAGCAGGTGCGTTGTGAATAATGCGTGGTACTTGTGAGTCAAATCTTGAGGTGAAGATATTACGCTTTTGTGCATAGTCTATTTGAAATACTCTTGGTGTGATGAGTTAGGAGAATTCCTTAAAAGGGGCGTGTCTATATAAAGTATAGTTTGATTGCTCAAGGACGAGCAATGGTTTAAGTTTGGGGTGTTAATGATAGGCTATAATTGCGTATTTTAGTCGATTGTTACACTCTAATTTACTGTACTTTAGTTGAGTTTGTGCTTTAATTGCTAGTGTTTTGCACTAACAGTGTGTTTTATGCTTTGTAGGAGTGATTCCGAGCTATATAAATATAATAGAATAAAATTAAGTGATTTGGAGCTTTCAAATCTGAGTAAGAGTTCCATAAATTAAGCCGCAATCGGCTTCGGGAGTCAAATTTGATAATTAGTACGAACGAAGATTCGAGGAGACATATTATGCGCTGTCTAGTAAAATAGACATAACTTTTTGCTCAGAACTACATTTGGGCTCCAGAATATATGGTTGAAAAGCTAACTCAAAGGGCTACAACTTTCATTTTTTACATTTTGTCTAAATTCCATATAGAACAGGGTAAAAAATACGGTAGAATATTCACTGCAGTCGTCACCGCGGTTTGAGGCATTGCCTTCTGCGGTCGTCAGGCAGTCCAGACATGAAATATTGTCCTTTTTCACATAGGAAAAAGTATAATTGTTTGGGCCCGACCCTACTTGTTATATATACATGGAAAAATGATATTTTTGAAGGGGTTGGACATATTTTTGACACATATTTGACCTAAGGAGGGAGAGACAAAATAATAGCACGACGTAAAATTCTTCAACAAGTTTTTCCTTCCTCTTCTTATTTTTCATTGTTGGTTATGACTTTTGATATTGTAGTTTTATATACTATTATGAATAGCTAATTTGTTATCTAAGGTTTTGGTGAAACCCGTTGGGGATAAATTAGGTGTTATATTAATATAGTTTTGAGTTGGTTGTTAATCTCTATTTTTTCAACTACCTTTTGATTTTGGTTAATTGAAAGGATCCTCAATTAACCGTTCCTATTTATTATGTATCTACTTGAGAGAGTGTGCATATTTAGGTAGTTGTTTAAACAACATCAATCCTGGAGTGTAAGCGAGAGTCATAACCGAGGGTTTAGAGGTTGGATTAGAGATAAGGATACCTCGGGTATGATCTAAGTGAATTGTAATGTGAATCTAGGTAGCGTAGCTTGAGGGAGTGCGTCTAGTAAATTATCATAACTGTTTGAAGGAGATTTATGATAGCTGGAGAGTTTATGATTGATAGAGGCAAAGTCAAAGCTATAAGAAACATGCAACTAATGAAATCAACAAGGGGGAAAACCATTACCTTAGACCTTTATTCCAGTTGTTTACAATTCAAGCATAGTTAGTTTTCAGCTGTTTAATTATTTTCAGTTTTAGTTGTTAGAAATACTATAAACTGTTAATTACTAAATCTCAATCTTTATAATTTAGAAAATTGTTCAATCTTGTATTCTTAGTGATATTAAACAGATACAGCTAAGCCTTAGTTCTCTGTGAGTTACTCTGGACATAAATACTCAAATTATATTTACAATGATCATTTATTCTTTTTAGGACTAGAGATGGGCGTGATCAGTATGCTACAAAAAAGAATGGACATTAGACAATTGTTATTTGTGCATTTGGTATGATGATATATACCATATGGAGAGAAAGAAACAAACTCTGATTCCAGGGTAGGACAACTATGGTCAGCAGCATTTGCAAGGATATAGCAATCCATATACACACGAGGGAATGAGTAATACAGCATTGGCAAGGAGAACTCGAAAAACTTAACTGTTATCGTTAGGCGACTGTCTCTCTTACTGATGTATAGAATCCTATATAGGATTCTGCTGTTTTGATTTTAGTTAGTTAGTCGAAGTGATCTTTTACTTAGACTACAAGATTAATGTAAACAGGAGTGTAGATGGTCATCATCTAATTGCTTTATAAAGTTAATTTTTGGAATAAATAGAAAATGCTATTTACCCTCCAAAAAGGTACTTCTTAGCAGCACCAGAAGCGGTTTTTCTCCTTTTGAGGAGAAGCTACAAATTCTAGCTTCTTTCAAAAATAAAAGCAGAAAGTTAATTTATTCAAGACAAAAGAAAAACCTTACAATAAATTTATATTTTTCAAATTATCAATTTTTCTTTGCCTTTTTTTCTGCTACATATTTATTCTCTTTTTTATTTTAATCAAATTTTTATTCTCTTTCTCATACTCTTAAGAGTATATTTTAAATTATATCAAATAATGTATTTTGATATATTTAAATTATCATGTGAATAATATGTAATACCGTACACTCAATATTGTTGCTTTGGAATAAATATATTTTATATTAATTAGAACTTTTATTTATATTTCTACTAAATATTTTATATTTTAATTGAATTCTTTTCTAATAAATTTTTTAAATTAATTTTCTTTTTTAAATAATACTAATCGCAAATTGAATCTTAACTGTCATTTTTCTTAATTTGATACTTAAAAGTATTTTTTTAAAATATTGGCCAAACACGATGAATTTGCAAAATGCACTAATCAAACGAATCGGCCAACACAAACCACTTATTTTGCAAAATACTTTTGAATAAAATTACTTTTTAAAAGTAGTTTTTGACAGCTTGGCCAAACGGACTCTTAGGGACTCTTAGAGTTGCAGCACAATAATCCAATTTTACTACGTATTCATGTATCATATAGGTAGAAATTAGAATGTTGCAATTTGATCCATTTGTTACGTTCTCCTTTCCATACAATTTACGAGCTTCCATATTTGAAAAATACCAACAAGAATATATAGTAAATTATATCTATTGCGGTAGTACTTTAATGTCGTTGTATATCCACACCAGTTAGGTGAAATATTTTAGTGCTTTTTACATATTTGGCCATTCAATAAAAAATACCGCCACTATAAAAAAATATACATTAATATATATATATATATATATATATATATATATATATATATATATATATATATATATATATATATATATATATATATATATATATATATATATATATATATATATATATATATATATATATATATATATATATATATATATATATATATATATATATATATTAGGGCATCGAAAGCCTTTAGTTTGCTCAAGTCGTATCAATGTATATAATGTTAGAGGAACAACCCGTGTAAGAAGTAGCAAATATTGTTCTCTCTAGTTTTGTTTTATCTGAAGGAGCTTGATTTGATACACTGTTTGATTATTATCTTAAATATATGTCATAATATTTTTATAATTATTATGATTAAAAGGTGAACGAAAATATATGATTAAGAATAAATGAGGCATAAGATTAAAGGTTTTAAAATATAAAGAATCTCTTTCTCATTGAAACAAAAGTTAAAAAATAAAGTACTTGATGCTCAAATAAAAGTCTATTTATTTTAGTCTATTTTAAAAAAATATATTATTTTTAAATTTTCTATTTTACTTTTACGACACGATTTTGTAGTTATATAAACATTATAATTTATTTAAAACTACAAGTTTCAACAATTATTTTCTTAAAACTTAATGCTCGACCAAACATATTTATATAAATACTGAATGGAGGGGTCTGTTTTCCTCTAATTATGTAATTTCTTCCTCCAATTTTGTAAAACAAAGGAGTAAATTCATACAAATATAATAATTACTCCATATATATTTACTTTTAACCGTTTACTCAAAATAACACACCAAACACTATGTATAATATATTAAAAGTCACAACTCACAAGTTTCAAAAAAATTATAACTATATACTTCTTTTGTTCACTTTTACTTATTTACTATATTAAAATTTAGTAAATTTTCACTTTTACTTATCAATATACTAAATCAGGAGAAAGATAATATTTTTTCTATTTTATTTTACTATTAACTACTTATTCCCTAAATTATTTTTCAAGACTTCTCGAAGTGCTATTATTATTATGGGTATAATTTTAAAATACCTATATTTTTTAAAGGGATTGCAAAGTCAAAAGTAGACAATTAAAAATGAATAAACAGATTAATTATTATAATATGTTTAAAATTATAAATCTTAAAATACTTATTTCTCTCTTAAATTATAAGCTAATTCAAACTAGTATATATCACATAAATTGGAAGCCAAATATCACTACAAAAGCAACACTTCAACGGGGGAGTTTGGGCGCTTAAAAATCAAGCTATTCATATTCCTCTCTTTTGTTTCATGGACATATCGCGGCTAGCCATGACCAGCGCCTCTCACTCCTCTCACAAGGTTCTTCTTCGTCATCTCTTTCATATTTTCCTTTTTTTTCTTCTTTTATATTTCATAAACTACTGTGATTTTGATATTTATACTAATTAATTCAATAATCAGACATTAAGCAAGATAGCATGCAATCGACTCCAAAAAGAAGTAGTGGAGTGGCAAGTTAATCCTCCTGCTGGTTTCCACCTTAAAACCTCCGATATCTTCAAAGGTCTTTTTTTTTTCTGTTTATTATTGCTATTTTTTAATCCTTGTCTCTGAAATTTCTTTTTTCCATGTAACTGGATGAACTTTAGATAAATTAATTCATTATTTTGTTTTTATTTGAGAATTTGGAACCTTTTCCATAGAAAATATTTGTATTTTGAGAAATGGTTTAATTTGGAATTCACTGATTTTTTTTCAGTGTCTAGTTGTGTATAAAGGTAGCTGACATATGATATTTGTAAAGGTGAAGGATAGGGTGTAAAATTTGGGATTGCTTTTTTCCAGTGTTTGGTTTGTGTTTTTTGAAACTTTTATAGATAATCCTGATATAAATTACTTTCGGATTCATAATAAGTGACCAATTTGCTTTTTTATTTTGGTCTAAAACAAGTGTCCATTTATATAATAAAAAAAATTCAATTTTTTTCTCTAAACTTACCCTTATGTACGTATTTCTAAAAAGTTATTTACTTTTCACATTTGAGAAGAGAAGTAAGTGCTACTATAGTTGTGGTGCAACATTTGATGAAGAGTAATTTAGTCACACTAACTATTTTCGTCTAGAATTTAGTATTATTTCCTTAATAGGTGTGCCCAAAGCAAATCGGTCACTTGTGAACCGGAGGGAGTAATACAACACTTCAAGTATTAGTTTATAGTACCTATTATTAGTGGGAGAGCCAGAAATTTCATTAAGGGGCATCAAAATATAAAAAAGAAGCTACGGGGATTCAACATATAATATATATACATAAAAAGAAATTGACCTAGCTACACAATGTAATTTTTTGGCAAAAGGACACCACTTAGACTAAGGTGGCTCCACCACCACCTAATATAGCAAGAGATAAAAATACATGGATTAAGTAATATTCCCTCCGTCCCATAATACTTGTCCAAAATACTAAAAATATCTATCACAAATTACTTGTCAATTTACAAAACCAAGATAGAATTAAATGAATTTTTCCCATTTTACCCTTACAATTAAATGATTTGGAAACACTTTATTAGCTTGAGCTGATTAGTTTGAGGCCACATTAATAGAGTGTATTAAAAGAGTTAAAAGGGTAAATTAGCAAAAATTACCTTTCTTATTTATGATTTCCTAAGGGGCGTGTAAAAAAGAAAGTGGACAAGTAATATGGGACGGAGGGAATACATGGATTAAAAACTAAAACACAAAATTGCCATTTTTCTTTTCCATTAACCCATTATCAACACCCTATATATCCCTTTTTTAGTATAAAGAAATAAATGTCTGATAAAAAATATATTATGCATTACAATTCCTGTATTACTAATCCATGTATTATAATCCCGCATTACTTGTTTCTAGACGAAAAGACCCATAGTGTTTTGTTGATATTTTTTAGTATGAAAGATTGATAACAATGTATTTTTGTTGGTCAAATTAACAGTTGAGACATTTGTTAAAAGTAGATGACTTTCACCCACAAGGGACGAAATTTATTTTCCCTTTTTGGTGGAGAATTACCAAAAGAGTTCCTTTGACAATAACATTTTCTGCAATTTAAAACAATGGAACATTAATTTCATCAAGGACAAAATTTTATATCATACCAATTATACACCAAATTTCGCTCTTAATTTTATTATTATAAGATGAGGGAATTTGGTTGCAATAACTTTTGATTGATGTGTGAGAAGGTGGGTGATCGATGTGAATGGTGCTCCTGGAACGCTATATGCTAATGAAACTTATCAGCTTCAAGTTGATTTCCCAGAACATTATCCTATGGAAGCTCCCCAGGTGTATATTTAACGGCCGACACTCATTCAATGATATTCTCATATTGGAAGAAAGATGTTGTTTCTTATTAACGTTCTTGATTGGAACTCCCGTCCTACTAATTATGGCTGACTACATTGATGCTGGTGATATTTGTGCCTCCAGCTCCTATGCACCCTCATATCTATAGCAACGAGCACATCTGTTTAGGTATTTATTCACTCCGCTCAAATCTCCTCTATTTCTTATCACCAAGAAATTTTAATGATTTGGTCACTGGTCTAGCCTAAGGGCTTGACTTGGAATGCATGAGATGAAGCTTCTAATGAAAATCCTTGACAATTATGTAGTGAATGGTTCTTGATAACTGTTGAAATGCCAGGAATTATAGGTTTCTTTTAACTTGGCGGATAATTGGTATAACGGTAGATTGTTGCACAATGTCAATCAACATTTTTATTTAGATTTGGTGCTTTTGTTATTGAGTTCGCTTCCCCTTTTATGTCCCAATAATATTTGTTTATTCATATCCAGTTATAGAGTAATAGTCAATGATGTTTGAAGGATAATAAAAACATGGACCTATTTACTTTTGAGAGGACTCTTAGCCCTAGTAGAACATGCATCCAAGAGTTGCAGAGACGTCATATAGTCTCTTTTCAGGCATAACTTTGGTTTTTGCTCTATGCCTTTGCCTTGTTAATCTCTTTAACTTTCTAGAGTATCTTTCTTTAATAAGGTAAATACAGAACACCAACTTTTCGTAGCAGCTATCCCTCTCACATTCCAAAATAAGGTTCTTTTTTATTTAATAATTGATATACCTAGTCACTTTCCACCTTTTTTGGGATAATGGTGGTGTTAGGGTCAACTTGTGCACGCCTTGAATATTTCATCGAGTGCCTGCTATTATTCCTTCAGCATAGGTACCAAGTGACTTTGATCCCCAAGGCTTAAGAAATCCCCTAGCATCTTTTGAAAGTATTTTGTGTCAGCTCTTAGTCGGAAATTGAACCTGGCTTCTCATGGTTTTCAGCTGCTTCGTTAACCAATATCTCTTTTTCCAGGAAAAATTTAGTTGAAATTTTTTACTTTGCCTTTAATCCCCCTATGTCCCTGTCTCATGGAAGTTGTTCTCAAGGAGTTTTAATCTTTGAACAATGCTATAGTTAAGCCTTGCTGACAGGACAAAGTTCAATTATGAGGAGTTCTTCTTCTACTTCTTCTTCATGTAGCCTTTTCTTCCTTGACCATGTTGAGAGAAAGGGAGCTGTAATTTATTCTTTGATCGATAAGCTTGTGGAGGTCTGTATTAACTTAAAGGTAGGCACAGCAGCTGCTCTTTCTGGTGCATGTCACATTATCTGCCTCTATCTCTCTCTTTGTATCCTTGTATAAAGTTTTAGTACTTTATACTTAATAAAGGCAACAATATTCATACTAAGATCTAGCTATTTAAGTTTAAAACGCGTAACAATTAGACCATAAATAATTGGTGGGAATGAAGTTTAAACTAACACTTCAGTTAATTCTTATTTACCATGTCACTGCTAGTGTTATCCCCACCTTCCGGCTTCCTCCTTTTCTCTTGGGTTAAATTGCAGTGTAAGATGAGTGACGAGCTTAGTGCTTGACCTGTGAATGGGACATAAAAATGGATGATTGGCTAAATTGTTAATGAATAACATATTTGCTATGGTTTGTAAGTCTAGTCATGCCTATGCAAATTTCCATGCGCTATTGTTGTGTTAACATTAGGCATCATATATGAAGTGATATAGAAACGTACCAAGGTTTTGTGACATATGTCTTTCTTCTTATGTTGAAGTTACTTGAATAAGTTTGAGAAATTTGGAGATGGCTGGTTGGAAATTCAAACACGGCATACAATATACAGATTGATGCAGATAAATGAGTTGTTAAATTTTGTAATTTACAGAACATTTGGTGATTGAGTTCTTGCTTGAAATAATGACTCAGTTCAGTTATTTTTCCTTATCAGTAACCAAGGTACAGTGCCAAAACCTTGCTGGAAAATCATTTATTTTACCAAGATACTTTTAGCTGGGTGTTGTCTTATATACTCCCTCCGGTCCACAATGAGTGACCAATTTTTATTTGGACACGCCCATTAAAAAAATACTAAATTCTACACAAAAGTACCTAATACGACTAAACTACCCTTAATTAAATATTTAATGTGAGGAGTAAGAAAACTTTTTAGGGATATGTAAATAAGGATAATTTTGTAAAACAAATTGAATTTTTTCTTGACTATATAAATGGACGCTTATTTTGGACCAAAATAAAAAAGCAAATTGGTCACTTGTTGTGGATCGGAGGGAGTAATGTGTAAGGCGGAAATGAGAACTCATCTCCAACTAAATGGCTCCAAGATTCCAAGCATGTTGAGGGTTAGGTGGCAAAGATTGGTTCTCTTTTAACTTCTCATTTGGCTGGAACTGAATCCATATCAAAACAACTAAATTTATTTTCACTCTTCCCAAATCTGAATTTCATTATTGTACTATTAAGCAGCCTCCTAAATAATTTTCCTAAAACATACTATTTGATAAAGATAGATCTATAATATCTCTCAAAAACCTTATTCCACTAATTTTTCATTTCTAATAACGCTAAGTAGCAAATTAGACTTAATATTGATCCTACAACTTAGGTTCAGCGCAGTCCCAAATATTTCTTTTACAGATGGACTTTGTTTTAAGTGGTCTTTGAGCCAATTCCAGCATTTTTTATTATCTAGGTTTCAGAATATATTATGAGAGCTTACTGAAATTAATCAATTAGTTCAAGATTACTGGTGTTCTGCGGATGAAATTAGTATTTAAGAAATTGAATTCGAGTCTGGAAGGCTTTACGAGCATTGAGGGGATAGAGTCAGGATTGGTGTTGGGGTGAAATGAAATGTATTATCGAGTCATTTAGTTGTCTTCTCGTTCATGTTTGATCCAGTTCTTACTTGCTTCCTCATCTTTGGACAATGCGAGAGATACACTGGGCTCGATGCTCATCACAGGTGTTGTCAGCAGACTATATTGATATGTGACCTCTGGATTCATAAGTCATAGGAGAAGAATGTCATCTTTCTTAGTTTCGAGTTATCTTGTTTCTTTATTGCCTTTATATCTTGTTTTCATTAATTTGTGGAAGTAAAAGTAGAAAGGCCGTGCTCAGTTGACTAGGTATTTCCTTTGCAAAAAGCATAATCTACAGAAAGATAGGGACAATGAAAGAAAAAGATATACATAGGCGATATCAATTAGTTGGGTATATATTTTAGTCACGTTAGTTTGTTTACTTTATGCCTTATGTTTCTAGGAGTCTTTTAGCCCTATCAGAGATTCTTATACTAGTAGTAGAAATGTAGAGAACTTCTGGTACTTTTTATTGTTTATTTTTATTCTTCATAATGTTGGCCTAAGAGGCTGAGATGAATTTAAATAGTGAGGATTCTACCACACCTTGTTTGGGACTAAGTTATGGTTGTGTCTGTAAAAGCAGCAGTTTATAACTACTTTCTATCTTGCAGATATTTTGTATGACTCGTGGTCGCCTGCCATGAATGTTAGTTCTATATGCAGTAGCCTTCTCTCCATGCTGTCAAGTTCAACTGCGAAGGTACCTTTTGTTGTGTCTGTTAAACCAAATTGAGCTTCTTTTAATGGTCTTTATCTTTACCAGTTACCAAGTATTCAGAGCCTGTTTATATTTCGTTATCTGAATCACATATAATACTGTAATCCACAATATTCTTCCTTTGAGCTTCTCCTGCTAGTTTAACTTTAGTCCTTCCTAATTCCAATTATTCATGCAGCAACTACCTGACGATAATGATCGGTATGTAAAGAACTGTAGAAATGGCAGATCACCAAAGGTAACCAGGTGGTGGTTCCATGATGATAAGGTGTAACAAGTATAATTAGACACTCAAGGCGACAATATAACTCGATTGCATACTTGAAATCAAATGCTATAGAAAATTTCCTGAATATCCAGGATCGTTGCCTGCACATGGTATAAGTGTGCAAATTGGCCTTTCCTGTCCATTAGTTGTAAATGAAGATGGTTTTCCTTATGTGCTGCATGTACAAGATATTATGTACCATATAAGTTATACACTGCAGTCTCAATAATACCTCACCAAGAATCCTTCTGGCATCAACAATAAGTTTGCACTCAAAATAATGTATTGTTTCTGGTTGTTTATCTTACTGAGGAATAAGTTTGCCTCAGTTGTTCCCTTCTTATTTTTGTTATTGACCTTATCTTGTTATTATGTCCATCTAAAGTGAAGCACGATGCACTAAGCTCTCGTTATGCACGGGGTCCGGTGAAGGACTGGACCACAAGGGTCTGTTGTACGCAGCCTTACCATGTATTTTTGCAAGAGGCTATTTCCGCGGTTTGAACTGATGACCTCATGGTGACATGGCAACAACTTTATCAGTTATGTCCATCTAACTTAGTTAATATGAACTTTTGCAGCCTCTTTTCCATGCCTTAGACTCACTTTTATCCAATATTAAGATGAAGTGTGATGATGGCTGCTAAATGATAAAATTCCTGTTATTCACTAATTGCAAAGATGGTAACTGTTTCAAACAAGTATCTATATATGAAACCATTCATTAACATTTAGCAAACTGAAAAGGACAATCCAAGCGAAGCAGAAGGAAAACACTGGAAATGACGTTAAAAGAAAAGCATAAAAATACACCAAGGCTGATGTTGAATGTTGTGATATTTTAAGAGTTCATCATCCTGCAATTCTTCCGAATCTCGCCTCTGTATCCAGTTAAAGGTGAGATATTTCCCATCTTAACCATAGACTTGGCAAACTGCTCGAAGAAAATGTCATTGTTTTCTGCATACAGTTTCACCAAGGCTAATGTTGCCTGATTTTTAGTCACAAGAACTTGGTCTGAATTAAACAAGCCCCTTGAAGCCAACAAGTTCTTGAAGTAGTAGTTGTCAAATTTTGTAGGGGAAACAAAATCCATGAAAAATAAGTTTTGGTCACCACCAGATTTAGGGCATCTTGTCCGCAATTGAGCAGCATATGATTGATCCAATGTATAGTCTGGTAAACTGTTGCCTGATTGATTGTAGAGCCTTTGCCTGAAGCTGGTACATCTTGCATTTCCAATTGTGTGGCTCCCTGTAGAAAAATTTCTTTTAGTATTTACTTCGTCTGATACTTAGAGGTAGCAAAATCAATCGACTTTTAGTAACATGCACGTCCAATTTTAAAATTATGACTCGTCTGATGAGTTAACCGCAAATGTTGAACCCGAAATGACTCATCAAACTATTAGGTCAAGCAAGTCAAATTAGGGTATAAAATGAAAATTGGAAAAGCGGGGACTAAGTATTATTGGAAGAAATTAAGCTAATTATTTAAAAATATATTTATTCACTAGTTTTTTCTTTTCAAAATGCAAAATAAAAAAAGAATGGGAGTTGGGTATATTGGGCAGGTTATCTTATAAATCCATCATGACCCTTTTATCACTTTGACCTATTTTGACATGTCAAAATTAGGAAAATAGCATGAACTAGCCAGTGCTCGGACTGGCTATTGAAAATAGTCAATGTTTGCAAAATAATTGAACAATAGCAATTATTTTGTACGAAAACAAAATTTGGAAAAAAATACCCAAACTGAAATACGGAAAGTTCCAGCATAATATGTTGGATGATGGAGCTCATGCGTATAAACTTCCAGCATATTATGTTGGAACTCCAACACATTTTACTGGAATTTCATGTGTAAAAAATTCGAATTAATTTTGAAAATATAACTATTTTTCAATTACCAATTGTACATTTGCCACCTCTAGTCTTCTAGGTAAAAGTTAAGGAATGTTTTGTACCCGATAAAGCAACAAGGTCAACAAGATCAAGTCCTTTCAACTTGAATTTTGTGAGAATGGTATTGAAGGTGTTGTTTGGAGCAGGAATGTTATTGTTGGAGCCACTTATACTAGCATCTCTGGAGTCTCTTCTTCCCAATGGAACTTCCCAGCTTGGTCCACCAGCCTATATAAATAAAATAACATAAGCTCAAATTTATTAATTAATTTCATCAACTTATTTATTTCCTAGGCTTGTGGTTGTACTTACTAAAACTGTAGAATCCCTTGCAGCAAGAGCCAAGATATCAGCACAAGAAACAGTTTGAGGGCACTCTTTTTCAACTGCTGATTTAATCTCGTCAATTACTTCAAATCCACGAGCTGAATTCCTGTTGGTGTTTGATATCTTTTCACTTATTAGGGTTCCACTACTGTCCAGAAGTAGTGATGCATCACAACCCTATATAATTCATAGTATGAAAGAATAGTTAGCCATCATTTTGTACTATATAATACATCTCTATGGGGACAGAGCCAGCATGCCAGTTACTGATTCGGTTACACGTAGTAACTTTGATTAAAACTTTATATTTATCTAAAAAGATCTATTAAAATGATACAAATTGTTAATTTGGGACCCAGTAACTTAAAAGGACTAGAATCTCTGAATTCATTAGCTTCAAATCCTGGCTCCG
Organism: Nicotiana benthamiana; assembly: GCA_034376525.1. Taxonomy (NCBI): domain Eukaryota; kingdom Viridiplantae; phylum Streptophyta; class Magnoliopsida; order Solanales; family Solanaceae; genus Nicotiana; species Nicotiana benthamiana. The sequence goes on from CM067338.1 coordinate 99,729,727, forward strand.
CCTTTAATCTATGGCGTATGTACACACTACCTAACATTCATTAGGCTGTTCAAATGAAATGGAAAAATAAATTAGCTTTATTTTAGATATACCGCATACTATTGCCTTTAACTGTTCTCGTGCCCAAAGGTTGTGGCCTACTGGTCAATGAGTTAGAGGAAAATTAAACCATCATAAATCAGGATTCAAATATCAATAGAGATGAAAAAAGTTAATTGATATCGACTCGTCTGTCTAAGTCTTTATGAGTAGTAGAGTTACCAAGAGCATGTGCTTCAGTCGAGTCCAATATTTTCGACATGGAATATAAAAGTATATGTGAATAAGCATTTAAATATCAACAAATATTAAATTTCAATGCTAAGAACTTCAAAGATTGAACTCATCAAGTTTACATATTGGACAGACAAGGTGCGCACTGAATACCGTTATTAAAAATAAAACTCTTACATGCTTGCTATTTAATAATATTCTACATGAACTCAATTCTACTTAAATCCTATTTTGCTCGGACTTTACAAAAATGTTATGAGTGCGTGTTAAATCCTCCAAAAGTAGTATATTTTTGAAGGATCTGACAAGAATAGGACAACATTTTGGAGAGTCTCTACAACATAGCTTAACTCTTAAAGCGCAGTTCATGAAATGTTAAAATCATGGATTAACATACTTACAATAAGCTTAGCATCACTTAACTACGAGTCATTAATCTTTAGTCTTAGAGATATGATGACTTACCTTGACAAAGCAATCATGAAAATGGAGCCTCAGCAACGAGGCAGCCATTCGGGGTTCTTTGGATACAGCCTTAGCAACAACAGACTTGACTATTTCTTTAGCTTGTGGGCATGACCAGTCGTAAAATTGTGGATATAAGTAACCATAATAATTGGTCTTGCTACAGAAACATATTGGTGCCAAAGCAAGAAGAGATATGACCATAAAAAAGCTTACTGATTTAGCCATTCCTTGCCAAAATTTTAGTTCTAAAGACTTGTTATATGGAAGAAATTTTAATATGTAAGAAGAATGAATTTTGTTTTGATGAAATATTTGAGACGGTGTTCATTAGTATATATAGTATTCAATGCAACTAGATGGAGTTGTTAGCTTTTTAGTTAGGATTATAATAAATATTACTAATTTTTTTAACTTTTTTGGTCTAGTGAAGTAGAGCTTGTGCTTTACAAGTAATGATGTTTGATTCGGGCTTTATTCAGCTATTTAATTTACAGATTTTAACTCATTTTTCCAAAAATTTAACTTAAATACTCTGATAGCATAAACCAATTTTTATATTATTATTAAAATTTTTAACCTATTGGATAATTAGTTCCACTGAATATGGACAATTGCTTGTAACTATCGTTTTGAAGCATAAATTTCTTTTACAAACTCAGTACATATAATTGAAACATTTTTTAATGCACCTTAGATGGTTAATATATTATGTCTCTTATCTTAGTAAGAGAGTAATTTTTTAGCCTCTAGAGAGTTGATCAATGTTACTAGGTCCACTTCTAGACATAGAAAATATAGAAAAAAGAATAAAAATACGTGAGGTTTAATTCTTGATCAAATGATTCATGGGAGACAAATGGCAAAGTTCTTGATTAAATGACTGATTAGATAATAATATGCATGAATAGGCCTTGTCTTGATCTTCTCTTTTTCTTTTTATTGATCTTTTGTATTATGATACCTAGGATTTTTTTTAATTAAAATATTTAAAAAGCATGAGAATATAAGTTGATTTGGTCAACCAATCTGATTCACCTAATATTCCCTTTCTGGTTATCCATTATCGACCACCTTTCTCTGCTTTGTTAACGCATAACAACAGCTACATACCAAAATTATAGGGTTATATTTTGGTAAAGCAGATTGGCTTCTTCTTTTGTATTTTTTTCTCTTTTCTTCTTTGTTGGAAAATAAATTAACCTTGTAAGCTTGAAGTTCATTGAAAATTTAAAAGACAAAAAAAAAGACCAAAATTATTCCAGTACTCTTAGAAATTACTCAGTTTTGTCCATGTTACATTTTCTTTATCCCATTTCATTTTTTTTTTACTTTAGCGCAGTTAAAACATGAAATGGATGGACTTCATATGTTCTAATTATTCGAGAGAAAAAATAATCTTGATTTACTTTTTGGCGTTTGACTATGGTTTAAAATCACCCTAAGAGGGGAGCTCTGTTAGATATCAAGAAAAAAAGAGAGAATTTTTCCTAATAAAAGGATAATATTAAACCAAAAATGTAACAAATGATAAATTCGCTTAGTTTTGAATAATATATAGGAAAATTTGACCCTTATCTACAAAGAAGAAAGAAAAAAAAAAGGGAAAAAATAGTTTTTTCTATACCAGCTCATTTATGGTGTAACTTTTGTTTTTTTCCTTTCGAAAAAAGAAAAAATAGCGAAACGAGCTGGAAATCTAGCAGGAGAATAAAATTTCAACACCATACACCGTAGTCAATGCTACTAGTATTCATATGTACGCAATTTTCGTAACCGACGAGTATGTGTCAAAATAGTCAATAATTTTTTATTGTCTATACTTTTTGACAACAATTCTTATTTTATGCTTGTCAATAGTGTCACCATCTTTTATTTTTCTCTTGAGAACTCATTTGGAACCTAACGGTTTGTTCCTTAGAGGAAGATTAACTACGTTTCAAGCATGGTTATTTAATACAGATTATTTCTCACTATTGACCATCACTTTCCGAGTAAGACATAACTTTTTTAAAAGTTTGAAGCTCGTAACAAGAATGTCAGAAAATCTGATCTAAAGATCGTAACTGTCCTTGATGTTTACTACGTCTTCGATTTTCCTTATTAGGTGAACATACCTTTGCTTCTTTCTTCCCGAAGTCGCTTAGATTTTTCACTAGATGACTAACATTTATTTTATACAGATAAATATTTTTCAAAGAATTTATCATTATTTAATTCTACGACCGTATTAGTGTAAACATTGGGATTCTTTGATTTATAAACCATTAATCCATGTACTTTACGTTTAGTTGCGTATCCTACAAAAACACAATTAATAATTTTCAGTTATATCTTTACCCTTTGTGTCTTGCACTTTTGCCACATATCCACACAATTTGAAATAATTCAAGTGTGCCTTTATTCCTTTCCATTATTAATATGGAATAGATTATGTTTTTCTATGGCGCACACAATTGAGTATTTGGTTAGCCGTAAGTATAGCTTTCCTCCATAAATTTTGGGATAAATCAGAAATTCTCATCTCCTTTAATGTTCTAATCTTTCTTTCCGCAAGTCCATTAAATTGTGGCGAGTGAGGGGTAATTGTTTGATGAATAGTGACATACTCCAAATATAGTTTTTCGAAAGGAGATCCATATTCTCCAAGAGTCTATCATAAGAACTATTGTTTGTGTAATGACATAGGCAGAACTGATAAAAGGTGAAGGTTTTTTTAATCTTCAAAATAATCTAACACAATGAGAATGAATGAACAACAAAGTTTTTAATCTTTAAACCGAGCAATACCTGACACAACCAGATCTAATAAATAATTATGTTTTTAATTTCAAACCGAGTAATAAATTAGAGTAGAAAAGAAAATTTTTAATCTACAAAACAAGTAGAAAATCACATAGACTTAATCACCAACAAATTAGTAGAAAGTCACAAAGAATTTAACTTCAACGAGCGAGTAGAAAATGACACAAATTTTAATTTTAATACTTTAAATTGAGAATCACAATGATTTTAGTCTCTGTAGCGGGAGTAGAAATTCACAAAAAATCCACTTTCATCTTATCAATTTCTTTGATTTGATAACTTTTGCACTATTATAGTCAAAGCAAAAGCAGCAACCTACCTCCAATTTTGGAATCATGGATCAGATTCATTCTGCCTGACCTTTTATAGCAGTGGCCTATTATTTATTCTCGACAAACTTATGAACTCTAATACGAACACGATGAAATTAAACTTATTGTAAATTGCCAATAGTTTTCACATTGGCCTCAATCGATATATATCATGTACGGATGATAGAGAACATGTCCTTGAGGCATAAAACTTATTTAAAGTGGCGTGGTGCTCGCACTTGGCATAGTCTTATGCAGAATTTTAGAAGGCGTTTTTTGGGACTCGCCTTAGGGTAGTGTATGGTTCGAAATCTGACCACAAAAATCTGAGTATAGAGAAATGACAAAGTCACTCAGGCCGAAGTCGCATTCATACAATGTTACAATAATGAGCACCTCGACCATGGCCAAGGTTGTGCACTTAGAATTTTTGTATGGTGAATTGGATGCTACGACATGCTAGAGGTTCAATCTATAAAATAGTTAAATGACATAGATACTCCGGATGGTGACCGTTGTGTAAAGGAGAATACATAATATATATACCATGCAAGAGGATAAAAAAGGGGAGGACTTCTTCATTGATGAGAGAAGGTACAGAAGTTTGCTATTCATTTTTTCTATAACCATTGCTATGAAACAAATAAAGGCATACTATGTGGCCATTAATGGTGAATTTTTTCTTTCTTCATTATTTTATATTGTGGAATAATGATTTCGAGAATGAATATAAGCTCATTATATACATTTGACTCTTTCCATGATCTTTATGAGTTCATGAGTTTAATCTTAGCTAACTTTTCTTACTTAGCACTTATTGATCTAGAGTTAATTATCTTTTGTTAGGAGTTTACCTTTATCTTCCTATTTAGTTAGTTCAACAAAAGGTCTTATAATTTTTGGTCGAATAATTTGGCGTCGTCTGTGGGGATTTTTCAGCCAAAGAATTAGTTCCTTCCAGATCCAAGCGTGGTCTGAGCTCTATCTCCCGTTCGGTGAAGTTTCACTATGAATGTTAGCTTGCGAAACGAGTTAGTAAACCCCTGAAACCATCGAACCAACCAAGGTTAAATCCTTACACAAAACCAGAGTTATGCTTAGTTTAGACACGAAAACTGTGTTGCGCCACAATAGCATCCCTGATGCATTGTGAACATGAGCCAACACGAAGGGACTACAACTACGCACACCAAGCACGCCCATAATCCCATTTATAGGTTAGTACCCAACACCTACATCATGCGCATATCACCTTTCCTCCTACTGTATAAGACGATACTTGTATAATTTACTTACTAAAATACTCATCGTCTATATGTTTGTGGTATGACTTATATTTCTACCTTCTTTGCACGCTTGGGACTGAGGCGAACCGGGACTCAAACTCGAGACCCAAATGGGGGGGGGGGGGGGGAGGGGGAAGGGGGAGAAGGGGGAGTGCACCGTCCACCCATGAGATGCCAAAGCTTAACTAGTGACGGGGTTGCACACAAATCAGAAGCTGATATCAGGCCGAAAAATAGTACCAAAATATAGAGTCATGCGAGCCGTCCTCCGGTGCAATTCCTAGTTCATTGCCAAACGAGGGAACTTCCCAGGTCTGAAGAGCAACCGTCAAGGGAACGTGGCCAATCCCCCTTGTTCGTCAACTAAACAGCCGACCAAGGTAACAGATGATTCTATGTACTTCTAGCACGCTATTCCTTCTTAAGAAAAAAAGAGAGAGAAAAGTGAAATAGAGAACAATGACATCCTCCCAAATATGCAAACGAAGGCTAGCCGGCATATAGGCTCTAAGTTCCCCCTATGGCAAATGTCAAACCGGGAATACACCCCACATCGTACCATGGCACGAATAACAGACAAACAGCTCGGAATAAGCCGGTATCATTAAGAGATAGTCTCCACAGTCGAGGACTGGTAGGAAAGCCCATGGAAGGTACAATCTCCCCAACACATGCAGAATATGAACACAAAAAGCTTGCCCGTATGCTCACCATAGTGATGATACGCCAATTCAGTCGACTAAAAATGGTATGAATCACGTCTGAAATTTCGTTCATATTAATCGAGTCCTAGGGTGGGTAGAAGCCTAAGTAGTAAGTTCATCGCTTGTCCTATCAACGATCTCTCCAGGCCGATCAATGAAGGGACTAGATGGATTGGGACTCACCCCGATGCATACATAAGCTATGCAGCAACGCATGATATTCTCCAATGAAAGCAAGAATAGATAAACTGGGACTCACCCCGATGCATGCATAAATGATTTAACAACGAGTAATATTATCCAATAAAGGCAACACAGCATGCAACATTCTTACCACTCCACCATGCCCGCATATCACCAAGTGGAAGTAAAGTTTGACCTCGTTCGAATTAACAAGTCAATGTACGACCTCGTTCAAACTCATCACGGGCCACAATTTGACCTTGTTAGAATTCACACCATGCGGCCCCGACCATTGTCAAACCTCCTTTTTGTTACACGGCCACCCCGAAGGATAACACGTATAAAGGGGTTTTTCCAATTAAAGTGACATTATTCGAAATTGGATTATTTATTTATGTAAGAGTCGCCACTTGGGATAGGTTTGGCTTTTGGTGTCCCAAGTCACCGATTTATTTAGAATCCCAAATCGAGGAAATTTTTGACTGCCCAATTGGAGTCTGCGAACCAGAAATTCTTGAGTAAGCAATTCTGTTGACCTGAGGGATGGTGTTAGGCACCCTCGGATCCCGTGGTTCTAGCACGGTCGCTTAAACTATTATAAGTGGCCAAGAATCTGAATTGCTATACATACTCAAACCTATAATGCAATTTTAAATTATTAACCGCATTTAATATCTTTTAGGAAATTTGCAATGTCATTAAAATACATCGCGAATAACGTCACATAAATGCGCACGCAATTTTAGACATATTTCAACTCCATTGAGATCTGGATTTGGGTCACATAAATGCGCACCCGTATTTAGGAAGATAAAATTATTAAAGACATGCCTAAAAGCGACTAGCTTGTTATTATCTTTGCGGAAAATCGTGAAATTCGTTAAACGGCATATACCGAATCTCTAAATATTTTATATAAGCACATAAAAAGGACCACACAATTTATAGATTCTGTTAGCATGGCGCGCTCATTTTTATTTTTAAAGTCCAATCCTAACGTAGACTATTATTTATCTATAGAAGTGCCTCTAATAAGGCTCACTTAATCGGTGATACATTACTTGCAACGTTCAAATATACAATTTTTAATGTTCAAATCTTATCGAATCTGCTATATTAACAAAGTTCCTAGCAAATTGGGTCTTACAAGCAACCCATGGAAGAAAAATGAAGTTTCAGCTCGTTCAAATGACCCTAGAGAAATTGGGCTCAATCGCAAGCCCAAGTCTTGTTTGCACCAAGGGACAAGCTGCTTAGGTCATAATAGGCCCAGAAGCTGAATAATAACTTTCGAATCTGAGGCATGTTAACAACAAGTGCACAATTTGTTCAATCAGCCACTGAATCTTAACTACTTAATTGACCTTATTCATTCAAACTCAACATTACACAATGTTTGGACATTTGAATAGTCATCTAGTTGTGATTTACAGATTAACAAGTAATGCAATACGGAGCCGGATATCAAACGATTTTTGTTTTCTATTGTTTGAATTAGAATGTACTATTTTTGATTTTCATTTTTTCACACACAATAGTTAAGCTTACACGACCAAACATTCTAAAATTTACATTAGACAATGGTTTTCCAAAAATGCTCAGGCTATCTTATGTTAGATAATACGCTTAACGCTAGAGGGGGGTGAATATCGTTATAATAAAATTTAGCGTAAACTTGCGGAAATTAAAATTTGCAGGAAATAAATAAGTGCGTTAAATAAACAAAAGGAAAGAACGCACCGATGTATTCTGGTTCACCACAAAACGTGGCTAGTCCAGTCCCCGAGAGACTCTCTCGAGATTTTCCACTAACTTGTCAAGCTTACGGGTGCTCAACAAACCTTTTCAACTTGAGGACACAAGCCTCAACACCTTTGCTCGGAGATACAACACTCCAAGACTTCAACCAAGAAAACACAAGTTCCTTACAACAAGAGAATCACAATTCTCTTACAAGTGTACAAAACACTAAACACTCAAACAAAGCACTCCTTAATGAGTAGATATGAGTAAAAGAAGTAAGCTCAAGATCACAACAACTATGGACAAGACTTTGGCTCTCAAAAGCTTTATGAAATGAATATAAAATGATAAACAATAGTATGCAAGCTTATAGCAATAGAATGATCAGTTGTTGTGTGTTGTTGTGTTTAAAATACTGAAATGAAGCTGTATTTATATTTGAAAAACTTGGCATTACCGTTGTCCAATTGTCAATCAAGAGTTGCTGATTTTACTCTGTGACAATCGATTGTCAGGAGGCCACAATCGATTGTTTGCCAATCGTTCCAAAAATCAATCCCAGATTTTACGCTTAACAATCGATTGTCCAAGATCAACAATCAATTATTAGTAACGTTCAAAAAATCATTTCCAGATTTTACGTAAAACAATCGATTATACCAAATCAATAATCGATTATTCAGCAACGTTCAAAAAATCCTTTCCAGATTTTAATAGCAGCAATCGATTGTACAAAATCAACAATCGATTACCTGAGGGTATTTGAAAACTTTACGACAACGGTCAGCTTCACAATCGATTGCGCAATGTTAACAATCGATTATTTATCAGATTTTGAAAATCATTTTAGACACTGCCTCGTGACAATCGATTGTTTTATACTCACAATCGATTATTTAATAATTTTGAAAAAGTCTGGAAGACACTGCCTCAACACAATCGATTGTCATATGTTCACAATCGATTATTTTGTGACTTTTGAAAATCTGATGGACATTGTCTCTTCACAATCGATTGTCATTAGCTTCACAATCGATTATTCTGAGTTTTGAAAAACTTTGATGGACACTGCCTCATCACAATCGATTGTCATAAGGTTCACAATCGATTGTCATGCAGGTTTGAAAAACCTGATGCTCACTGCCTTAACACAATCGATTGTCATTAGTTCACAATCGATTGTCATGCAGTCTTGGCTTAACATAATCGATTATCATAAGTACATAATCGATTATCTTAGTCCAGTTTTTAGAGGCATGTTTAAAAATCATTTTGACTAATGAAAATATGCATGATTTAAAATCATTTAGCATTAAATTAAATATGCATGATTTTGTAAAAATAATTTTACTAGAGAAGCCATGTCATGAGTCAAGTTGTCGGATCAAGATCACAATTAAGAACGACTCATTTAAACTATAAAACTTTGTCTTGTGCTTGAATCTCGTTATCCACCATTGTGCGCTTGTACTTGAACTTCGCATATATCAATTTGCGCTTGTTTGTCATTCATCAAAACCTACACATAAGAACACACGTTTTAGTATAAATCCTTGAGAACGTGTTTCCAACAATTTCCCCCTTTTTGATAATGGCAAACTTTAAGCGGGATATGCAACTTAAACAATTTATAATGACGATTCAAGACAAGTAAAGATATGCAATAAGTATGCGATTATTTCCCCCTCAATATATGAATTCCCCCTCAATTTAAGCTTATAAATATTGAGAGTGCATACCCGTTATCTTCCCCCTTTTGCCATTAGCAAAAATAATATAAGAAGATGCCAAAGATGTAAATAAAACTTGTTTATTTATTGGAAAGAAAACGTGATTACTTAAAGAGAGCACAATAACTCAAGTAATAGCAGTACAATCGATTATTAGACGACAGAAACCGATTTTTCTGAAGAAGACTTGATTATTGCGCGTCATGCTTTATAATTCCCCCTACCTTTAGGGCGATACCTGCAAAAATTCGTTAGACGTCTCCGACGCTCAAGTTAGAAATCATGTAAAAAAAAGATGCAATGCATGACTTAGATCAACGTGGAGTCAAGAATCCCGAGTTCACTACGAATTCGGAAGAAGGACTCTTTCTCTAAGGGCTTAGTAAAGATGTCGGCCAATTGGTCTTTGGTTTCAACAAATTCGATTTCGACATCGCCCTTGAGAACGTGATCTCTTATAAAATGATGTCTAATTTCAATGTGTTTTGTTCGGGAATGAAGAACGGGGTTCTTCGTCAAGCATATGGCACTAGTATTATCACATTTAAGAGGGATATGATCAAGACTTAGGCCATAGTCCAAGAGTTGTTGTTTCATCCAGAGGATTTGAGCGCAACAACTCCCCGCGGCTACATATTCAGCCTCGGTTGTGGACAACGCAACACTTACTTGTTTCTTGCTAAACCAAGAAACGAGAGAGCTACCGAGCAAATGGCAAGTGCCACTAGTGCTCTTGCGGTCCAATTTGCATCCAGCAAAATCGGAGTCAGAATAGCCAACGAGTTGGCATGAAGAACCTTTGGGGCACCATAGACCCACATTTGTAGTACCAACAAGGTACTTCAAAATCCGTTTTACCGCAGTAAGGTGAGACTCCTTCGGACACGATTGATAACGGGCGCATAAGCATACGCTAAACATGATGTCCGGACGACTAGCAGTAAGATAGAGAAGAGAGTCCATCATACCTCGATACTTCTTAGTGTCGACTTCCTTACCTTTCTCATCTTTGTCTAGATGATCGGATGTGCTCATGGGAGTCGCCATTGCTTTTGCATTGTTCATTTCAAATCGTTTCAGCAATTCTTTGCAATATTTGGCTTGGCAAATGAACGTACCTTCTTTCATTTGCTTTACTTGTAATCCCAAAAAGAATGTTACCCATCATAGACATCTCAAATTCGCTTGTCATTAAATCGGAAAATTCCTTGCATAAGACATTGTTAGTAGCACCAAATATGATATCATCCATATATATTTGAACTAATAAAATATCATTGTTTTATACTTAACAAAAAGGGTGGTGTCAACTTTCCCCCTAATGAAATCATTTTCCAATAGAAATTTACTCAATCTTTCATACCAAGCTCGGGGAGCTTGTTTTAAACCATAGAGAGCCTTTTTGAGTTTGAAAACATGATCGGGAGATTTAAAATCTTCAAAACCGGGGGGTTGTTCAAGATAAACTTCTTCTTGTATAACACCATTTAGAAAAGCACTTTTCACATCCATTTGATATAAATTGAAATTCATAGAAGAGGCAAAAGCGAGCAATAGACAAATAGCTTCTAATCTAGCTACGGGAGCATATGTTTCTTCATTGTCAATACCCTCTTCTTGATTATAGCCTTTTGCTACAAGCCTAGCTTTGTATCTAGTGATTACACCATTTTCATCTAGTTTGTTTCGAAAAACCCACTTCGTACCAATTATGGTATGATTTTCGGGTCTTGGCACCAAATCGCAAACGTCATTCCATTTGAATTGGTTAAGCTCCTCTTGCATTGCCAAGGTCCAAAATTCATCCTCAATTGCTTCGGAGATGGTTGTTGGTTCAATTTGAGACACAAAAGCAGTATGTCCTAAGGTGTTCTTAAGGGAATTTCGGGTACTTACCTTTTCTCCAATGTCTCCAATTACCTGTTCGAGAGGGTGATCTTTGATTGTCCTCCATTCGTTAGGCATTGTCGTTTCATTCTCCAATTGTGGCGCTTCCTCCGTTGGTTGTTTCAAAATTTCATCTTGATTTGCTTTAGGCGTTTCCTCTTGTATTTTGTCTTTCAAGCTATCTAAGATACCTGCAAGATCAAAACCGAAATCCTTTCTCGCCAAGCGAGCATTATTTTCGGCAAATACAACATGAGGGGATTCCTCCACAGTTTCGGTTCTTTTATTTAAAACCCTATATGCTTTGCTACGTGAAGAATAACCAATGAAAATTCCCTCATCGGACTTAGCATCAAATTTTCCCAATTGATCTTTGCCATTGTTATGAATAAAACATTTACAACCGAATACTCTAAAATGGGAGATATTTGGTTTCCTTCCCTTATAGAGTTCATAAGGGGTCTTCATGAGTATTGGCCTTATGACTACTCTATTTAAGATGTAGCATGCGGTACTCACAGCATCCGCCCAAAAATTTTTGGGAATCTTGGCCTCTTCGAGCATGGTTCTAGCCATCTCTTCGAGACACCTATTTTTCCTTTCCACCACCCCATTTTTTTGTGATGTACGTGGAGCGGAAAAGGTATGCTCGATACCGAGTTCGTCACAAAAGTCCGCAAAGAGATTGTGATCAAACTCTCCCCCATGATCACTTCTAATTGAAGTGACGGTTGTTTCCTTCTCGTTTTGAACACGCTTAAGAAAATATTTAAAATTCTGAAAAGCATCACTTTTATTGGCAAGAAATAAAGTCCAAGTAAATCTAGAATAATCATCAACAATCACAAAAGCATAACGATTTCTTCCTAGACTTTCAATGCGAGATGGTCCAAATAAATCCATGTGAAGCAATTGCAATGGTCTAGAAGTTGAAACAATATTTTTGGATTTGAAAGATGCTTTTGTTTGCTTCCCTTTTTGGCATGAATCACAAATAGAGTCATCTTCAAAATTTAAATTGGGAAGGCCAATAACTAAGTTTTGAGAAATCAATTTGTTCAAAAGATGCATGTTGCTATGTGCTACTCTACGATGCCATAACCAAGTATCATCCTCTTTACTCATAAGACAATCAACATATTCAGGTGAGGAATTTGCAAGATCAACCATATAAATATTATCCACTCTAAAACCACGAAGGATAATTTTGAAATCACTACGTCTAAATACTAAGCATTCATCCGAATCAAATAAGGCAAGATTTCCCTTGTCACATAATTGACTTATGCTCAAGAGATTATGCTTTAAACCTTTAACAAGTAATATATGCTTAATAGAGGAATTTTCATCCTTACCGACCGATCCGATGCCAATAATCTTTCCTTTATTGTTATCCCCAAAAATCACACTTCCTCCTTCTTTGTGTTCTAGTTGAAGGAATTTAGATTCGTCTCCCGTCATATGTTTGGAGCATCCACTATCAAGGTACCATAGTACACTTGATCCCTTCAAACACACCTACAAAACAAATTAATGCGTTTTAGGTACCCATGCCATTTTGGGTCCTTGAGGGTTATGCATATCATAATGATGCGATTGAGTGATATGTCTATGTCGTGTAAAACATGCAGGGGCAATATGACCAATGCGTCTACAATAATTACAAGTCACGTTGGGGTTATGCATCCTTCTAGGTTCATAGTAACTTGATGGACGAAAATGAATTACTCTATTTTCATTATGACTATTGCGCATTTCATGAGAACCATTTCTCCTACTATTAGTTCTAAAATGAGCAGCATTTCTAGAGTAATGGTCATGTCTAGATGTTCTAAAAGGTTCAAAACTCCTTCTAGTGTTTGGCCTAGAATATGCATCATTTCTAGGGTAGTCATTTCTAGGTGGTAAGTCATTTCTAGGTCTTCTAAAATGTTCAACATTTGTTCTAGCATGCATATTTGTTCTAGGATTGCTATTTCTACGATAAGCATTTGTTTTATTAATCCTATGTTGAGCCTTAGGTGGTTGGGGTTTGGCGTCAACCTTTTCTTTAGGCTCATTCTTAAAGCATATGCCATGCTTGGTTGATTTCAAATTAACAAGGACCTTATTCAAATTTTTGTGGGAAGAATTAAACTTATCTAAGGTACCTTTAAGTCTATCTACCTCATTTTCGAGATGCATGCAAGAAGAGCAATTTTTAATAGAACTTTCGGGCTTGTCGGCGCTTCTTTTTCCGAAAAACTTGTTTTCCTCTTTCAGCTTCTCATTTTCTAAAACCAGTTTTTCTAACTCCTTTTCTTTCAAAGAAAGCTATTTTTGAAAATCTTTTTCTTTTAGAGAAGCATTTTCTTTTATGCTCTTGACAGTTTTTGAAGCTTTAATAAATTCAGTATATAGCTCATCAAAAGCAGTTCGCATTTCTTCAAGAGTAAAGAAGTTTCTAGAAGAGATTTGACATACCTCATCTTGCTTGTCTTCTTGCGCCATAAGACAAAGATTTGCGGCTTCGTCTTCTTCTTCTTCGCTTGACTCATCTCCGGAGTCTCCTCCCCAAGAAATGTATGCACGTTGCTTCTTAAAAGATTTCATCTCCTTTTTGATGTTTGGGCAATTTGATTTGATGTGCCCGGTTTCACCGCATTCATAGCACTTTATTTGCTAGCCTTGCTTTTTGCCCTTTCGTTCATACTCCTTTTGCATTAACTTTTGAAATCTTTTGATAACGAGTCCAAACTCGTTGTCTCCGTCCTCATCAACTTGAGGTTGGCTTGTGCTTGCCTTAAGCGCTATTCTTTGCCTCCTTTGATCATCAACAAGAGGGTTAAGTATTGTAGATTCATAAGTCTTAAGGTTACCTCTTAATGCGTCGATTGTGACATTTGAGACGCCTATGGGTTCTTGAATTGCGTCGGCCTTTGATCGCCATGCCGGAGTGAGACTTCTAAGAATTTTTCGAACAAGTTCTCTATCCGTGAATGTCTTCTTGAGGGCATGTAGGTCATTTATGATTATTGAAAATCGTTCGAACATTTCATCCACCTTTTCACCTTCCTTCATGTGAAATAATTCATAAGCATGGGTTAGGAAATCAATTTTAGCTTCTCTTACCTGGTCCGTACCTTCGTACGTAATTTCCAGCTTGTCCCACATTTCCTTTGCCATTGTGCAACACGATATTTTCCTGTAATCGTCAGCATTTACAGCACAATATAATAAATTAATTGCTTTAGCATTATTTTGAACCTTTCGGATATCATCCGCGTCATATTCTTCTTCGGACTTGGGAACCCATTCGTTTTCAACCTTTTTGGTTGGAATTTGATTTCCCTTTGTTATCACCTTCCAGAGATGAAAATTGTTTGCTTGAACGAAGATTTTCATCCTCTCCTTCCAGTACGTATAGTTTGTACCGTTGAATAGTGGTGGTCGGGTGGAGCACTGTCCTTCCTCTATTCCTGTAAAAGAATCACGAGTAGAAGCCATGGAAGTTTCTCTCAAACTGTTAAGTCTTTAGAGAGTTGGGCTCTGATACCAATTGTTAGATAATACGCTTAACGCTAGAGGGGGGGTGAATAGCGTTATAATAAAATTTAGCGTAAACTTGCGGAAATTAAAATTTGCAGGAAATAAATAAGTGCGTTAAATAAACAAAAGGAAAGAACGCACCGATGTATTCTGGTTCACCACAACACGTGGCTAGTCCAGTCCCCGAGAGACTCTCTCGAGATTTTCCACTAACTTGTCAAGCTTACGGGTGCTCAACAAACCTTTACAACTTGAGGACTCAAGCCTCAACACCTTTGCTCGGAGATACAACACTCCAAGACTTCAACCAAGGAAACACAAGTTCCTTACAACAAGAGAATCACAATTCTCTTACAAGTGTACAAAATACTAAACACTCAAACAAAGCACTCCTTAATGAGTAGATATGAGTAAAAGAAGTAAGCTCAAGATCACAACAACTATGGACAAGACTTTGGCTCTCAAAAGCTTTATGAAATGAATATAAAATGATAAACAATAGTATGCAAGCTTATAGCAATAGAATGATCAGTTGTTGTGTGTTGTTGTGTTTAAAACACTGAAATGAAGCTGTATTTATAGTTGAAAAACTTGGCATTACCGTTGTCCAATTGTCAATCAAGAGTTGCTGATTTTACTCTGTGACAATCGATTGTCAGGAGGCCACAATCGATTATTTGCCAATCGTTCCAAAAATCAATCCCAGATTTTACGCTTAACAATCGATTGTCCAAGATCAATAATCGATTATTGGTAACGTTCAAAAAATCATTTCCAGATTTTACGTAAAACAATCGATTATACCAAATCAGTAATCGATTATTCAGCAACGTTCAAAAAATCCTTTCCAGATTTTAATATCAACAATCGATTGTACAAAATCAACAATCGATTACCTGACGGTATTTGAAAACTTTACGACAACGGTCAGCTTCACAATCGATTGCGCAATGTTAACAATCGATTATTTATCAGATTTTGAAAATCATTTTAGACACTGCCTCGTGACAATCGATTGTTTTATACTCACAATCGATTATTTAATAATTTTGAAGAAGTCTGGAAGACACTGCCTCAACACAATCGATTGTCATATGTTCACAATCGATTATTTTGTGACTTTTGAAAATCTGACGGACACTGTTTCTTCACAATCGATTGTCATTAGCTTCACAATCGATTATTCTGAGTTTTGAAAAACTTTGATGGACACTGCCTCATCACAATCGATTGTCATAAGGTTCACAATCGATTGTCATGCAGGTTTGAAAAACCTGATGCTCACTACCTTAACACAATCGATTGTCATTAGTTCACAATCGATTGTCATGCAGTCTTGGCTTAACATAATCGATTATCATAAGTACATAATCGATTATCTTAGTCCAGTTTTTAGAGGCATGTTTAAAAATCATTTTGACTAATGAAAATATGCATGATTTAAAATCATTTAGCATTAAATTAAATATGCATGATTTTGTAAAAATAATTTTACGAGAGAAGCCATGTCATGAGTCAAGTTGTCAGATCAAGATCACAATTAAGAACGACTCATTTAAACTATAAAACTTTGTCTTGTGCTTGAATCTCGTTATCCACCAATTGTGCGCTTGTACTTGAACTTCGCATATATCAATTTGCGCTTGTTTGTCATTCATCAAAACCTACACATAAGAACACACGTTTTAGTATAAAGCCTTGAGAATGTGTTTCCAAAATCTTACACTAACATCTCCTTCTAAATCCAATTTTTCAGATAAAGTAGGAACAAGCACTTGTACTGACTATACCACTAGTTAACCTTACTACTAATTGTGCACGTTTTAAAATATCAGTCCAATTTCCAATTATTACAAGGCAAATCATTCCAAATATCGAATTGTTACAAGGCGATTGTCTCTATCATAAGGCATATCAAAAATTAATGGAAAAGAAAACAAAGTGAGGATTCAAAGAGAAAACAAGAGACATGGATCTTCAAACTTGGGAATATTTTCAGTTCAAGCTCCATACATCAATAGACATCGAAATATACCTGGAATTCAGCAAGAAAGAGAGCCTATGAGTAAATGAAGCAACTAGCAAGCAAGCAGCAGCCAATCAACCAGTAAACACCCAGAGATTCAGGAAGGTTTTGAGAAAAAAAAGCAAAAAATTCAACAGGAATAGAACAGCAGTAAGGATTTCTGAAGAATATAGAAGAGACTAATATTTATTTTTTATATATATACTCTAATTCACTAAGAGCTTTAAAGAAAAAGAATCTACTCGAAAAATCTCCAAGTTCCAGCCCCCTCAAATGTTCAGATTGCCCCCTTTTATAATTGAAGCCTTAGGGCAACACTCATTTCTTTGTTTTCCTTTTAGTCCCTTACTAATTTTCAGTTTTTCCTAAGTAGTCCTTAGTTTTCTGACTTGTGCCTGAAGTTTGACACAGAAATTATGCCTAAACCCCTCACTAGAATGTTCTAGGAATGGTTACATGATTCCTTGTATTCAAATATCCTTTGTACCCCTGTCCCTTTTCCTAATTACTGAGCTAAGTTTTTTAACCTTGGTTTTCAATTATTTGGTCAAATCTGACTCTAGCTGATTGCCTTCAGGTTATGGGTCAAAATCTGAATCTAAACTACAGACTCAATTATGTAGAAGTGGCTTCTCAAAGAGTTTAAGGATTAAACAACGTACCTCATGGATTCAAACAAACAATTAATATGGACTATTCAGTAACAAAGGTTGGAAACAATTATCACAACTTCAGGATCATATGAATATGTTTTTTTTATATCAGAACCAAATGAATCAAAACGATCAGGGAAGGGAACCAATCAAATAATGCAGAACTTATAAAAATGACCAAATTACAGCACTCAGTAAAACTTAGAAGCAAGAAAGGATATTAAATACTCAGGCTATACGAGGACAAGACTAACATCAGAAATTAACATATTCACACAAACTTAGCCTTAACAAATGAAAATTAGGCAAGAACCATGATAGGTATAAGATTCTAAAAGAAACCTACCCAGAATTTCAAGCATGGTATAAAGCAGATAAGAACAGCAAAGATGAGTATTTCAGGACTTTCAGAGATGAACAAACAAAACTCAGTAGAACAAGAATTAGCTCAAGATCATACTACTCAGAAGATTAATAAGACTAAAGGAAAACAGTAGAAATGACTATTTAAAGATAAAATACAGAAAACAAATAAATTCAAAGAAAACTAAGTAATTGAGACAAGAAATATATACAAGACATAAGATACAAACATCGACAAGAATTAAAAAGGACACTTAGCTTTTGCAAGCCACCCTAGCTTGAACTTTTCCAGTTCCAACGACTCTCTGACCCCTTTTGAGAGGTCTATAACCTCTACGGCATTTTGCTTTGGGTATTGGAGAGGGCCAAAGGGTTTAGAATGGGGTTCATTGATTCTGAGACCAAGTAAGGTCTCAGATTTTATTTTTCTTTGTAATCGGTGGGGTTCAAGGGTTGTGGGTGGTATGGTTGGGGATAGGGACAGAAGAGGGTCACCTGAGGCCAATTTGGCCAGATTCCGGTGAGTTTCAGGACTTAGGATTAGTTTAGATTTAATATTTGAGCTGGTCTTTTAGGATTTGAAGGATATGGCTTGGATGGTTGGAAGGGGGGGTGGTTCAGGGGTGTAACTTTGGGTTGGTTTGGGGTTGGGTCGTCAGAGACAGTGGTGCCGGCGATCCTTCTTTTGAATATTCTAGAAAATGAGGACTTGTTCGAAGGCAGATGACCACGGGAAGGGAAAGAGGGGGTCAAGGTGGTCCGGTGGTTTAAATTTGGGGTGGTTTGGTGACCGGCCGCCGCCATGAGGCGATTTCCGGTGGCTGCATTAGGGTGGTTGCTAGGTGGTAACGGTGGTCTCATGGTGGAGGTGGGGTGGTGTATATTGTACGAGGAAGAAGAAAGGTTTGTCTCTGATTCCATAGAGATGTTTGGACATATATATGTGATCTTGGGCAGTGTTTCAGGGCCGTTGGATGGCCTGTTGATCAACGGTTGAGATGAGTGGCCCCTAAAACAGTATCATTTTGGGGCGATTGTGTGTGGACTGGGTCGAGGACCCATTTTTGGGCTGGGCATGGGTATTTTACAAGGTAAAAAAGGATTTAGGCCACCCAGGTCTGGCCCAATTTGTGGCCAGCCTGGGTGGTTATACATTTTGTTTTGTTTTGTTGTTGTTTTTATTTATTTAATTCCTAATTATATTTTAAAACTCCTAATTAACTTAAATCAACTTAATAACTACCTATTTATGCAATCACAAAAACAAAATGCAACAAACTAGAAACACACAAAACTGCAACACAATTAAAATACCGGAAGTACTAATTTTTTGTATTTGCAAAAATAAACCTAATTACCAATTAAACTAGCAAAAATATGAAATTAAATCCTAAATTCTTATGCAATTTGTATATTATATGAATTTATGCATGCGTTACTAAAAACACACTAACACGCACAATTAAATCCTAAAAATAAATATTAAAAAGGAAAAATCCTGAACCTGAGAGTTCCATAGGAGTCGTCTTAACAGGGAAAAAATCATATGCTCACAACCATCGTAAGCAAAAGTAAAATTCGACCTTGTTCGAATTAACAACTCAACGTTCGACCTCGCTCGAAATCATCACGGGTCATAATTTGACCTCGTTCAATTCACACCCATGCGACCCCCGGCCATCGCCAAGCAAAAGTAAAATTCGACCTTATTCAAATTAACAAGTCAACATTCAATCTCGATCGAACTCATCACAGGTCATAACTCGACCTCGTCCGACTTTATACCTATGCGGCTCCCGACCATCGCAAAGCAAAGTTAGAATTCGACCTCGCTCGAATTTATAAGTAAAAACTGACTCCGTCTAAGTTGGCAAGTCAGAATTCGACCTTGCTTGAATTTACAAGTCAAAACTGACTCCCAAGTTGGCGAGACAAAATCGATCGAATTAACAAGTCCAAATTGACTTTGCTCAAATTCGCAAGACGAAATGTGACCCTGCTCGAGTTAGCAAAGTCAAGTTCAAATTAGCAGGTCAAATTCGATCTCGCTCTAATCAACTATAAGAAGTCAGGGACGTATTTTGAGAAAATTTGAGAAAGTCACGGAGAAGGGAAGGGAAAGCTAAAAACATACAAATGAAGATGGGACAACTATTTCATTCAAAGAAAAGATAAGTATCTTACAAAGGGCCAAAAGGGGGGGGGGCACCCAGCCAACCAAGTACCAAAACAAAATAAAACTAACTTCAAAAGGACAAATTAAAAGCACAAAGGTTTAACTCAGCATCAACACTATCCACACTGCCACCTCTCTTCAGGCTCGATCCGGCTGCTTCGTCTCCACCATCCCCCCAACATCGTCATCATCGAAAGCAAGCTCATCCTCGACCTAAGCGTCTTGGTCAGCCTCCGGTATCGCATGTTTATAACCATAGGCAAGACGAGCCTCGCAATAATCGAAGACCAAGAAAAAGAATTTGGAAATAGCTCGATAGAATTTTTACTAATGATGAATGGATGCATAATTTCCAAAGCAATTACATAAGGCATCTAGCTAGAACTGGCTCAAGTCATCGACCTCTACTTATGAAATGTCATAATGAGCAACATGAAGCTGTTAAATACTTCAGATTTCTTAATCTCTGGGTGAACAACCAGATTTCTTAGAAGTAGTCCAGAACAACTGGAACATTCAGGTTAGCGATAATGCTTCGTGGAGACTAAAATACAAGCTGCAAACATTGAGTAAGAAACTTGGCCAGTGGTCCAGGGATAGCTTGGATGACATCTATGGCCAGTTAAATCTATGGGAAATCAAAGTGCAACAACTTGAAGAATTAGATCTTCATATTAATAATGAAGACATCTGGAGGAATTAAATAAAGCTCATGCGGAATATGTTAAATGGCTTGGAATACATAAAAGATATCAAGGCAAAAATCAAAGATAAGATGGTTCCAAGAAGGAGACTAAAATACTAAATATTTTCATAGCGTGCTTAAAGACAAAAGAAGAAGATTGCACCTCCACCGAATTAAAAATCACAGGAACATGTGGGTCAAAGAGGATGACAAAATAGCGAGGACTGCCATAAAATATTTTGAAGGTTTTTTTAACATGGGTAATCTTGGAATGCATCCCCAGTTGTATCTCAGCGGAGGAAAATAAGACTCTGATTACTATCCCTTCAATGGATGAAATCAAAGAGACTGTCTTCAGTTTGAATGCTAATAGTGAAAGGGGCCCGGACGGCTTCAATGGGGTCTTCTTTTAAAGCTGGTGGTAGATTATCAAAGAAGACATACTTACCTTTTTCAATTCTTTAATGGAAAAATCCTCACAAAGTTCTACGCTCATTCTTGCTTGGTTTTAATACCAAAAGTTGAGTCCCCAACCAACTTCTCTGAACTAAGGCCTATTAGTCTGACCAATTTCACAACCAAGATTATTTCTAAGGTATTAGCAGCAAGACTCAACATTTTCCTCCCAAGAATAATCTCTCACAAACAAAGTGGTTTTGTAAAAGGAAGGCTCATTATAGAAAACATTATGCTTGCTCAAGAAATTGTCCAAGATATTGGCAAAGATAACAGGGGAGGAAATATTATCATGAAGCTAGACATGGCTAAAGCGTATGATAGGTTATCTTGGCTTTCTTAACCTCAGTTTTGAGAAAGTTTGGCTTTGCAGAAGAATGGATAGATATCATATGGATATTAATATCGGATGTTTGGTACTCTATAGTGGTCAACCGCTCCAGGAGGGGTTTCTTTACCTCCTCTCAAGGCCTGAAATAAGGAGATCCTCTCTCTTCCTCTTTGTTTATCATTGCAGCTGAAGTCCTCACTATATCTCCCAACAATCTCACTTCTAATCCTAACTTCACTCCTTATCACATGAACCAAAGAGGCCCCAAAATCAATCACCTTGCATACGCGATTATGTTGTAATGTTCAGTGGGGCAACAATAAGCCTATAAGGATGATCATGAAGCAGATTAATAAATATGAGAAGGCCTCTGGTCAAAAAGTCAACAAAGAAAAAAGGTTTTTCCTCATTAACCCCAAAGCAAGAGTCCATAGAATCAATAGAATGAGGGAAGCCACTGGTTTTAAGAACAAAAAATTTCCCTTCAACTATCTTGGCTGCCCATTATATATGAGGAGAAAGAAACTTTCTATTTCGATCCAATAGTAGACAAAATCACTAAGATACTGAATGGATGGCAAGGAAGAGTTTTGACTTGTGGGGGGCGTATTGTCCTCATCAAAAGTGTTCTCCAATCTCTGTCGATCTATACCATATTTGCTATATGCCCCCCAAAGGGAATTTTAAGACTAATTGAAAGATATCTTGCTAAATTTCTCTGGGGTTTTGCAGGTGACAAGAGGAAATATCATTGGAGCTCGTGGAGGAATCTTTTCATTCCAAAGGATGAGGTAAGAATTGGTGTGAGGTCCATGGAAGACATCAACAACACTCTCGCCATGAAAAGATGGTAAAGTTTTAGAACTGTGGACTCACTATGGGATTCTTACCTTAAAGCAAAATATTGCGTCAGATACACCTGGTATCTGAAAATGGACATCGGAGAACCCACATACATGGAAACATATGACTCTAATAAGGAACAAAGTGGAAAGCAAAATTCATTGGAAAATCAACAAAGGAACATGTAGCTTTTGGTGGGAAAATTAGGCGGGAATAGGTGCTCTTGCAAATCATTTTCCCAACAAAAGAACAAGCAAGAACACCATGTTCAGGGAATTCATAACAGAGGAGAGTTGGGATACGACAAAGTTGGCCAATACTCTTTGACGACTACACAACAGTACAAATTAGAGACATTGTTCTTGGAGATCCTAATAAAGATGACTATGCCATTTGGGTCACAAATTCAACTGGACACTACACTACCAAGAGTGCCTAGCGGACGATCAGAAGTAGAAAGCAGAAGGATGAAGCTTTAAATAGGCTATGGCTCAACAATATTCCTTTCAAAATCTTTGTTCTCTCGTGAAGACTATGCTTAGATAAGCTTCCTTTTCAGTGAATTTATTGCTAAATTTGGTAATCAGATTGTTTCGAGATGCAGGTGTTGCCAGAGTCCTAAAGAGGATTCCATTCAACATGTCTTCATTGAGGAAGACACTGCAAAATTTCTGTGAAACACCTTGGGAGCCCTTATAGGCATTAAAAATGAAAACTAGCCAGTTAAGAGAGCCCTCAGAAATTGGTAGGATGAGAAACCAAAGAACAAAATCCATAGATTCATTCTTTGTACAGTTCCATTAGCAATCAACTAGGAAATTTGGAAAAATTTGACAGCATGTCGATATAGAGATCAAAAGAAGTTTCAACCAAGGAAAATGGAGTACCAAATAATGAGGATTGTTCAAGCAGTATTGTTTATGGCCTTCCTCAAATGCAGCATGACGGATTCATGGCCAATTTTCTGTGAGAAAGTAGAACGGTATAATCCTACTCCGATAGTACAT
Organism: Nicotiana benthamiana; assembly: GCA_034376525.1. Taxonomy (NCBI): domain Eukaryota; kingdom Viridiplantae; phylum Streptophyta; class Magnoliopsida; order Solanales; family Solanaceae; genus Nicotiana; species Nicotiana benthamiana. The sequence continues at coordinate 99,753,182 of CM067338.1, forward strand.
CAAGTTACTTGGCAAAAACCACTTAATGGAAGGATTAAAATCAATATTGATGGTAGCTACTTACATGAAACGAGAAGCGCTGGAAATAGAGATATTGCGCCAAAAAGAAAGTGATCCAATTATGGCTTTCTTCCTTTCAGTCCAAAGCAACAACAACAATAGCACGAAAGCAATGGCTGCCAAAGTAGGAATTCAATGGTGTATCAAACAGGGGTATAATGACTTCTATTTGGAGATAGACTCACAAATAGTGGCCAATATGCTCAATGACTGATACACTGATAGCCTTCACTTGAAAGGCATGATTGAGGAAATAACCAGGATAAGGCACAATGTTGTTGAAATTAATATAGCTCACTGCTTCAGAGAAGCAAGCCAAGTGGCGGATACTTAAGCAAAAAATACAGCAAAAAACGGGAGTAGTGGCTACTAGTACACATTTCAACAGCTCCTAGGAAATGCCAAAGGTCCTTTCCAGCTTGATAAATGGCAACTACCTAGCTTTAGAATTAGGTACGATAAGGACAATTTCTTTATAAGTTGATGTATATTCTTTTGCTGATATGAAAGATAAGATATAATTCCAGTACCTTGCCTTTCATATTTTTCTGTATGAGGTAAGGTTCATATTCTCCTCTTTTGTACATAATCCTTTTTTGTCGAAATAGACATGTTAGGGGTCTCGCCAACCCTCCCCCCTTCCCCACCCCACTCCAACCAAACACTACAGGGGCAGAACCTGGGTGATTGGCTTTAATTAAAAAAAAGAAGATTACCGTATCCACTAATAGTGTTAAAAAAATCAACTTGTTATAATATGTCACTTACCTTATTTTCAGGTTATTTATCACACTTTTTATGCATATAATTATCTGTAATTAATATTTTAGGTGACCTGATAGTATTAAAAAACAGTATATTGTTAAAATACATTGACTATAAAATATCCTTTATAGTGTGGGTGCATAAATGTTAAATGTATCCTTATTGATTTTTAGGAAGATTAGAGCACACTTAAGACTATAGTAAACACTAGAAGAATTTTCTCCAGCCTTGGAATATCACGATGGACTTTTTATATTCTTGGACCACATAAACTAATTAAGACAAAAAAAAAAACATTAAAAAAATCTAATCTAATTGGTCAACATGAACCTCATAAAGCTTGTTCCTCATAGTTTTTTTCTCGATTTCATAAGAAATGGACGGGTGTCTAACTCAATCCAAGCTCATGAAGAAAGAATTATTCAAAATTATATAAGGAGATAATTTCTTCTATCAAGTTTATTGAAGCGAGAATAATATGATATGAGAGTTTAACATAGAATAAATCAAGAATACAGATAAGTTTGATTGTGATATCATGGAAAAAAATGAATATTAGGTCTAACTCAATTCAAAAGTTAATTCATCAGATCTGTTATAAATAGAATCATATTTAAGGTGAATGTCTATATTTAGAGAGATTCTAGGGTGTACTACTTGGTGGCTAAGTCTCCACCTCCCTATAAATAAAGGGGTTCTCTCCCATTGTAAATCACCCCTAAGTATCAATAAGAATACTCCTCTCGCTCTACTTTTCTCTCTATTGTTCTTGTTCTTGTATTATTGTTCTTGTTCTTATATTATTTCATAACACGTTATCAGCACGAGTCTCTAAACAACCGAGATAAGCAAATATAGAATCAATTACGTTGATGGTGGAAGCTCGAGTATTTTATATGTGAATCAATTTGCTTCAATTGTCCAGGGAGTGTCTTTTTCATTTTTCCTATAAATTCTCACTTTAAATAGTATAATTTACGGTTCCTTATTTCTCAATGCTGTGAGAAAATATAAATGATGAATTGCATTTTATTGCTCCTCGGTGGTGAATCGTGTGAATATTTTATGGCATCAGTATCCAGAAATTAGTTTGTAACTGATATTTTATGACAATGTAACCTATATTTGTGGTGTATGGTATTAATTTCTTGAAGTTATCTCTATCGCTTGAGGTATATTTGTAGTTTGCAGTATTAGTATTCATAGGTTAACTATGCTGTTAATTTCATAATTTTTAATGGTACTTAAAGCTAGTTCTTTGTCGAAAAAAAAAAAGCCAATCGCATGATTGATTTCTCTGTTATTACAGGTCAGAATTTGTAAGGAGAAAACAACTGGTCAGGTTTCCATAATGCCATAATGGTCATGATTCATGAACAATTGCTCGGATGGCCAAATACTTAGCTAATTCTAATGTAAGTTGTTCCATGAACTTCCTTCATAATTAAATTCTGGATTTAAGGTAAGTAATTTACTTTTCTCTTTCAAATTCTTGAAATTCTACGATTTGATTTCATATACAAACATAGACAACAAAGTTTGATTACAACTCTAATGGAGTTTGTAAGAAATTACACTCATATGAAGTGGTAAAATTTCTATGCCTTGCCATGATCAAATTCATGTATGATTGTGGGCAAAGAATTAAAAATCCGTCCAATTGAATTTGCTCCATTCCCTTTAGAGAATGTGATAGCAGTATGTGATAAGTCTGAAAGAAGACAAAATTATTACCATGAAGGTATCAATGAATGTGGACGTGGCAATAGACGAAATTATAATCGTCATTATTGTGGTAATGAGAACAATAAGGATTCTCAAAATAATCTTTCACTTTATGAAAGTAATATTTGACATGAGATTATATATAGCACATACAGATGATTATGATCCATTCCTTGAAGTGAATGTGATAATTGTAATAAAGCCCGTAATTATGAACACGCTATTGATGTAATTTTGTTTTATGTCTGACATTATGAAAAGAAAGTCCGTTGCCCTTGAAATTTCGGGCAAGAACTATATGACATGGGTGTTGGATGCTGAAATCCATTTGGATGCAATGGGTCCTGGAGACGCCATTAAAGACAGAAATAATGCATCTACCCAAGACTATGCTAAGGCCTTGATTTTCTTGCGCCATCACCTTGATGAAGGTTTGAAACTGTGCTAAGGCCTTGATTTTCTTGCGCCATCACCTTTATGAAGGTTTGAAACTGTGCTAAGGCCTTGATTTTCTTGCGCCATCACCTTGATGAAGGTTTGAAAATTGAATATATCACAGTCAAAGATCCACCTATCTTGTGGAATGGCTTAAAGGAAAGATATGACAACTTGAAGTTGGTCACTATGCCACAAGCACGATACGATGAGTATCCAAAAGCAAATAGTTCGTAAAATATAAGTTATCGCTGCGGTGGAAAAGGGCACGGATCAAAAAAAAATTTACCGTGTACCAAGACATTTGGTTGAGCTTTATCAAACATTGTTTTCATTAAAAACACTGTGCTATACAGTTACATGTAGTAACTTATTCATGATTAATGTACTACAGCATAGAATAAACTAATTACTATTCATTTAAAATATCTACATTCATAAATTAGTTTAAAACATAACTAATATTATGTCAGGCCTTCTAGCCTTTGGTTTCGTTCGCATTACATCCATATCCATATCACTACTGTTACATAAGCGAACACATTTTTTTTTAGTAATTACTGTTGCTGTTACTTTTCACTTTACATAAAGTATACATCATATACATTACACATAATTGTATCGATACTTATGACCATAACTGCAGAAGCACACACCCGTTTATTTATTTTCATTTGTTAATTCTCATGGCTTTGATTTTTGATGTTTACTATTGAATTATAGAAATTCTCCAGAGATAAGTATCATTTCTAGACTTGTGCACCTCTGCGCTACAATCCGTTTACATTATATCAATTATCTTACATCATTTGTAATTTTTCTGCATACACAGTAATAATGTATATGTGACTATTAAATAATTGTTTTACAATAAACGTTTTAAATCATTTGATACGATATTCAAAGAGAAGAAATATTTCTCTCATTTAAGTATGTGTAAGGAAGATGTTACTACAATTTCTGGTAGTAGTAAATTGATTGAAGGCTCCTGGAGAGCAACTATAACTCTGCCTAAAGGAACAATATCTTAGAGAATGCAATGTTCTCCTCCAAGTCTAAGAGGAACTTGTTGAGTTTTAGAGATATCATTCAAAATGGATATCAGATTGAGACAATACATGAGTATAATCTTGAATACCTCATTTACTCATGAAAAAGACGCTGCCCACTTCGGTTTGGGGTCACGCCATTTTGCATGCAACAATGCTAGTTCATCGGCTGCCCACTTCGGTTTGGGGTCAGCCCATTTTGCATGCAGCAATGCTAGTTCGTCTCTGACTGACGAATTGTCACAAATATTCCCCGTTGCAATTAGTTTTGGGTCATGAACCTAAGATATCCCATTTAAGAATTATTGGATGCGCAGTATATGTGCCTGTAGCACCGCCATACCGCACCAAAATGGGTCCGCAAAGAAGGTTAGGAATATATGTTGAGTTTGAATCGTCCTCCATTATTCGCTACCTCGAAACATTGACAGGGGATTTGTACACTGCACGATTTGCAGACTGTCAATTTGATGAGACACTTTTTCCCAAAATTAGGGGGAGAAGTTGGTGAACCCAAACGGGAAATTTTGTGGAAAAATGCATCATTATCTCATCTTGATCCACATACCTCCATTTGTGAAAATGAGGTGCAAAAGATTATCCAGTTACAAAGAATAACAAATCAACTGCCAGACGCATTTACAGATTTGAAAAGGATAACAAAATCACATATCCCCGCAGTGAATGTGACAACATCTGATTCACGAATACATATTCATTAATTGAAGAATATGAACATGAAATTGGTATAGAATATACCACACTCACCCCTAGAAGAGGTTTGAGATGATACCACACTCACCCCTAGAAGGAGGTTTGAGATGATATATGGCATGAATGATCGTTGGTCACGTACCTATTGTACGCCAAGGTATTTTGGAAATATGACTATTAAAGGACAATGATAATGCAAGAAACATATCTTGCATATAAGTTTGACATGACCATAATGGTATAACTTTCTCTTTAAGAAAGATATTCACCACATGGATGTTGATGAATTTGTGGTAGTACAAAATTAATTGAGAGCTCTAGAAGAGCCAATTATTACTATGTTGGAGAAACACAATTGAGTATTGTGCTGTAGTAAGTCTCAAAGAAACTTATTCAGTTTCCAAAGTACACGCGAAAGCGCTGATTATATTGAGACTATAAATAAAGGAAAGATTTGATATCTTCTATTACTACAACTTGTAGCGGGATAATTTGTATATGAAAAGCTACCCGCTTTATTCTCCAGTTTGTACTACACAAACAAAAGAATGCCACAATAAAGTGGATATCTATTGGTATAAAAACCCATGCCATAATAAACCTGAAGTTTATTGATAAGTGCACATGTCATGGTGTAAATTTGAAGTTTACCAATATTGATAATTTATTCAGTTGACATTTGGGTTAGCCATCTCATTTTAAGTATGATGTGCAATAATAGAGAATTCACATGGGTAAATATTAAAGAACTAGAAAGTTCTTTACGAATTCTCTTGTATCACTTGTTCTCATTGATTAATTGACCAACTAAAGAGTTCGGGTTGAAGCCCATAAATTCTGGAAATATCAAAGGTGAATATGGGCCCATTCACCTGCCATGTATACCACATATGATGCATCTATGATATGGTTACATGCGCAATTGTTATTAACCCGCAGCCTGGCCGGTGCTTGCGAGGTAAATTGCTCAGTAATATAACTTCGAGCATAATTTCCAGATTCTCTATTCAAGATAGTTCATCTTGATAAGTTGGTTTATATCAAAGTTGGTTTAGCAAGATAATTATTGAGTGCCTCCACTTAATAGCTAAACTGTTTCTTATGAGAACAAAGTTATATATATCAGTTTGATATACGTTGTATACGAGAGTATATTCTCCACTCACAAGTGGTTCAGGGTCAGGAACCAAATAATTTCATCTTATTATTAATGTGCTGTGTATATTGACATGATAATGCACAAAGATGATTTCTCAAAGTTGAGGAAACAAGTTAGCTTTTCTAACATGAGGGGGAGACATGATAAACAATTGAGAAAAGGTTACATGGGATGAATTATCATTTGTATACGTAGATCCCCGAATATCATGATATGAACCTGAAGTTCATAAAAGGATAATTCAATTGCAACATATTGCAAAGCATGCTATACGCATTTGCTGACCCAAAGAAAGTAACTATATTCTCACTACAAATGCTCATATTAAGTCCTAGAAGGACAAAGTCTTTGATACGCTTAAAGCGTATAGACAAATCGGTTTCAAAATAACTTCTTAATAAAGAAGATGAGCAAATGATCAAAGTGATCATAATAAAGTCAATGGTATGTGTAATCAGTTTTCGATATCTTATTTGTTTAGCATGACATGAAAACTTGATATGCATCTAAGTCTATAATATGGCTTATATGACTTAACTTATATGTCAATCCATGAAAGATTGAAGTTGCTTGAAGCATATACAATTCTTGGTCCTGAAGTACCACATCCTAAGTGCAACTTGTGTACATATGTATCTTGCTATAACTATAAGCATGATGGCATCGAGAATACCTCTATGGAGATATTGAAGAGTCATTCCACGATATTATATGAAGATGTTCATATCTATCAAGAATGATAATTTCAAGGTGCGGAATATTTATTCAAATCAATATGGCTGATTTATTTATCAAATCTCTACAAAAGATCGTTTTGAAGATGGTGCACAAGATTGGAATGCAAATGCTCAAGGATGTGAATTGATGCTCTTTTCAGGGGGAGTTAATGCGCGTTGCACTCTTTTTCCCTTACAAGGTTTTGTCCCACTGGGTTTTTCTTGCAAGGGGTTTAACGAGGCAACCAATAGGCGCATATTCAAACATGTGTACTCTTTTTCCTTTTCTATAATTTTTTCCCATTGGGTTTTGGTTTAGTTAAGGTTTTAACGAGGCACATTATTGAATAGACATTCAAGGGGGAGTGTTATAAATAGAATCCTATTTAAGGTGAATGTCTATATTTAGAGAGATTCTAGGGTGTACTACTTGGTGGCTAAGTCTCCACCTCCCTATAAATAAAGGGGTTCTCTCCCATTGTAAATCACCCCTAAGTATCAATAAGAATACTCCTCTCTCTCTACTTTTCTCTCTATTGTTCTTGTTCTTGTATTATTGTTCTTGTTCTTATATTATTTCATAACAAGATCAAAATTGTCTTAAATCATATAACCAAAAAAACAACTCATTTTCTCAACCGATATAAGACAATCTAACAAAGTTTTTGCTTCATAAACTTTATCACATCATAAACTTCAAAATTGCCTGTCATTATTTTGTAAAAACTAACTATAGCCCACTATATACCTAACTAACGATGGCAATATCTGCATTATGTTAAGCTTTACCTTGTCTTTCTTATTATCGACATTTTCAAACAACGACATTGCACAAAGATTCATCGTTAATGTAAAATTTTGAGATTCATCTAATTTACTGGTATAAATAATAGATATGAATTACTTTGTACTATCACTCAAGTGATACTTGAATTGTTCAAGAGAAGTTTTTCTACCGATAGGAACAATGCCCTTCTTATTTGCAAAAAAAACTTCTGAATTATCATCATATCATTAGGTGCATAAAGCAAATCTTGGTACGAGGATGTTGTTTCCCACATTTCATACCTTATTTTTGGGCTTAAAATTTATGACTCATTCGTCCTTCGTATCTAAAGATAGATGGCAAAAGGGCAGATCTCGCAGTTAAATAAGAAGACGATCGATAATTTTGCAATTATTTAGAACTTCCCTCAACCATTATCAAAAGACTTAATGGTGTAATTAGAGACGGAGCCGGAATTTGAAGTTTATGGGTTCTAAACTTGCCGCTGAACCCATAGTTCGTCATAGTTACTAAGTTCACAATCTAATACAGATATAGAGTTTAAGCAAAAGTTATTGGATTTGTCCGAACCCGTACTTTATATACTCCCTCCCCTAGGGATAGTGCTACTTCATAACTACTGATTTAAAATCTTGAAGTCACATCTAAATAAAAAGACAAAATAACTCATGACTTGTAGTGGCTGAAGAAGAAGAGAAGAGTCTAACATGAAAGATACAAACCCATTAGACTAGCCAAGGAGACTGCCTGGTGATCAAACAAGAATGCTGGTAATTGTCACATAATACAATATTTTTAGCCTCTAAGAATGAAGCAGGCAAGTCATCCTTGGCTATCAAAGGGATTCTTACCTTCATGTAAGACCTCTCTTCTTTTCTCAATATTTCTGCATGCTATAATTCTAATTTCCAAGATACTATTTATAGCCAAAATGAGAATGGAAATGTACTTCTTTAATTCTACTTTTCTCTCTTCTCCTCATAGCATGCATGCATGAACTGTCATTATCCCATAAAGGGGAATATGTTCCCAGGATCTTGAGAACATGAAGACACGCCCTTATTTGCTTTATGACATTTGAAGGAGACAGAATTTCAACGAGGACAAGAACAATTTTTGAATTTGTCTATCAATTTGTACTATATGTTTCATGGGGTCAAAGACTAAAAAGAAATTTGTATTTGTTTACGCGACGAGTACAACTAAGGAGAAATATAAAAAAAAAAATATATATTCTTGTTGAGAGTCAAACTCAAGATCTCCACTAACTAAGTGAACGCTCTAACCAACTGAGCTACAAGAGTTTGCTGCTCTCCTAAGAAGAACTTTCATAAACCACTGTAGTTTAGAGCTCAGTAACTATTATTTGACTAGTTACCACTAATAGCTATTATTCAATTGTTGTATTCAAATGTGCAAAGAGTATAATATGTATCGATATTTGTTCGTGCAACGAATTCAACTAAGGCGAAATATAAATATATAAAAAATAAAATGTTCTTGTTGAGAGTCGAACTCAGTTCAAAACAATTAATCTCTTATTTCATGAATTTTCTATAAAATCCAAATATAACTATGAATAGTAAACTTACTAAAAGTATAGTTACGAATGGTAAATACAATATAAATATTTGATGTGTTGCGTAATTTTCCGTACAGAATTACATACTTTCTTAGAGAAAATGAGAAGGGCTGGGAGCTTTTCACTGGATAGGTAAAAATAGCACGGTATAGTCAGTTTTCCGACTGGTCAATCAAAAATAGTCAGCGTTTACCAAGTCAATGAAAAATAGCCACTATTTTGCTGCAATAGAGACTGGTCCAGCATAATATACTCGAGTTCAGTGCATTTGTGTATGAACTCCAACATATTATGCTGGACCGGTATAATTTTCTGGCTCTAGTATAATATACTGGAGACTATAATATACTGGAGACTGAAGTACCAGTGCTCCAAACTCTAGTATATTATACTATATCAGTATACTTATTGGAACTCCAGTATATTATGTTGGAGTTCTAGTGTACTTATGCTGGAACTCCATCATATTATGCTGGAGTTCCAACATACTTATCCTGGAACTCCAGTATAATATGCTAGAGTTCAAGTATACTTATTCTGGTGCTCCAGTCTCCATTATATTATATTGGACTAGTATACTTGTTGGAACTCCAGTATATTATGTTGGAATTCTAGTGTACTTATGCTGGAACTCCATCATATTATGCTGGAGTTCCAGCATACTTATCCTGGAACTCCAGTATAATATGCAAGAGTTCAAGTATACTTATTTTGGTACTTCAGTATAATATACTGGAATATTTTTCGGATTTTGAATAATATTTTTGTTCAAATTTATTTTTATATGAAAAATAAATAAATTCAATTACTTTAAAAATTAAATTATTTTTGAACGATGAATTATAAATCTGACTACTTTTAAATTTTTGCCGCTGCATAGCATAAGGATTGTGATAAGATGGCTTACTCATTTTTTGGCCAACCTTTGGAGAGTAATGATAGCGAATGCTTGTGATATTCCCCATTCTACCTTTCGGCTTTGACCTCTCATAATTCATAAAAGGTAGAATAAAATACATGACAGATATATTTGACTTCTGAAAAAGGCTTAGTTCTATTTGTGGGACAAAAAAGAATCCAACAATAGTAAGTTGTCCCTACGGATGGAAAATAGGCGGTTCAGAACGGATATGACTGGATCGAAATAAATAAATGCAAAAATTGATAAGTTATTCGATCTAATCACATTTAATATGGATAAAAATAATTAATCGATAAATAATATGAATATCCATATTAATTATTATCCATAGTTTCTTCAATGATCATTTTTGAAAAGATTCCTAGTCTCGAAAACTTGATTAATTCTCAATTTAAAGTTTTACAAATATAAAAGTTAAACTCATTAGCTATCCATTTTTTAAGTGGATAATATGGTTCTTATCCATATTTTATTTGATCCATTTTTAAAAATTCATGATCCAACCCATTGTTAATAGATAATGTGAATGGATAACTATAAAAAGTCAAAATTGTTCCTATGCTATCGAAAATTTTGTCACGTTTATACCTATTTCTACTATTGGTCCAAATATATGCATGTCGTTAAGAAAGTAAACAAAATCGTCCCTAACCTTAACGGTTGTCCATGACTCAGCAACTAAAATGACACGGTGGATTCCATGCCACTATTTATTTTTCATCTGTAATAATAAATAACTAAACCCACTAAAATTAGTCTTCTTCTCTAATTCTCTAGATTCAAGGCAAAAAAATTTAACCAATTCTAATTTAAATAACAAATTGCAGCTTTGAATAGTTTTAGCATTCCAATCTCATATTTTTTGTTCTATTCCGTCCAAAACAGATTAAAATTTTCCAAAACGATTCTCACCCGATTGAGAATGGGGTGTGCTGTTTTTTTCTTCTTTTTCTGTGTCCCACTCTCTCTTTATTTTCTTATTTTTATTTTTACATTTTGCTTACATCAAAAATTGTAAGTGATCGATTTGGCAATTGTATATAAGTGACATACTGACAATTGCTATAACATTTTTATCTTTCTTTAAGGAAATAACTTGTTTAATTTGAGAAAATGCAATACCCTTCATTTATTTGAGTTTCGATTTGGTTTTAGTGGTCAACTCTTCAGTTATACTTTATATTTATAATTCTTTTCTTTTCTGTCGAAAGACATTTTTTCCAAATTTTTTGGAGAATTTGAATTTATTAAGAAAAAAGTAAAGACTGTTTTGGTTTATTCAAAATTGCATGTAGTTTCTAGTTAAGGGAAACCAAATGAAGGTGACGGTAAGTAGGCCAATACATACTCTAATTGCTTTGACAGGAAAACTCAATTTTAACTAGTGCATGGGTTATGTAATACACTCGAGTCATAGTGGTTACAAAATCAATATTCCAACTAAAATAATTTAGTGGATTTAGTTACTTATTATTAGAGATGAAATAATAGTGAATGGAGTCCAGCGTATCGTATTAGTTGCTGGGACATGGACATCTATTAAGATTAGGACGATTTTGTCTACTTTCTTAACGACATGTGTATATTTGAACAAAAAATAGAAACGAGTATAAGTGTGACTATTTTTCGATAGTATAGAGACGATTTTAGGCTTTTTCCCTTTCTTTTATCCATTTTGCAACCACTAGATGTCTCCATTACTAATACAGTAGTGTTATTATTATTGACAACCCGCGTCTGGAACTAAATGAAGCATCCTCTATTTATTGTTTCCGATAACAAAGAAATTGGCTATTATAGTTTTGAAGCTCTAGATAATAGGCTTGTTCCTCTACCGTTTCCACTTAAATACCTCATACTTGCGTCCCTCTACCTTTTTACACTTAAATACCATACCCGATTCCGCAAATGAAACATCATCTTCCCTGCACAACCATATTTTCACGACTCTTCCACTGATACATTCTATTTGCTTGGCAACTTCAGTATTATGATCCACATCTGCTATAACTCGCTGAATATGCGAGTCAAAGATGAAAGAATTTTATCAGTTCCAACCGAGAGGTTGTGAGTTCGAGTCTCCCCAAGAGCAAGGTGGGAAGTTCTTGGAGGGAAGGATGCTGGGGGTCTATTTGGAAACAACCTCTCTACCCAAGGGTAGGGGTAAGGTCTGCGTACAAACTACCCTCCCCAGACCCCACTAAGTGGGATTATACTGGGTTGTTGTTGTTGTAATAAGTTAAATAAGGTCATTCCCCCCGGGGAACTGCCCTCAAAACACCTTCAGTTGGCTTATTTTTCTTTCAGATAGATAGATAGATAAACGCTAAAGACCAATGACAAGCCAGAATTCCAACTATATACAAATCTAAGCTATCCATATACCAACCAATGAACTTGCTTTAAACTCAACATTGCTGCTTTGTCCTAAATTCTTCTGCGGAAGCTGATTTGGGAAAACTATGAGAAGACATGGATCCATGAGAGAATGATAGGCCTTCTTGTCCTTTGCTAAGCATTTCCCATATAGCTTTCGACAAAACAAATATTCTATGAAATCTTTTTAAACAACATGAAGTATGTAATTCAAAAATCGTAATTATTACTTCATGTAAACCAATGTGGTGGTGGTGGGGGGGGGGGGGGGGTGTATCTATTAATTATTCAATCAAAATACACAAATTGGTACAATTTGGTGTGGGATTTTCAAAACTTACAGCTTACTTGTAAGGCTAGGATGTTAACATGGTCAACTAGTGAGATCACCATTTCAGGCCAATGCTTGTAAGGTCGGAACATGTACTGTACACACAAAGAGTGTTGTTCCTCCTTGATTACAAGGGTTGTTCGAGTGAAAATTGAAACGACTTAGCCTTTATCTCTTCAAGGATGACATATAGAAACCCTGCAACAGCATATGTGATGGTGGCCACATTTTATTTGCCATCTCCAAGTTTGTAATTAGTTCTGTCACTTGAGATGGCAACATGTAAACTTCATCTGTTTGATTCTTGGTCACCCATTCTTCTACTTTTCTGCAAAGAGTTTGATCTCAGCCAAGGAGCTTTTGAAAAGGATGGGGACAGGAGTCGTTTGTAAGAAGTGCATAAATTGAATTAAGAGAAGAAAATAGCCAAAGGAATGTGTGGCATACAACAATGTTGAAACAGATACGTAATAACAAATCTTATCAATGATTTTCTTATTTTCAGTAAGTCCTACAAGATTTATGTAGAGATCCTTTAGATGATTTTTAATATAAAATGCAATGCCAGCTTCTTAAGGATCTATTTGGCCTTTTATATGTAACACGACAACATCTTGGAGAGTGTTGTTCAAAAACAATTTCTTTTCAAAATGTTAGCAACCATCTGAAGCTATCTAAAACTTTTGAAACAGTATACCTTTTTCAAAATCATCTCAGGATGTCAATAATTTAGTATTTCATGCCAACTTATATTTAAATATGGCAACTACTTATAGTACTTGAAACCCAGTTGATGCACATATATAACTTGTAAGGTCCAAAAGCTTGAACACCAACCTCTTCCCCACCCCCTCAGCTTCCCCTGCGCAGCATAAAGGCGGAGATAGAGGGAAGACAACCTATAAACATATGCAGAAGACATGAAAAGACAGAAGAAAAGACCAGCTAGCTTAGAGAAGCAATCACCTCGGTTCAGGTTCCATGTCCTTGATATTCGCAGAGAATAATAACTTGACAATCGGGTACATATTGAACTTAGCAGCTGGTTCCATGTCACGCATGTAACATCCACTATAACACCATGCATTTGGGTTCAGGAGAACAATTTGTGAAAGTGGACTTTTGGTGTGCATATCTCTGACAACAGTCCGAAATGATAGTTCATCTTGTGCAGCTTCAAGCAATTGACGTGTAAACATCCTTTCCAAAGTGTAGTTCCTGTCTCCCAGAGCAAGTGCATTAATATATCACAAAATCAAAGTCAATCAATCCATTGTCCCTCAATTCCAAACTAGTTGTAGTCTAAGTTGCTCGGACACAGGTGCAGATGTCCGACACGGATGTAGATCTAGAGGTCGGATCCTTCGAGATGTAAATTCTAAGATTTGGGGATACAAATACGGTTGCGGGGATCGGGTTAAAAATAATTCAAAAATATAAAAATAGAAAATATCTCTAAATTATGAGAAATTTTGTGGAATACTTACGTGTAACTTGTAAATTGAGGATTTCTTTTTTATTCTCAAGTTTTAGATAAGTAAAAAATTGATTTCCTAGATAAAGTATGCTATTTTCTTCAAATTTACCCTAGTTTTGGTTTTGATTTCGAGAATCAAATTGTATTTCGTCACGATTTTTTGCTTTCGTAGTGGTCAAAGTACCAAAAATTGTTTGACCAGATCTGATAAGGATCCCATATCCACACCCATACTAATATCGTGTCGACACGGGTGCGGTACCTAAACTGCCGTGTCGGAGCAACTTAGGTTGTAGTTGACTACGAAAATTTTCTATATCCGCTCCACACCATTTGAGCATATTTCATTCCAATACAAATAATTTATCTCCTAAGGTAAATCAGGGGTTGAGTAGAACTAAAGTTGTCTTAACATAAGGTCTCTAACTAAACTAAAGAACACCTCATGATAAACAACATGCATAGTATGTAACACAACTAAGTCTCGATCCCAACTAATTGCATCGCCTATATGGATTATTTGCATCCATTGTATTCTGTCCTTAGCTATGTTCATCTTGCTTCCCAGAAATTATATCCCTCTCTGTAATTTTAAGCCTGGGTAGTCCTCTATAACACCTTCAATCATCAATTTCACACCTTTAAACTGGTGCATTTGGAGGTCAAAGTAGGACCTGACCAGACCATCTCAAGACTCCTCTTACCTACTTGCAACTATGCCGGATGTGATCATTTTAATCTTGCCAATTTTAAACTACACGCATTCATCTAAACATCAACATTTCTACACACCCGTGTGTGGATATTTGGGCCTTAAAGGCCCACATTGAATCTGTAAATCTTGTCTTCCACTTGTTAGGTATCTTCCATATGCATAGCACACCAGTGGTGGAAATAAAGAACGATAGAGGAAATAAGCTCTATCCTAAGTACATCTCTCTATTAGGGTATCACCTATGTCGACTCTCAGACAATCCAACATCTTACTTATGGCACTAAAAAACTGTTTAGCATTTACTACATCTATTGACAAAGTTACTGTTCTCATGCCTTTTTCAGCTCTCCAAAGAAAGAGAAAAAGACATAACTAACATGGGAAGTTACAACAACAAGAAGTCAACAACAACATACCCAGTGTAGTCCCACAAGCAGGGTCGCATACCTTACCCCTAACTTTAAGAAGACAGAGAGGTTGTTTCCGATAGACCCCTCAGCTCAAGAAAGATAGAGGAAGGGCCAATGACAAGCAAGCCAATCAGAAAACCGAAGCGAAAATACAAAACTAACACTAGGTGGTGCAACTAGAAAATGTCAAGAAATATATAACCTAAAGGACACGTCGATTTTACAGGATCCATATGGTTTCAGGAACCACTAGTTGGTAAAGAACTTCGAGTTCAGATGAAAAATATAAGAGAATGCCCAATTAGAAGAGAAGATTAAATATAGGGGGGACAATGATAGATGACTTACCTAAATGGATCATTCAACCCACAAACAGGCAAACAAGTAGATATGTTATATTTGTATAGCCGAACTCCATCATCCAATGGTGCATCATCACTGGAGCAAGGATATGATCCAATAAGGGATGAACATTTAGGACAGAGAAATTCAATCCACTTGACATCATTGGAAAGATTGGACGGTCTCAACATAAAAGCATCCCCAAGGCAGCCTTTAAGAAATATCTTCTGCTTATCTAAGAGTTCAACATCCATTTCATATTCTTTCTCCATTTCACCCAGATTACTCGTACAACAGCCATTGTTCTGGTTTCTAGTGTGGAGGTTTGTCTCTGAAGAAATTCCAGCCAATGACTTCATATTGTCTTCATCCTTCAACTTTAAAGGCATGCATGATGAACTATCAGCAACTTCATTGTTTTGTTTCACCCCAATATTTTCTTCTATAGGACGAGCGTTGCTAATCTCATCAACTCCCTCTCCTGCGCCTGGATAGTTGACGCAGAGCTTTCTTGATTGTTCACTTTTGCAGGGTGCATCCCTGGTTAAACAAGTCGTCTTGGCTGAATTGACATGAGAACCATACATTTGGTCCCTATTCGGCGCAGGAAATTCACATCCAATGAGGTCCTCTTTGCATATAATAACAGATGCGCCAGTTATAAGGCAAACACTCGTTGTACAAGAATATGACTTTGCAAATTCCTTGACCATCTTTTCACTTATACCACCAAACGAGCAACAGCATGTCCCAAACCAATTGTCTGCAACATCTTGCCAGTCGACTGATGGCATCTCATTAAATAATCTGCTTAAAGAAATAAATATTAGAGACATGCAATGGCATTCATGTAAAACAAGTAACAAATTGTCTGCCCAACTGAGAGAAAGAAGAGTTCTACCTGATAGCCCTAGTTAACTTAGTCGAGCAGCTTCTGCAGTAAAAGTGGACTTCCTCCATAGCAGATAATTTCTTCATTTCTAAGCCAACAAAGAACAATTATTAAGAGGGAAGATAAATAAATGAAAAGAAGCTCAATAAGTGCCAGAACGCAAATAGAGGTAGTCATAGCGCATGACAAGAAGTGATAACATTTATATGCCTAATACATCCAATCAAGAACAAGTTAATATGGCAGTTTCTGCATTACAATTCAGCAGTTCATCAAAAAAGGTATGCATAAACATATTAAAGGGGAAGATATAAACCATAATAAAACTACTCTAATATCGCTGTCTATTCATTTTTCTTTGTCTTGGTATCCCAAGAGAATTAACTAATTAAGTCCTTCACATTATTTTTAACTAATGGTTAGCGCATGTTATAGAACTTTGAGGCTGTATTTTCTAATCCATGAAGTGATTCAATAGACTAACACATTACATTGATCAAATTTTGCAATTTTAGTCTTGCTAATTACTCCTGAAAACATACAAAAGTAAAATTTGATAAGCTCTAAATGTTAAACTATTCAATCCATATGAAAAGTATATTTGCCCCCCCCCCCCCCCCCCCCCCCAAAAAAAAAAACCACCAATGCAAAGTCCTGCTCCCTCTTCTACACATTGACCACCTAAGTGGACTTTCACGAAGGTAAGCAAAAAAACAGTAGCTAAGAGATGTAAAAGAGTGTAAAATATCATATAAATGGTGAAAGAGTATAAAAATACAACTAATTTTTCTTGGGGATAGCTTCCATTCAACTCGATTGTACCACTAGGCACTTCTATCCTTCCACCAGTGTAGGTATAGGGTATCTCCTGCTCACCAAGGATTCGATATACGAGAAAAAATCACCAAACAATTTTTTGGCCAACACTTCGATCTCCTAGTCTTTTTTCAAACTTTAGTACTAGGACACATCCTTGTGCAACATAAAATATATAGAGTGATCCCACTCTCCCAAATTTTTTGGAGAGAAGGTAAATATACTCCCCTTGCTACCAATCTATGTCACGTACTTCCTTTTTAGTCTATTCTAAAAAGAATTGATACTTTTTTATGTTTAGAAACAATTTAATTTTAAAATTCTCATTTTACCTTAATGAGATGATTTATAACCACACAATTATCCGACCTTTGTTTCAAAGCACAAGTTTCTAGTCTATCTTTTATTCTTAAACTTCGTGACTAGTCAAATATCATCACACAAAAGTGAGACTGAGGGTGTTTGGCTAAGCATACAAGTTGGATTGGCCATCTTATAAATATTTTTTGGCTTACCTGTGCATTTGATAAAATTAAAAGTGCTTATAACCCAAGAGCTTATAAGCCAAAAATAAACACTTTTAGTTTGACCAAAATTTTTAATATTATATCCCTAAAATACTTATGTTTTTTCCAAAACAAAATTCCTAACTCCATGAACTGCTCCATCACCTTCTTACCATTGACAATAATCAAATTTTTCTTGGCATTATCTGGAGTGAGCAAGTTTGCATATTCTCGTATAATGAATACTTGTTTTCTATTAGAAATTAAAAACAACTTGAATACTTCTATTTATATATGAATATTTGTGCACTATTTATGTATATTTTCACTTATAAACTTTAGTCAGAATTATTAATTATTGTATGTTAGTATATTATAATATAATTATATTTATATAAAATAATATTATCAAATAAAATTTAAGCTAAAAATAAAATGAGACATAAAATAATTTCTATATGAGACAATGAATTTAAATCTTGCAATAATCAGTTTCTAATTAGTATAATAGATTTAAGAACATTTAGGTCATTTTAGCATAAAAAGAGCTTATGAACACTTTTTTACCAAACATAGTTAGCTACTTATTATTAGTTTCACACTCTTATCCAACCACGTAACTCTTTATCAACTACTTTAAATCAGCTAAGCCAAACAAACTCTGTGTTTTTTTTTTACTGCAAAATATGAAAGAATATGTTGTTTTTGACTTCTAAATATGGTCAAAATTTTCATTTAAGAAAAGCCTCAACCTTTAGCGGCGTCACAATGTATTAGCCAATCAAACATCCTAATTCGCACATATAAAACCAAAATTAAACTAAACAAATCAAATTTAAATAAAAAAGAAAGGAAAAACAAAACTGGCTAACCATAATTCGCGGAGAATGGAAACAACGTATCTGAGGCCGGTTTTTCTTCCGGTTCGGATAAATCCAAGCCCGACATGAGCGGATGATCAACAGGAATAAGAAGAGAAAGTTTAACTTCAATATGATCGTCAAAAGCTCTAGAATGACTCGGAGATTCCGGGTCAATTAAGACCCGAGGAACCGGAACCCTAATTGAAGTCTCGGGTTTTAGTTCCGGTTCGAAAAAGCTGACAGTCAGCAGAGATTGCTCCATAGATAAGTTGATACTGATATTGCTGCATTGAGATACAGGTTTGAATTTGGGATTGAAAAGGATTAATCGAAGAGTTGAAATGTGAGATTGAGCTTCCCATGTGAATCGCCATTTGCTTCTAGGGTTTTCAGAGGCGGGAAAGTTGAGTTCAGATAAAGACATGTTTTTGATCGTTGATTTGATTTCGGCGGAAAATTGAAATTTTGTTTTAAGTGTCTTTTTGGGCCGTCTTCTATGGATTTCATTTAGCCCAATGGAATTACACAAATAGCCATCTAACTTTACTATATTTTTTCTAGTCAGTATACATAGATTATACATAATTTTACACATACACCCATATACACATATATATAGTGGATTGTATTTAATTGTCTTCTTAGTCATTCCTTCTAAATTACTCCTGTTCCACCATTTTTAAAAATCTGAAGCTCCATTCCTCCTTCTTGTAGAATTTGAAGCTCCATTTTAATTTTTTTAACTTTTTTAGACCGTGAAAATTTGGAAAGTTGTACATTTTGTCATCGTAAAGTTGAATCTAAGTTTTGTAACACTTGGACCAAACGAAGCTCGATCAGAACAAGATTAACAGATAATAAAGGAAAACAAAAATGTAGGTGAGTGATTATGATCAATTTTGGAAGTTCATCTAGCACGACTGACCTCACGCCATATCCATTACCATAAACAAGTCCTTTTTGAATGTTGGAGAAGGTTAAAAAAAATGTGAAAGATTATGAAAATTAGCAATCGGAGAAGGTGAAAAGAACCTTCTAGAATTTTGGTGCAAATGGCGATAAGGGTCTTAATTGCGAGGAAATGACATCTTTTGTAATTGATGTAAACCCTAGGTCATATTTAGCGATGAGAAGATTAGTGCCATTCTTGACGAAAATTTTCGAACTTATGGAGAGTTCATCGATGGCGAGAAGGCTTTACATATGCGGCATATGGGCCTTACATAAGTTCCCCTCACTTTTCAAATTCTTTCACCTTTTTCGATCATCAAAATTCTGGAATGAACATGGGGGGGTTTCGTGATAGAGAGGTTTAAATGAGGGAGAGGGTGGTGGGGGTCGGTCTATGGAATGAAAGAGGGGACCAGGGTTAGGCTTTTCGTGCCATTGACGTGTAAGACATTCATTGGTCATTTGCTGGCTGGATGGACATGTGTATGTGTAATACACGCGCACATGATCGCTTGTCAGATGTGTTTATTAGTTACAGAAAAAATAAGTTCGAGTGTTCAAATGAAAAAATAAAAAGTTTATGTGTTAACTTTAAAAATTCCGACAAGTTTAAAATGGTCAGGAAGTCATTCCACCTATTTTTTTGTATTTTACTTTCCAACATGGAGTTGGAAGTGTAGTCTGTAGATATTAAATTTGCCATAATGATTTATAAATATAATTGTTTGTTTCCTTTGTTTGGTATATGTTCAAGAATTTATGAAAGCATGCACTGTATTAGATGTGCAAATTGACATTACTTTTCGGGCTTAAACAATTATCATATCTTGCCAAGGATTTTGCTACGTTTTATTCTATTATATTGAGCGATAGAAATGCTATGACAATAATTAAAAAAGGGTTATACTTTACAAAATTCAATATGCATATTAAATGTAATAATAAGTGGTCATGATCTCATAATATTCCGTCTCTAGTCATACACATTATAATTAGGAATGACTGAAATTATTACGGTATATTCATAATTGTAAATATTTTTGAGATCATGATATGATATTTAAGTTTAAACAAATTAAAAGTTTGATAAGTTATTGTGAATATTGAGGTCTTCTTGTGATAAACATAATATATTTTTAAACTGCACACTTGAAGACAGAAATGTGAATAATTTAAATTTGGTGATTTCTCTAAACATATGATTATATATTCATTTGTGAGATTATTTACAAGACAAACCGAGATGCGTATTGGTCTCCTATGTAGATGTTTTGTAACAATATATGTGAACTATACTGTGGTAGTCAATTCTTTAAAGAAATTAGAGAATATAATAAGATTAAGCCTATTTTTTTCTTTGACAATACAATATCCTTGATGTTGCAGAAATTTATTCGTCTGAGAATACTATTATCTCTTTTTCTTTTTCAAGTTTTTAAATCCTTATTTTGTTTAATACATATCATGGAAAAGGATACTCTATGGATGATGTATTCATTAATTACTGAACAACTACATAGGGAAAGTTTTTTGGTAATCGAGTTACTGTTTAGTTTAGTTTAATTATTTGTTTACAATGTTTGGTATTTATTTGGAATGAACTTCTAAGTTGAGTATTTATTGTAGAGAGTTTTGGGAGAATTGATTTTCTTGTATTGCTCACAAAAGTATATATAGAGTACAAGAGGTATCAAATCTTACCAACTATAGGACTGTATAATAATGGAAGAAATCAAATCCTACCAACTATAGGACTGTACAATAATGAAGGAATATTCTAACAATAATAAAAAGATACACACAATATATTCTAATACGCCCCCTCAAGAAGGAGGGTCGGAGGACACGCCAATCTTGGACATCAGCAGAAGAAGCCGAGGACGAGATAAGTGCTTGGTGAGAGCATCAGCAAGCTGATCAGCAGAGGATACGTGAGCAACACGAAGAGACCCATTCTGAACCAATTGACGAATAAAGTGATAATCAATGGAGATGTGTTTCATG
The DNA here is from genome assembly GCA_034376525.1 of Nicotiana benthamiana. Lineage (NCBI taxonomy): Eukaryota > Viridiplantae > Streptophyta > Magnoliopsida > Solanales > Solanaceae > Nicotiana > Nicotiana benthamiana. The sequence continues at coordinate 99,774,779 of CM067338.1, forward strand.
CGCGAATGAAACACAGGGTTGGCACAGAGGTAAGTGGCGCCAATGTTGTCGTTGTAAATGACAGGAGCAGCCGGAAGAGGGACATGAAGCTCGCGCAGCAGTGAATGAAGCCAACGGACTTCAGCGGCAGCAGAAGCAATGGCACGATATTCAGCCTCAGTAGAAGATCGTGCAATGGAACGCTGCTTTTTGGAGCTCCAGGAAATTGGATTAGGCCCCAGAAAGACAACATAGGCACCAGTTGAGGAGCGGTCATCATAGTTTCCACCCCAATCAGCATCAGAGAAATAATGCGGAGGTATAGCAGATGAAGGACGCAGCCAGACTCCGAAGTCACGCGTCCATTCAGATACCGGAAGAGGCGCTTAACTGCACCCCAATGAGTGACAGTAGGTGTGCATGAACTGTGAGAGTTTATTCTCAGCAAAGGAGATATCAGGACGAGTAAAGGAGAGATACTGGAGGCCCCCAAGGGCCTGTCGATAGACAGATGCGTCGGTAGGAGCCGAGCCGTCAGCCCGATGAAGGCGGGTGGATGCCGTTGTTGGCGTCTGAACAGGGTTGGATTCCAGCATATTATGACGAGTCAAAAGATCTACTACATACTTACGCTGAGAAAGAAAACACCCCTTGGAGCTACGCAGAACCTCAACACCAAGAAAGTAGCTTAGATCACCCATGTCTTTAAGAGAAAATTTAGTCCCAAGAGAGTCAATCACACGGTTCAAGAAGGCAGAGTCATTACCAGTCAATATGAGATCATCACAAATACCAAAAAATAGGCTGTAATACCAGAATGCTGAAAGACGAAGAGCGAGGTGTCAGAGGTAGTGTTGACGAAACCCATGGCCAAAAGGCATTGGCGGAGCTCACTGTACCATGCCCGGGGTGCCTGTTTGAGACCATAAATGGCTTTCTGTAACTTACAGACATAAGATGGATAGGCTTTCTCAACAAAACCCGGTGGTTGTGCCATATAGACATCCTCTGTAAGCCTCCCGTGGAGAAAGGCATTGTTCACATCCATTTGGCGAAGAGGCCAGCCCTTGGATATAGCTATACTGAGAACCAAACGCACAGTTGCCGGCTTAATAACCGGACTGAAAATCTCCTGTAAGTTGACACCTGGTCGTTGATGAAAGCCTTTCCCAACAAGTCGGGCTTTGAACTTATCTACATTACCGTCAGGCTTTCGTTTGATACGATAAACCCACTTGCAACCCACAACATTCTGTGAAGAATCGGGTGGAATAAGATCCCAGGTGCCATTGCGTAGTAGCGCATCAAACTCCAATGACATAGCAGCGCGCCACCGCTCATCAGACATGGACCTACTCCAACTTCCGGAATCAGAATCTGACACCAATATCCAAATTTTCAGTACCGGCCCAAAACTCCACAAATTCGACTTTCGCCATTTCAAGCCTAAATGAGTTTCGAACCTCAAAAATGCAATTCGGACATGCTTCTAAGCCCCAAATCACCCAATTGAGCTAACAAAATTGACAAAATTCCATTCCGAATCCACACAGTTCTGACTACGGTCTAAATTCTACAATTTAATCTCTCATTTAGGGACTAAGTGTCCCAAAACACTCCTAAACTCAAAACGAATCTTCTCGAAAATTCACAACAGCAAAAATAGGTACGGGAAAAGCAGTTAATGGGGGATCGAGGCTCTAACTCTCAAAATAGCCGTCTGGGTCGTTACAACATAAGGCCCATTTAAGCGGAACGATCCCTAACGGGAAATTTTGCGTACTCAAGATTCGAACTAGTGACCTCTAAAAAGGGAAGGGTTTCATCAAACTTTGAATTTTTTGATCGATTTACTCAAAAGAAATTCAGTGTCCAATTACCCAATATTTTTTTTGGTAAATACCAATTACCCGATAGTTACACAACTGATGCCTTTCTCTTCTCCTTTGATAGGTTAATAGATGAAGATTTTTAAGAAAGATATCCCAATGATTCATAGGTTTCAAGTTTAAATCCAAGAGGATGTCGATTTTCTTCACATGAAAGTGCAAATATATCTATGACCGCGGAAAGAAAAAAAAGAAAAAAAATTGGAAATATTGGCTCTCATTTAACAAATGGTAAACATGTAATTCGAAATTTTGTCCCCTAGTTAATACAACAACAACGACTCAGTATAATCTCACAAGTGGGGTCTGTGGAAGATAATATGTACGCAGACCTTACCTCTACCCCGAGGGACAGAGAAGCTGTTTCCAGGAGACCTTTGGCTCAAGAAAGCTTCAGAAGACGATGTATTAGTACTATCAATAGACTCAACATAAAATAATATAAAATAACATAACATAACATAAAATATCATAAAATAACAAAATAACAACAATATAAGAAATATAGAAGATACAAAAAAGATGGAATGTATAATAACATCCAGCAGATAAAGCCCTGCATCAGTAGCTGACCAGTAGCATCCTAAGACTAACTCCTAACTGGCTAGTCTCGCTTTAGTACGCTGTAGAAAAATTCACAACTTTCCCCTACTCTACAATATTAATACTTGACATCCATAATTCCTGTCAAAGGCCATGTCCTCAGTAATTCTAAGTCGTGCCATGTCCTGCATGATCACTTCTCCCCAATACTTCTTAGGTCTCCCTCTACCTCTCATCGTGTCCACCACAACCAGTTGCTCACACCTCCTCACCGATGCATCAGTGTTCCTCTTATGAATGTGCCCGAACTATCTGAGTCTTGCTTCCACATATTAATCCTCCATGCACTTTCTCTCCAATACCTTCATTCCTAATCTTATCCATCCTTGTTTACCCGCACATCTACCTCAACATCCTCATCTCTGCTACTTTCATTTTTTTGGATGTTTGAGTTCTTAACCGACCAACACTCGATCCCATGCAACATGGCCGACCTAATATCTATTCTATAAAACTTATCTTTTAGTAATGGTGGCACTTTATTATCACATAAGATTCCCGACGCTAACCTCCACTTCATCCACCCTACCCCTATTCGGTGTGTGACATTCTCTTCGATCTCCCCGATCCCCTAAATAACTGACCTTTACTTGAAACTACCCTTCTTAAGAATGACTTGAGAGTCAAGCCTCACTTCCACTCCCGCTTCCGTCGGTTCAGCCCCAAATTTATACTAGAGGTATTCCATCTTTGTCCTTCTCAACTTGAAACATTTAGACTCAAGGGTATGTCTCCAAACCTCTAGCCTCTCATTGACGTCGCCTCGTGTCTCGTTAATTAGAACTATGTCATCAGCAAATAGCATGCACCATGACATCTCCCCTTGAATATGATGAGTTAGTGTATACATCACCAGGGAAAATAGGAAATGGCTGAATGTATACCCTTGGTGCAACCCCATAACAACCGGAAAATGTTTGGATTCACCTCCTATTGTCCTAAACCTAGTCTTAGTTCCATCATACATATCTTTAATCACCCTAATGTAGGTAACCGGGAACCCTTTTAACCTCTAAGTAGCTCCATATATCTCCCTAGGGACCCTGTCGTATGCTTTCTCAAGATCAATTAATACTATGTGGAGATCCTTCTTCTTATCCATGTATTGTTCCACCATCCTCCTAATAAGGTGGATAGCTTCTGTGGTAGATCGCCTCGGCATGAACCCAAACTGGTTGTCTGAAATAGACACCATCCTTTGCACTCTTATTTCTACCACTATCTCCTAGACTTTCATGGTATGACTCAGTAAATTGATACCCCTATAACTGTTACAACTTTGGATATCGCCTTTGTTCTTATACAACAGAACCATTATACTCCATCTCCACTCTTCAGGCATTCTATTAGTCTTGAATGTAATATTAAACAACCCAGTAAATCATTCCAAGCCTGCTTTACTCACACCCTTGTTAATACATTTATGAAATTTCTTAATTTAAGCATATGACATATATGTGGCCAAGAAACGGCAAGAGGCGACTTGCTTTGAACATAAGGTGTGACTGAGTTAATTTTATTATATAGATTTAAGCTAGTAAATAGTGGGGTGGGGGGGGGGGAGGGGGGAGGGGGGAATGAGAAATAACCTGAATTATAACTACTAACTGAAAATGCTTAGTTTCAAAAGTAATTAAAATTTAATCATTTTAATATAAAAGTAAAATCTGAACAAAAATATCGTTAAAATCCAAAAAATTCTAAGATAATCTAATGGAGTTTGAACTTTTTACATAAGAATTTCAGCATAGTTTGCTTGAATTTCACAATGCATCGGAGTTCCAACATAATATGCTAAATGTTTAAGCGCATGAGCTACATAAGACAACATATTATGCTGAAACCTTTTGCTTTTTAGGTAGGGTATTTTAGTTAAGATTTTATCTCCGCATAAAATAGTAACTATTTTCAATGCCTTTGCAGATACTGATTATATTTTAATTATTAGCCCGAAAAATATCTAGCCCATCTTTTGTATGCTAAATAGTTGATTTGATTAGTACTCGTTAAACATGTTTAACGTTGTCCTCATGCAAAAGAAAAAGAACTTACTTATTCATTAGAATAATTTGATGACAACAAGTTTAAGATTTTGGTTGATATAAGTTGAACTAGATGAGCAATGTGCTCATATTTTAAGGTATAATGTTCGATTTTTATCAGGCTCTTCAATTCCTATTTTTTCTTAACCGGCTCTCAAGCACCAAAAAGATAAAGTTGTATCAAGATAAATATAACAACACCAATTTACTCCAAGGAATTTCTTTGAAGCCTATGAAAGTAAGAAATGCTTTATACATTGGATTCTAGGCCCATTTATTTGTTTAGAGTAAAATTGTGTAGGGTAGTCACTTTTTAAAGTAATATTTATTTTTTATTTAATATTTTTAAAGCTCAGCAATAATAGCCACTAGTTTATTAAAATTAATATGAAAAGACTGTGTTACCCTTTCTTCTATTTTTCTTCCTTCCCAAACCCTCTATCAAGTCCAGGTATACGAATAATGGAGATAACATCAAGTTCCCTTATTGAAGAAGCTCAGACAAGCATGACAGTTTCAGACGATACTGGATCCACTTCAGCTACGAGAAATGCTACTTCCAATGATTCATTGACAATTAGTACTTCCGACGATTCAAAGGAAACACTGAATGCAAATGATTTCATAACAATTGTAACGTATTCTCCAAGTTCGTACGATGATTTCAGCCAATCGATGCAAGAGATGATGGAGGCGAGACTGAATGATCAAGGCAAAATCAATTGGAAATTTATGGAAGAGCTTTTGTTTTGTTATTTAATTTGAACGATAAGAAATTGTACAATAATAAAGTATTATCAATTATTATTCCCAATTTTGCTGTTAATAATTATTTCGATAATTGTAATCTTGATGTTTTTGGCGAGGCAAATACAGTAAGTGCAATTCGAGGTATTATCGGGTTACAGAAAATGCATAGCAGAAGACATAAAGAGTCATGGTTGTGGTAGGTACTTGGCCCTGAACTTATACTAACAAGCTCAAAAGTTAAGGACAATAGGTCAAGAACTTATAGTTACAAGTTCAAAAGTTAAGGACAATAGGTTCTAAAGTCCTGAACTTAGACTAATAAGTCAAAATTTAAGGACAATAGGTCCTTAACTTAGGCTAAGAAGTCCTAACGTTAAGGACAATAAGTCTTGAACTTACAGTTACAAATTCAAAAGTTAAGGACAATTGGTCCTGAAGTCCTGAACTTAGACTAACAAGCTCAGAAGTTAAGGACAATAGGTCCTAAACTTAGGCTAAGAAGCCCAAAAGTTAAGAACAATAGGTCCTGAACTTAAACTAACAAGCTCAAAAGTTAACGACACTTGGTCCTGAACTTACAGTTACAAGTTCAAAAGTTAAGGACATGTAGTCCTAAAGTCCTGAAGTTAAGTTTAAAAGTTAAGGACATGTAGTTCTAATGTCCTTAAGTTAAGTTCAAAAGTTAAGGACATGTAGTCCTAAAGTCTTGAAGATAAGTTCAAACGTTAAGGACATGAGCAGAAGGGTATTTTTGTCCGGGCAGTTAAAATTTATTAAAGTAATAGTTAAAGGCTAAAAATATTTTAAACGATAATTTAAAGATAAATACATATATTATTAGTGGCTAATCGTACATTTCTCAAATAGATGGTTGACCGTTGGATTCCCTATTTGAAATGTGCCGGAAAAAAAAAGGAGGGGTTTGGGGCAGCAAAGATAAAACGGAAAAGGGTCAGAACTGCCCCTAACGTATTGACGCCAGTTTAAAAATGCCCTCCGTTAACCTATTTTGAAAAAAATGCCCCTACCGTTAAAATTCTGGCATATTTATGCCCCTAACGTATTGACTCCAGTTTAAAAATGCCTCTACCGTTTTCCTATTTTGAAAAAAATGTCCCTACCGTTTTAAATATAAGTACAATCAGTTGTTAGACTTAGGGGCACAAATATGCCATATTTTTAACGGTAGGGGCATTTTCTTCAAAATAGGTTAACCGAGGGCATTTTTAACCTGGAGTCAATACGTTGGGGGCAGTTCTGACCCTTTTCCCAAGATAAAAAGGGGAGTCACATGATTTGTCATATATCATACACCTAATGTCCTAGTGCAAATATAATATTAGTTTTTTTTCCTAATAATAATGGAAGAAAGAATCAATAATCAAGACCAATGTTCAAATTTTTTTATTTTTTAACAATGTGTACACGAAGACTTTGAGTCAGATAACATTATTATTATTATTGTTATTATTATTATTAATTAGCTATTAGTCTTTACTTTGATTATTGTTTAGCTACCCTGCACATGATATCAATTAAATTCTAACAAAATAGTAGTGTAGTATTTTTTTTTCTAGCTTATTATCCTCAGTTGCGTATTCAAATGTAATTGGAGATTGCGTATTCCTTATATTCATCAAAATGATTTTTGTTTGAAAATGAAGCTTCCCATCCTGTCTTGGCTGACGACAAAAAATTGTAATTTCCATAATAACTAGGTAATTAACTGTATATTTACAAAAGTTTTAAGAGAATTTGTTTAAACTTTAACCTTTTGCCACTTGGTTAAAATTAATTGTTTGTACGGTTGATCAAGTGTAGCGAAGTTGTTATGTGTAACAGAAATTTTATATGTTTTTTAACCAAAAAACTAGAATTACGGCAGAACTTTTATGTGCTTTTTTAACCCAAAAAAATTTAAAATTTAAAAAAAAAAGTGATGGTGCATTATTGGGCCTGGAGGACACTGGCCCGTTATCCTTCTTCTGAACAGAGCGGGGACTATTCGTTGCTCTGTGAAACCAGCCTCACGCAATCCGCCCCACTTCAGAAGTCCAGCAGCCCATGCTTTCACTTGGGCCACGTGACCCAACTCTGAGCTTGGATAGGGCAGGCCCAGAATTTAGCCCACTAAGCCCTACCAGATGATGCGGCCCAACACTCCACCACATTGTTGCCCCCATTTGGGTCACAAGCCCACATTACTGAGCTCGGCAATTATACCCACATCACAAGCCCACAGGGATGTATTTTGCATGAATGATTTCCTGCTTCATGGAGGTGGGTTTAATCTTTATATATTTGATAGAACATGTGAAGTTATATACAAATATATTTGAGAATAGTGAAACAAAGGAGGAATTGCAAATATCATTCATGACAAGAGGATTTTCAACTTCTCCAACGACCATTTAATTAGATATTTTATGCTACAAGAAAAACATGAAGCATGGTAAATATATTTTATATATTTACATACGAGGCATTTTCATAAATCAACGATATATTTTATCTGTTTATTGCTTCATTCTTCTAAGTCATTCTCCAGGAATGTGTTACCAATTTAGTTGGTCAACTTGATGTGCTTGTTCTTCTTTTAGTTTCTATCCGGGTCCAGTTTCCACACTAGGACACCGACTAATCTGGATTCGCTTAAGACATTAAAGGAAAAGAGACATGATCTTATCCATCACATTACAAACTTTATCGATACTTGATGTGCTTTCTTCTCTTGAACATGTATTTACATCACTAAAAACAGAGATTAAATTTGGTAAATTAGTTTTTGATACTATGGTCCAATTTACCCCCAAAAATTTCATTGTCCAATTACCCAATAGCCGCACAACTTATGCCTTTCCTCTTCTCCTTTGACAAGCTAATAGGTAAAGATTTTGAAAGATAGATGTCCCAATGATTCTTAATAATGCTTCAAGTTTAAATCTTAGAGGTTGTTGATTTTCTTCACCTGAATGTGCAAATATACCTATGACATAGCAAAAAAAGATATTGACAATATTTTTTCTCGTTTAACAAAGTGTAATCATAATTTTGCCCCCTAGTTAATGCATGCATGAAATTTCTTAATTTAACCACATGATATATATGTGGCCAACAAATGGCAAGATGCGACTTGCTTTGAGCATAAGGTGCGACTTAGTTAATTTAATTTTATGGATTTCAGCTAGTGAATAGCTGATTTGATTGGATTGGTTTACGTTAGACATGTTTACGTTTCCTCATCCAAACTCTATGGGCCTAAAGAAAGACGAGTCGAAAAACGAAAATGAAAAGAAAAGAAAAGAAAAGAAAAAAAGATTTATTCACTAAATAATTTGATGACAACATGTTTGAGATTTTGATTTATATTAAGTTGAAATAGATGATAATTGATAGTAATATATCGATAAGCAATAGAATTATGTTTTAAGGTTGACATTTGATTCTTATTAGGCTCTTCAATTCCCTTTTCCCTAACCAAAAAGACGAAGTTGTACTAGATAATATAACAAGATCAATTCAATCCAAGGATTTTCTAGAAGCCTATGAGAAAATCCTTGCTGCAGAAAAAAGAAAAAATAAAGGGAAATTAACCTAATTATACTCTAATAGAAATTTATTTACTACTTTTCTCTAAGTTTCTAAAAAATTATATTCTCTACCTATATTTACTACTTATATATAAAATCTTAATAAAGTGACTATTTCTTAAAATTAGGGTGTAAATGAAATAGCCCGCCCCTAAATCATGTTTTCATCTCATTTTCAAAAAAATTTCTTAATCTTCCATACAAATCAACCCAAATCTCTCCCTCTTCACACAATTTCATGAGCATTATTTCTAATATTGCTGCAACAAAGCATTCTCCATTGGCAACTATTAAAAAGTTTTGAATTCAATATTTGGATTTTACAAATTTGTGATTTGTTTAGATTGTGTGTTCTTACGAACGATTGAGAATATACCTTGAAGTTTACATCTCAATTTTGAGGGAGATTGGTTAAGTTTAGATTTGTTTTAAGGTAAAATTTTAGATTAAAACGATTGAGAATATCCTGTTAGAAATTCATTTACTAATTTAATGTGATTTAAGCAAGTCAAGTTGTCAATAAGTTTACAATTAATCCAAGTATAACATGCTTTTGGATCCTAACTACCTGGACAATGGCATAATAGTAGCTACGCATGGACTCACGTCACCTCGTGCGTACGTGGCCCTCAAAATTAGGAGCACACATAACCGATTATTTCACCTATGGGGACAATTCCCTCTTACAAGGTTAGAAAGGAGACTCACCTCGCTCCGAAGATCCATAACCGACATTCCACGCCCTTCCGAAGACTCTAATTGATGAACAAAGCTCCAAAGCTAGCCAATAATGATACCGATCCATTAATATCTACTCAATTATTCATTACAATTAATTTAAAACAATTCCTAACCCCGATCGAAAAATTGACGAAAATGCCCTCGGACCCACGTGCTTGGATTCCCAAAATATTTGAAGAATAAGTGTACACATAACCTCACGAACTCAAATATATTATTTACTCTCAATTTCATACCCAAAACCGTGGTCAAATTCCAAGAACATCAATTTTCTAGGTTTTCATCTAAACCCCTTGATTTTTCTTAATTTTTACATGTTAATCTACCCATAATCTATGTAATTAACTTAAGATGCGTAGAATCACTTACCTCTTTGGTGATGACAGAATCCCTCATCAAATGCTCTCAAAAAATCGCCTAAGGCCAAGTGGGAATAAGGGAAATGGGCTAAGTTTCGAAATTAATAACTGGACACAGCCCTCAGATGTCGCATTTGCGACACCTAGCTCGCAAATGCGACAGCCGCAAATGCGGCAAAACCATCGGAATTGCGAACATGGGCCTCCCCTGCCAAGGTCGCAAATGCGACCAAGATCTTGCAAATGTAAAACCTGTTGAGGTCGCAAATGCGATCAAATTGTCGCAAATGCGAACCCTGCCTCAGGCCAGGCTCCTTCGCAAATGCGAATCCTCACTCGCAAATGTGAATCCTCACTCGCAAATGCGAACCATTTCTCACATTTGCGAGGCCTGCAACTGCTGCCAAATATACCAGAAAATATGGGGTGCTCCAACTTTTCCCGCACATCCGAAACTCACCCGAGGCCCAGGGACCCTTTCTAATCACACCACCCCACTCCATAACATAACGCGGACCTGCTCGAGGCTTCAAATCATACTAAACAACGCTAATATCATGAATCAACCTCCAATTCAAGCTTTATGAACTTTAGAACTTCAAACTTCTACTTTCGATGCCGAAACATATCAAATCATGTCCGATTGACTTCAAATTTTGCACACAAGTCATATTTGACATTACAGACCTACTCAACTTTCAAAATTGGATTCTGACCCCGATATCAAAAAGTCCACTTCCGGTCAAACTTCTCAAAAACCATCAAATATTTATCTTTAGCAAAATGGCTCCAAAATGACCTACGGACCTCCGAATTCACTTCCGACCGCGCTCCCAACTCCCGAATCACAATACGGAGCTGCTCCCAGACTCGGAATCCCAAACGGACATATATATCATTGAAATGCACTTCAACTTAAACTTATGAAATTTCTTTCAAAATGCTACTTTCCATAGTAGGCGCCAAAATGCTCCCGGGTCGTCCAAAACCCGATCTAGGCATACGCCCAAGTCTAAAATCATCATAGAATCATAATGGAACCTTCAGATCCCCATTCCGAGGTCGTTTACTCAAAATTCTAATCCTAGTTAATTATTTAAACTTTAAGCTTCCGAAATGAGAATTCTCTTTCCAAATCAACTCTGAACTTCCCGACACTTAATTCCGACCACGCGTACAAGTCATAATACCTGAAATGAAGATGTTTAGGGGCTCAGAGTGCTAAACGACGTGCTAGAGCTTAAACAATCGATCGGGTTGTTACACACCTATTATTACCATACCTGTTACGAGTAGATTAAGTAATGGGAATTTAATGCAATTAATGTTAGTAATGGGTAAGAATTAAGTAAGGGAACCGATACAGTTGTGAATCCTTAAATAAGGACCTTTACCTTATTCTGTACGATTATCTGAATAGTCTTAATTATATGCAATTCATTTTTTTACTTTTACATTGAAGATTCCAATCCATAATTCTGGGAGATATCATCGATCAATAATAAGCTTTCTTTCCTTCATTTATTATTTCAAATTTTATTTTATTCTTGCATTTTTTTGGGAAATTAAAATAAATTTGGTCATTTGAAACTCGATTTTCTTTAATATTGACTTTGACCATAAAAAATATTTTTGGTTAAATAAATTGATTCCGTTGTCAGGAGTTTGATAAAGTGTTCACTTTTCAAATTTTATTTTTAGCAACAAAATATATTTATTACTAACGAAATTGACCAGGTGGATAAGAGAGGTCAACAAGGTGGAACTTTACCACACCACACACCTATAACAAAAATCACAACGCTTTCGTGAAAGTTCACTTGAAAGGTCTACTACTCGTATTGATGAGCTACAAGTAGGTGAACAAGACAACGAGCAAGACAATTTGAAGCAGATGATTGTGCAACACATTAGTGAAGCTTCGTGTGCTTTTGCAAGTGGGTTGTCCAATTTTGTGCAGACTTCTCCAGTAGTAAATACGACTTTGCAAAACCCACGTTCAAGACTTGATAACTCAAGAAGTGGAGAAATACCAAATGAATTCAAAGATAGCGGGTCAGGTATACCAAAGAATTCTAATTTATAAAGTTAGTACTAACCTTGCAGAAATAACTCAAGGAGCAAAATTAGCGGATAGAATAGATACCTGGTGCGCCATCGATATTCAAAGGTGTGGATATCGTCAATACATTCGTAATAACCATGGAAGCCAAATGTAGAACCTTCGCCATTTCCCATAAAGTTCAAGATACTTGATATCCCTAAATATGATGGGGCCTTTGACCTACGAGACCGCGTTACTGCATTCACAACAAGGGTTAAAGGCAATGATTTAACTAAGCAGGGAATTAAATTGACCTCAGTGGGTCCCAACAGGATAAGCATGTAGCCTAGACATAGTTTCTAACATGGATCACAATTCAATAGCTCAAGAACGTAGAAGTTTCGTGGTTATAGGTAAGATCATGTAACTACACAGTACCACAAAAATAGCGAAATTACAATTTACATGGTGCACGCCCACACACCCATCACCTAGTATATATGTCACCTTAACATTAATCACATAACACGAAATTTGGAGTTTCATACCCTCAACACCAAGTTTAGAAATGCTACTTACCTCGAACGAGCCAATTCCAATACTGAGCAAACCAAGCGATGCTCCAAAAATGCCATCTTGCGTGTTCCGACATCTGAAAGCTCGAAACTAACCAAAAATAACACAAATACATTAGACAATGCTAAAGGAACCAATCCCAATCGAAAAAGGTCAAATCTTTAATCAAAAGCCCAAAATCGACCAAAAAGGCCAACCTAGGCCCGCACCCCAGAACCCGAAAAAATTTACAAAATCCAACAATCCATACAATTACAAGTCCAACCATACTACTTTTACTCAAATGCGACTTCAAATCGATGTTCAAAACTCCAAAATTCACATTATTAAACTTTAGGGCAAAAACCCCAATTTCCTCTTTGAAATTCATCAACTAAAATCTAGAATCGAAGGTAAATATATGAAATATAACCAAAATCGAGTCGAGAATACTTACCCCAATTAATATGGTGGAATTTGCTTCAAAAATCACCTAAATCCGAGCTCCATAGCTCTTAAACTATACATATGTCTGAAACCCTCGAAATAAAGTACTAACCATCGCGTTTGTGATGAACAAAATCATACTGCCAACAAAAGACTCTACGCGTCACACGAACACGATGATCACTAATGCCAAGCACTCGCGAACCATACTCACATTTTGCGATCGCATTGAAGAATCCTCCAACTCCCAGCTACAAAATTTCAACATTACGTGAAAGTATATCCTTGCACGTGGACGCAAAAAACACCACATCAACCCTCTACGAACACGACAAGGATGTGCGAACGCGAAGAATAAACCACTGCACTGACCAAAATTCCCATCGCGAATGTGTTGCTTCATGCGCGATCGCAAAGTATAGCTGAAACACCAGAAAACAACAATAACAACATGGTATAAAATATTTCAAAACCTGTCGAAAACTCACCCGAGCCCCTTGGGACCCCACGAAAACATACCAACAAGTATCATATCATAACATGGACCTACTTGAGGACCGAAATCACATATATTAACATCAAAACGACAAATCACGCCTCAATTCAAATTCACTAAAATTTGAAACTTGGAACTTCCACAACCGATGCTCAATTCATAATCAAAACCAACACTTGCAAACCATAACCGGTCAACAGTATGCCTCAAACTAAAATGATACAACACATAACCATGTAATCAAATTGTCGATAGCCGGCTCCCTCACTTGGCTCAAAGCCATAGAACAAAACAGTTGATAACTCATAATATCCATACTCTATTACTACCATAATCCCCCACTGAAATTCAACTAAAACCTTCATAAACTCATGTAACAAAAATCGTATAATACCTCAAATCATTTGCTAAGCTCACATTCATCCTCGTGACAGTCATCTCAACTATTACAACCAATGCTTACTCAAATTGTACCACTGGTATAAAAAAACCTCCTCATAACATCATAAAAATCACACATCCATTGATTACCTTGTAGGTTATAACCCTCCTGCTTAGCCTCAAATTGACATCTCTTTATACCTTTTTCACAGCCACACTACTACGCAATCACTTAATCTTCCCGAGTCAATGCCCATGAGAATCTAATTCGTCCCACAACTAAGCAACATGAAATATCCTTCCATACACTCATGAATCGAGAATATACATCACATCAAGACAGGTTCAAGCACCCAATGGTCCTTTTGAATGTCAAAAAAACTCTTCTCAACACATTCGAACCATCCGAACACATCCCGTAGTCATATCATACTCATCATATAGCCGTACAATCACTTATCGCGTCATAAATTCCACAGATAGAGGCACTACTAGATGTAGAAGTCCAAAAGCATGTGCTCACACAATAAAAATTCATGTGCTCAAGCTATATTTGAAACATGTCCTCAAGTCCTCTAGACTGGCCCATCATCAACACACCAAAATCACATGTCGCACCTTATCCATGGAAATCACAAGCCGTCGATGTACAATTGATACCGAGCTCATGTGCGCATACGAATTCATGGAAGGAATTCAAAGAGTTACGCTTCAAGTTGAATCAGTATCGCACAATAAGGAAAGAAAGATGGAAAGTAAATCCTAAATGTCATGTAGCCTCTCGAAGATAGGTATGGACATAATTATACAGATTTGTATAGTCTCTAATAGAAGCTTGCTCATAATTTGTAAAACCTATGAACCTAAAGCTCTAATACCAATATGTCACGACCCAAAATCCAACTAGTCGTGATAGCACCTAACCTAACCCGCTAGGTAAGCCAGCTAACAATTATCCAATTCCAATAACAATTAAGTAAAAGAATATCTGAATTGCATACATCACCAAGGACTGGTAATACAAGTCATGAGATTCTAAGAATAGAAATTACAAAGCTGGTTTGCCATAAATACATCATCTGTTCGAAAAGTACATAAATAGAGTTTTATGAATCAAAGGCTACCGTGAACAAAAGGCAGCTACAACCGGAACACAGGTACGTCTTTAAGTCCAGCTCCCGTCGAACACAACAACATCATCATCAGGAATATGTACGTATGGTGCAGAAGTGTAGTATGAGTACAACCGACCTCATGTACTCAATAAGTAATAAACATAACCTTAGGTTAAAAGTAGTGATGAGCTGGAACAAGGTCGGGTTTGATAATAATAGCAAACAACAATTCATAATAACATAATACTGTAATAAAAGAAGTATCTCAGGAAATAGAAAACTCAGCTCGTTCACAGTTCCAGAAAATAGATTCACTTTTCAAGTATATCAATGAAAGCCCAAATCTTTTACCGAGATCGCCAAAAAAAAAGAAGAAAGTTTGAAAACTGTAATTTTCCCAAAAATCCTTTCAACAATAAATAAGATGTTCCATTTTTCTTTCTAGGTAGCCAGTGTAACATATATCACTATGCTCACATGTCAATACGTGTGAGAAATCATGAATGACATGATACCGTACATCAGGAGGAATAAATGCATCTCTATGCATGTATGGTATATGTGCATGTCAATACCATATGCCTCAGTGATGAACTCATGTACTCACACTCTCGGAGTACTCAATCACACTATCTCACACTTTCTCCTCATCATGCTCAACTACTTCGTACTGTATAAGTCCAATCTGACCCAGGAAAGATCCATCCCAAAATATATACATCAACTGACCACCAGTTACTCAGTACCGAGTAGGGCCAAATCCAGTCCATGGGGAAGATCCATTCCCAGGTATATAAATTCTTCGGACAAGATCCATGTACATGGAATATCCATCCTCAATATAATCAGCCGCGCTCACTGGGTGTGTGCGCGGACTCTGGAGTGGTTCCTTCATCTCAAGCACTATATCAAGCCAATTATAGCATAAATCATTATAACCTGCTTTATCATGCAACTCGATCCATAATATAATCGACATAACATGTTGCGACGTGCAACACAATCCCATAATATCACTCGCAATCAGGCGCTCAGTCTCACTCAATCATCAGTCTTTCTAGCTCTCTCTCTCTCTCTCTCTCTCTCTCTCTCTCTCTCTCTCTCTCGGGCTCATAATTGCCATGAAACTAGCCCAAAATGATGATATCATGTGTCAATGAATAACAACATAGACTGAGATATGATATTTATATGAATGCGTATGACTGACTATATAAAGTAATGAAAGCAGATAACTGAAAAATAGAAATGACCTCAGTGGGTCCTAACAAGATAAGAATGTAGCCTAGATATTATTTTTAACATGGATTACAATTCAATAGCTCAAGATCATAGAAGTTTCATGGTTACAAGTAAGATCGCGTAACTAAACAGTACCATAGAAATAATGGAACGTGTACCACCACACGGCCATCATCTGGTATGTGCATCACCTCAACACCAATCACATAACAAGAATTCAGGGTTTCATACCCTCAACATCATGTTTAGAAGTGTTTCTTACCTTTAACGAGCCAATTCAAATGCCGAGAAATCCAAGCTATGCTCCAAAAATTCCATCCCACGCTTTCTGACCTCCGAATGAAACGAAACCAACCAAAAACAACTCAAATACACCAAAAATTCTAAAGGAACAAATCTCAATCGAAAAAGGTCCAATCTTTAATTAAAAACCCAAAATCGGGAAAAAATTCCAACCTAGGCCTGCACCTCAAAACCCGACAAAATTTATTAAATTCGACAACCCATTCAATTACGAGTCCAACCATACTAGTTTCACTCAAGTCCGACTCCAAATCGATGTTCAAAACTCAAAAATCTACATTATGAAACTTTTGACCAAAATCTCCAAATTCCTCTTCTAAATTCATCAACCAAAAGCTAGAATTGAAGATAAATTCATGAAATATAACCAAAACCGAGTAGAGAATACATACCCCAATTCATATGGTGAAAATTACTTTAAGAATCATCTTAATCTGATCTTCATAGCTCAAAAAATGTAAAAATGGCTAAAACCCTCATAATAGAGTACAATAAAATCTTTCGAGGCATCTTCTTACACTAACGCAGGAAAACTATTGCGTTCGCGATGAAAAAAATCACACAGCTAACAAAATGCTCAACTTGTTAGCGATAAACTTCATGCGAATGCGATGACAACTGATGCCAAGGCTATGCAAACGCGGCTCACATTTTGTGATCGCGTTGAAGAACCCTCCAACTCACAGCTGCCAAACCTCAACACTACGCGAATGCATATCCCTACACGCGGACTGAAGAACACCACAACAGCCCACTGCAAACACGACCAAGGAAGCGCAAACGCAAAGAATAAACCACTGCACTAACCAAAATATCCATCGCGAACGCGTTGCTCCATCCGCGATCGCAAAGCACAACTGAAACACAAGAAAAACCAGTAATATCAACATGGTCCAAAATAGTCCGAAACCCATCTGAAACTTAATCAAGCCCCTCGGGACCCTATCATAACATACCAACAAGTCCCATAACATGACACTGACCTACTTAAGGCCCAAAATATACATAACAACATCGAAACGACGAATCACACCTCAATTGAAACTCATTAAACTTTGAAACTTCAAACTTCCACAATCAATCCCGAAACCTATCAAATCACGTCCGATTGACCTCATATTTGCACACAAATCCCAAACGACATAAGGAAGCTATTCCAACTCCCAGAACAACAATCTGATCCTGATATCCATAAAGTCAACTCATGATCAAACTTTTGAACTTTCCAAACCTTCAAAATTTCCAATTTTTGCCAATTTATGCCGAAATCTTCTAATATTATCCAAATGCAAATTAGGGCATTCGCCCGAGTCCAAAATCACCAGCTGGACGTACCGGAACCACCAAAACTCTGTTCCAGGGTCAAATTCACAAAAAATTCAAACTTAGTCAACTCTCCTAGTTTAAAGCTTCAACAATGAAATTCATTCCTCCAGTTTGATTACGAAAAACCTGAAAACCAAAACCGATAATTCACGTGAGTCATAATACTTCATACAGAGCTACCCTTGCACATAAGCTACCCAGCAAAGTGCAACTGCTCAAAACTACCTTTCAGATTGTTAGAGTGGATAATTTTAGCAGGAAAGGATGATGTTGTCATGAGTACCTGATATCTTGGCAGCTATGACATTTGCAAGTATTTTGAATGAAAAAAGTTTAGAAGTCACGAGAAGATTGAAAGAAAGTTTGTGGGATTTTTCTTGCAACTACTTAGAATGACGTGTACAATAAATACATTTCGAAGCTATGAATAGAAAAAGACAGGATTACCCAGCCAAAAGGTATAGAAATGGTCTAAACTTAGACTTTCAGAAATGGAAAAGAGGTTTGGTAAGAACATGTACAAGCCTTTTATAGGGCATGCAGGACAAGATTCCCGATCTAAATAATAATATGCACGGTTTGATTCAAGATCAAATAGAAAAAGAGACGAGTTCCTCCTCCCCATTCAAAAGGGAGCGAGACACAGTCAAAAGTAACAATTCAAACTCTCAAGCAAGATTAGGAAATTATAGTTTCAATGACAGTACATATAGTTGGTAGCTACTCTAGATGGAATGAGTGACAAGTCACGGTGGCCGAAAGAGATGAGGTCAGATCCCAGCAATAAGAGTCAAGAGCTTTGTTGCAAGATTCAAAACGATCATGGCCATAGAAAAGTAAATTACAGGCTCCTACAGGGAGAAATTGAGTATCTATTGAAGAAAGACTATCTCATTGATCTATTCAATGAAAATGGTAAACAATCTTACATGAAAAACATGCAAAAACTACCGAAAATACCATCACCAAAGAAAACGATAAATGTTATAATTGGAGGTAAATAATGTAATGGGGTAATGTATATGGCAACAAGAGGACATCCAAGGTTACCGTTACACATTGGAAACATGTTTGGTGGGTTTGGAAGGAGACATCATAATGTTTGAGTATAAAGACGCGGACGACTTGATCATTCCTCATAACGATGCACTGATAATATCTTTACTTATTCATGATACTAATGTTAAATGATTTTAATTTACCCAGGTAGCTAAGTGAATATCATTCCACTAAGAGTGGTGAATGATATGAAATAAATGATCAAATCATACCAAAAGCACGGTCGCTATATGAGTTCGACAATTCAAGGGTCATCATGAAAGGAGAAGTCATGTTGGCCATATTTATAGAAGGTGCCATCAAAGACACTAAATTCTAGGTTGTAGATGCATACATGGCCTATAATATAATCTTGAGAAGACCATTGATTCATCATGGAGGCGAGCACATCAATGTTGCATCTGATCATTAAGTTCCCATCACAGTGTAAATTCGCCAAATCAAGGGGGATCAACGAGCGTCATGAGATATCAATTCAGGTACAATCACGAATACAACATCTGAGGATGGAGGTACAAAATAGTAATTAAAGAACTCAATCAAGGATTCAATGCTTATCCTCAACTGGAAGTCCAAGAGGTCAAGCTGATATAGATTCGAGGCCTAATATGATTCAAGATCCATAGGAAAATGAGAATATCAAAACAACCACGGATGAGCTCGAAGATGTTATATTATTCGCCATTGTCCTGACAAAAAAGTTTACATAGGAACAAACTTGAGCTTGGAAATGAAAGGTAAGTTAATTGAATTTTTACGTGCCAATGCTGACTGCTCTGTCTAGTCTTATTCAGACATGAAAGATGTACCAACGGAGGTAATGACTCATAAGCTGAATGAGGACCCATTGCAACCACCTGTCAAACAAAAGAAAAGGAAGCAGGGAACATTGAAAAAATCAAGTAATCCAAGATAAGGTACAAAAACTATTGAAATTTGGTTCAATACGAGAGGTGAAATACCTTGACTAGTTAGCTAATACTATCATAGTTCTAACGAAGAAGGGAAAGTGGAAAGTTTTTGTAGATAATATTTATTTAAATAAAGCTTGCCCTAAAGATTCATTTTTTTACCGCATATATATCAATTAATTGATTTTATCGCAGGTCATGAACTTTTAAGTTTCTTAGATACATATTCTGGCTATAATCAAATAAAAATGGATCCTCTAGATGAGGAAAAAGGCTTCGTTTATTACAGACAAGGGGACTTGTTGCTACAAGGTTATGCCATTCGATTTGAAAAATACTGGAGCGACGTACCAAATATTGGTGACCGAAATATTTCAAGAACATTTGAAAAAACCATGGAGGTTTATATTGACAATATGTTAGTCAAATTAGCACAAGCAGGGGACTATTTCCAACATTTGACTGAAACCTTCAAAATTCCTCGCAAGTATAACATGAAGCTAAACTTGAAAAAGTGTGCCTTTGACGCTACTTCAGGTAAATTTTAAGGTTTATTGTTTATAACATGGGTATTGAAGTGAATCCTTCTCAGATCAAAGCAACCTAGGAAATACCTGATGTACTTACAGAAAAAAGATGTACAAAGATTAACAAGTAGAGTAGCAGCTTTGCAAAGTTTTATATCCAAATCATCAAAAGAATATTTAAATTCTATTACATATCGAAAAAACAAAATCAAATTTAAATAGACTGAAGAATGTCAACAAGCTTTGAAGAATTTAAAGTCATACTTATCGAATCTACCCATGTTAGCAAAATAGAGGGATGGAAAACGATTGCTTATTTACTTAGTTGTGACAGAAATGGTAATAAACACGGACTGATACGTGAAAACAAGGATAAGTAATCTCCAGTCTATTATATTAGAAAATCCTTATTTGATGACGGGACACGATATCCTCATTTTTAGAGCTTGCATTGGCATTAATTATGGCGTCAAGAAAGTTACGACCCTATTTTTAGTGCTATTATATTTCTGTTATAACTGTTTTCCCACTAAGGAATATATTGTACATGTAAGAATTATCAGGAAGATTAGCTGTCACCCTAGAACTGTTATAAAGTCTTAGATACTAGCGGATTTCGTAGCAGATTTCAGCTTGAACCTGCTTCCTAAAGTAGAAAAAGAGGTACGTGTGTTTAACGGATATAATATGAGGACTTGGACCTTATTTACTAATGATTCTTCAAATGTAAAAGGAGAAAGTTTGAAAATTATTTCAATTTTACCTTCGAAAGAGATTATAAGATATGCAATAAAGTTTTATTCAATTGCTAACAATGAAGCAGAGTATGAAGCTGTAATTGCGGGTTTAGAACTCGCGAGAAAGCTTAGTATTAAACAATCGAAAAGTGACTCATAACTAGTAATAAACCAAATGCAAGAAAATTATGTGGCAAGAGAAATAAGAATGCAACAATACCTAGAAAAAGTACGAGAATCAATGAGTTAGTTCCACACTTGGAAAGGTATACAAATACCCATGGAAGAAAATGCAGTAGTTGATGCATTAACAATTCTGGGGTCCGTGGCTGATGTATCAAATGCAGAAAATACAATTGTGGTACATTTGTTTCATTCAACCTTGTTCAAACCAATAATGAGATAAATTTCAATAATTTAACTTGGGATTGGAGAAACGAGTTAGTGAATTACTTGCAGTATGAAACTTTTCTTGAAGATAAAAAGAAATCTCAATTGCTACGATTTAAAGCTGCTTAGTATTGCCTAATAGAGGGGAATTTGCATTGAAAACAAATATTTGGA
Organism: Nicotiana benthamiana; assembly: GCA_034376525.1. Lineage (NCBI taxonomy): Eukaryota > Viridiplantae > Streptophyta > Magnoliopsida > Solanales > Solanaceae > Nicotiana > Nicotiana benthamiana. Next base: position 99,796,439 of record CM067338.1, read on the forward strand.
GGACTCTTAGCACTGTGTCCTAGACTATCACAAACTGAATATGTAATGAAAGAAGTGTACGAGGGACATTGTGAAAATCATATCGGGGGAATATCGTTGGTGAAAACACTGCTAAGAACATGATTCTATTTACCAAAAATGAAAGATAAAGCGAAACGTTTTGTAATAAGGTGCGATAAGTGTCAACGATATGCAAATAATATACATCGACCATCGAAATTGCTTCATTCAATTATATCACCGTAGCCATTCATGAAGTTGGAAATGAATATCATGGGTCCTCTACCTCGAGCCAAAGGAAAAGCTTGATTTTTGTTAGTTCTAACGTATTATTTTTCAAAGTGGGTAGAAGTAGGTACCTTCAAATAGATAAGAGAAAAATAAATTATTTACTTCATTTGAGAAATATAGTATGTCGATTTAGAGTCTCAAGGGAAATCATTTGCGATAACATGCCACAATTCGTAGGTGTGAAGGTTACTAATTTTTTTGAAAGTTAAAAAATTAAACGAATTACTTCAGCACCTTATCATCACATAAATAACAAACAAATTGAGTTAACAAACAAGATCATTGTCAACAATACGAAGAAGTGATTACAAAAATCAAAAGGTAAGTGATTAGAAGTGCAACCAGGGAGTTATGGGCTTATCCAACCACGACGAAAATAGACATGGGAGAAATACAATTCTTGCTCGTTTATGGGGCTGAGGCTTCCATTCCAGTAAACATAGGAGGACTGAGAACAAGATACACGCGTTGATAAAATAAAAGTATAACGAATAATAAAATTAAATTAGTTTATATGTTATAAACTAAAGCAAAAGACAAGAACAATAGAAATAGAGAGAAGAGTAGAGAGAGTTCTTCTTATTGAGTTGAGAGGGGTCTCAAGGGATGATTTACAATGGTAGGGGGCACCTCTATTTATAGGGGAGAGGAAGATTTAGCTACCACTAATAGAACTCTAAAATCTCTCTAATTAGATACATTAAAGACATTCACCTTAAATAGAAGTGTAAGAATCTTCTATTTCATAACACTCCCCCTTGAATGTCTATTCAATGATGTGCCTCATAAAACCTTAAAACCAAAACCCAATGGGAAAAATTAAAGTAAGGAAAAAGAGTACACATGTTTGAATATGCGCCTATTGGTTGCCTCGTTAAAAACCTTGCAAGGAAAACCCAGTGGGACAAAACCTTGTAAGGGAAAAAGAGTGCAACGCGCATTGACTCCCCCTAATGAGTACATCGATTTATATCCTTGAGCATTTGCATTCCAATCTTGTGCATCATCTTGAAATCATCGTTCTTGATAGATATGAACATCTTCATATAATGTCGTGGAATAACTCTTCAATATCTCCATAGATGCATTCTCAATGCCATCATGCTTATAGTTATGGCAAGATACATATGTACACAAATTGCACTTAGGGTGTGGTACTTCAGGACCAAGAATTGCATATGCTTCAAGCAACTTAAATCTTTCAAGTTAAGTCATATAAGTCGCATAATAGACTTTAGCTGCATATCAAGTTTTCATTAGTGATACTAAACAAATAAGATATCGAAAACTGACTATACATACCTTTGACGTTTATACTTTCAAGCATTTGAACTATAGGTTCAAAACTTCATGTCTTTCATATGGAATCAATTCTTCTTGAATTGTATCTCTTCCATTTAGTTACTTTCTTTGAGTCAGCACATGCGTATAGCATGCTTTGCAATATGTTGCAATTGCATTTCCTTTTTATGAACTACAGGTTCATATCATGATATTCGGGGATATACATATACAAATGAAAATTCATCCCATGTAACACTTTCTCAAGTGTTTATCATGTCTCCCCCTCATGTTAGTAAAGCTAACATGTTTCCTCAACTTTGGGAAATCATCTTTGTGCATTATGTCAATATACACAGCACCTTAATAATAAGATGAAATTATTTGGTTCCTGACCTTGAACCACTTATGAGGGGAGAATATACTCTCGTATACAACTTATATCAAACTGATATATATATAACTTAGTTCTCATAAGAAACAGTTTAGCTATTAAGTGGAAGCACTCAATAATTATCTTGCTAAACCAACTTTAATATAAACCAACTTATCAAGATGAACTGTCTTGAGTAGAGAATCTGGAAAATATGCTCGAAGTTAGATTACTGAGCGATTTACCTCGCAAGCACTGCCAGGCTGCGGGTTAATAACAATGGCGCATGTAACCATATCATAGATGCATCATATGTGGTATACATGGCAGGTGAATGGGCCCATATTCACCTTTGATATTTCCAGAATCAAGGGGCTTCAACCCGAACTCTTTTAGTTGGTCAGTTCATTACTGAGAACAAGAACTTCTAGTTCTTTGATATTCACCTATGTGAATTTGCACATCATACTTCAAATGAGATGGCTAACACGAATGTCAACTGAATAAATTATCAATATTGGTAAATTTCAAATTTACACCATGACATGTGCACTTATCAATAAACTTCGGGTTTATTATGACATGGGTTTTATACCAATAGATATCCACTTTATTGTGGCATTCTTTCGTTTGTGTAGTACAAACTGGAGAACAAAGCGGGTAGCTTTACGTATACAAATTACCCCGCTACAAGTTGTAGTAATAGGAGAATCAAAGCCTTCCTTTATTTATAGTCTCAATATAATCAATCGCCTTCGCGTGTACTTTTGGAAACTGAATAAGTTTCTTTGAGACTTACTACAGCACAATACTCAATCGTGTTTCTCCAACATAGTAATAATTGGCTCTTCGAGAGCTCTCAATTAATTTTGTACTACCACAGACTGAGGTTCAAGATCCTCACATTCTTGCATTCCGTATTTTCAAGAGTCTCAGGCTCAATAGATTCTTCGTGAATCTCGGAATTAATCAAATCATGAGCGTCCTCATGTGATTCTTTCATAGTGTCATTTAGATCGTTCTTTTTCCTCTTTCTAGGATTTCGATCTTTTGGAACCTAATGGTCTGCCACGCTTCTGGCGTGCATTTGACTCATCGGATATGACACTAGATATTTGTCCAATAGGGACTTCAATACGGATCGGAATATTTTCCGCGTGAATGTGGGATTTCGTTATCCTCTTCAAGTCCGTAAATGCGTCAGGCATTTGATTTGCTATTCTTTGCAAATGGATAATCTTTTGTACCTCTTTCTTTCAAATAGAGGTATGTGGATCAAGATGAGATAATGATACATTTTTCCACAAAATTTCCCATTTGGTTTCACCGACTTCTCCCCCTAATTTTGGGAAAAGTGTCTCATCAAATTGACAGTCTGCAAATAGTGCAGTGAACAAATCTCCTGTCAATGTTTCGAGGTAGCGAATAATGGAGGACGATTCATACTCAACATATATTCCTACCTTCTTTGCAAACCCATTTTGGTGCGGGATGGCGGTGCTACAGGCACCTATACTGCGCATCCAAAGCTTCTTAAATGGGATATATTGGGTTCATGACCCAAAACCAATTGCAATAGGGAATATTTGTGATAATTCGTCAGTCAGAGACGAACTAGCATTGCTGCATGCGAAATGGCGTGACCCTAAGCCGAAGCGGGCAGCTGACAAAGTAGCATTGCTGCATGCAAAATGGCGTGAACCCAAACCGAAATGGGCAGCCTCGTTTTCATGAAGAATTCAAGATTATTCTCATCTATTATCCATTAACTTTGCAAACGCAAGGTTGCGTGATGGCAACAAGCACACATTAGACCATCTACAGGATGCGTCTATCAAGACCATGAAATACCTAAACTACCCATTACGTGGGTGAATAGGTCCACAAATGTCCCCTTGTATACGTTCCAGAAACTGGGGTGACTCAGTCCCAACCTTTGTTGGGGATGGTCTGATAATCAGCTTGCCTTGATAACACGAAGTGCAAGGATATTCATTACTTGAAAGAATTTTGAAATTCTTTAACGGATGCCCATATGAGCTTTCTATAATCCGTCTCATCATGGTTGATCCTGGGTGACCCAGTCGATCATGCCAAAGTACAAATGTATTGGACTCAGTATTCTTTAGATTTACTGTTGAATGTGCCTCAATTGCACTAATTCTTGTCCAATACAGGCCACAAGATAAAGACGGGAATTTCTCAATAACCCTCTTTTTGGCCGGAGACATTCTTTGAAGTGAGGACGAGATATTCGAGATTATCTTCATCCATTGTCTCAATATTGTAGCCATTCCGGCGTACATCTTTAAAACTCAACAAGTTTCTTATAGACTTGGAGGAGAACATAGCATTCTCTATGATTAACGTCGTGCCCTTGGGCAGAGTTACAATGGCTCTTCCGGAGCCTTCGATCAATTTACTTTCCATGGTATGACATACAAAAGAAATACAGGAACATAAGAATAAGCAAGTTCAATTCCTTTTGTGTCACATAATATTTTCAAAATCTGCTACTAACAGTTGACAAACAAAATAAGATATGTTGTCCATAATCAATTACTATGCAGTTTGAAAATTTCAGCGTTTTTCATAAGACAATCGATTATTAAACACACAATCGATTGTTGGAACATAGACAATCGATTGTTAAACACACACAATCGATTATTTGTTATTTTTGAAAAACTTCAGATCACACTGTCTTAAGACAATCGATTGTTCGATATAGACAATCGATTGTGGATGATTTTTGAAAAATTCCGGACCTCACTGTTTCAAGACAATCGATTGTTAGACAAAGGCAATCGATTGTTGGCTATTTTTGAAAAATTCCAGAACACACTGTTTCAAGACAATCGATTGTTAGACAAAGACAATCGATTGTTGGCTATTTTTGAAAAATTCCAGAACACACTGTTTCAAGACAATCGATTGTTAGCCAAAGACAATCGATTGTTGATCAATTGTTTTTCAACTTTAATGCGAAAATAGTTGATAATCGACTAGTTTTTCAGGCTAGTCGATTACCCCCACTGGAAAATAAAAGTTTTATTGATATTTGAACATATTGAAGATATTCTAAAGAACTACTGCTAACATTGCTTTATGAACTAACTAATATGGGCTAATGCTAATGACTATTAGTTTATTCACTAACTAATACAAATAAGTAGAACAAAATCAAATAACTCCATCTTCTTTCATCATGGTCCCATCGCCGATTAGGTGGTCTATTTTCCCCTCGGGTTGCTCAAAGAAGTCTGCCACATCCAGGTGGGTGATGTCCTCATTGTCGTCATAGACAAAGTTTGTTTCAGGGCCTTTTCTCTTTCGAGATGCTTGATAAAGGTCAACCAAGTGTCTTGGTATACGGCAAATCTTTGACCAGTGCCCTTTCCCACCGCAACGATAACATATAGTTTCTGAACTATTTGCCTTAGGATCTTCGGGATCCCGTTTCTGCTTTCGGTGGTTATCTCTCTTTGGGGGGTGACGGACTTCTTTGGAATTTCTTCCTTGTCCACGTCCTTGGCTTTGACCCCGTTTATGACCGTGATCGTGGTCCCTTTTATGTTTGGCATAATGCGAGTGCACCATATCTGCTTCAGGCAGTGGTGTAGACCCAGTTGGTCTATTTTCGTGATTTCTCATGAGCAGGTCATTATTTCGCTCAGCCACTAGTAAGAGAGAAATCAGTTCAGAGTACTTCGTAAAGCCTTTCTCTCGGTACTGTTGCTGCAGTACCATATTGGAGGCATGAAACGTTGTAAACGTTTTCTCAAGCATATCGTAATCGGAGATGTTATCTCCACATAGCTTCAGTTTAGAAGTAATTCTGAACATAGCAGAATTATATTCAGAAACGGACTTAAAGTCCTGTAGCCTCAGATGGGCCCAATCATATCGTGCTTGTGGCAGAGTGACCAACTTCAGGTTGTCATATCTCTCCTTTAAGCTGTTCCACAAAACGAGTGGATCCTTGACGGTGAGATATTCAATCTTCAAACCTTCGTCAAGGTGGTGGCGCAAGAAAATCAAGGCCTTCGCACAATCTTGGGTGGATGCTTTTTCTTTATCTTTGAGGGTGTCTCCGAGACCCATAGCATCTAGGTGGATTTCAGCATCCAACACCCATGTCATATAGTTCTTGCCCGAAATTTCAAGGGCAACGAACTTTCTTTTCATAATGTCAGACATACTCGAAAATTAAATTAGGAAGAGGGAAAATACCTTGGATTTTCGAGAATGATACTTGAGACGGTAGAGTCTCGTGCTGATAACGTGTTATAAACTAAAGCAAAAGACAAGAACAATAGAAATAGAGAGAAGAGTAGAGAGAGTTCTTCTTATTGAGTTGAGAGGGGTCTCAAGGGATGATTTACAATGGTAGGGGGCACCTCTATTTATAGGGGAGAGGAAGATTTAGCTACCACTAATAGAACTCTAAAATCTCTCTAATTAGATACATTAAAGACATTCACCTTAAATAGAAGTGTAAGAATCTTCTATTTCATAACATTATATTATTTTTGGCAAACCTTTTCCTCAAGTCAAACGCCTATTAACAATCTTTATTAGGAGAGAAATAGAAGAAAGAAAAAGAAGAAATGAAGAATCTTTTCATATATTTCAAACAATCCATGACAACCAATAAAATAACAAGAAAAAGGTAGTAATTGAAAGGGGATTTGGTATGTTGAAGCAATTAGTGCCCATAAAATTGGTGGGATTCCTAAGCTCACGTGAATTTGTTTGCCAAAAGCTATCATTCCTACTCAATTCCACTTACTTCCAATTTTATAATTGTTCTTTTCTAATTATTTTATTTTTATCTCACTAGAGATAAGAACTGAACAGATATGCACTTTGTTTTTATTTTTCTCTATTTATTTCAAACTTCTTTTTTCCTCCTTTTGATGTTGTTTTAGGAGGTTGATTTATCCCACATCTAGGACCCACTCCTTAGATTTGATTTTGACATTGGTCTATGATCACAATCAACACGTACGTGTGGGTTGATCTTGAAAATTCTCATGTCCTTTAACTAAATTTCATCTTTTTAACACAATGATTGTTTGTGTGCATAACAAAATTTGCGGAAAGTAGAGATATTGATATTTTCTTGTACCACTATGCAGTGCGATAAAATGATAAAAGTTCTTACTTTTAATCAAATTTCTGATTTGAGTTTTGAGAATAATTTTTTTTTGTTTTTTTTACAGTGTAAATTTGGATTAGTTAGATCAGTGTATTTCAAAAACCGAATAGTTAAAAAGAATATGTCTTGCGCGTATATTCGAGATTCAAAAATATGATGGGGTAATTTCATATCCTCTCGAGTCGTTCTTACATAGATATCTTAAAAGTTTCACTCGATACACTTTTATATATATATATATATATATATATATATATATATATATATATATATATATATATATATATATATATATGTTAAGAATAGAATTCTAATTAGAGTGAATGTCTATCTTGTAGAGAGTTTTACTTCGAGTCTAAGTCATTTTTCCTCCTATAAATAGAGGGGTCTTACACCATTGTAAAACCCCCCAACATTCAATAAGAATTCTCTCTCTTTCTCTGCAATACTTTTCTTCTTCTGTTATTATTTTATAACACGTTATCAGCACGAGACTCTACCGCTCTTTGAAAAGAAGGCAACGAAACTAGGAGAAGAAGTTGAAAAAAGGAATTCAAAGAAAGAAAAGAAGGAACAAAAGAAAAGGAATAAAGAAAGAAACGGAAAACAAAATAACAGAAAGAGAAAAAAAAAAAGGAAGAAGAAATCAAAACGTTGAAAAACGGAAGAAAACAAAACATTGAAACACAAAAGAGAAAAAGCAACGAAGACAGAAGCAAAGAAAGAGAGAAAAGGAAGAAAACAGAAAGAGAAAAGAACGCGAAAGAAAGAATGGAAATAGGAGTTCGGGATTTCGTTCGCGATTTTGTGTTTTGGGTTCTAAAAAGCAGAACATTGTGGAACTGGAGAATAATATTATAAACGGATTCTTCTTGCTTGGAGGCTTTTCGCGATTGCGGTTACGCTTCAAGAGATAAGTATCGATTTTATGTTTGATTAAAATCTGTGATTGTGTTGTCTATATTACATGCAAGTGATCATGGCTATTTGCTTCCGTTGTTCATACCTGTTTTCCATCAATTAGTGTCAGAACTTGCTTATGTCTAACTAGATAACATGATATATATTTGTATGAGGCAATCGAAGAAAAATGGCATTTTTCTAGGTACTTGATAATTTCTGCCATGCATACGATTTCTAATTTGCTCTAATCAACAGAATATTTGCATGTGTGTGGATTGTATGTCTAGTTTTGTCTCTATCTGTGACTACTTTGCTCCTGCGTTTTAGGTAAAGCATAGATAAGAGGACACATAACCTCTTGTTTGGTGAAACCCATGTCATTTTGTATAGCCATGTTGTTGTTGCTGATGCTGCAATTGCTTCTGTTTGTGTTGTTTGCTATTATTGCTGCTGTTGGGCTGTTTTATGAACCAAACAGTCAAGAGATGGGTAGAAAATTGTCTTGCTTATATAGAGCGAACACAATTTTCATTTTTTTATAAGGTAAGTGCAATGTTCATTTAATATCCTATAGCGGAGTTAGGAGTCCATAACAGGTAGAAAGCAATCAATAAGACATATCAAATAACTATGTCTATAATTTGATTTTAAATACAAGCATAGACGGTAAATTTTGATTGCAACTCTAATGGAGTTTGAAAGATATTATAACCACCCAAGGTGGTAAAATTTCTATGTCTTGCCATGATCAAATTCATGTATGATTGTGGGCAAAGAATTGAAAACCCGTCCCATTGAATTTGCTCCATTCTCATTCCCTATAGAGAATGTGATAGCAGTATGTGATAAGTCTGAAAGAAGACAAAATTATTACCATGAAGGTATCAATGGATGTGGACGTGGCAATAGACAAAATTATAATCGTCATTATTGTGGTAATGAGAACAATAATGATTCTCAAAATAATCCTTCACTTTGTGAAAGTAATATACGTCATCGATTTGACATGAGACTTTATATAGCACATATTGATGATTATGGTCCATTCATGGTGTGAATGTGGCAACATCTTATTTATGAATACATATTCATTGTTGGAAGAATATGAACGTGCTAGTGGTAGTGAATATACCACATCATCTCTAGAAGGAGGTTTGAGATGATATATGAAAATAATGTCATTCTTATGGGATGAATGATCATTGGTCACGTACCTATTGTACGCCAAAATATTTTGGAAATATGATTATTAAAAGACAACGATAATACAAGAAACATATCTTGCATATAATTTTGACCATGACCATAATGGTATAACTTTCTCTTTAAAAGAGATATTCACCACATGGATGTTGATGAATTTGTGGTAGTACAAAATTAATTTAGAGCTCTAGAAGAGCCAATTATTACTATGTTGGAGAAACACAATTGATTACCAATAAGGTATTGTGTTGTAGTAAGTCTCAAAGAAACTTATTCAGTTTTCAAAGTATACGCGAAAGCGGTTGATTATATGGATCCATGGTTAAAGAAGATTGAGCAGTTTGATATTTTTATTTTTACTTATTCGTAGTAGTTAATGAATAAACAATTATCATAGTTAACATAAGTTGTGATATGGTTCATATTTTATATTTTACAATTCAATCAATGATCAAATATTGATATGTACCTTAAGAGTTTTATCAACTTGACAAATAATCTGTATTATGGTTTTAAAATATATAACTTTAGATTACACATTCATCTTATGCTTTATTTGTAATGATTTTTTAGTAAGTTAATCGATTATCACTTTAGTTAATCGATTAACCTTATGTCCGTTGCCTGTTCATCGACTAGTTTTTAAAACGTTGAAACAGGTTAGTCGATTATCTATTTGGTTAATCGGCTAACCTCAACAGATTTTGAAAATATTGTTTAATTATTAAGCAACGGATACAAGAGTATTAAAAGGAGAATAACTATGATAAATGATATTTTCATAATGACTGCACTAAAAGTATTATGTTGAATCATAGACTTAAATTTGTTTATTCTCATATTCGTATATTTCTTTTGTATGTCAAACCATGGGAAGCAAATATGGATATCTCACAAAGCAAACTTGGATCAACGTCTAACTGTAAAAATATTTGTTTAATTGATTCATGTACCACACATACGATATTCAAAGAGAAGAAATATTTCTCTCATTTACGTATGTGTAAGGCAGATGTTACTACAATTTCTGGTAGTAGTAAATTGATTGAAGGCTCCAGAAGAGCAACTACAACTCTGCCTAAAGGAACAATATTAATCATAGAGAATGCAATGTTCTCTTCCAAGTCCAAGAGGAACTTGTTGAGTTTTAAAGATATCCGTCAAAATGGATATCAATAATTCGATTACGAGCACAATTTCCTGATAATCCAATTAAGTCTATTAGACTAGATAATGCTGCTGAGTTTTTATCCCAAGCATTTAATGATTATTGCTTATCAATTGGGATAAAAGTGGAACATCCTGTAGCTCATGTTCACACTCAAAATGGTGTTGCAGAATCTTTAATTAAACGTCTGCAGTTGATTGCAAGACCATTACTCATGAAAACGAGGCTGCCCATTTCGGTTTGGGGTCACGCCATTTTGTATGCAGCAGTGCTAGTTCGTCTCAGACCGACGAATTATCACAAATATTCCCCGTTGCAATTAGTTTTGGGTCATGAACCCAATATATCCCATTTAAGAATTTTTGGATGCGCAGTATATGTGTCTGTAGCACCGCCATACCGCACAAAAATGGGTCCGCAAAGAAGGTTAGGAATATATGTTGGGTTTGAATCGCCCTCCATTATTCGCAACCTCGAAACAGTGACAGGGGATTTGTTCACTGCACGATTTGCAGACTGTCGATTCGATGAGACACTTTTCCCAAAATTAGGGGGAGAAGTTGGTGAAACCAAACGGGAAATTTTGTGGAATAATCCATCATTATCTCATCTTGATCCACATACCTCTATTTGTGAAAAAGAGGTGCAAAATATTATCCATTTGCAAAGAATAGCAAATCAAATGCCTGACGCATTTACGAATCCTCTTATATTGCTTGTTCTCATTAATTAAGAGACCAACTAAAGTTGGGATTAAATCCCATGAATTCTGGAAATTTCAAAGGTGAACATGGGCCAATTCACCTGCCATGTATACCACATAAGATGCATCTATGAGATGGTTACATGCGCGATTATCATTAACCCGCAACATGGTGTTTTGCGAGGTAACTTGCTCAATAATTCAATTTAGAGCACAATTTCCATATTTTCTATTCAAGATAATTCATCTTAATAAGTTGGTTTACATCATAGTTGGTTTAGCAAAATAATTTATTGAGTGCCTCCACTTAATAGCTAAATTATTGCTTATGAGAACAAAGTTATCTATATCAATTTGATATATGTTATACACGAGAGTATATTATATTCTCCCCTCACAAGTGGTTCAGGGTCAGGAACCAAATAATTTCATCTTATTATTATTGATGTGCAGTGTATATTAACATGATAATGCACAAAGATGATTTCCCAGAGTTGAGGAAACAAGTTAGTTTTTCTTAACATGAGGGGGAGACATGATAAACACTTGAGAAAAAGTTACATGGAACGAATTATCATTTGTATATATAGATCCTCGAATATCATAATATGAACTTGAAGTTCATAAAAGAATAATTCAATTGCAACATATTGCAAAGCATGCCATACGCATTTGCTGACCCAAAGAAAATAACTATATTCTCACTGCAAATGCTCATATTAAGTCCCAGAAGGACAAAGTCTTTGATACGCATAAAGCGTATAGACAAATCGGTTTCAAAAGAACTTCTTAATAAAGAAGATGAGCAAATGATCAAAGTGATCATAATAAGGAGGCAAGTGATCTAGAAGATCACATGACATAATACTTCATAAAATCTCATGAGAGATTCAGGTACCTGAATATATGAATGAAGAGATCTCCATGTTATGTCTTTATGAAAATTTACAGGAACCGATATAAAATGTTCGTCGACGACATCTATGATAAGCGCTAAATATCGATGAGAATCTTAAGTTTGTCGAATACAAACAAAATATTGGCCAAATGGAAGAGATACAATTCAAGTTGAATTGATTCCATATGAAAGTCATGTAATTTTGGACCTGTAGTTCAAACACTTGAAAGTATAAAGTCAATGGTATGTGAAATCTGTTTTCGATATCTTATTTTTCTAGCATGACATGAAAAACTTGATATGCATCTAAAGTCTATTATATGGCTTATATGACTTAACTTATATGTCATTCCATGAAGGATTTAAGTTTCTTGAAGCATCTATAATTTTTGATCTTGAGGTACCACTTCTCTAATGCAATTTATGCACAAATGTATCTTGATATAACTATAAGCATGATAATGTGATAGCGAGGACACCTTTATGGAGATATTGAAGAGACATTCCACGACATTTGTAAAGACGTTATATATCTATCACGAGTGATGATTTCCAGGTGCAAAATATTCGTTCAAGTTAATATGGCTGATTTATTTATCAAATCTCTACCAAAGATCGGTTTGAAGATGGTGCACAAGATTGGAATGCAAAGGCTCAAATATGTGAATTGATGCTCTCATTAGGGGGAGTTAATGCGCGTTGCACTCTTTTTTCCTTTTACGGTTTCGTCCCACTGGGTTTTCCTTGTAAGATTTTTAACGAGGCAACCAATAGGCGCATTTCTAAATATGTGTACTCTTTTTCCTTTTCTAGAATTTTTTCCTACTGGATTTTATTTTAGTTAAGGTTTTAACGAGGCACATTATTTATTGAGTAGACATTCAAGGGGGAGTGTTAAGAATAGAATTCTAATTAGAGTGAATGTCTATCTTGTAGAGAGTTTTACTTTGAGTCTAAGTCATTTTTCCTCCTATAAATAGAGGGGTCTTACACCATTGTAAAACCCCCCAACATTCAATAAGAATTCTCTCTCTTTCTCTGCAATACTTTTCTTCTTCTGTTATTATTTTATAACAATATATATATATATATATATATATATATATATATATATATATATATATATATATATATATATATATATATATATATATATTATTCCTTCATGGAAAATTACATTTCTTGTTCTTGATGTAGCTTCCTATATTTACTTTAAGCCGGATCAATTGAAAATAATTGCTCTAACTTCACAAGATAATGACAAAGTATATGTATATTCTATTCTAGGGGTGATCATAGTGTGGGCAAACACGAAATTCGAACAGAAATTCAAATTTTTCGAATTTTTGATTTGAATTTTTGAATTACGGATTGGATTTCAGATTTAATTTTTAAATTTCTTGGATTTTGGATTGGATATTGGACTTGGTACTTCAAATTTTTGGATATTCGAAAATTTGATTTTTTACTTATTATTTAGTCCATTATCCATATGCCAATAGTAATAAGTTAAATACCCTATCCATTAGATATTATCTCATATATTCAGTATTTAATTACTAAGTTACTATCAGAATACTTTCTATTTGAACATAGTTTTACTATTGCTACTTCTTATTGCCTTATTAATAACTTTATTGTATTTGCTGGATACCCTGTCTCCACATTAGATCAAGAACAGGATCAGAAGGAGAAAAAACATACAGAGCCATCGAACCAGCCCAACCAGCTTAATGATTGCATTACTTGAATATTTTTTTTGGATGAAACAATGATACTGAGGAACTTTTTAGGAAATTTAACATGAATAGACATTCATTTTTAAGAAGAAGAAACATCTAAACTTATAGGCTCAAAAACGAAAATTCGAAATATCCAATCCGATTAATCCAAAACCTGTAATGACTCAAAAGGTTCACTTGTGTTACAAGCAAATTTTGTATTTCGAGGTCTTAAAAACCTCTTCTTATCTCACATCGATTTGCATGCACAGTTTGGGCGCGTTTTCAGAAAGCTTTTATGTGAAAACTAAGTAAAATATGGAAATTTGCTTTTAAAATTGAATAAAGTTGACTTTGGTCAACATTCTTGGTAAACGAACTCGGACCGTGATCAGACGTTCTCGTAGGGTCCGTAGTAAAATATGAAACTTGGACGTATGCCCGAAATCAAATTTCGAGGTCCCAATCCCGAGAAATAAATTTTTAAAGAAAATTCTTTTTTGAAAAATATAAAGGTTTTTAGAAGTGAATTGATGCATTTTTATGGTATTGGGCTCGTATATTGATTTCGGAGTCTGGTACAAGTTTGAAATAATAATTAAGTCGAACCTATAAAATTTGGTAAAGATCAAAATTGGTTTGGTATAAAACGGACTTATAGTTGAGAAATTGGAAATTTTGATGTTCTTGAGTGATTTCATGAATTTGAGGTTTGATTCACGGTTGTTGATTTGATTGCTCGAGCAACTCTGTATAATATTTTTGGACTTACGTGCATGTTTTATTTGGAGGTTCGAGGGCTCGGGTGAGTTTTGGATAGGCCGCAGAGTGAAATTTGACTTAGGAAGTTTCAGATTTTTATTTGGTATGTATTGCAGACTCTGATCTCGCAATCGCGAGGTCAGATGTCGCAATTTTTCCTATCAGGCCTGGGAATTGCGAGCACTTTATTGCAATTACGAAGAAGTATGGCCAGCCTATGATCACATTTGCGATCTTCCCTTCGCAATTGCGAAGCCATCATGGGAGGGGCAGTCATGGAAATTGCTACAACTTGTTCGCAATTGCGAGATTAGCAGATAATTGTGATTATCCGGCCCGTCGTCTTAACTGCTTTGCCCAAGTTTATTTATGTTAATATGGTTTGCCGGGGCATTCTGTTTTGAGTTTCGGAGAATTTTGGGACACTTAGTCCCTAAATAAGAGCTTAAGTGTTGGAAAGTTATCCATATTCAAAACAATATAAAGATGGCCTCGGAATGGAAATTTGATAGTTCCATTAGCTTCGTTAGGTGATTTCGGAGTCCGGGAGTGTATTTAGATTGTGTTTTGGAGGCACGTGGCTAATTTAATCTTGAAATGATGAAGTTGAATTTTAGAAGTTTCCAACCCGATAGTGAGATTTGATCCGAGGGTCAAAATGGAATTTCAAGAGCTGAAGTAGCTTCGTATGCTTTTTGGGATGTGTGTGCAAAAGTTCAGGTCATTCGGACATGGTTTGGTTGGATTTTGTTTTATCAAAAACGTGTTTCGAAAGTTTTTAGAAAATTTAATGATGTTGGTAGATTTGATGTTGTTTGAGGTGTTTTGATGATTGGAATAAATTTGAATGAGGTTTTAGGATGTTTTGGTATTTTTGGTTAAGGTATCGGGAGCCTCGGGTGAGTTTTGGGTGGTCAATCGGGCTTATTTTTGAATTGGAATGTTGCAAAAAAAAATTCAGGTGTTGCAGACAATTAAGCCTTCCGATCACGAGGGGTACGTCGCGCTCGCGTACAAGGATCTTGGGATGACTAGAGTTCAGTCTTCGTGTTCGTGTTCAGGGTCTCGTATTCGTGAAAGGCTAGGAGCTGATGTTTCGCATTCGTAGAGGGTCGTTCGCGTTTGCGTATAAGTGTTTAGGTCCAGGAGCAGTTGTTCTTCGTGTTCGCGTACGTGGGACCGCGTTCGCATAGGTATGTAAGGCTGAAACATTGCATTCGCAGGGTATGTATCGCATTCACATAGAGTATTTTTGAGGCCTTGGAATTTTGCTCTTGATGATCGCGAGGCTTGGGCCGCGATTGCAATGAAGAGTGGTCAGAACTGGGCAGAAAGTTTATAAGTTATTTTACTCGCGATTTTGCGTCATTGTTCCTCCATAGCTGAGCATTTTGAGAGCTTTTTGAAGTGGGTTGAAGAAGGATTCAAAGGTAATTACTTGGAGGTAACATTTTTGACTTCATAACTCATTTTATGAGATTAAATACCTAATTAATGGTGAGAAATTTGGAAAAAAGGGATAATTAGGGCTTGAGTTTAAGAGGTCTTTAAATGAGGATTTGAGGGATCATTTGGACTTCGATTTTTGTGTTCTTGATATGCATAGACTCGTGAGAGTATGAGGTTTCCGAAAATATTAATTTTGCTCGATTCTGAGAGATTGGCCTGAGGGGTGTTTTGGTTATTTTACTTAATTTCACGTCTTAGCTAAGAATTAAATCATAGAGTCAGTCGTTTAAGAAGTTATTTACGATATGTAATTGAATTGAATAGATTTGGGCCATTTGGAGTCGGATACTCGTGGCAAAGGCGTGATTTTGAGTTGATTTTGGGTCAGTTCGAGGTAAGTGGCTTGTATAACCTTGTGTGGGGGACTTCTCCCCCTAGGATATGAAATTTGGTAATTGTATTGCCTTGTGTGCAAGGTGACGAGTGCGTACTTGTACAAATTGTTGGAAATTTGGTTTTTCTTAAAGTACTTATTAGCATGTTTCCTTTCTTGTGTTATTACACTTGCAAATATAGCATATTGCTAGTTAGAAGAGCATGTTTAGTTGACTTAAATTACCTATTTGCTTAAATTGCCTTGATTGCATTATGTGAAGCATGTTAGGCTAGGACTACTTGTTGCTTGCTCTGAAATTTTATTTTTCTGAATATCTTCTTGTTGTTGCTGCATATTTACATTGGGACTATAGATGTGGGCTTCCGGTAGCTCCCCCTTGTCTATTTACTTTGGCACTACGGGTTAGATTCCTGGTATATCCCCCTACATATTTACTTTGGGACTATGAGTTAGATTCCTGGTAGATCCCCCTGCGCTGTTATATGGAACTACGGGAATGCACCCAGTATATTCCTCTAGTACTGGGTATTTACATTTGGGACTAAGGACCGGGGTTTCGGTAGATCATCGTGCATTGATAGTTGGACTACGAGATGGTATCCCGGGAGATCCTTCGGATATATACATATGATGGACTATGGGATGGTATCCCGGGAGATCCATCGGACAATAGATGAAAGGGACTACAGGATGATATCCTGGGAGATCCTCATTATTACTATTGGAATTGAGTTGTTCTGATTTCTAGTTACTCTGTTCTTTTGAATAATTGTTGTTTCCTGGTATAACATGTCTTATTTCATTGTCGTTCTCTTTTATATTGTTTATTTCATACTGTTAATGCTTATTATTATGTTCTACCTCAGTAGGTACCCAACCGAGGTTAGGCTTGGCAGTTACTGACTACCGCTGTGGTGTACTTATGCTCCCTTCTGCGCATGTTTTTCATGTGCAGATCCAGGTACCCCTAATCAGGCGTATTACCCTTGAGGCGAAGAGATCTAGCAGGGACTTTGAGGTATACTTTCCGCGTCCGCAGACCAAGGAGTCTCTATCTTATTCTATCTTTTAGCTGTTAGTGCTCCTTTCTTACTGTTGTTTTAGACATTCTGGAGTTAGAGCATTATACTACATTTCCTTTAGTTTGTGTTCTCGTGAGTTTCTGGATTTTGGGATGACATTGTAGGCTTCCGTGATGTTGAGTTGTATATGCCGAGCGACATTTATATACAGTTTTTCTGCTAGTTGTTCAATTTCAAATTATTTATTTCCCCAAGTTATTTTGTTTCCACATTGTTAGGCTTGCCTAGTCGTAGGGACTAGGTGCCGTCATGACATGTTCACGGAGGGCAAACTGTGGTCTTGACAAGTTGGTATTAGAGCTCTAGGTTCATAGAAGTCACGGAACATATATCGGTTTATTAGAGTCTCGCTGATCGTTATGGAGATGTGTGTACTTATCTACGAGAGGCTATGTAATTGTTAGAAAAATTCCACTTTATTTGATTTCCTGGTCGTGCGAGACTTTGATATCACAACTAAACTTTTGTCTTTCTATTCTCTCATAGATGGTGAGGACACATGCCACTCGAGTCGATCAGGCACCCGCACCCCCTACTATAGCCATTAGAGGCCGGGCCGGGGCCGGGATAAAGGCCGAAGGCACACAGGTGATGCAGCCAGAGCACCTGTCCGAGTTGCCACTGAGGTACCACCAGCAGATCCAACCAGAGTCCAGACACCTGACACGCCTACTACTACTGCTACCACTACTCCAGTTCTCCAGGAGACTAGCATAGTTCATGAGCATGTACACCACTTTGACTCAGGCAGGGTTGCATCCCCTTGCTGCAGCCACATCCCAGACCAAGGGAGGAGCACAGACTCCCCCCGCCCGCACTCCTGAATAGTGGGGCCATGTTGAGCAGGTCCCAAAGTTTATACCTGCGCCGCATGTAGTACTAGTTCAGCCCGAGGATAGAGCAGCGACTTCTGAGGATGAGCAGCTAAGGCTTGAAAGGTTCACGAAGTACAAGCCTACTGTATTCAGCTGTCTAGAATTAGAGGATGCTTTGGGTTTTCTTGATGAGTGTTACCGCATTCTCCCCATGGGTATTTCAGGATCCAGCGACGTTTGTTTCACTACCTTCTAGCTTTGAGGGGCCGCCTATGAGTGGTGGCGCACCTATGAGTTTGACAGTCTAGATGAGGTTGCTTCACTGAATTGGACCAAGTTTTTAGATTTTTTCCTGAGAGAGTATGTTCCTTAAAGCCTTAGAGACGCATGGCGCACAGAGTTTGAGCATTTGCACTAGGGTGCTATGACTATTTCAGAGTATGATGTAAGTTATACTAGTTTGGCCGGCATGCATCAGCCTTGGTTGCTACTGTTCGCGAGAGGGTTCACCAGTTTATTGATGGGCTTACTCCCAACATCAGATCTAGCATGGCTGGTGAGTTGGATATGGATATTTCTTATCAGCGGGTGGCGAGCATTGCTAGGAGGATTGAGGGTATGCATGCTAGGGAGGAGAGAGAGGCCAAGAGGCCTCGAGAGTGGGCCATTATTCTGGTTCCTGCACCCCAGCTGCAAGTCGTCATGGCAGGGGTTATATGAGTCTCCTAGTTCATTCAGCTCTTCCAGCAACCAACAGTGCTCCAGCTCCTTGTAGGTTTCAGGAGCCTTATTACGCACCTCCAGTTTCTAGCGCGCCTCCTGCGCTAGGTGCTTTTAGAAGTCAGTCCAGCAGATCCGGCCCTAGCCAGTCACAGCCACCACATCCTCCCAGAACTTGTTTTTAGTGTGGTGACACACGCCATATGGTTAGATTGCCCCAGACTTGGGAGGGGACCCCAGACTTGGGAGGGGTGAATCTTCACAGACTTCTCAGCCACAGCGTGCCCCACAGAGTTCACAAGCTATGGTTACACCTGCTCAGCTAGCTAGAGGTGGAGGCCGAGAAGGTAGAGGTCTCCCTCGAGGGGAGGCCATGCCATATACTATGCCCTTCCTGCTCGTGTCGAGGCTATCACCTCCGATTCTGTCGTCACAGATATTATGTGGTTTGCCAGAAAGATGCATCGGTTCTATTCAATCCAGGCTCTACTTACTCTTTTATGTCTTCTTATTTTGCTCCGTATTTGGGTGCACCTCGAGATTCCTTGAGTTCCCCTATTTATATTTTTATTCCTATGGGAGATTTACTTGCTGTAGATAGCGTTTATCAGTCATGTTTGGTTACTATTCGTGGTTTTGAGACCAAATCAGACTTATTGCTACTCAGCGTGGTTGATTTTGATATTATTCTGGGCATGGGTTGCTTGTCACCCCATTATGCTATTCTTGATTGTCACGCCAAGAACGCGACGTTAGCTATGCCAGGTGTACCGCGTGTTGAGCGGAGTTGTACTTTAGACCACACTCCCAGTAGAGTTATCTCTTTTCTCAAAGCTCAGCGTATGGTATAGAAGGGGTGTGCCGCGTATTTAGATTATATGAGGATGTCAGTGTTGATACCCCTTCTGTTGATTCAGTCCCAGAGGTACGGGATTATCCCGATGTGTTTCTAGCTGATCTTCTGGGCATGCCGCCTGATAGAGACATTGATTTTGACATTGATCTGTTGCCGGGCACTTAGCCTATTTCTATTTTTTCATATCATATGGCTTCTCCTGAGTTGAAGGAGTTAAAAGATCAGTTATAAGAATTGCTCGATAAGGGTTTTATTCGGCCCAGTGGGGGTGCTCCTATCTTGTCTGTGAAGAAAAAAGATGGTTCTATGCGTATGTGTATTGGTTATCGCCAGTTGAACAAGGTCACAGTGAAGAACCGTTATCCTTTGCCTCGTATTGATGATCTGTTTGACCAGCTTCAGGGCGCACATGTGTTTTCTAAGATTGATTTGCACTCAGGTTACCATTCGTTGAAGATTCAGGAGCCAAATATCCCGAATACTGCTTTTAGGACTCGGTATGGTCATTTCGAGTTCTTATTACTTCATTTGGGATGACCAATTCCCCAATAGGCTTCATGCATTTGATGCACAATGTATTCCGACCATGTATCGACTCTTTCGTCATTATCTTTATTGATGACAATCTGGTGTATTCCCGGAGTAGCTAAGATCATAAGCAACATCGAGGACAGTGCTTCAGACTTTAAGAGAGAAGAAGTTATATGAAAAGTTCTCAAAATGTGAGTTTTGGTTGGTTCAGTGGCATTCTTAGGCCACGTGGTATCGAGTGAGGGCATTTGGGTGGATCTGAAGAAGGTAGAGGCTGTGTAGAGTTGGCCCAGACCATCTTCAGCTACAGATATTTGAAGTTTCCTTTGCTTGGCGGGCTACTAATATCATTTTGTGGAGGGTTTTTTTTATCGATTGCAGCCTTATGACTAGATTGACCCAAAAGGGTGCTCCATTTCAGTGGATAGAGGAGTGTGAAGCGAGCTTTTAGAAGCTCAAGACAGCTTTGACTACAACCCAGTTTTGGTATTACCTACTGGTTTGGGGTTTTATAATGTCTATTGTGATGCCTCGAGAGTTATCCTTGGAGCAGTGTTGATGCAGGACAGTAGGGTGATTTCCTAAGCGTCCAGACAGTTGAAGATACATGAGAAAAATTATCCTATCCATGATCTTGAGTTAGCTACCATTGTCCACAACCTGAAGCTTTGACGCCATTATCTATACGGTGTGCGTTGTGAGATTTATACTAATCATCGGAGCTTGCAACATCTATTCAAGCAAAAGGATCTAAATTTTCCCTGGAGGAGGTGGTTAGAGTTGCTGAAGTATTATGACATCACTATTTTATATCACCGGGGCAACGCCAATGTACTGACTGATGCCTTGAATTGCCAAGTGGAGAGTTTGAGGAGTTTGGCATATTTACCAGCATCGGAGATGCCTATGGCGATGGATGTTTAGACCTTAGCTAGCCAGTTTGTGAGATTGGACCTTTCAGAGCCCAGTCGGGTTCTAGCTTCCATGGTTTGTCGGTCTTCATTATTTGATCGTATTAGGGAGCGACATTATGATGACCCTCATTTGATTTTCCTTATGGACATGGTTCAGCATGGTGATGCCAGAGATGTGACCATTGGTGAGGATAGAGTATTGGGGATGCAGGTCGTGTTTGTGTACCCAATGTCGATGGAATACGA
This sequence comes from Nicotiana benthamiana, assembly GCA_034376525.1. Lineage (NCBI taxonomy): Eukaryota > Viridiplantae > Streptophyta > Magnoliopsida > Solanales > Solanaceae > Nicotiana > Nicotiana benthamiana. The sequence continues at coordinate 99,817,913 of CM067338.1, forward strand.
GAGCTGATTCTAGAGGAGCCCACAGTTCACGGTATTCCATCCATCCGGGTGCCGCAAAGATGTATCATGACTTGAGGTATCACTATTAGTGGAGGAGGAGGAAGAAAGATATAGTTGGGTTTGTAGCTAGATGCCTCAACTGTCAGCAGGTGAAGTATGAGCACTAGAGACCGAGTGGGTTGCTTCAGCAGATAGATATTCCGGAGTGGAAGTGGAAGCGGATCACCATGGACTTTGCAGTTGGACTCTCATGGACTTTGAAGAAGTTTGATGCTATCTGGGTAATCGTGGATCGGATGACCAAGTCCGCTCATTTTATTCCTGTGTGTACTACTTATTCTTCGGAGCGATTAGCATAGATTTACATCTGGGAGATTGTTTGTCTGCATGGTATTACAATTTCTATTATTTTAGACAAAGGTACTCAGTTCACATCACAGTTCTAGAGGGCCGTTTAGTAGGAGTTGGGTACTCGGGTGGAGTTGAGCACATCATTTCACCCCAGACGGATGGACAATCCGGGAGCACTATTCAAATTCTTGAGGATATGCTCCATGCGCGTGTGATTGAGTTTAAAGCGTCTTGGGATCAGTTCTTGCCATTGGTTGAGTTTGCTTACAACAACAACTATCAGTCCAGCATTCAGATGGCACCGTATGAGGCTTTGTATAGTAGGCGTTGTAGATCTCCGGTGGGTTATTTTGAGCCGGGTGAGGCTAGGCTATTGGGCACAGATTTGGTTCAAGATTCTTTGGAGAAATTTAAGATAATTTAGGATAGGTTCCGTACAACCCAGTCTAGATAGAAGAGCTATGTAGACCAGAAGGTTTGTGATATTTCCTTTATGGTTGGAGAGTGGGTTTTGCCTATGAAGGGCGTTATGAGATTTGGGAAGAAAGAAAAGTTGAGTCCGAGGTTCATTGGCCTTTTGGGATACTGCGGTGAGTTGGGGAGGTTGCTTATGAGCTTGCCTTACCTCCCACCCTAGCAGGGGTTCATCCGGTATTTCATTTTTCGATGCTCCGGAGATATCACGGTGATCCCTTGCACGTGTTAGATTTCAGTTAAGTCCAGCTGGATTTCAGTTAAGTCCAGCTGGATTTCAGGAGCCAGTTGCTATATTGGACAGCCAGGTTAGGAAGTTGAGGTCAAAGAACATTGCATCGGTAAAGGTTCAGTGGCAGGGTTAGTCGGTCCTAGAGGCGACCTGGGAGACTGAGTACGATTTGCATAGCCGTTACTATCATCGTTTCACTACTTCAGGTATGTCTCTATGCTCGTTAGAGGATAAACGAATATATAAGTGTAGGAGAATGTGACGACCCAGCCGATCGTCTTAAGAATTAACGCCTCGATACCGTATTAGCTTATTTCCCCAAGTTTATTTCTTCTAATATGGTTTGCCGAGACGTTCGGTTTTGAGTTTCAGAGAGTTTTGGGACACTTAACCTCTAAACGAGAGCTTATGTATTAGAAAGTTGTCCATAGTTAGAACAGTGTGAAGATGACCTCAAAATAGAAATCCAATGGTTTCGTTAGCTTCTTTAGGTGACTTTGGGGTTGGGAGCATGTTCGGATTGTGTTTTGGAGGCCCGTAACTAATTTAGGCTTGAATGCCGAAGTTTGAATTTTAGAAGTTTCCGGTCCGATAGTGAGTTTCACACCTCCTTTTTATAGCTTACACATGGTTACCCCGAAAGACGACACATGTATAGGATTTTTTCACATTAAAGTGATATTATTCGAAATGGGATTAATTGTCTATTTCAAGAGTCGCCACTTGGGATGGATTTGGGTTTTGGTATCCCAAGTCACCGATTTAAAATCCCAAATTGAGGAAATTTTGATTGCACGTTTGGAGTCTGCGAACCAGAAATTCGTGAGTAAGGAATTCTGTTGACTCGAGGGAAGGTGTTAGGCACCCTCGAATCCCGTGGTTCTAGCACGATCGCTTCAACTTATTATAAATGGCTAAAACATGATTTGCTACACCTGTTGACTCGTAATTTCAGATTACTAACTGCTTTTAACATCTTTTTATGGAAATTTTGCAATGTTATTAAAACACGTTGCGAATTGCGTCACATAAATGCACCCGCAATATTAGACATATTTCAATTTCATTGAGATAGGATTTGGGTCACATAAATGCGCACCCGAATTTAGGAAGGTGTTTTTATTGTATACGCGCGCCTATAGCCACTACGTCTTTGACATTTGTGGGAAGACCGTGAATTTTGCTAAACGGTACTTCCTATTCCTCTATGGGTTTTAATAAAGTAAAGATCCATCACATGTATTTGTTCGAATTAACATGGCCCGTTTTTTATTTTATGGAGGTATTCTAACGCATGCTAAATTTCTACTCTTACAAGTGTATAAATTCCCTAATTGATTTTATGTACATGTTGCGTATTTGGAGGAGTAGTATTTATACTTGGCCTCGTTCATGGCTAATTGGGTGCGTGGACTCTAATCTGGGTCAGGCCGAAACGTGCAGTGCTTGCTTTGACTAAGGTCTATTGGACCTGATTCATGGTTGGCCCAGCACTTTTAGTTCTTCAGCTTCAGAAGCATTTTAATAGTATAATTTCATAGAACTTACTGGGCCTCTCAAGTGAGCCTAGTATTGATTTGAACTAAGATCCCAACTGCTAACAACCAATTTGTTACACGCACACTTAGATGTCTACAAACTCATAAAAAATATTACCAATCGTTTTTATGAGTCAAAAACCATTGGATCCGACTTAACTGATTCATATACTCATCAGACAGAGTATATGAATCCAACTACTCAAAATTCGATTATGACTTCAACTACATTTATATATCTGAACCAACACTACTAACATGTTGAAGTTTGAGAACTCTTCATTGTTCACAATAATTGGATTTCAATAATTTTTGGACCTATATGTCATGATCTTCTAAGCTTTAAACTACATGAAGCAACCAGCTAGAGCAGTCGTTTTCATTTACTATAAATGCTATCAATAGTTCATGCTAAACTGAATTGAGTGTCCAATTATTACACATAAGACAGTCCCAAATATCCAAATTATATAACATGGGTCAGTCTAATACTATACTATAACATGATGACCATTCTATGACTAAACCTATATTCAAAATTAAATAGGGGAGAATGGAGGGGAGGGGGGTGTAAACTTCAAAGTACAATAAGCAGCCAAATCTTCACATGAGAGTATATATTTCATTTGAACTTCATGGATACAAAAAAGGCATTGAGTGTACTTGTAAAGCAACAGAAAAACAGGCTTGTGAGTGAACAGAATAGATCAGTCAACAACAAACAGCCAATAGAACAGTATTTCCAAGCTTCAACAGAGTTTTTAGAGAGCTAAATCTTCAGGAAATGATTCAAAATAATCCTAAGGGTATTCTATGATATAAAACCAGTATTTCAGCTTTAGAATTGTAGATAAAAGTTCCGGATCAGTATTTCCAACTCTAGGATTAAGGAGAAAGGTTTCTGGATCCTAGCAGAATGTTTAGAGGACCAAAAATTTTAAAAAAATTCAAGAGAAGGTTTTTCCAGATCCTTTCTAATACCCCAAATGGTTCAGTTTATAGCAAAACTATTAGGGCATAAGATTTTTACTAGTTTTTTTTAGCCCTCACCTCCAATTGTATTTTTTGGCTAAGTAGTCCTTCAATTCTTAACTTGTGCCTCATGTTTGAGGCTGTAATTATATATTAGTCCCTACTAGAAGGTTCTACTGGATTCTTATCAGATTTTTATAATTTCAGATCCCTTTTATACCCTTACTAGTTTTTCTAAATTACCCTAGCCCTAAATTTGACCACTGTCAATCCTTTTAACCCTAATTCATTTACATTTGACTTTGGTTAGCCAGATTTGAGTCTCATTTTATCCTCAGATTAATAAACTCATGAAGGTTTAATCAGCCAACATTAGCAGACCCAATTAGCTAAAGAATGGACAGACTTCTATGTAGGATTAACAGAACAAGAGATCAAATAGTCAGAATGAATGCATATATCTATCAGACTTAGCTTTCAGAAATAGTTCTAATCCAAATACTTCAAAAATACTTAACACACAACAGTGTTAATTCAGGGATCACTTTGGGAAGCATCAGAAATCATAGAACCAGAAGGTATCACATTACTGGGATCCAACTAAATTTCAAGTCAAGAAGCTGAGTACACAACTATCAAAGATGAGGGAATTTTTAGACTTAGTGTTAAACAAATACACGAACATTGAAACATTTTCCAGAAGAACTTTTTTGGACAACCAGATAAACAAAAAAACTCAAACAATAAGAAACTCGGGCTTTAAAACATGTAATTATTGAACCTAATAAGTTTTCCCAAGCTAGTGACAAACAACAAACATATGAACCTGAACCCTAAACTTCAGAAGAGCTTGTGGACAATCATGACAAAAAATCAGAAGAAAATCTCATAAAAGAAATTCAAGTTATTAAACATGCAATTATTAATCAATCATTAACAGAAGTCCACCATTCCAAGTTAAAGAAAGATGGAAAAGAGGCAAGAAATCTTAGCTTTTGCATTTGAACTGATTTAATTGGGCCTTGTTCTTCCACAGGGGTTATGAAACCTCTATGGTAGTGTACCATTAATTTAAATGACTCAAGGGAGTCTCCAGGATTTTGAGACCTCAAATTGGTCTCAGATTTGAATTTGCTTAATGGTTGAGGCTGTTTGGGGGTCAAGGGTGGCCTCACTAGTGTCATTAGGGTTCAGGGACTGCCTTGGGAGGTTTTGAACCAATTCCGAAAAGTTTGGGATTTAGGATTAAGCTTTGGCTTAAGATTTGAGGAGTTCTATGGTAATTTGAGAGGGTATACATGCATGGTTAGGACGGGGAAATCAGGGTGTCTCAGTGGTGTAATTTTGGCCAGCATTAGAATGAGGGTCGCCAGAGGTAGAGTTTCTGGCGACCTTTGAATGGATATTTGATGCGGAGGGGTGGTGTTCAAAGGGAACCAGTCATGGGACGGGGTAAAGGAGGTTATGCCGGCTAAGAGGTGTAATTTTAGGGCTGTTTGGTTGCCAGCTGCCGCCGTGAGGCGATTACCGGCAGCGGCAGTGAGTGGTCAGCCGGTGGTCAGCGGTGGCAATAGGGTGGTCATAGGAGGTGCTATGACCGGCGGTGGAGATACTAGGATGGTGAATTTGGTCGTGTATGTATTACAGGGGTTTGGACATATATGTATGGTTAAGGTGGGGGTTTAGCAGCTGTTGGATTGGGCAAAATCAACGACTGTGATGGGAGGGGCCTTAAACGGCGTCGTTTGGCTTAATGGATGTGTGGACTGGGTTGGATGGTTGGATTGGGCTGGTTTGTATTGGTTTAGAGAAGGAAACAAACTGGGCCACTTAGGTCTGGCCCAGTTGTGGCCAGCCTGAGTGGCCAACTATATATATATATACATGTATTGTATTCTATTGTATTTTTGTATTTTCTTTTAATTAAAATCAATTACTAAATTTATTTAAAAAACCTAAATCATAGATGCAAAATTAAAAATAAATAAAAATTGAACAAACACAATTTCAAATGCTGGCACATATATTTTTGTATTTTAATTTATGAAACAAGCTTATTTAACAATAAAACCCTAATTAATCCCAACACGTAGTAATGAACATGCATATGCAATTAATATCTAAAAATTAAAATCTTAATATTTTAAAGAAAAATCCTACTTTTTTAGAGTTCTATAGGAGTTTATTTCGACCGGTCAAAAATCATATGCTCACAGTGAGATTTTGATTCGAGGGTCGAAATGGAATTTCGAGAGTTGTAATAGCTTCGTTATGCCATTTGGAATGTGTGTGCAAAATTTCAGGTATTCGGACGTAGTTTGGTTGGGTTTTTTTTATCAAAGGCGTGTTTTAGAAGTTTTTAGAAAATTTAAGCTTGAATTCATTATGTGTTGGTGGATTTGTTGTTGTTTGAGGTGTTTTGATGATTGGAATAAGTTTGAATGAGGTTTTAGGATGTGTTAGTACTTTTGATTAAGGTCTCGGGGGCCTCGGGTGAGTTTTCGGTGGTCAATCGGGGTATTTTTGGAATTGGAATGTTGCAGAAAAACTGTTCTGCTGTTGCAGACAATTAAGACTTCGCAATCACGAGGGGTATGTCGCGTTCGCGTAGAAGGATCTTGGGATGGCTAGAGTTTAGTCTTCGCGTTCGCGTTAGCGAAAGATTGGGAGCTGATGCTTCGCGTTCATAGAGGGTAGTTCGCATTCGCGTACAAGGATTTAGGTCTAGGAGCAGTTGTTCTTCACGTTCGCGTACGTGGGACCGTGTTTGCATAGGTATATAAGGCTGAAGCATCACGTTCGCAATGTATGTATCGCATTTGCCTAGAGTAGTTTTGAGGCCTTGGATTTTTTTCTTCGCGATCGTGAGGCTTGGGCCGCGATTGCGATAACGAGGGGTCAGAACTGGGCAGAAAGTTTATAAGTTATTTCATATGCCACTTTGAGTCATTATTTCTCCATAGCTGAGCATTTTGAGAGCTTTTTGAAGTGGGTTGAAGAAGGATCCATGGGGAATCACTTGGAGGTAATATTTTTGACTTCATAACTCATTTTTATATGATTAAATACCAAATTAATGGTTAGAAATTTGGGAAAAATAGGTAATTAGGGCTTGAGTTTAAGAGTCTTTAAACGAGGATTTGACGGGTCATTTAGACTTCGATTTTTTTGTTTTTATTATGCATAGACTCGTGAGGGTATGAGGGTTTCAAAAATATTAATTTCGCCAGATTATGAGATGTTGGCCTAAGGGGCATTTTGGTTATTTTACCTAATTTCGCATCTTAACATTGAATTAAATCGTAGAATTAGTTGTTTGAGATGTTATTTATGACATGTAATTGAATTGAATAGATTTGGGCCATTTGGAGTCGGATACTCGTGGCAAAGGCGTGATTTCTAGTTGACTTTGAGCCGGTTCGAGGTAAGTGGCTTGTCTACCCTTGTGTGGGGGGTTTTTCCCCTTAGGATATGATATTTGGTAATTGAATTGCCTTATGCGCGACGTGACGAGCGCGTACTTGTAATTGTTGGAAATTTGCTTTTTTCTTAAAGTACTTATTAACATGTTTCCCTTCCTGCTTTATTACACATGCAAATATAACATGTTGCTAGTTAGAAGAGCATATTTAGTTGACTTAAATTGCCTATGTGCTTAAATTAACTTAATTGCATTATGTGAAGCATGTTTGGCTATGACTACTTGTTGCCTTGCTCTGAATTTCATTTTCTAAATATCTTCTTATTGTTGCTTCATATTTACATTGGGTCTATGGATGTGGGATCCCGATAGCTCCCCCTTGTCTGTTTACTTTGGGACTAGGGGTTAGATTCCCGGTAGATCCCCCTTTACAGTTATATGGAACTACAGTAATGCACCCGGTAGATTTCCCCAGTACTGGGTATTTACATTTGGAACAACGGACCGAGGTTACGGTAGATCCCTACACATTGATAGCTAGACTACGCAACGATATCCCGGGAGATCCTTCGGATATATATATATATATATATATATATATATATATATATATATATATATATATATATATATATATATATATATATATATATATATATTTATTTATTTATTTATTTATTTATTTATTTATTTATGATGGACTATGGGATGGTATTTACGAAGATCCACTGGACAGTTGATGAAATGGGCTACATGACATTATCCTGGGAGATCCTCGTTGTTAATATTGGTATTTAGCTGTTCTGATTGCGGTTTACTCTGTTCTTTTGTATAATTGTTGTTGCTTGGTATAAACTGTCTTATTTCATTGCTGTCTCTTTTATATTGTTTATTTCATAATATTGAAACTTATTATTATGTTTTACCTCAGTAGGGTCGTGACCTTTCTCGTCACTAACGACCGAGGTTAGGCTTGGCACTTACTGAGTACCATTGTGGTGTACTCATGCCCCTTCTGCACATGTTTTTCATGTGCAGATCTAGGTATCCCTACTCAGGCATATTACCCTTGAGGCGGAGATATCTAGTAGGGACTTTGAGGTATATATGCCGCGTCCGTAGACCAAGGAGTTTCTATCTTATTCTATCTTTTAGAAGTTAGCCTTCATTTCTTATTGTTGTTTTAGATATTATGGAGTTAGATATTATGGAGTTGGAGCATTGTACTACATTTCCTTCAGCTTGTATTCTCATGATTTTTCGGGTTTGGGATGACATTGTAGGCTTCCGTGATGTTGAGTTGTATATGTCGAGCTGCATTTATATACGGTTTTTCTCCCAGTTTTTCAATTTTGAATTATTTATTTCTACAAGTTATTTTTTTTTGCATTGTTAGGCTTTCCTAGTTGTAGGGACTAGGTGCTGTCATGACATGTTCACGTAGGGAGAATTGGGTCATGACAATAATGCTTAGGTTCGTATTTACGAGGCTCTATTTGCATTTGCGAGCTTTGCAATTGCGAAGCTCCTATCGCAATTGCGACATGTGCGACCAGTTACTTGGGACTTAGACAAAATTTTGTTCATTTTTCATACTCCCTCAAACCCTATGCTCTCTTGAGCGACTTTTCAAATAAAAGTTCTTCTCCAAATCGATTGTAAGTCATTTCTAACTCATATTCTTTAATCTATGACATCTTGTCACATGATTTCAACTCAAAATCAAGGGTTTCATCGAAGAAATTGGGTCTTTTGGGTAGAACTTAGGGTTTTCCAAATTTTGGGGATTTGGACCTTGATTTGAGGTCCAATTTCAAACAAATTATGTATTTGAATTCGTGCGTGAATGAATAATCAAGTTTTGGTTCGAACCTCGGGTTTTGACCATGTAGGCCCAGGATCAATTTTTGACTTTTTGGGGAATTTTTAGAAAACTTATTTTCATGCATTAGAATTGGTTCATTTAGCATTTATTGATATTGTTAAGTAAATGTGCCTAGATACAAGCGATTTGGTGGTGGAAACAAGAGGTAAAATGATAGTTGAGGCTTGAATTGTGTTCGTGGCATTAAAGTAAGTACTTGGTCTAACTTTAGCTTGAGGGAATATGTATTGTGCTTTAATTTCTATGTGCTAGTGTACTGTATGACGTATAGGTGAAGTGACAAGTATCTATACATTGTTGTCAAGCATACCCGTGAGTCTTAAATTGTAATTGTTTTGTTCTTGATAGATACTACAAATGCTTAAGTTGTTGATTCTACGTGTTGGGCAAGAATTATGATTCTCCTCGTGGTATATGATTATTTTTGAGTATTGGTTCCAGCTGAGGTTCATTTGTGAAGTTAAATGTTGGTATATGCTTGGTTATAGCTGATTCCCTTGCCTTGACGTAGTTAGCTCTTACTGTTTGTTCCCTTACCGGGATGTGCTTATTCTCGTAGTTGATTCCCTTGTTGGGACATTGTTGTTTCCTTATTGTTATTCATTTGTGATTGATTGGTGTTGAATTATATATTGGAATCGGGTTGCACGCCGCAATAACATTATATAGGATCGGGTTGCATGATTCAACATGTAGTAATAAGGGAGGACATGAGGGGCCGGGTTGCACGCTGCAATAATGATATATGATTGGATCGGGTTGCACGTTGTAACAGTATTATATGATTGGATTGGGTTGCACACCACAATAGTGTTATATGATTGGATCGGGTTTCACATCGCAAGTGTTATATGATTTGTATCGAGTTGTACCTGCAACAATAAATCATAAAAGAAGATTTTGATTTGTTACTATTTCCTTATTCTTACTGATACATACCTTAAAACGTTCTTCATGTTTTTCTCTGGGGTTACTGTTGATATTTGATATTCCCCCGCAGTATGTTCCCCTTCCTATCTTTAACTACTAGTTTCCGTTATTATTTTTGCATTATATGCTTTAACTGCATAGATTTATTTAGTAGTCTTGTCCTAGTCTCATCACTACTTTGTTGAGGTTAGGCTCGACACATACCAGCACATGGGGTCGGTTAGCTGATACTATAGTCTGTACTGTTTGCAGATCCTGAGCTGGAGCATTTGGACCGTAGAGAGAGGTTGTTGCCTTCAGTCCATCATGAGACCTGAGGTAGTCCTGCAGGTGTCCCCAGGACTTGGCGTCCCTTCCCTATCTAGTTTCTTTCTGTTCTTTTTTGTATTCCAAAGATAGACATGTAATTTCTTGTTTAGACTTTATTTGTAGTTTTCTTAGATAACGTGAATTTTGACACCAATTCTGGGTGGTTTATGTTATGGATTCGTATTGGTCTTGGCTTAATTGTTGAATTTCATTCTTCCCTTTATTTAATTTCTTCTGTTATAAAATGTTAATTTAAAACTGTTAAGGGATTTAAAAGGAAAAAGGGCTAAATAATTGGAATAATCGGCTTGCTTAACTTTCACTAGTAGACTCCATCACGACTCTTGAGGGTGGGAAATACGGGTCGTGACAAGTTGGTATCACAGCTCTAGGTTTCTAAGGTCTCACAATTCACAGACAAGTTTGGTAGAGCCTAAGGGAACGATACAGAGACGTCTGTGCTTATCCCCAAGAGGTTGCAGAGTTAGAAATAGTTTCTCTTCTATTCATCTCTGTTGTGCGGTTTGGTTTCTCAATGCTAATTGAACTTCTACTCTATTCTTTCGCAGATGGCGAGAAAATTCTCTTTCTCGTCCACTGATCAGCAGCCCGAACCCCCAGCAGCAAGTCCTATAAGGGGCATAGGGCGAGGCCGAGGCTGTGATAGAGGCCAAGCCAGGGGCAAAGCTCAGCCAAGAGCAGCAGCACCAGCGGTGGAGCCTCAGGTTGAGTTTGATGATGAGGTTGTAGCCCAGACAGTTCTGGTGGGCCCAACTCAAGTCCCATAGGGGTTCATTTCTACCCAATACTTCAGGATGCTCTGGTCAGTTTAGTGGGCCTTATGGAGAGTGTCACCCGGGCAGGCTTTCTTCATGTAGCACCAACCATATCTCAGCCTGGGGGAGGAGCACATACTCCCGCTACCCGCACTCTAGAGCAGATGGCTCCCCAGTTTCACACTACAGTAGCTCAAGCAGTTAGAGCAGTTCAGCTGGGTGTGGTAGCTTAGACCGGTGATGGAGCATCTATGTCTACCAATGTTTTATGGAGGTTGGATAGGTTCACCAAGATATTCACTACTATTTATGGTACTAGTATTACTTAGACATCTGTCATAAGGTTCTTCAGAACATGGGGAGAGTTGAGACTAATAGGGTCAACTTTGATGCTTTTCGTCTGTCAAGTTCCGCCAAGACTTGGTGGAGGGATTATTATTTGGCTAGGCTACCTGAGTCACCTGCCTTGACTTGGAATCAGTTCTCTCAACTATTTCTTGAGAAGTTTCTTCCTATCACTCAGAGGGAAGACTATCAGAGGCATTTTGGGCGTCTTTAGTAGGGTTCCATGACCGTCGCTCAGTACGACATCAGATTCATTGCTTTGGCTCATCATGATCTTATTATACTTCCCACCGAGAGAGAGAGAGAGAGAGAGAGAGAGAGAGAGAGAGAGAGAGAGGAATTGAGGGACTCGCTCAGCCGATTCAATTGCAGATGGCTAAGGAGACTGTGAGCGAGATTTCTTTCCAAAATGCGGCCAATGTGGCCAGTAGAGTTGAGATGTGTCTATCACAGGGTAGTGGTCAGGGATTTGACTAGAGGCCCCATCATTTAGGCCAGTTCAGTTGTACCTTATCTAAAGGCAGGGATTCTTTTAGTAGGGGCCATCCTCCTAGGTCGTTTCATTTATCACTTTAGACTTCTCATGGTGCTACAATTGGCTATGGTTCTCATATGCAGTATTCTGATCAGCAGTCCTACCGTGTACCATCAGCTCCTATTAGAGCACATTCTATTCAGAGTTATTCTCATGGTCATCCAACCTGCCACAATCAGTCTAAGTTCCCTCAGCCAGAACACTCAGGCAGATGCTTTCAGTGTAGTGACTATGGTCATTTCGGAGAGCTTGTCCGATATTAGTGGGTGTTCAGTAGAAACAACAAGGTTCCCATGCCATGGTTCATGCACCAGGTGTTCTACAGTCTTCTTAGCCAACTAGGGGTTGGGGTAGAGGTGATAGAGGTGGAGGTAAAGGTATTGGAGTTGGAGGTCAGGCCGCTATAGATGGAGGCCAGCCAATAGGAGGCCTTCCTTGGGATGTAGCTCAGAGTGGTAAGGCCCAACCCCGTTTTTATGCTCTTCCAGCTAGGCCCGAGGCTGAGGCTTCTGATGTAGTTATCATAGGTACCATTCTGGTCTGTAGTAGAAATGCTTCAGTTCTATTTGATCCAGGGTCTACATACTCCTATGCGTCATCTTATTTTTCACCGTATCTGGTCATGCCTAATGATTCTTTAAGTGCTCTTGTATATGTGTCTACACCAGTGGATGGTTCTATTGTGGTAGATCGTGTCCATCGTTCATGTATAGTTGATTTTGATGTCATATTAGGAATGGACTGGTTATTATCTTATCATGCTATATTGGACTGTCTTGCCAAGACGGTGACCTTAGCTTTGCCGGATTTACCTCGTTTAGAGTGGAGAGGGACTCTTGGTAATTCTACCGTAAGGATATCTCATATATGAAGGCTTGGCATATGGTTGATAAGGGATGTTTGGCCTATCTGGCATATGTTTGTGATTCTAGTGTCGAGGTTCCTTTTATGGATTTTGTGCCTGTTATTCGTGAGTTTCTTGAGGTATTTCCTTCAAATCTATTGGGTATTCTGTTGGAAATAACGCTTTACGCTAGAGGGGGGGGGGGGGGTGAATAGCGTTTTAAAAATATTAAGCGTTTTAGTGCGGAATTTAAAAACTTTGCAGAAATTAAAACAAGTGCAGTAAAATAAACTTACACAATGATGTATCCTGGTTGGCCACAAACGTGGTTAGTCCAGTCCCCGAGAGACTCTCTCGAGATTTCCACTAAACTTTTCAAGCTTACGGGTGCTTAACAAACCGTTACAGCTGAGGACACAAGCCTCACCTAGGTGCTCGGGGATCACAATCCCAAAGACTTCAATTGCTCGGGGATACCAATCCCAAAGACTTCAATTGCTCGGGGATAACAATCCCAAAGACTTCAATTGCTCGGGGATAACAATCCCAAAGACTTCAACTGCTCAGGGATAACAATCCCAAAGACTTCAACTGCTCGGGGATAACAATCCCAAAGACTTCAACTGAGGAATCACAAGTTCCTCAACAAACGAGAATCGCAATTCTCTTACAAACACAAAACAAACTCACTTTACAAAGTACTCCTCAATGAGTAGATATGAGTAGAAATAGTACGCTCAAGATCACAACAACTTAGCTCAATAGAATGGCTCTTCAAAAAGCTTTATGGATGAATGAAAATGATGATCAATGTAAGAAAGCTTTTAGCAATGAAAATACTTAAATTGTATATGTTGTTGTTGTGAAAACACTGAGTTAAGCCTGTATTTATAGGTGAAAAACTCAGTCTTACCATTGTCTAATTGCCAATTAAGGATTGCTGAAATTACTCAGTGACAATCGATTGTCAAGACTAAACAATCGATTGTTTGCCTATCAGATCAAAAATTCAATCCCAGATTTTACGTCAACAATCGATTACTTCAAATCAATAATCGATTATTTATAACGTTAAAAAATCCTTTCCAATTTTTGGCATAAAACATCGATTATCAGGAAATCAACAATCGATTATTTTAACAACGTTCAGAAAATCTTTTCCAGATTTTACGCAAAACATCGATTGTTAAATATCAACAATCGATTACCTGAAGGTAATTTGAAAATTTATGACAACGGTTAGTTCCAACAATCGATTATCAAATAGAACAATCGATTATAAATTAATTTCAAAACTTACTGTCTCATATATAATCGATTATCAAAAGCCATAATCGGTTATTAATTAATTTCAAAACTTTCTGTCTCATATATAATCGATTATCAAAAGCCACAATCGATTATTAATTTATTTAAAAACACTGGGAGACATTTTTCTCATTCTAATCGATTACCATTAGTTCATAATCGATTTTTCTGAGTTTTGAAAACTTTGCCTCAGTTAACAATCGATTATCAAAAGTACACAATCGATTGTTATGCAGTTTGCAAAAACCTGATGTTAACTGACTTACTCACAATCGATTATCATTAATTCACAATCGATTGTCATGCAGTCTTGGCTTAGAGATACTCGATTATCATAAGTACATAATCGATTATCTTAGCCCAGATTTTTGAGGCATGTTTGAAAAACATTTTAACAAATATAAATATGCATAGTTTAAAATCATTTGACACTTAAGTTAGATATGCATGATTTTGGAAAAATAATTTTAGTAGAGAAGCCATGTTATGAGCCAAGATTGAGGAATCAAGATCACAATTAATATTGACTCAATTATAACATTTCTAAACTTTGTCTTGAGCTTCTTGTAATGCATCCATTTTGTGCTTGTCCTTGAGCACTGCTATATATCGCTTATTGCTTTGTTTGACATTCATCAAAACCTACAAAAGAACACACGTTTAGTATATTGCATTTGAAACGTGTTTCCAACAATTTCCCCCTTTTTGATAATGGCAAACATAAGCGGGATATATGCAATAATTATTTTGATAATCCAAGACAAGAGTAAAGTATGCAATTTGATGTTCCCCCTCAATTCATGTTCCCCCTCACTTTAAGCATGAATGAAGTTGAGAGTGATATAGCATACTTCTTGATATCCCGTTTCTTCCCCCTTTTGCCATTAGCAAAAATTTACACAAGGGAAGAATATGAAAAAAATGTGAAATAAACACAAGTTTATTTATTGGAAAATTAAGATAGAGGAAGTAATCGATTATTGATACAGTAATCGATTGTTTGACGGCGATTTTCCTGTAGAATACTTGAGTATTTTGCGTCATGCTTTTTTTTTTTTTTTATGATCCCCTTTTCTTTAGGGTGATACCTGCAAAAAAAATGTTAGACGCCTCCGACGCTCAAGTTAGAAATTATGTAAGAAATAAAATGCAATGCATGACTTAGATCAACGTGGAGTTAAGGATTCCGAGTTCACTACGAATTCGGAAGAAGGACTCTTTATCTAAGGGCTTTGTAAAGATGTCTGCCAATTGGCTTTTTGTTTCAACAAATTCAATTTCGACATCGCCTTTTAGAACGTGATCTCTAATAAAATGATGTCTAATTTCAATGTGTTTTGTTCGCGAGTGAAGAATGGGATTCTTCGTCAAGCATATGGCACTAGTGTTGTCACATCTAAGAGGAATGTGATCAAGACGTAGGCCATAGTCCAAGAGTTGTTGTTTCATCCATAGGATTTGAGCGCAACAACTCCCCGTGGCTACATATTCAGCCTCGGTTGTGGACAACGCAACACTAACTTGCTTCTTACTAAACCAAGAAACTAAAGCGCTACCGAGCAAGTGGCAAGTGCCGCTAGTGCTCTTGCGATCCAATTTGCATCCAGCAAAATCGGAGTCGGAATAGCCAATAAGTTGGCATGAAGAACCTTTGGGGTACCATAGACCCACATTGGTAGTACCGACAAGATACCTTAGAATCCGCTTTACCGCAGTAAGGTGAGACTCTTTTGGACATGATTGATAACGGGCACAGACGCACACGCTAAACATGATGTCCGGACGACTAGCAGTAAGATAAAGAAGAGAGCCAATCATACCTCGGTACTTTTTGATGTCGACTTCCTTACCTTTTTCATCTTTGTCGAGATGATCGGATGTGCTCATGGGAGTTGCTATTTCCTTTGCATTGTTCAAGTCAAAACGTTTAAGCAGTTCTTTGCAATACTTGCTTTGACAAATGAATGTTACTTCCTTCATTTGTTTTACTTGTAATCCCAAAAAGAATTGTAACTCACCCATCATGGACATCTCAAATTCGCTAGTCATTAAGTTTGAAAATTCCTTGCATAGAGCATTGTTAGTAGCACCAAAAATGATATCATCTACATATATTTGAACTAGCAAGATATCATTGTTTTCATGCTTGACAAATAAAGTTGTGTCAACTTTTCCACGAATAAAATTATTTTCTAAAAGAAATTTACTCAACCTTTCATACCAAGCTCGAGGAGCTTGTTTTAAACCATAAAGGGCCTTTTTGAGTTTGAAAACATGATTGGGAAAATTAAAGTCTTCAAAACCGGGGGGTTGCTTTACAAAAACTTCTTCTTGGATAAAACCATTTAAAAAGGCACTTTTCACATCCATTTGATATAAAATGAAATTCATAGAAGATGCAAAAGCAAGCAACAAACGGATGGCCTCTAATCTAGCTACCGGAGCATATGTCTCATCATAATCAATCCCTTCTTCTTGATTATAGCCTTGAGCCACAAGCCTAGCTTTGTTTCTAGTGATTATGCCATTTTCATCTAATTTATTTCGAAAAACCCATTTCGTACCAATTATGGTATGACCTTCGGGTCTTGGCACCAAATCCCAAACGTTGTTACGTTTGAATTGGTTAAGCTCCTCTTGCATTGCCAAGGTCCAAAATTCATCCCCAATTGCTTCAGAGATGGTTTTGGGTTCAATTTGAGAAACAAACGCAGTAAGATCTAAGGTATTTCTAAGGGAGCTCCGGGTACTTACCTTTCCTCCAACGTCGCCTATTACCTGATCGAGAGGATGGTCTTTGACTGTCCTCCATTCTGTTTGCTCTTTTGGTTCATTTTCCGATTGAGGAGCTTCTTCAATTTGTTGTTCCACCGTTTTGTCAATTTCTTTCCTTGGTGGTTCTTCTTGAATTTTGTCCTTTAGGCTTTCCAGAATACCTGAAAGATCAAGACCACAATCCTTTCTCGCCAAGCGAGTATTATCTTCGGAAAATACAATATGAGGAGATTCCTCTACAACTTGGGTTCTTTTATTAAAAACCCTATAAGCTTTACTACGAGAAGAATAGCCAATGAAGATACCTTCATCCGACTTTGCATCAAATTTTCCTAGTTGGTCCTTTCCATTGTTATGCACAAAACATTTACAACCAAAAACATGTAAATGTGAAATGTCAGGTTTTCTACCTTTGTAGAGTTCATATGGGGTTTTTAAGAGTATCGGCCGAATTGCTACTCTATTCAAAACATAGCATGCGGTACTCACGGCGTCTGCCCAAAAGTGTTTGGGAATCTTAGCTTCGTCGAGCATGGTTCTAGCCATCTCTTCGAGACTCCTATTTTTCCTTTCCACCACCCCGTTTTGTTGTGGTGTACGTGGAGCGGAAAAGGTATGCTCGATTCCGAGTTCATCACAAAAATCCGCAAAGAGATTGTGATCAAACTCTCCCCCATGATCACTTCTAATGGAAGTGACAGTTGATTCCTTTTCATTTTGAACTCTTTTAAGAAAAAGCTTGAAGCTAAGAAATGCATCACTTTTATGTGCAAGAAATAATGTCCATGTAAATCTAGAGAAGTCATCAACAATTACAAAAGCATATCTATTTCTTCCTAGACTTTCGATGAGGGATGGTCCGAATAAATCCATATGCAATAGTTGTAAAGGTCTAGAGGTTGAAACAACATTTTTGGATTTAAAAGATGCTCTTGTTTGCTTCCCCTTCTGACATGAGTCACAAATAGTATCACTTTCAAATTTTAAGTTAGGAAGACCAATCACTAGATTTTGAGAAATTAATTTATTTAAAAGATGCATGTTCATATGAGCTACTCTACGATGCCACAACCACACATTATCATCTTTGCTCAACAAACAATCAACATACTCGGATGAGGAGTTTTCAAGATCAACCATGTAAATATTGTCAACTCTAAAACCACGTAGAATAATCTTGAAATCACTACGTCTAAACACTAGACACTCATCTGAATCAAACAACGCAAGATTTCCCTTGTCACATAATTGACTTATGCTCAAGAGATTATGCTTTAAACCTTTGACAAGTAATATATGCTTTATAGAGGATTTTTCATTCTTACCGACCGATCCGATGCCAATAATTTGTCCTTTATTGTTGTCACCGAATACAACGCTTCCTCCTTCTTTGTGCTCTAGTTGAAGGAATTTGGATTCGTCTCCTGTCATGTGTCTGGAGCATCCACTGTCAAGGTACCATAGTACACTTGATCCCTTCAAGCACACCTACAAGGCAAATTAATATTCTTTAGGTACCCATACCATTTTGGGTCCTTGGGGGTTAGGCAAATAACGACCATAATAATATGAAGAATCTCTATGCTTTGTAAAACACATAGGTGCAATATGACCTATACGATTGCAGTAATGACATACTACGTTCGGGTTGTGTTGATGCCTAGGTTGAGCCAACAAAGTTCTAGGCGAATGAAAATGATTAACACTAGATATATTGTTCCCATTTCTAGTATAATATCTAGATGGTCTAAAGTCATTAGTGCTAGACTTGTTGAAGGACCTAGTGTCATGTCTAGGTGGTCTAAGCTCGTTCCTAGAGTTATTTCTTGGTTGCCGAAAATTACTATTTGTAGGCTTGTTTGCAAGAATCCTAGATTTGGATCTAGGTTGTCTAAAGATATTAGTTCTACCCTTATTTTCATACATTCTAGCATAATGTCTAGGTGGTGTAGTGGAGTTTTTGTTTTTATGCCGTTGATTTTTCTTAGGCGATTCTTTTTCACCAACTTTAAGAACTTCTTTACTACGAGTTTCTAAAGTTTTCCTAAGTTCTGTGTTTTCTAGTTTTAAGGACTCACAAGTAGTACAAGTAAAACAATTATCAACACAAGAGGCTTCATGCATGGTCTTGATGACTTGTCTAAGTTCTATACTATCATTTAACAAAAATTGATTTTCATTTGCAAGATTCTCGTTATCACGAGACAGATTTTCAACCCCTTTTTGAGCTAAAGAAAGACGTTCTTCGAAGTCCTTGTCTTTTAAAAAGAGTTGTTTTTGAAAATCCTCTCCTTGTAGAGAAAGAGTCCTTTGTAAATCTTTAATAGTCTTAGAAGCATTTACCAACTCATCATGCAGTTTGTTATAAGCAATTTGTATATCGTTAGATGTACTTACCTCGTCTTTTTCGTCTGCCATGAGGCACTGACCAGTTGATTCATCGTTTGTGCTGACCGCTTTTTGAGGCGTGTTTTCGTGCAATTCCTCAAGTTTGTCCCACATTTCCTTAGCAGTTTTATAGTGGGAGATTTTTCGCCAAAGTTCCTGATTCAAGGCGTTATGAAATATATTCATAGCTTTAGTGTTGTATTCACTTACCTTATCTTTCCCGACTTTTGTCGTCAGTTGATCACTGTGTTTAATAGCTTGCCATAGATACAAATCGTTTGCCATTGTAAAAACTTGCATCCGATATTTCCAGACTGAGTAGTCGTTTTCGTCTAATATTGGAGGTGACATGCTGCATTCTCCTTCACCTATTCCTGCAAAGAAATTTAGAGTAGAAGCCATGGATGGTTCTCTCAAACGGTTAGGTTTTTCAGAGAGTATGGCTCTGATACCAATTGTTGGAAATAACGCTTTACGCTAGAGGGGGGGGGGTGAATAGCGTTTTAAAAATATTAAGCGTTTTAGTGCGGAATTTAAAAACTTTGCAGAAATTAAAACAAGTGCAGTAAAATAAACTTACACAATGATGTATCCTGGTTGGCCACAAACGTGGTTAGTCCAGTCCCCGAGAGACTCTCTCGAGATTTCCACTAAACTTGTCAAGCTTACGGGTGCTTAACAAACCGTTACAGCTGAGGACACAAGCCTCACCTAGGTGCTCGGGGATCACAATCCCAAAGACTTCAATTGCTCGGGGATACCAATCCCAAAGACTTCAATTGCTCGGGGATAACAATCCCAAAGACTTCAATTGCTCGGGGATAACAATCCCAAAGACTTCAACTGCTCAGGGATAACAATCCCAAAGACTTCAACTGCTCGGGGATAACAATCCCAAAGACTTCAACTGAGGAATCACAAGTTCCTCAACAAACGAGAATCGCAATTCTCTTACAAACACAAAACAAACTCACTTTACAAAGTACTCCTCAATGAGTAGATATGAGTAGAAATAGTACGCTCAAGATCACAACAACTTAGCTCAATAGAATGGCTCTTCAAAAAGCTTTATGGATGAATGAAAATGATGATCAATGTAAGAAAGCTTTTAGCAATGAAAATACTTAAATTGTATATGTTGTTGTTGTGAAAACACTGAGTTAAGCCTGTATTTATAGGTGAAAAACTCAGTCTTACCGTTGTCTAATTGCCAATTAAGGATTGCTGAAATTACTCAGTGACAATCGATTGTCAAGACTAAACAATCGATTGTTTGCCTATCAGATCAAAAATTCAATCCCAGATTTTACGTCAACAATCGATTACTTCAAATCAATAATCGATTATTTATAACGTTAAAAAATCCTTTCCAATTTTTGGCATAAAACATCGATTATCAGGAAATCAACAATCGATTATTTTAACAACGTTCAGAAAATCTTTTCCAGATTTTACGCAAAACATCGATTGTTAAATATCAACAATCGATTACCTGAAGGTAATTTGAAAATTTATGACAACGGTTAGTTCCAACAATCGATTATCAAATAGAACAATCGATTATAAATTAATTTCAAAACTTACTGTCTCATATATAATCGATTATCAAAAGCCATAATCGGTTATTAATTAATTTCAAAACTTTCTGTCTCATATATAATCGATTATCAAAAGCCACAATCGATTATTAATTTATTTAAAAACACTGGGAGACATTTTTCTCATTCTAATCGATTACCATTAGTTCATAATCGATTTTTCTGAGTTTTGAAAACTTTGCCTCAGTTAACAATCGATTATCAAAAGTACACAATCGATTGTTATGCAGTTTGCAAAAACCTGATGTTAACTGACTTACTCACAATCGATTATCATTAATTCACAATCGATTGTCATGCAGTCTTGGCTTAAAGATACTCGATTATCATAAGTACATAATCGATTATCTTAGCCCAGATTTTTGAGGCATGTTTGAAAAACATTTTAACAAATATAAATATGCATAGTTTAAAATCATTTGACACTTAAGTTAGATATGCATGATTTTGGAAAAATAATTTTAGTAGAGAAGCCATGTTATGAGCCAAGATTGAGGAATCAAGATCACAATTAATATTGACTCAATTATAACATTTCTAAACTTTGTCTTGAGCTTCTTGTAATGCATCCATTTTGTGCTTGTCCTTGAGCACTGCTATATATCGCTTATTGCTTTGTTTGACATTCATCAAAACCTACAAAAGAACACACGTTTAGTATATTGCATTTGAAACGTGTTTCCAACATATTCCTCCTAACAGGGCTATTGACTCCGAGCACTCAACCTATTTACATTCTGTCATATTGTATGGCCTCGCTAGAGCTGAAAAATTTGAAAGAGCACTTGCAAGGCCTGCTTTATAAGGACTTTATTGAACCTAGTGTCTTGCCTTAAGGTGAGCCGGTGTTTTTTTAAGAAGAAGGATAGATCGATGAGGATATGTATAGATCACCTACAGTTGAACAAAGTTACAATCAAGAATAAGTATCCATTGTCGAGGATGATGATTTGTTTGATTAGATTCAGGGTGCTAATATATTTTCAAGTACTTGAGATCTGGCTACCATCAGTTGAGGATTAGGGCATCTGATGTCCCTAAGACAACTTTCTGCACTCGGTACGTGCATTATGAGTTCCTAGTAATGTCATTTGGGTTGACAAATGCCCCTAAAACTTTTATGGATTTGATGAACCGAGTGTTCAAGCCTTACTTGGATTCATTTGTGATAGTCTTCATTGATAATATTTTGATCTATTCCCATAGCCGGGAGGAGCATGAGCATCATCTTAGAGTGGTTCTTCAGACTTTGAGAGATAGTCAATTGTATGCTAAGTTTTCGAAGTGTGAGTTCTGGTTGAGTTCATTTGCATTCTTGGGTCATGCTGTTTCAGCTAAGGGTATTCAGGTGGATCTGAAGAAGATAGAGGTAGTTATGAACTCACCTAAACCTACGTCAGCTATAGAGATTTTGGGTTTCTTGGGTTTGGCAGGTCATCCCAATTGGTTTGTGGAGGGGTTTTCATCATTACAGCCTTTATGGCTAAGTTGACCTAGAAGGGTGCCTGGTTCAGGTGGTCAGATGAGTGTGAGGAAAGGTTTTAAAAGCTCAAGACAGCTTTGATTACGGTGTCAATGTTGGTTTTGCCCACAGGTTCAGGGCCATATACAATGTATTATGATGCATCGCTTATTAGACTTGGTGCGGTGTTGATGCAGAATGGAAATGTTATTGCATATGCTTTCCGACAGTTGAAGATTCATGAGAAGAATTATCCAGTTCATGATTTGGAGTTAGAATCCATTGTTTAGGCGCTGAAGATTTGGAGGCAGTATTTGTATGGCATGTCATGTAAGGTGTTCACGGATCACAAGAGTTTGCAATACTTATTCAAGCAAAATGAGCTAAATTTAAGGCAGAGAAGGTGGTTTGAGCTATTGAAAGACTATGATATCACCATCTTATATCATCCAGGAAAGGCCAATGTGGTAGCTGATGCTTTGAGTAGAAAGTCAACTAGTATGGGCAAATTTGTGTATAGTTCGGTCGGTGAGAGACCGCTTGCTTTGGATGTTCAGGCTTTGGTCAATCAGTTAGTAAGGTTGGTTGTTTCCGAGCCTAGTCGTGTTTTAGCTAGCACAATCACTCATTTTACATTATTTGAGCATATCTGAGATCGTCAGTCTGATAATCCTTATTTGTGTGTCCTTAGGGACGCAGTGCAACATGGTGGTTCAATGCAGGTTACGTTAGGAGATGATGGAGTTTTAAGGATGCAGGGTCGTATTTGTGTGCCTAATGTGGATGGACCTGAGAGTTGATTCTAGAGAAGGCCTATTGTTCCCGATACTCTATTCATCCGGGCGCCACTAAGATAAATTAGGATTAGCGGCAGTATTATTGGTGGAGGAGTATGAAAAAGGATATTGTTGCATATATGGCTCGGTGTTTGAATTGTCAGCAAGTAAAGCACAAGCATCAGAAACCCGATGGTTTGTTCTAGAAGATTGATATTCCTGAGTGGAAGTGGGCGCGTATCACTATGAACTTTGTCATTGGACTCCCACGGAATCAGAGGAAGTTCGATGCAGTGTGGGTTATTCTTGATAGGCTGACTACGTCAGTGCAATTCATTCCTGTGGCAGTCTCCCATTCTTACGAGAGGTTAGCTGAGATCTATATTCGGGAGATTATTCGTCTTCATGGTGTGCCAGTGTCTATCATTTCGGACCTAGGTATGCAGTTTACCTCATATTTCTGGAAAGCAGTTCAGCATGAGTTGGGCACACGGGTCGAGTTAAGCAGCTCATTTCATCCTCAGATGGACCGGCACTCTGAGCGCACTGTTCAGATTTTGGAGGATATGCTACGAGCTTGTATCATTGAATTTGAAGGCTCATGGGATCAGTTCTCACCTTTAACGGAGTTTGCCTACATAATAGCTACCAGTCGAGCATCCAAATGGCTCCTTATGAGGCTTTATATGGTAGGTAGTGTCTGTCGTTGGTTGAATGGTTTAAGCCGGGAGAGGCTCAGTTGTTGGGTACGGATCTAGGACAAGGTCAGGATCATTCAGGATAGGCTTCGTACGGCTCAGTCCAGGAAAAAGAGTTATGCCGACCATAAGGTTTGTGATGTGACATTCATGGTCGGAGAACGGGTGTTGCTTCAGGTGTCGCCTATTAAGGGCGCGATGTGATTTGGGAAGAGATGCAAGCTTAGCCCTAGATTCATTGGCCCATTCGAGATTCTTGATTGAGTGGAAGAGGTGTCTTATAGACTTGTGCTGCCACCGAGTTTATCAGTTTTATATCTAGTGTTTCTTGTGTCCATGTTTCGGAAGTATCACAGCAATCCATCCCATGTGTTAGACTTCAGCACTGTCCATTTGGACAAGGACTTGTCTTATGAGGAGGAGCTGGTCGCTATTCTAGACCGGCAGGTTCATCAGTTTGAGATCGAAGAGTTTTCCTTCTGTTCGTGTTTAGTTCTTGGTCAGCCTGTTGAGGCATCGACCTGGGAGTCCGAGTCCGATGTAGAGCCGATATCCCCGTCTTTTCTCCGACTCAGATACTTCTTTTCTATGTCCGTTCGAGGACGAACAATTATTATAGAGGCGGAGAATGTGATGACCCAAAAGGTTATCACTTGTGTTTCAAGCAAATCATGTGTTCCTAGATCTGAAAAACCTCTTTTTGTCTCACCTCGTTTTGTATGCACAGTCCGGGTACGTTTTCAGAAAGCTTTTATGTGAAAACTAAGTAAAATATAGAAATTTGCTTTTAAATTTAATAAAGTTGATTTTGATCAATATTGTTTGTAAACGGACTTGGAACGTGATCCGACAGTCTCGTAGGGTTCGTAGTAAAATATGGGACTTAGGCATATACCTAAAATCAAATTTCGAGTTCCCAAGCTCGTGAAATGAATTTTTAAAGAAAATTATTTTTGGAAAATTAAAGATTTTTGGAAGTGAATTGATGCATTTTTTGATGTTATCGTGCTCGTATCTTGGATTGAAATTTAAAACTCAAATCTGAGTTTTTTTGGATTGGATATGGGTTGTGAATTATTTAATCCGAAAATTGAGTATCCAAAACGAAATTTTTATATGCAATCCGAACTACCCGAATGCTCGCCCCTATTTTACTCTTTCCAAACCCCACTTTATGAGTACACTAGGTTTGTTGTTGATGATGTAGATTGTTATATTCTCGATGCTTTGGTGGTCTTAATTTACCGTTGTTGTGTTGTCACACTTAGAGCCTATTTGGCCAAGTTTCTGAATGGCCAAAAATATCTTTATTGTCAAAAATTATTTTTTAAAAAATTTAAGGTGTTTGAACAAAATAAAAAAAGTACCTTTGAGTAGAAGCAGAAACAATTTTTCTACTTTTGGGAAAAAGCTACAAATTCTAGCTTTTTCCAAAAATCAAAAATTTAAGTAGAAAATTAATACATTCAAGAAAAAAATAGCCTTACAATAAATTAATATTTTTGAAAACCCTTCATTAGTTTAACATTTTTTCCCTTTTCCTTTTTTATTTCTACTATACATATCTTCTCTCTCTTTTTTAATAATATTTTTATCACCGTTCTCCCATTCCTATGAGTAGATTTTAATTAACATTAAATTATGTACTTTGATATATATAAATTATTATGTAAATA
This sequence comes from Nicotiana benthamiana, assembly GCA_034376525.1. Taxonomy (NCBI): domain Eukaryota; kingdom Viridiplantae; phylum Streptophyta; class Magnoliopsida; order Solanales; family Solanaceae; genus Nicotiana; species Nicotiana benthamiana. Next base: position 99,843,206 of record CM067338.1, read on the forward strand.
ATAAATAATACCAAACATTAATATTATTGCTTCGGAATAACTATATTTTATATTGTTTGAATTTTTTAATTTAAATTTTAATTTACTTTTTTATATTTTAATTTAATTTTTTTATAATAAATATTTAATATTTTTGTAAAATAATACTAATGGCAAATTGAACTTTTACTGTCTTTGTTTTAGTACTTAAAAGTAAATTTTTCTAAAGATTAGCTAAATACAATAAGCTTCGCTATATACAAACTGCTATTTTGTAAAAGTTTTTTTTAAAAAAAAACACTTTTAAACAAATATACTTTTCAAAATAAACAGTAATACACTATGATTACCGAATGTACATTTCCCAGCGAATATATAAAAATTATTGTAGTACAATAGACCAGAATCCACATTGTTAAGCCACATAAAAACAAAATACAAATGAAGCTAGTGGACCACAGTAAAAAGAAAGATGAGAAGGTATAATATATAGTGTTGGGTTTTGTTATTATTTGTTATTAATAATATAAGAGGTGTGAATGGAAAATGATGGGAAAAGAAATACGGGGAAGTAAAATTTTGAATTAGTTCACTTTATTAATGCATTTTGTCTCTTATTGCTAGAAAGAAAGAAAATCTTTGTGTATATATAGAGAAGCTCATCTTTTAGCACTTAAAGAGCTAAGAAGAAGGCAAGCCTCGCACCGTCATCGTCGTTTTTTGTTCGGCTTCGGATATGTATTTGGTTAAAGATTGATGATTACTTTTTTTGGAGAAAATTCTTTTCAAATAATTAATTAATTAACGAAAATTCAATTCAATCCAGAATAACCTATGACTCGCGACCCGGCCCCGGTCCGACCCGTTTTTCCTTGATTATTTTAAATTTGTTTTAATTTTTTCACAACATTTCCAACAGTTATGGCTATTTTGAAACAGTGTCAAACCTGTTAGAACATGTGCGGCGGAAACAAGCATACAATCCATGCATAAAAAATATGTAAACTAGACAACTCAATAATAACAGGATTAAAAGCACTAACCTTTTGAAATAGTTGCACAAATCCTCCAAACAGCAAGAACCCAGGGATGCAGTTTTCTTATATGCCTGGTAAAACCTTTGGACGATTTTGCTTTTAGGTGAGCAAGAACAATACAATTAAAAGATAAGTTATTAGGTGAAACTAGTCTTCCTTTAATAGACCCGAGATTAATCCACAATAGGAGCTCAAAATGTGTAGGATTCTACAAGTAGAATCCTACTCTAACTCAAAAGGATAACTTTTCTCCCAAGCTATTTTTACGCAAGTATGTCCAGGTTTTATTAGGTATAGCTGTTACCACATAAATAATAAGAGGCAACTAATCATAGTATTAATTCGAAATTAGCATGAATCCATTCTTACTATAATTAATTATAATTTTATTCCACTAAAAAACTGCGATTGAACTCCTCAATATGAATTTCAAAAATTTATTAACACTTATTTTAACTCCTCAAGTTAAGATTTCAAATAATATTTAATTAAGTTTTATTTAATTCAATTAACTAATTAAATCCTATATAATTCAACTTAAATATTTCATGTGACAGATAAAAAATTTAGCGGCCGGGTTTTCACATGATAACTTATAAGCTTACACAAAAGGATATCATCAAACCCAAAATCGAGTCATGGATCTATCAACTAATTATTATTCACAAATATTATTCGTTATTGTCTAATCTATTAGGTATACACTAACTCTAAATGGAGTCGTACCTTTTGATAAATCAAAACAATAAACAAATTACATTGATCAAAATAATTATATCAAGATTAGGATATAAACTCATTTAATAAATTAGAGAAAATATTTTATATATTCAGTACAAAAATATCTTTTCTCTACTTGGTCCGTTCAATATGCACTGTCACACCTCCTTTAGGCTATCCACAATACGGCGAAAGGCGTGGATAAGGAGGTTTTTCCAATCAAAGGACAATCGAAACATGATTCAATTATTTAAACGAATTTCAGAGTCGCCACTTGGGAGATTTATGGTGTCCCAAGTCACCGTTTAGAATCCCAAATCGAGGAAAGAATGATTCTGTTTAACAGTCCGCGAACCAGAAATCCGGGTAAGGAATTCTGTTAACCCGGGAGAAGGTGTTAGGCATTCCCAGGTTTCGTGATTCTAGCACGGTCGCTCAACTGTTATAAGTGGCAAAAATCTGATTTGTTATACATGTTTAGACCTATGATTCAATTTTAAATTATTAGCCGTTTTAGATATTAGGAGATTTGCAATGTTATTAAAATACATCTTGAATCACGTCTCATAAATGCGCACGTAATTTTAGATATATTTCAACTCCATTGATTTAATTTGGGTCACATAAATGCACACCCGAGTTTAGGAAGATATTTTATTAATAGATCCGCGCATATAGCAACTATGTCTTCAAGAATTTGTGGGAGGCCGTGAAGTTCGCTAAACGAAACTTCAAATTTTCTAAATATTTTATTAAATTAAGGAGCCTCGTGGTGTTTGATTAGGTGAACGTGGCCCACTTTATTTTATAAGGACATCCTAAAGCATACTAAATGTTCTGTGATTCTTATATCTAGAGATGCTCTAATAATTTATAGATGAATAACACACTTGGAAATTCAGTATTTGCATTTTAGCCTCGTTTGTGGCTGCTTTGGGCTTCCTTTTTAATCAGCCTAGAAGCGTGTAGTGCGACATTGTATCTAGTAGCTGCTGGGCCTTTTAATTAGGCCCTGAGATATTTGGACGAATGAGTCCATCATAAATAAGCCACAACAAATCTTCTTTCGATTTATACCTTAATTATTGAAATTGTATACATGACTACTATGAAATATATCAACAATATTCACAAGGAAGATGCTGAGGACGATTTTGTATCAGATTTCAGCCTTAAATTTGATTGAAACAATTCATAATACTCATCAATCGGAGTATACAAATTCAGTTTCCAAACTTCAATTATAATTCTGGTTGCAATATGCTAAACAAATATGATCAGACTATTTCTAAATGTACCGAAACTTTAATGAACTAAAACACAACACAATATTTTGACATTTGAATAGCTGTCAAGCTATGAGTTGTGAACTACAACAAGCATCTGAACTAGCCATATCATTAGTTTATCTTACTATTAATTGTATATATTTAAAATATCAGTCCAAATGTCCAATTATTACAAGGTATCTATCTCTATCATGAGGTATATTAAAGCTAAAAGAAAAGGAAAATGGGTGAGGATTCGAAGAGAAAATAATAAATACAGCTCTTCAAATTTGGAAATATATTCAACTCAAGCTCCATACATCAATGGACATCAAAATGTACATGGAATTCAGCAAGGAACTATGAGTAAATGAAAGCAATCAGTAATCAAGCAGCAGCCAATCGCAAAGTAAACACCTAGAATTTCAGAAGGCTTTTGAGAGAATCAAAATTCCAAAGGAATAAAAAAAGCACTGAGGATTTCTCCAGGATATAGAGGAAACTAATATGTATTTATGTATATCTTAATTCACTCCAGCTTCAAAAGAAAAGTCTGCTTCGAAAATACATTCCGAAGTAAGAAAAATCCCATCTCTCAACTGTTTAGATTGCTCCTTTTATAGTGAAACCTTATGGCAATACTTTTTACTTTTAGTCCCTTATTCAAATTCAGTTTTTACCTAAATAGTCCTTAGTTTTCTGACTTGTGCCTCAAGTTTGAGGCTGAAATTATGCCTAAGTCCCTCATTAGAATGTTCTAGGGGTTGTTGCAGGATTCTTTCAGGCTCAAATATCCTTTATACCCTTGTTTCCATTCCTAATTAAACTAACATGAAGTTTTTAACCTTGGTTTGGCCAAAGCTGACCCTGGTCAATTGTGTTTATATTATGGGCCAAATTTTGGTCTGGACTAACAGCCTTATTTATGTGGACTTGGACACTTAAAGAGTACAAGGACTAAACAATGCACCTCATCGATTCAGGCCAATAATTATCATAACTTAAGGACTACATTCATGAACACGTCATAAAAATAGACAAGAAACCTAATTGACTATGCAGGAACAATGGTCAAACTATAACACTTAGTAAAAAACATAGAAGTTAAAAAAACCAAGAAATTAACACAAAGCTAATATCAGTAGTTACAATATACAGAAAAGTAATTTATCCTAACATGTGCAAATACTGAAGACCATAATCACTAGGAAAGAAATATGACTGGTATGAAACACTTAAAAGAGGGCACCTACTCAGAATCATGATATAACACAAGTAGGATCACAAAACCATTCAGAACCTCAGAAGTGAAACCAATGCAAAATTAAGAGACGAGGATCAACAAACCATATAAAAATTTCAGTGGTTACAATACTAAAGAGTCAAAAGTCCAGGATCACAATCCATGTAAATTTCAGAATCAGAAGGCTAAGATCAGCATGATATCAGACCACTCAAACGATGAATGAACTCAAACCAGTGACACCCAAAGGAAATAAGGCATATAGCAAGTAGAGACGACTGCCTAACCTACTTCAGGATGAGATCGTGGAAAACAACTAAAATTTAAAAGAAACAAAACAACTAACATTCAAAAGAAATAAAGCAATTAAATATATACAAGCAACGACAATAATTAAACATAGAATACTTAGCTTTTGGTTCATGCAGCCTTAAATTGATATTCTCCAATTTAAGGCATGTGCCTTGAGAATGCCTTGTGTGTTTATAGAAGAACAAGGGATCCCGGGGGGGGGGGGGGGGGGGGGTTGATGCTTCTGAGACCCAGCAAGGTATCAGATCTAATTGTTGTGGTTAGCAGAGTTTGAGGGCTGTGGATGGCATGGTTGGGGAGAGGGATGGAAGGGGATTGTCTAAGGCCAGTTTGGCCAGAATACGGTGGGGTTTAGGTTTTAGGGTAGACTTCAAATCAGTATTCGAGGCGCTTCACTTGGATTTGAAGGGTGTGATATGGACGGTTGGAAAGAGGAAGATGAGGCGGTTCAGGGGTGTAACTTTGGACGAGTTTGGGGCTGGGTCGTTAGAGACGGTGGTTCCGGTGATTCTTCTTTTGAAGATTCGAGACGATGGAGAGTTGTTTGAAAGGAATGGATTGCAGGATGGGGAATGGGAGGTCTGGGTGGTCCTATGATGTAAATTTGGGCCGGTTTGGGATTGGGTTTCCAGAGACGTTGGTTCCGGCGAGCCTTGTTTTGAATATTTGAGAAGACCGACATTTGTTCGAATGAAACTAACTACAGAAAGGGGAAGAGGGGGTCATGGTGGTTCGGTGGTGTAATGTTAGGGTGGTTCGGTGGTGTAATGTTAGGGTGGTTTGGTGAGTGATCGCCGCCGTGAGTTGATTTTTCGCGGTGGTGTTAGGGTGGTTACTGGGTGGTCAAGGGCGGTCAAAGGGCGGAGATGGGGAGGTATTACAGCAGTGTGTTTTTGTATGAGGAAGATGAAGATTTTGTCTCTGTATCTATACAGAGATTTGGACATATTTATTTAATTTGGGGTGAGGGTTTCATGACCGTTGGATGGTTTGTTGATCAACGGATGTGATAGCCTATCCTTTAAACAGTGTCGTTTTGGGTGTTTGTATGTGGACTGGGTCGGGGGTTGATGTTTGGGCTGGGCACAGGTGTATTTTACAGGGCAAAAGTATTTGGGCCACCCAGATCTGGCCCAATTGTGGCCAGCTTGGGTGGTTGTATATGTATATATTTTTTTATTTTTTGTTTTCTTTCCCTTTGTTTTATTCCTTAATTCCTAATTCTATTTTAAAAATTCCTAATTAACACAAACAAAATGCAACAAATTAAAGTTAAACAAAATGATTAAAATGCCAGAAAATACTACTTGCATATTTCTTTTTTTTGAACTTTATATTTGTAAAAATAAAGCTAATTAACAATTATTTTAGCAAAAACATGAAGTTAAATTCTAAATGATCTCAAGCATGAAGACACTCGGGCACACGCAATTAAATCCTAAAGCAAATATTAAAAGAAAAATCCTAAACCTGAGAGTCCTATAGGAGTCGTCTTAACAGGGTAAATATCACGTGCTCACATATACTGAGTATACAAACACAAGAAGTTGTAGTAAAACTATCCCCATAGTCAAGACAAATTATATGATAATCTTGTGCTACAATCATCAAGATATTTTGTCTAACAATATCTTTGATTGTGAACATAGTTTATTAATAATGAAAACTAACGACTTAATCTTCTCTGCATGAGCTAAAACTCCATACACTAAATTATCTACTACATAATTAAAAGGACACATGTATCATATAATCTTTTTAAAATAGTACTTAATTGAACTGAATAAATTAAATAAATAATTGTTACATAAATAATAAAATATAATAGTATGTCTAAACCGCATGGTTAATAGTATATCCCAACAATCTCCCACTTAGACTCATAACCATGAATCTACGACTCTAACACTCATTCCTTCTACATACTTGTCAAAAATCTTCTGTGTCAAGCTCTTTGTAAATGGGTCTGGCAAATTATCCTCTGACTCAATCTTCAACACTCTTGCATCACATCTTTGAATTATGTCACGAATTAGGTGATATTTACGTTCCATATGCTTACTCTTTTTATGGCTTCTTGGTTCCTTTGGTCACAATAAAGTACAATTGGTTCTTGAACTGAAGGAACCACATTAAGCTCTTTCAGAAAGTTTTTGAGAAAAACATCCTATTTAGTTGCCTTAGATGCAGCCACATATTCGACTTCAACGGTGGAATCAGCAACACATGATTGTTTGATGCTCCTCCAACATATGGCTCCACCTCCTAAGGTAAAAGCATATTCTAAGGAAGATTTTCTAGAGTCTTTATCTGACTGGAAATCTGTATCAGTATACCCAATGGGTGCAAGATCACCTGAGTGATACACCAACATATAAGTCGTAGTCCTCTTCAAGTACTTGATTATATGCTTAACAATATTTGAGTGTTCTCGACCATGGTTATACTGAAATCTAATAATCATGCCAACAACAAAGTATATGTCAGGTCTAGTACATAGCATATATAAGACTCCCTACAGCAGAAACATAAGAGGCCGCCTTCATCTTTTTTATCTCATCAGTCATTTTTAGGGACTGATCTTTTGTCAGAGATATTCCATGTCTAAAGGGGAGAAACCTTTTTTTGGAATCTTGCATACTAACCTGGTGAGAATAGTATCAATATAAAGGGCTTGGGACAAGCCTAATATCCTTTGCTTGCGATATCGCATAAGCTTGATCCCAAGGATATAGGCTGTATGTCCCAAGTCTTTCATATCGAAACATGAGGACAACCATTCCTTTATTGAATTCAACATTCTCACATTATTTCCTATGAGCAAAATATCATATATGTACAAAATCAAAAATGTAACTTTATTTCCATTCCACTTCTTATAGACATAAGATTCATTTTTACATTGATCAAAATCGAAGGTTTTAATCGATGCATCAAAATAAATATTCCATGCCCTAGAAGCTTATTTCAATCCATAAATGGATTTATTTAATTTACACAACATGTGCTCATTGCCACTTGATATGAAACCAACTGGTTGTGCCATATAGATGCACTCATCAAGACTTCTATTTAGAAAAGCGGTCTTGACATCCATTTGCTAGATGTCATAATCGTAATGAGTAGCAATAGATAAGAGAATCATAATGGATTTAAGTATGGATACCGACAAAAAGGTTTCCTCATAATCTATCCCTTCTTTTTGAGTACACCCTTTTGCAACAAGCCTAGCTTTAAAAGTTTGCACTTTTCCATCACTCCTCTCTTTTTCTTATAGATTCATCTACAACCTATGGGTTTGACTCTAGTAGGTAGTTATACAAGATCACATACTTGATTATAGTACATGTGCTCCATTTAAAATTTCATAGCATCAACCCATTTATCAGTATCTGTATCATGTAGTGCTTCGTGGTAATTAATAGATTATGTATTAGGCTTTTCAGGGATTCTATCATAAGATTCTCCCAAGAGCTGGAGAGGTTTTCTAATAATTCTCCCACTACGATTTATTATAGGTGGAGGCTGATTTTGTTGTTGAAGCACAACATCATTTTCTGGAATTAAAGCCTCAATGCTGTCCACCACACTTTGCAGTGCTGAGATATCATTATCTTCTTCCTGGAGTGTAGGCTACATAACAATTCAAGGTTGTTCAATAATCTGAGGTTGCTTAATATTACTCCCACTACTTTGGGGTAGTGAGATGTCAGGAAATTTCTCTTGTGCAATCTGCTACCTATTGACATTTCTCCCAGTATGATAATGCAGTGGTATGTCAATACTGGCTTCCAGATATGTTTTAGAGATGATTCTTTAGTTACTCCATTATTTAATTCCTGTAACACTAGTTTACTTCTAGGAATATAGTTCGTTAGATAATGCTCTTCTAAAAATCTGACATTTGTCATTACAATTACCTTCTTTTTTTTGGGACAATAAAATAAACCGCATTTGGTTCCTTTTGAATATCCAATAAAATGCACAATTCTGTCCTTGATTCCAATTTATCCGCCTTCCCTTTCAGCACATGTGCTGGATAACCCCAAATCCGAATATGTTGTAAACTTGGGTTGCGCCCAGTCCAAAATTCTACTGGAGTTGAAGGTACTAACTTTGAAGAACCAAATTTAGAATGTCATTTGCTATTTCTAAAGCATATCCCTAAAAGGAAGAAGGAAAATCGGAATAACATAACATTGATCCAACCATTTCCATAAGGGTCCTATTTCTTCTTTCTGCCACACCATTTTGTTGTGGTGTTTCTAGGGTAGATAATTAAGATGTAGTTCCATTATCTGATAAATATTTTATGAATTCTACATAAAGGTATTCATTACCATGATTAGATCGCAATGTTTTGATATATTTATCATGTCGTTTCTCTGTTTCCATCTTATTCTTTGAATTTCTCAAAGCATTCAGACTTACGCTGCAACAGATATATATATATATATATATATATATATGTATATATATATATATATATATATATATATATATATATATATATATATATATATATATATATATATATATATATATATATATATATATATATATATATATATATATATATATATATATATATATATATATATATATATATATATTGAGTAATTCTTTGTAAAAGTCACAACATACTCAAAATCACCTCTTGCTATATATTCATATTGCCACACAAATCAAAGTGAATTAATTCTAGCTTATCACTGGCTATATTTCCTTTTGAGGGGATCTCATTTTACCTTCTATACAGGATTCAAATGTTGGTAGAGATTCCACTTTCAATGAACTCAAAGGTTCATCAGAGACCAATCTCGAAATTCTATTTAGATTTATATGACATAGACATAAGTGCAACAAATATGTTTGACTCAAAATTGAGGTAAATGAGTTGAATGAAGACATGGTTTATCTGAGAGATATTTACATTAAATTGATCTTAAGTTATGTATTTAGAATAACTGAATTCAAAACAACACATATAACCATGCTCGTTGAACAGTTAGATTAGGGAAACTTAACTGTTCATGAAAATATATAAGTAATGTAAGATACTAACCCCATAAATTTAAACAAGACCAACCTAGATGGAGAGTAAACTGTTAATTTAAGATAGGTAAATATCACTTTTATAAACTCTATTCTCATTCAATCGACATGTAACTCAGTTGGAGAATTAATACAAGTAATCAAATAACTAGAGGCAAAACTACAGTAATCATCTATAATGAATTTATCCGATGTACAAGAAGACCTATGTCAATATATAAATTTATTATATTATTATAAAACATGAATGGAAATAATGGAATTTGAACCTTACTATCACATATTACTTTTAATTTTTTTTAAAAGAAAGAATATTCTAGAAAATAGAAAAATAGCCAAAAACACATCTAAACAACCCCGAATGCCTAAAAACCGACATACCACATGGGTTTTAGCCCATTAATATTGCTCACTGGCCGTTTCCAATGAACCTACCAAATTTGAGGTCAACCATAGATCGACAGTATTTCAGAATTCTAAAATTTCTAGAATTTTGTTTTTGGCATTTTAAGGTTTTTTTTAATTGTTTTGACTTGTTCAATTCACATAATATACTGATGTATGTTAACATATGTAACCCGACCAATTGTTTTGAGGTCTAGCGCGTCGTTCAACAGTCTAAGGCCACGAGGAGCTTCATTTAAGGTGATATGACTTGTGCGCGTGGCCAAAATTTAATTTCGGGAAGTTTAGAGTTGATTTAGAAAGAGAATTCTCATTTCAGAAGCTTTAAGTTGAAAGAATTAACTAAGATTGGATTTTAGAGTAAAACAACCTCGGAATTAGGATCTGAAGGTTCCAGCAGGTTTGTATGATGATTTCGAACTTGGGTGTATGTCCAAATCGGATTTTGGGTAACCCGAGAGCATTTTGGCTCCTATTAAAGAAGTTAGCATTTTGGAAGAAATTTCATAAGTTTGGCTTGAAGTGCATTTCAGTGTTATTGATGCCCGTTTGGGATTATGATTTTGTGAATAGACCCGTATGGTGATTTTGGAGTTGGGAGCATGATCTGAAATGAATTCGGAGGCCCGTAGGTCATTTTGGAGTCATTTGGCTAAAGATAGAAATTTGAAGGTTTTTGAGAAGCTTGACTAGAAGTGTAATTTTTGATATTAGGGTTGGAATCTGATTTTGGAAATGGCAATAGGTCTGTAATGTCAAATATGACTTGTCTGCAAAAATTGAAGTCAATCGAACGTAATTTCATAGGTTTAAACATCGAAATGAGAAGTTTTAAATTCTAAAGTTTATTAAGCTTGGATTGGAGGCCTAATCGTAGTTTTAGCGTTGTTTGATATATTTTGAGACCTCGAACAAGTCTGTAATGTATTTTGGGACTGGTCGGCATGATTGGTTTGGGTCCCAGGGGCCTCGGGTGGATTTTAGATGGTTAACGGATCGAAAATGGAATTTTTGGAAGGCTGAACTTGCTGGTTGTTGGCACAATGGCAGATGCGGTCATTTTTCCACAGATACGGGACCGCAAATGCTTTCATTTTTTAGCAGATGCAAAAAGTGATGGAGGCAGTGGGGTTGTTTTAAAGTCGGGATTTGGCCATTTTTATCTCATTTTTCTCTTGGTATGTGCGATTTTGGAGAGGTTCAAGTGCGGTTTTTCGTCATCAATAACAAGGTAAGTTAACCCCACCTATCTTGAGTTGAATATATTAATTTTGTATGGATTTTATCATGTAAATTGGTAGAAATTGAGGGTCTGAGGGAAAACCTAGAAAAAAATTTTGTATTCTTGGATTTTGACCAAGATTTTGGTATGGAATTAAGATAAAATTATATATCTGAGTTCGTGAGACTAAGGGTATACTTATTCTTCAAAAATTTTGGAAATTCGGGCACGTGAGCCCGAGTGCATTTTTTTTCAACTTTTCAATCGGCGTTAGGAATTGTTATAAATTGGGTTGTAATGAATAATTGAGTATATATTAATGGATTAGTATCATTATTGGCTAGTTTTGGAGCTTTGTTCATCGGTTCGAGTCTTCGAAAGAATGTAGAATGCCGGTTATGGATTTTCAGAGCAAGACGAGTCTCCTTTCTGATCTTGTAAGAGGAAATTGTCCCCATAGGTGAGTTAATTGGTTATGTGCTCCTATTTGTGGGGGCTACGTACACATGAGGTGACAAGAGCCCGTGCGTAGCTACTATTATACAATCGTCAGGATAGTCTAGGACCCAAAGGCATGCTATACTTGGATTAACTATAAACTTATTGACAAATTGAATTGTTTAAATCATATCGAATCAGCAAACGAGTTTTAAAAGGATTAAACTTTAATTTTTCTTAATTGAAGGAAACTTGGATTTTATTGAAATGAACATATTTGATAAACTCTTAATTGGATGTTTGACTGTGTACGTGTGTGTGTGTATATATATATATATATATGCCCCCGTCATAGGTATGATTCGCAAGCAGGATGTTGTTTATTTATATTTGACCGCGTCGTATGATTTATTTGCGAGCGGGGTAATAGATGCATCTATGGTTCGAGCCGTTCAACCCTCGGCAGTGCATAGTTTACTTTTTATGTTGGATCGGGCCGTACGTCCCATGGTGATTATTTGTGCATGCCTGTATTTCTTCCCTTGAGATTATTTGAGATCGATATTTGCTTTCTCCGATTTGAGATAATTGGAAACTTATTGGATTATGAATCCGGAGATTTTTAATATTTAAAGGAACTATCACATGTTCATGACTTACTTGAACTTACTGTCATTCTTAATAATTTCTTGATTATTCGCATTAATAATATATGGATATTGGACCCCTAGTAAGTGTCGAAGTCGACCATCTCGTCTCTACTTCTTCAATATTAGACGGGATACTCATTGGATACACGTTATTTTCGTACTCATACTACACTTCTGTGTATTTTGTTACACAGGTTCTTGTGTTATTAGTGGCCTACTAGGCGATGATTCTGGGACTAGGTGAGCTGCATTATTCGAGACAGCCCGCAGCTAGTATAGTCCCTTTCCAGCATATTGTATTTACTTCATGTCTACTATATTCCGGACGGATGTTGAAATAGTTGCACAAATCCCCCAAACAACAAGAATCCATGGTTGCAGTCTTCTGCTATATGCCTTGGAAAATCTTTTGACGATTTTGCTTTTCGGTGGGCAAGAACAATACAACTAAAAGGTAAGTTATTAGATGAAACTAGTCTTCCTGTAATAAACCCGAAATTAAGCCGCAATAGGGGTTCAAAAGCATGTAGGATTCTGCAAGTAGAATCCTACACTAACTCAAAATGATAACTTTCTCCCAAGCAAGGACTACAAAAATAATAAGAGGCTACTAATTATAGTATTAATTAAAAATTAGCATGAATCAACTCTTGCTATAATTAATTATAATTTATTCCACTAAAACACTGTGATTGAGCTCCTCAATATGAATTTCAAAAATTCATTAACACTTATTTTAACTCCCCATGTTAGGATTTCAAATAATATAAAATTAAGTTAAATCCCCAAAAATTTAATTCAATTAACTAATTAAATCCTTTATAATTCAGATTAAACTATTTCATATGACAGTTAAAAAATTTACCGGCCGAGTTTTCACATAAAAATTTATAAGCTTACGTAAAGGGATATCATCAAACCCAAAATCGAGTCATGGATTCTATCAGCTAATTAATATTCACAAATGCTATTCGTTATTGTCCAATCTATTAGGCATACACTAACTCTAAATAGAGTCGTACCTTTTGATAAATCAAAATAATAAATAAATTACATTGATCATAATAATTGTATCAAAATAAGGAGTATAAAATCATTTAATGAATTAGAGAAAATATTTTATATATTCAGTACAAAAATATCTTTTCTTTACTTGGTCAGTTCAATATACAGTGACTATACTAGCACAAAAAATTGGAGTAAAACTACTCCCATAATCAAGATAAATTACACGATAATCTTTTGCTACAATCATCAAGATATTTAGTCCAACAATGTATTTGATTCTGAACATAATTTATTAATTATGAGAACCAATAATTTAATCTTCTGTGCATGAGTTAAGATTTCATATACTAAATTATCTACTACATAACTAAAAGGACACACATGTATCAAATGAACTATTTAAAACATCGCCTTTATTGAATTAAATAAATTAAATAAATAATTATTCCATAAATAATGATCTATAATACTATGCATGAATTGCATGGTTAATCGTATCCCAACAAATCATATTCTAACAGTTATGACTGTTATGAAATGTTGCAAACCTTTTTAGAAAGAATGCCAAATTGGCTATCAATATTCCTTCAAATCCCAGAATATTTACTTTCAAAATTCTTTTGATCTTCTTCTTTTTCTTCTGCACATAAAAATTCAGTGTGTTTTATAGCCTTCGAGTGGTTCGTTGATCATCGGCGTTTTTAGTATCAACATTTCGGTGAGTAAAATCGTTCTATCCTGAAAGGATATATTCCACAACCTCGGGTAATTGAGGGGAATAATTTTCTTAAAGACACACTGTATATTCAATGTGCTTGATTTATTAATATAATTTTTCAAAAATTTATTTTGAAGTTGCTATATTTTTTTCAAAATTTATTTTCATATTCTAGTTCTACTATCTTTCTATTTCTATTTTTTATAAAGTTTGTTGTTTTATTAATTTTATAACAAGATAGATTTTTTATAACAGTCTTAAGGGAATTATTCCATTATATTCTGTATTCTGCTTATGAAGATAAAAATCAATATGGTTTTCTACTCCATCTAAATTTTACTATTCTGATTTGAAGATATAAAAACTTCATCAGAATATTGAAATTCATAAAACAATTTGAAGAACATAAAAGCTTCATCATTTTCTGTGTAATAATATATTAAAAAAAACTTCAGCTTTTACTTACTGCTTACTGATTATAGTATTGTTTACTATTTTGATTTTTGTCATTAATTGAACTCTTCTGTTATTGACAATGAAAAATGGAAATTGATAACGGAAATTCTTCTACGACTGTTGCTGCAATGACGATAGCCTCGTCAAGTTGCACTGCTGTTCCTCCGGCCGAGAAACCGGGGATATTTTCTGGAGCAAACTTCAAAGGATTTCAACAAGGGTATTCTTCTGACTTACCACACTTGGTATGTAAAAATTAACTAGTAAAGAGCCTTTAGTACCTGCTGGGACATGCTGGACAACGAGAAGTTCATGATAGTTGAGGCGTGGAAGCACACAAATTTTCTTTGCAAAAGCTATATCTTAAGCTCTTTAGAGGATAACTTGTACAATGTGTCAGTGTGATAAATACTTCGAAAGAAGAAGTACAAGACGGAAGATACATGCTTGAAAAAGTTCGTGGTTTCCAAGTTTCTAGACTATAAAATGATTGACAAAAAAACTGTAATAATCTAGGTTCATGTGCTTCAATTTATTTTTCATGACCTTATTTCTGAAGGTATGGTCGTAAATGAAGCTTTTCAAGTGGCTGCAATGATTAAAAAATTGCCTCTCTTATGGCGAGATTTCAAAAATTATCTTCAGCACAAGCACAAAGAAATGAAGATGGAAGATCTTGTGATATGTCTAAAGATTGAGGAAGACTACAGAATAGCTGAGAAGAAGTCTCATCGAAATTCAACGATCATGAGATCTAATATCGTTGAGGAGACTGCTCCAGAAAGTAAGAAGAGGAAGAGGTTTTCTGGACACAGTGAGGAGTAGAAAAAAAATTCAACGGCAACTATTACAATTGTGGAAAAGTTGGTCACAAAATCCCTGATTGTCGTCTCCCAAAAAGAGAAAAAGAAGAAGAGACAAGCCAACATAGTGGAGAAGAATGAGGATATTGATGATCTTTGTGCAATGTTTTCGGAATGCAACCTAGTTGAAAATCCGAAGGAGTTGTGGATTGACTCTGTAGCCACTCGACATGTTTGTGATGTCAAAGAAGAATTTGCGACTTACTTTACTGCTGGTCCCAAAGAAGAGATTTCCATGGGAAATAATGCAATGGCCAAGATTGAAGGTTATGGAAAATATTCCCGAAGATGACTTTCGGCAAGGTGCTAACGGTCAACAACACTCTTCATGTTCCTACTATTAGGAAGAATTTATTTTTTACTTCCTTTTTGTAAAGAGTGGATTCAAATGTGTATTTGTTTCTAATAATGTTATTGTAAGCAAGAATGACATGTATGTTGGAAAAGGCTACCTCACGGAGAGCCTTTTCAAATTCAATGTAATGGTTGTTGACAGTATGAATAAGATTTCAGCTTCTTCTTATTTATTGGAGTCAAATGATTTATGGCATATTCGTTTAGGACATGTCAATCATAAAACCTTACGGAAATTAATTAATTTAGAAGTATTGCCTAAATTCGAGTGTAATGAATCGAAATGTCAAATATGTGTTAAATCTAAGTTTATAAAACATCCTTAAAATATGATGAAGGGAATTCAAATCATTTAAACTTAATTCATATTGACATTTGCGATATGAAGCCGACACCATCTCGAGGTAGTAAAAAGTATTTTATTACTTTATTGACGATTGCACTCGATATTGTTATGTATATTTGCTTAATAGTAAAGATGAAGCAATTGAAGTATTTAAGCAATACAAGAATGAAGTAGAGAATTAATTGGATAAAAAGATCAAAATGATTAGAAGTGATAGAGGTTAGAGAATGTGAATCTTCATTTGCAGAAATATGTTCGGAATATTAAATTATCTATCAAACTATTGCACCTTATACACCTCAATCCAACGAAATTGCGGATAGGAAAAATCAGACATTACTAGAAATGATGAATTATTTATTAATAAGTTCTGGAATACCACAGAGTTAGGGGGGGGGGGGGGGGGAATTACAGATAACCGAATACTATACAAAGTACCCCACAACAAAACACAATCAATTTCATATGAAAAATGGAAAGGAAGAAAATCTAACTTGAAATATTTCAAAGTGTGGTAGTGTTTAGCAAAGGTACAAGTTCCTTTACCTAAAAGGGTCAAACTCAGATAAAAAATAGTAGATTGTGTTTTCATTGGATATGCTACAAACAGTAAATCATGTCGGTTTTTGGTTCATAAATCCGATAATCCCAAGATTCATGTTAATACGGTAATAGAATTAGATAATGTTGAATTCTTTGAAAGCATCTATCCCTATAAAACTGAATATGAGTCGCTAAGTGAAAGACCTAAATGATCTCGGGAATAACCAAAGGAAAATACTCCAAGTATAGAAGATCCAAAGCATCTTAAACATCAAAGAACATATAATTCCTTTGGACCAGATTTTGTGACATTTTTGTTTGAAAATGAGCGTCAAACTATTAAAGCAGCTGGGTCGTCTTCCGATTCAATGTTTTGGAAACACGCTGTCAATAGTGAGCTTCAATCAATATTGGATAACGATACATGGGAATTGGTTGGTCTTGCTTCGGGAAATAAGCCTTTAGGTTAGAAATGCATCTCTAATCGAAAAATTAAAGCTGATGGTACTATTGACAAATATAACGCAAGACTTGTCGTTAAAGGCTATAGACAAAAAGAAGGCCTTGATTACTATGACACTTACTTGCCAGTAACAAGGGTAACATCTATTAGGGTGTTAGTGGTACTAGCAGCCATGTATAGTCTTGAAATCTATCAAATGAATGTTACAATAGCTTTTGAAAAGGAGAATTGGAGGAAAAGATTTACATGGAACAACCTGAGAGTTTTATGGTTCCTAGTAAAGAAAAGAATGTGGGCAAGATTATTAAGTCTCTTTATGGACTTAAACAAGCGCCCAAACAATGGCATGCAAAATTTGACCAAACAATGTTGCCAAATGGATTTAAAATAAACGAATGTGACAATGTGTTCACATTAAAAATACTCCAGGTCATGAAGTCATTGTTTGTTTATATGTTGATGACATGTTTATAATGAGCAAAAGTATGATAGATATAAATGCTACAAAACGCATGTTGGCTAGAAAATTTGACATGAAAGACCTAGGAGTTGCTGATGTAATCGTAGGAATCAGAATTCACAAGACTCCACAAGGTCTAGGATTATCAGAGTCTCACTACATTAAAAAGGTTCTTGACCAGTTCAAGTATTTGGATTTCTAAATTGCCAAGACTCCAATTGACATGAGTTATGCACATCAAATGAAAGGTGAAAGTGACTCACAATTAGATTATGCAAGAGTGTTGGGAAGTTTGATGTATATCAGGAATTGTACGCGATCAGATATAGCTTGTGAACTGAGTCGGTTTACAAGTAATCCCAATCGAATACATTGTATGGCAATGAAAAGAGTTTTGACATATCTGAAGCATAACCAAAATTATGCTTTGCATTATAACAAAAATACTTTCGTGATCGAGGGGTATAGTGATGCAAATTTGATCACAAGATCATCTGAAGTTAAATCCACGAGTGGATATATTTTCATAACTGGGGTGGAGTAATGTCTTGAAAATCATCCAAAAAAAACGTGCATCGCCCGTACTACAATGGAATCGGAATTCATAACTTTTGATAAGGCCGTTGAAGAAGCTGAATGGCTCCGAAATGTCTTGGAAGATATTCCATTTTGGACTAAACCTTTGGCACCTATTTGTATACTGTCACGACCCGGATTTCCTACCCCCGGGAGTCGTGATGGCGCCTACTATTGGGAGCTAAGCAAGCCAAACATTAATTAATTCTTTATTACCAACTCAATCCTTTTTAACAATTATCAGCATCAAAATAAAAGCAATTGATTTATCTAAATAAATGAAAGTCATAAATTAAAGAAAACCGAATAGAAATGCGAAAGAATTCAACATAAGCCTCTACCCAAGACTGGTGTCACAATAATTACGAACATCTAAGAATACTAAATACAATATTTGAAAGAAATATATCTATTTGCCTTGAATACAATGATATAACAATCTAAAATAAAGGATAGAGGAGACGTCGGGCCTGTGGAATACGCCTTCTACGCTACCTCGGTGTCTCGATGGACTGAAGGCCTGCTCCCACGCTAGTGCTACTGCTGTCCAAAACCTGGATCTGTGCAAAAAGAGCAGAGAGTGTTGCATCAGCACAACCGACCCCATGTGCTGGTAAGTGCCTAGCCTAACCTCGACGAAGTAGTGATGAGGCTAGGACCAGACTACCAAATAAATCAATGCAGTTTGAATATATGTATACACCACGGAAAGAATATAGGAAGTAAACAATCAAAAAAGGAAGGGGGAACATGCTGTGGGGAGATAACAATTACAAATAGGAAATCCCAAATAAAGATGGAAACAGCTAAACCAGAATATCAACCAAAATCAGAAATCACAAACTTGCACGGCATCATCCTTTGTGCTTTTACTCTCGTCCTCACCAAATAAATCGTATCAGTAACTCATGTGCATGGCATCACCCTTCGTGCTTTTACTCTCTTTTCTCACAATATATAGTCAATGAATATCAGTACGGTATGGTACATCGTACGACATGACATCACCCGTCGTGCTTTACACTCTTTCCTCACAATATCAAATAATGAATATCAGTACAAAATGGTAAATCATACGGCACGACATCACCCTTCGTACTTTATCACTCTTCCTCACCCAAACAACAATCACTAGTAAGGGACAAGGAAGTAAACAACAAATGATAGAAATCCCGGCAAGGGAGTATAATTAAGCAGTCAAATCTCGGCAAGGGAAGAATATCAAGAACCTCAATACCCCGGTAAGGGAACAATATCAACAACCTCAATGTGGTGTCAAGGGAGGAAATCAACAAAACAACAAAACATCCTGGCAAGGGAATAAACTAATATCTCGATTTCTTTCTTCTGTTTCTTACTTTATAGTTTACTTTACCACTTGAGCCAACGCTCCAAAGAGTTCAACTATCTCATATACCTTCACAATACATGTTACAACTCGGGCCAACGCCTTGAAGTTAGAAATCACAATTTTCTTCCACATGCTCTTTACAACACATAGAAATCATCAAATAAGCATGGAAGTTATAACAAAAAAAATCAGAATAAACGCAATACAAGGACTCACGGTCATGCTAGACAGCAATGTATAGATACTCGTCACCATGCCTATACATCGTACTCGACAATTTAGCAAGTAGCAAATAAGACTAGCCACCTATTCCCTCAAGCTAAGGTTAGTCAAAACATTTACATCAACTTCTACGACCAAATCAATCGACAACAACTGCTTTCCCTCTCGAATTCGGCTCCAACTCAATCAAATCTATACAATAATGACTTCATAGAATTAATATATGCTAAACAAATCAAACCAAATGCCTAATTATAGATTTCCAAGCTTTCTTCCCAAAATTTAAAAAATCAACCCCGAGCCTTCTTGGTCACAACACGATGTTTGGACCAAATTCATATCACCCATTCTCCCACGAGCCCGAATATATAATTTGTTTTCAACTTTGACCCCGAAACGAGTTCTAAAACAAGAAAAAGTAAAAAAAAAGCCCTAGCTCTACCCATTTTCCCCAATTTCTACCATAAATTACATGTTTTAGGCTTAGGAATTCAAAAACTATTGATAGAAAATGAAGAAAACAAGATAAGACTTACTAACCCTAAAAGCTTTGATGAAGAAGTGCTCTAATAGTCGCCCTAGAAATTTGGAGAAGAAAGAGTTCGTGTGTTTGATGAAAAATTTCCGTCACTGTTCTGTTTTGGACGTTTTAAATATCTGGGCAAAATTTCCCTTCGCGTTCGGGGGAAGAGGGTCGAGTTCACGAAGGGTAAACTGGCCAGGGTATGGCGTTTGCGATGGGAAGACTGCGAATACGAAGAGGAAAAGAGTTCAACTATCTCATATACCTTCACAATTCATGTTACAACTCGGGCCAACGCCTTGAAGTTAGAAATCACAATTTTCTTCCACATGCTCTTTACAACACATAGAAATCATCAAATAAGCATGGAAGTTATAACAAAAAAAATCAGAATAAACGCAATACAAGGACTCACGGTCATGCTAGACAGCAATGTATAGATACTCGTCACCATGCCTATACATCGTACTCGACAATTTAGCAAGTAGCAAATAAGACTAGCCACCTATTCCCTCAAGCTAAGGTTAGTCAAAACATTTACATCAACTTCTACGACCAAATCAATCGACAACAACTGCTTTCCCTCTCGAATTCGGCTCCAACTCAATCAAATCTATACAATAATGACTTCATAGAATTAATATATGCTAAACAAATCAAACCAAATGCCTAATTATAGATTTCCAAGCTTTCTTCCCAAAATTTAAAAAATCAACCCCGAGCCTTCTTGGTCACAACACGATGTTTGGACCAAATTCATATCACCCATTCTCCCACGAGCCCGAATATATAATTTGTTTTCAACTTTGACCCCGAAACGAGTTCTAAAACAAGAAAAAGTAAAAAAAAAGCCCTAGCTCTACCCATTTTCCCCAATTTCTACCATAAATTACATGTTTTAGGCTTAGGAATTCAAAAACTATTGATAGAAAATGAAGAAAACAAGATAAGACTTACTAACCCTAAAAGCTTTGATGAAGAAATGCTCTAATAGTCGCCCTAGAAATTTGGAGAAGAAAGAGTTCGTGTGTTTGATGAAAAATTTCCGTCACTGTTCTGTTTTGGACGTTTTAAATATCTGGGCAAAATTTCCCTTCGCGTTCGGGGGAAGAGGGTCGAGTTCACGAAGGGTAAACTGGCCAGGGTATGGCGTTTGCGATGGGAAGACTGCGAATACGAAGAGGAAAAGCTGGGGGTCCATGATTTGGTCTACATGAATACGATGAAGGGGATCTGCAAGGCTACGCGTTCACGAGTAGGTATATACGAACACAAAGAGTAAAAGGAAGTTGAGTCCTCAGAGATAGATAACTCTACGCAAACGCGAGGTAGGTATGCGATCGCGATGAAGGGAGAACTTAGGGCTTCGCGAACGCAAAAGAAGCGTCGCGAACGCGAAAAACAAAAAAGGACCTGCACAGCGAAGCAAAACCTGCAACATGTCTAAGTTCGAAACCACTCCGAAACAATCCTAAAACACTCCCGAGCCCTCGGGGCTCCTAACTACCTACATACACTAACTCAAAAACGTCCTACGAACTCAACCGTGCAATCAAATCGCCAAAATAACATCTAAACAATGAATCAAACCTCAAAATCACTAGTTTCTTCTTCAAACTTCATAGACTTTCAAATTTATACTTTTAAGTCTGAAACATGTCAAACGACGTCCGATTTCAACCAAACTTCACAGAAATATCTTAAACCATATATAAGACATGTATCGGGCGCCGAAACCGAAATACGGGCCCGATACTAACACGTTCTAATCCATTTTTATTTCAATTTTTCCTTAATAATTTTAGAAAAACACATTTACTCAAAAATTCATTTCTCGGGCTTGGGACGTCGGAATTCGATTCCAGGCATATGCCAAAGTCCCATATTTTCTTACGGACCCTTAGGGACCGTCAAATGATGAGTCTGGCTCCGTTTACCCAAAATTTTTACTGAAGTCAAATTTGTTCAATTTAATATCAAACTTTAGCATTTTTCTCACATAATTCATATTTATGCTTTCCGACTATGCGCCCCTACCGTGCATGCAAATCGAGGCAACCTTAAATGAGGTTTTCAAGCCCTCAAAGACACATAATGAATAAAGAAATAGGTGATGACCCTTTTGGGTGGTCACATATACATTGTGATAGTCAAGCGGCAATAGGTAGGGCGGGGAACTATATGTATAAGAAAAAATCTCTTCCTATTAGACGGAGATACAATACTATTAGAAAAGTACTCTCTAATGGTTTTATCACAATTGACTATGTAAAGTCAAGAGATAGTGTGTCAGATCCTCATACAAAGTCCTAGATGAAGAGGTAGTTGAAAGATCATCAAAGGGAATGGGCTTAAAGGCCTAGGACAAGTCATCATGGTGGTAACTCTACCTAGCACACTAGAGATTCCAATAGTTATGTTCAAAGAGATCAAACAAAGTTATGAATGACGGTTCAATATTGTCAAATAACTCAACCCATTCTCGTGATGAAGATAATGTTCAAAAACAAGGTAAAGCATTAAGGCTTTTTGATGAGTCAATAAAGCTTAAATCTTTTCAATGATTTTCTAAGTTTTGTAGGGTATGAAAAAATAGTGTGTCATTAGGATTGCACGTTTAGGAATCACCTATGTGAGTCTGAAGTGTAAGCTGCTTCAAGGGAATAAAAGTAAAGACCCATTCTCTCAGCATTCGTGAAACCAAGTCGTGTTCATGGTTGAAACGAACACAACCATGAGAATCATAGATGGTTAAGGATTGATTGTGTGACTTATGTTGTCTAGGTATACAACAAAGTTCAACGGTTCAAAGATATCAAATCTACTGATCGACCAAGTATATCCCATACAAGTTCTACGAAAAATTCATAGGGAAACATACTTATCCAGATGCAATTAATTCTACATCAGTGTATTCCTTTAAGTCAATAGCCATTCCCCATTCACGTAGGGGATATTTAGGTTTTGTTATTATTTGTTATCAATAACAAAAGAGGTGCGAATGGATAATGGTAGGAAAAGAAATGGAAGGAAGTGAAATTTTCAATTAGTTCACTTTACTACTTTGTCCCTCATTGGTTCAAGGAAGAAAATCTTTGTGTATATATAGAGAAGCTAATCTTTTAGCTCTTAAAGAGCTAAGAAGAAGGCAAGCCTCGCACCGTCATCATCGTCGTTGATCGCTGGGCTTTGGATTTTGATTTGGTCAAAGAACGATTGATTAATCGTTTTGGAGAAAATTCTTTTCAAATAATTAATTAATTAAATTAATTAAAAAATTCAATTCAATCCGCAATAACCTATGACCCAGCGACCCGGCCTGGTCCGGTCCAGCCCGTTTTCTTTCCTAGAATATTTTAAATCCATTTTAATTTTCCTGCAATATTTCCAACAACTATGGTTGTTCTGAAACAGTGTCAAACCTGTTCCAACAGCTATGGCTATTTTGAAAGGTTACAAACCTTTTCAGAAATAGTACCAAATAGTATATAAATATTCCTACAAATCATAGAATATTTACTTACCGAATTGTTTTGATCTTCTTCTGCGCATAAAAATTCAGTGTGTTTTAGTACCTTCGAGTGGTTCACTGATCATCTGTATTTTTGGTACCAACACTCCGGTAAGTTAAATCGTTCTATCCTGGGATGATATATTCCACAACCCCGAGTACTTGAGGAAAATAATTTCTTTAAGGACACACTGGGTATTTAGTAGGCTCAATTTATTCCTATAGTTTTTTCAGAATTTATTTTGAAGTTTACTATACTGTTTTTCAAATTTTATTTTGACATTCTAGTTCTATTAACTTTTTGTTTCTATTTTTCATAAAGTTTATTGTTTTATTAGTTTTATAGCAATATCGATAGTAGTGCCATGAACAATCCTTTGCGGGATTGGATTTTTTAGTAGTGGAACTACAGGTTTTTGATAATAATTTTAAGGAAATTATTCCATTATATTCTATTTTTTTGTGGAGATTAAAATCTTTGTGGTTTTCTACTCCGTCTGAATTTTACTCTTTTGATTTGAAGATATAAAAACTTCATAAGAATATTTAAATTCAAAAAATGATTTGAAGAACATAAAAGCTTCATCGTTTTTCGTGTAACAGTATAATAAAAAAATAAATATAAAAACTTCAGTTTTTACGTACTCTTACTGATTATAGTATTGTTTAATATTTTTATCTTCTCCATTAATTAAACTCTTCTATTTTTTATAGTGATAAATGTCATTTGATAACGGAAATTCTTCTACGATTGTCTCCGCAAAGATGATAGCCTCGTCAAGTCGCACTGCTATTCCTCCGACCGAGAAGCTGGGAAAATTTTCTAGAGCCAACTTCAAAGGATAGCAGCAAAGGGTGTTCTTATGGCTTACCATACTAGTGAAGAGCCTCCAGTACCTGTTGTGGACAAGTCGGACGATAAGAAGTTCACGATAGTTGAGGCGTGGAAGCAGGCAGATGTTTTTCGCAAAGGATATATCTTAAGCTCTTTACAGGATGACTTGTACAATGTGTTAGTACGAGGAATACTTCAAAATAATTACGGGACATACTTGAGAAGAAGTACAACGGAAGATGCAGGTTTGAAAAAGTTCGTGGTTGCCAAGTTTCTAGACTATAACATAATAGACAAAAAAACTGCGGGAATCCAAGTTCAGGAGCTTCAACTTATTTTTCACGACCCTATTGCTGAAGGTATGGATGTGATGAAGCATTTCAAGTGGCTGCAATGATTGAAAATTTGCCTCCCTTGTGGAGAGATTTCAAGAATTATCTTAAGCACATGCACAAAGAAATGAAGTTAGAAGATCTTATGATACGCCTAAAAATAGAGGAAGACAACAAAACAATCAAGAAGAAGTCTCGTTGAAATTCAATGATCACGAGATCTAATATCGTTGAGGAGACTGCTCCAAAAAGTAAGAAGAGGAAGAGGTCTTCTGGACAAACTAAGGAGCAGAACAAAAAAAATTCAAGGGCAACTGTTATAATAATGGAAAAGTTGGTCACAAAAGCCTTGACTATCGTCTCCCGAAAAAAGATTAAAAAAAATGGACAAACCAACATAGTGGAGAAGAATGAGGACATTGATGATCTTTGTGCAGTATTTTCGGAATTCAACCTAGTTGGAAATCCGAAGGAGTGGTGGATTAACTTTGGAGCCACTCGACTTATTTGTGTCATCAAAGAAGCATTTGAGACTTACTCTACTGCTGGCCTTGAAGAAGAGATTTCTAAATGCAACAACCAAGATTGAAGGTTATGGGAAGATATTCCTGAAGATGACTTTTGACAAGGAGTTAACGCTCAACAACGTTCTTCATGTTCCTACTATTAGGAAGAATTTAGTTTCTACTTCTTTACTTGTAAAGAATGAATTCAAATGCGTATTTGTTTCTGATAAAGTTGTTGTAAGCAAGAATGAAATGTATGTTGGAAAAGGCTACCTCGGAGGACCTTTTCAAACTCAATGTAATGGTTGTTGACAGTGTGAATAAAATTTCAGCTTCTTCCTATTTTTGGAGTCAAATGATTTATGGAATATTTGTTTAGGACATGTAAATTATAAACCTTGTAGAAGTTAATTAATTTAGAAGTATTGTCTAAATTCGAGTGTATTAAATCGAAATGTCAAATATGTGTTGAATCTAAGTTTGTAAAACATCCTTATAAGTCTGTTGAAAGGAATTCAAATCCTTTAGACTTAATTCATAGTGACATTTGGAATATGAAGTCGACACCATCTCGAGGTGGTAAAAAATATTTTATTACTTTTATTGACGATTGCACTCGATATTGTTATGTTTATTGCTTAATAATAAAGATGAAGTAATTGAGCATTTAAGCACTACAACAATGAAGTAGAGAATCAATTGAATGAAAAGATCAAAATGATTAGAAGTGATACAGATGGAGAATATGAATCTCCGTTTGTAGAAATATGTTCGTAATATGGAAGTATTCATCAAACTACTACACCTTAGACACCATAATCTAATGAAATTGTGGAAAGGAAAAATCGCACATTAAAAGGATTGATGAATTATTTATTAATAAGTTCCGGAATACAACTAAGTTTATGGGAGGAAGGTATCCTTATAGCTAACTGAACACTCAACAGAATACCCCACAGAAAAACGCAGTCTATTCCATATGAAAAATGGAAAGAAAGAAAATCTAACTTGAAATATTTCAAAGTGTGGGTGTGTCTAGCAAAGGTACAAGTTCCTTTACCTAAAAGGGTTAAACTCAGACCAAAAATAGTAGATTGAATCTTTATTAGATATTCTATAAATAATAATGCATGTCAGTTTTTGGTTCATAAATCTTATAATCTCGTGATTCATGTTAATACGGTGATGGAATCAGATAGTGCTGAATTCTGTTAAAGCATCTATCCTTCTAAAACTGAATATGAGCCGTTAAGTGAAAAACCTAAATGATCTCGAGAAAAACCAATGAAAAATACTCCAAGTATAGAAGATCCAAAGTGTAGTAAATGTCAAAGAACATCTACTTCCCTTGGACTAGATTTTGTGACATTTTTGCTTGAAAATGAGCCTCAAACTTTTAAAGCAGTTGTCTTGTCTTCTGATTCAGCATTTTGGAAAGAGGCAGTCAATAGTCAAATTCAATCGATTATAGATTGCCATACATGGGAATTGGTCTTTCTACAGGAAATAAGCCTTTAGGTTCAAAATGGATCTTCAAACGAAAAATTAAAGCTGATGGCATTATTGACAATCATAAGACAAGGCTTTGTGTCAAAGGTTATAGAAAAAAAGGCCTTGATTACTTTGACACTTACTCGCAGGTAACAAGGATAACATCTATTAGGGTGTTAGTTGGAACTAGCAACTGTGTATGGTCTTGAAATCCATCAAATGGATGTTAAAACAGCTTTCTTAAATGGAGAATTGGAGGAAGAGATTTACATGGAACAACCTGAAGGTTTTGTGGTTCCTGGTAAAAATTAGAAAGTGTTCAAACTTGTTATGACGCTTTATGGAATTAAACAAGCACTCAAAAAATGGCATGCAAAATTTGACTAAACAATGTGGATTTAAAATCAACGAGTGTGATAAATGTGTTTACATTAAAAATACTCTAGGTCCTGAAGTCATTGTTTGTTTATATGTTGATGCCATGTTGATAATGAGCAACAGTATGATAAATATAAATGCTACAAAATGCATGTTGGCTAGCAAACTTGACATGAAAGATTTATGAGTTGCTGATGTGATCTTAGGAATCAGAATTCACAAGACTTCACCGGTCTAGCATTATCACAATCTCACTACTTTGAAGATATACTTGATAAGTTCAAATATTTGGATTTCAAATTGCCAAGACTCCAATTGATCTGAGTTATGCACTTCAAAAGAATGAAGGTGAAAGTGACTCACTACTGGATTATGCAAGACTAGAGGGAAGTTTGATGTATATCGTAAATTGTACGTGGCCATATATAGCATGTTCTATTAGCAAACTGAGTCGATTTACAAGTAATTCCAATCAAATAAATTGGATAGCAATGAAACGAGTTTTGGGATATCTGAAACATACCAAAAATTATGCTTTGCATCATAACAAAAATCCTTCTGTGATCGAGGATATAGTGATGCAAATTGGATCATCGAATTTTCTAAAGTTAAATCCACGAGTGATATATTTTCACATTTGCGAGTGGAGCAGTGTCTTGAAAATCATCAAAGAAATGTGCATTGCCCGTTCTATAATGGAATCTGAATTCATATCTTTAGATAAGTCCGGTGAAGAAGTTGAACTCTTTGAAATTTCTTGGAAGATATTCCATTTTGGCCCAAACCTTTGGCACCTATTTGTATATATTGTGATATTCAAGAAGAAATAGGTAGGGCAGGGAGCGTTATGTATAATAGGAAATCTCATCATATTAGGCGGAGACACAATATCGTTAGACAACTACTCTCTAGTGGTGTTATTACTATTGATTACGTAAAGTCAAGAGATAACGTGTATAATGCACTTATAAAAGGCCTATATGGAAAGGCAGTTGAAAGATCATTAAAGGGAATGGGGTTAAAGGCCTAGGACAAGTTATCATGGCGGTAACTCTGCCTAGCAGACTGGAGACCCCCAGAGCTAGATTCAAAGAGATCAAAAAAAGTTATGAATGACGGTCCAACTTTGTCAAATAACTCAAATAATTCTCGTGATGAAGACAATGTCCAAAAACGAGGTAAAGCATTACGGCTTTTTGATGAGTCAATAAAGCTTAAAGCTTTTTAACGATTTAAGTCTGAATATGACCAGATAATGTATCTTTAGGATTACACTTTTAGGAATCACCTATGTGAGTGTAAAGTGTAAGCTGCTTTAAGGGGAATGAAAGTAAAGGCGCATTCTCTAAGCACTTATAAAATCAGGCAGTGTTCATAGCTGAAACGAACACAACCATGAGAATAGATGGTTAAAGATTGATTGTGTGACTTATATTGTTTAGGTATAGTACAAAGCTCGACGGTTCAAAGATATCAAATTTACCGATTGACCGAGTATATCTGATATAAGTTCACTACAGAAAGTCCAAATAGAAACCTACTTATCCAAATGCAATTAATTCTTGCATGTATAACACATACACGTTCGTGCATTCCTTTAAATTTATAGCCATTCCCCATTCATGTGGAGGATTGTTAGAATTTGTTATTATTTTTTATTAATAACAAAAGAGGTGTGAATGGATTGAATTAGTTTACTTTACTAACGCACTTTGTCCCTCATTGGTAGAAGGAAAGAAAATCTTTGTGTATATAGAGAGAAGCTCATCTTTTAGCTCTTAAAGAGCTAAGAAAGAGGCAAGCCTTTGATTTGAATTTGGTCAAAGATTGACTGATTAATTTTTTTGGTGAAAATTCTTTTCAAATATTTAATTAATTAATGAAAATTTAATTTAATCTAGAATAAACCATGACTCGCGACCCGGTCCGGCCTGTTTTCTTTCTCGGATTATTTTAAATCCGTTTTAATTTTCCTGCAATATTTTCAACAGTTTTGGCTGTTCTGAAACATTGTCAAACATGTTCTAACAGCTATGACTGTTCCGAAAGGTTGCAAACCTTTTCAGAAACAACACCAAATTGGCTATAAATATTTCTTCAAATCCCAGAATATTTACTTACGAAAATTTTCTGATCTTCTTCTTTTTCTTCTTCTGGATATAAAAATTCTGTGAATTTTACAGCCTTCGAGTGGTTTGCTGATCATCGGCGTTTTTGGTACCAATACTCCAATGAATTAAATCGTTCTATCCTGAGAGGACATAAATACTTTTTCCAGAATTTATTTTGAAATTACTATACTATTTTCTAAAATTTATTTTGACATTCTAATTCTACTAATTTTCTATTTTTATTTTTCAAAAAGTTATTATTTTATTAATTTTACAACAATACAATTTTTTTATAACATATAGTTTGTGCCAGTAAGTTAACGAAATGGAGTTAATTAAGTATTCCATCCTTGTGACTCCCATGATGTAGATTTTTTACTCTATAATAGTTTATTGAGATGCCACTGCAGACTTTTATCCATAAAAAAAGTAAATAAACAAAGAGGGATTCCCCTTTCCCTTTAAAGTCTTACTGCAGCTAAAATATTAATTAGACATAACTTCTAAAATAGTTATGGCAAGAGTTGTTTCCTAATGCATAATAAAAGGATAAATTTTTATTGGATCTTGAAGCCAATTTTGCTAATACCGATAGATGCTTCTAACATTAGGTCTGGTAAAAAAAAAATACTTAGCACTAGTAATTAACCCCGCAACCTACAACGCTTACATACTTCTATGCTGATGTACACAGAATTTTTTTAAGTAGTAATAATATTTATTAAAATAAATTAAATAGACCATTATAATGGTAAATGATGTCATTTTTTATATGTCTATCTAATATTTTTGTTTTACTTATTATTTATATATACATCTTTAATATGGAATAAAAAATTTCAACGAAACAATATCACGTGATACAACTTGGGAAAAAGTGTTTCCGTCCCTATACGCTTTGGTTAAGTTTTAATAATAACTCGAATACATGTAACAGTTAATAAAAAATACTTAAATATTTTAA
Source organism: Nicotiana benthamiana (assembly GCA_034376525.1). NCBI lineage: Eukaryota > Viridiplantae > Streptophyta > Magnoliopsida > Solanales > Solanaceae > Nicotiana > Nicotiana benthamiana. Next base: position 99,873,546 of record CM067338.1, read on the forward strand.
TGACTATATAGTTAATGTAATAAGTTGAGAAAATAATGAATGTTATCCAAAGATGGCACGCCTATACGCATGAGTGCATAACCTTACATATGAAAAAGAAAACACTTCAAGCTTGACATAGAATTAAAACATAGAAAGAGTGGTAGTTTAGTACTCGTATAAATTAGTACGAAGATTCGACTAATTTGAATTTGTATCGTATATGATCACTAAAGAGTGCAATATTCCCATTTCGAGTTTTTCCATACTATGACTCTGATATAATAGATTATTTGGAGGGATTATATTTATCTAAAAAAAGATAGAAAAAATATTTTGGCAAAGACCATTTGGAAAATACTTTGATGTTTGGTAATTAATTATTCCACACTAGAAATTTTTTATATTCTGAAATTTTAGAGAAATGATTCTTAAAATTGTTGAGAATTCGAAGTCATGTTAGGGCTATTGAATGTGTTGTACGTCAGAGGATGAGAGTCCCTAATATATTCCCATCCATTGCTTCTATTTTAATAGATTTTCGATCCAATAATGTCATTAATTAAATAAAAGAGAGAGCAAGACAATCAAATTTAAAGGTATCAAATTAAAAATAAAAGTGAATGATATTTTTTATTGAAAGTACAAGAGTGAGTAAAACATACATATTAATTACTCTTCAAAGTAAAAGAGGTGTTATTAATTACTCTCTCTAATAAAAAATAGGTAACTTTTTTATTTTTTTCTTGTGGTCTAAAATAAATAACTTTTTTAATTTCAAAAATGAATTAATTATTTTTTCCTATATTATCCTTGAAGTAAATATGTTGGAATATGTATTAAGAGTGCTTATGTGAGATAATAATGATTTATATAATTAATTCTATTATTATTTAATACTAAAAGATAAATTTCTTAATATATATATTCAAAAATTATTTTTTTTGGACTGCAAGAAGTAGTTATTGTGCCGAATTTGTGAAAAGTTGTAGCAAATTATTTAATGCAATTTTCCTTTATATTGAACACTTCCTTTCAAGGTAAAAGAGACCAAATCCCATCTTGTCATGGCAAGAGATAATTGGGAAGCTGAGAAAAGCCAATTAAAACGTAACTGATATCTGAAAGAATAGCCATAAATAATTAAGGACAAAATCAAGAAGCAAAAGAATTCACTGTCTTCAACTTACCCATATCATTCATGCATAGTTTCAGACAAGGAAATAGCGTGACTTACATTTTGACAAATAAAGTTCTAAAAAATAAGACTTTTGACAAATTATATATTTTAGCTAAGCCTCCTAATTTTGTAATCGATCTATATGAAAGAGATATATAGGACTATGTCTATGTAAGATCGTGTAGTACCAAATAATACGAAACTCTAGCTGCTCTAGGAAATATTAGTATCATAGATGGCCTAATGGTTGACAACAGTAATACATGTATAAACAATATCTATACGGAGGAGACAACCCTCCCTAATTAGCCTTATATAATATATATATACTTTTCTTTTCAAAAAAAAAAAAAAACTCAGCCATAAATAATTAAGTAAAATATTGGTTTGTGAGGAATACAAAACACAAACACAGTCTTGGATTTGGCGCTAACTTCTCTCTCAGCGATTAATTCCTTAGTCATTACTGCAGTCTCTTGAGTTTACTTATCAAACTCCAGCTCGTGACCCTATCCATGCACCTCCTCTCTTTCTACTAGTAATATGGTTAAGAGCAGTCTGTTACACTAAATTTCGGTTATATACGGAATTTCGAGAAAGATCGAGCCATTATAGTTTATTTATATACAACCTTTATCTTTTATTTTTATTTTCATAACTTGAATATGTGATCTCATGATTACATGACAACAACTTGCCTATTCTTAGTAGTAATTAGTTAAGTATATAAATATGTATTTATTCCTTTTCAAGGGCCGGGTGAACTTAAAAAATCCTGATCATACATTCTGGCTCATAGAAACGGACAATTATGGTTCTAGCAATGGACTGCCACCCATCGTGGGAAGGAAAGTCTTTTTTGGTCGAGAGATTGGTGCTGCAGATAGGAAGCTTTTGCCGACTTTCAGTTAAAAAGTCGTACTTATCTTGGTCCGACAGCTATGGATGCCGAGATGGCATTCCTGATGGCGAACCAAGCACAGGCCAAACCTGGAAGGCTTGTCTATGACCCTTTTGTGGGCACAGGAAGCATTCTAGTTGCAGCAGCCCATTATGGAGCAATGACAATGGTTAGTGACTTAGTGTTTCTTTTGCAGTAACTTTGAGCGCACATTGTTTTTGTCCAGTTATTTTACTATCACTAATTGGCTTTTCAGGGTGCAGATATTGACATTCGGGCACCTAGTCAGGCGGCTGGCGGAACAATTAAGGGATAAGAAGAAGGACCTGCATATGGTGCTTATCGACTTGGAGAAGGCGTATGACAAGGTTCCGAGGGAGGTGCTATGGAGGTGCTTGGAGGCGAAGAGTGTGCCAGAAGCCTATATCAGAGTTATCAAGGACATGTACGATGGGGCTAAGACTAGGGTGAGGACGGTGGGTGGCGATTCAGACCATTTTCCTGTGGTAATGGGGCTCCATCAAGGATCGGCGCTGAGTCCCATGTTGTTCGCCTTAGTGATAGATGCTCTAACCCGTCATATCCAGGGGGATGTGCCCTGGTGTATGCTCTTTGCTGATGATATAATATTGATAGACGAGACGAGGGCCGGTGTTAGTGAGAAGTTAGAGGTATGGAGACAGACCCTCGAGTCTAAAGGTTTCAAGATAAGCAGATCTAAGACAGAATATCTGGAGTGCAAGTTCAGTGACGAGCCGAGTGGGGTGGGCAGGGATGTGATGCTTGGTTCTCAGGCCATCGCCAAGAGGGACAGTGTCCGATATCTTGGGTCTGTGATTCAGGGGGACGGAGAGATTGACGGGGACGTCACCCATCGGATAGGAGCAGGGTGGTCGAAGTGGAGGCTTGCTTCTGGGGCCCTGTGTGACAAGAAAATCCCACACAAACTCAAAGGGAAATTCTACAGAGCCGTGGTTAGACCTGCGATGTTGTACGGGGCAGAGTGCTGGCCCGTGAAGAACTCCCATGTCCAGAGAATGAAGGTTGCTGAGATGAGGATGCTTAGGTGGATGTGTGGGCACACCAGGCTGGATAAGATTAGGAATGAAGTTATTCGGCAGAAGGTAGAGGTGGCCCCAGTGGACGAGAAGATGCGGGAAGCGAGGCTGAGGTGGTTCGGGCATGTACGGAGGAGGGGTCCCGATGCCCGGTGAGGAGCTGCGAGCGGCTGGAGATTGCTGGTGGTCGGCGGGGTAGAGGGAGGCCTAAGAAGCATTGGGGAGAGGTGATTAGGCAGGACATGACTAAAATGCAGGTTACCGAGGACATGACCCTCGATAGGGGAGTCTGGAGGTCTAGAATCAGGGTTGCAGGATAGGGGCTCTTAGAGTCCTTCGTTCGCCTCACCCGGGGTTGGGTGTGGGATAGTAGGGTTACCCATCGATGTCTAGTGTTTTAGCCTAGGTCCCCTCTTGGTTGCGACGGTATTTATGTTCCTTATGTTTACATAACCATTTACGTTATTTCTACAGGATTACTTATGCTTTGTTTTGTTATTTTGTTTTGTCTTGCCTTGGTTACTAATTTTGTCTTTGTTTTCCAATGCAGCTTTTCATTCTGTCCTATGCGTCGAGGGTCGCATGGAAGCAGCCTCTCTGCCCTTTTGGGTAGGGGTAAGACTGCCTACATATTACCCTCCCCAGACCCCACCTGGTGGGAGTATACTGGGTAGTTGTTGTTGTTGTTGTTGTTGTGTGTATTCATATGTTTACTCACACATATATATTACGGTAGCGGATGCAATAATGAGTTCACGAGTTCCGCAAAATTTAATGCGTCCGAACAGTAGCCTGTGTATATATATAAACTCAATAGAGAAATAATTATTGAAATTAAATAATTAATATCATATGACACCGTTTTATCCAAGATATATATTCATGTAAAACACACACGTACATATATAGAAAAGAAGGTTTTTAACCCAAACGGTCAATCTTGACGATAAGCAAATATGGATCTTAGACTAGGTTTAACATTCGAGTTCTTTTATATTCCAGATAAACACCTACTCCTATTACCTCAGTGAATATTTCAAACTATAGGTAAATTGACTTGTCTTTTTTCCAAAACCAAACATTAATCAAAGTCATTATTACAAGTGCAAAAATCTGATTAAAAAAAAAATATTTTTGATTAAGGGTGGTGGAAGTTGTAGGGATCCTAGGGGAAGATGGTGGGAGGTGCAGAAGGAGGTGCCAATCTCAAGGTATTCCTTGCTTGGTTGATTTGTTAACCATTTTCCTCTTTGTTTAATCCCCTCTTTTCCGTAATATTATTTTAATGGTTTTATTCTGCATCATCAAAATTTAAAAAACCACAACTCTTCAAGTTTTTGAACTTAACTTGAGTTTGAGTAAAAACCAAGAAAATACACTACTCAAAGTTGGGGGAGAGAGAGAGTGTGTAGTAAACTGGAACACAGAGATAGAGGAGGAAAGAAAACAAAGCAAAACCCAAGAAAAGAGTTTATAGTTGTTTTGATATGCAATTGCAAACCCGAGAAGAAAATTTTGGAAATTGAGGCAAAATGTCTATCTCTATGCCAAGCTCGAGAAGACAATCTTCTCCCAATTCCAACTCTTCTTCTTCTTTCATATTTCTTTCTCTTTCTTTCATTCTTTTCTTTGCCACCCTCTTCACTTCTTCTTCTTCTTCCTCTTCCTCTTCTGCACCATTTTCAAGTTGGACTATTCTTGATAATAATCCATGCAAATGGTCTTTCATAACATGCAACTCCCAAGGTTTTATAACAGAAATCAATATTCAGTCTATTCATCTAGAGCTTCCTTTGCCTACAAATCTTTCTTCATATAAATACCTTCAAAAACTTGTCATTTCTGATGCTAATATCACTGGTACCATACCCTTTGAAATTGGTGACTGCTCTTCACTTGTAACCATTGATTTAAGCTCAAATGGTCTTGTGGGGTCCATCCCTTCAAGCATTGAAAACCTTATAAACCTTCAAGATTTAATCTTGAACTCAAATCAACTCACTGGAAAAATCCCAGTTGAGCTTTCCAATTGCAAATGCCTAGAAAATCTTCTTCTCTTTGATAACAGACTTAGTGGAACTTTACCAAGTGAACTAGGATTGCTGTTAAATCTTCAAGTGTTAAGGGCAGGAGGGAACAAAGATATTACTGGAAAAATCCCAAATGAGTTAAGTGAATGTGGGAATTTGACAGTTTTAGGTTTAGCAGATACAAGAATATCTGGTTCTTTGCCTGTTTCATTGGGTAAGCTCAAGAAACTTGAGACTTTGTCTATTTACACTACTATGTTGTCTGGTGAAATACCTCCTGATATAGGTAACTGTTCCGACCTTGTTAATTTGTATTTGTATGAAAATAGTCTTTCTGGTTCAATCCCATCTGAGATAGGGAACCTTAGAAACTTAGAAAAATTGTTCCTCTGGCAGAATAATCTTGTTGGTGTTATACCACAAGAAATTGGGAATTGTACTAAGTTGAGTATGATTGATTTGTCTTTGAACTATTTATCTGGGAGTATACCATTATCTTTTGGTAGTCTTATTGGGTTACAAGAACTTATGCTTAGTAACAACAATATTTCTGGTTCAATCCCTTCTGTTCTTTCACATGCCACAAGCCTAGTGCAATTGCAGCTTGACACAAATCAGATTTCAGGGTTGATTCCTTCTGAGTTAGGGAATTTGAGTAATCTTATTGTGTTTTTTGCTTGGGATAATCATCTTGAAGGAAGTGTGCCTTTAACTTTGTCTAGTTGCAGTAGCCTTCAGTCGTTGGACTTGTCACATAACTCACTTACTGGTAACATTCCTCCTGGCTTGTTCCAATTGAAAAACCTTACTAAGCTGCTCTTGATTTCTAACGATATTTCGGGTTCGATACCTCAAGAAATTGGAGATTGTAGTTCATTAGTGAGATTAAGACTTGGAAACAATCGAATTGCTGGTGGAATTCCTAGAGAAATTGGGGGTCTTAAGAGCTTGAATTTTCTTGATTTGTCCGGAAATCGACTTTCTGGACCAGTTCCTGATGAGATAGGAAGTTGCACTGAGCTTCAAATGGTAGACCTTAACAACAATATACTAGAAGGTCCCCTGCCTAATACTCTGTCTTCTCTATCGGGGATTCAAGTCTTGGACGTTTCGAATAACAGATTCGGAGGGCCTATTCCGGCTAGTTTTGGCCGTCTTGTGTCCTTGAACAAGCTGATTCTCAGCAAGAACTCGTTCTCGGGTTCGATACCTCCATCAATCGGCCTATGTTCGAGTCTCCAATTGCTTGATGTTAGCAGCAATGAGCTCTCGGGTAGTATACCAGTGCAGCTAGGAAAAATTGAGTCTCTTGAAATTGCTCTCAACCTTAGTTACAATGGACTGACAGGTCCAATTCCTGCTGAAATTTCTGCGCTAAGCAAGCTGTCGATGCTTGATCTTTCGCACAATAAGCTTGAAGGGAACTTGAATCCACTAGCTAGGCTCGATAATCTAGTCTCGTTAAATGTATCATACAACAACTTCACTGGATATCTTCCGGACAATAAGCTCTTTCGACAGTTACTAGCATCAGACCTTGATGGAAATGAAGGGCTATGTTCATTTGGCAGGCCGTCGTGTTATCTTAGCAATATCAATGGAATGGGAGTAGCTAAAAATGGAAATGAGGGAAGGTCAAAGAAGCTCAAATTAGCCATTGCATTACTAGTAACCATGACAATAGCAATGGTGATCTTGGGAACTATTGCTATTATTCGAGCACGAAGGACCATGAGAAGGGATGATGATTCTGAGATGGGAGATTCTTGGGCTTGGCAATTTACTCCTTTCCAGAGGCTCAATTTTTCGGTAGAAGAAATACTGAGGTGCCTCGTGGATACTAATGTCATTGGAAAAGGGTGCTCTGGGGTTGTCTATCGCGCAGATATGAACAATGGTGAGGTTGTAGTCGTGAAGAAGCTTTGGCCAACAACCATGGCTTCAACTAATGGATGCAATGATGAAAAGTGTGGAGTACGGGATTCCTTCTCTGCTGAAGTTAAGACGCTCGGTTCAATTCGGCACAAGAACATTGTCGGATTCCTAGGTTGTTGTTGGAACAGAAGTACTAGATTGCTCATGTATGATTACATGCCAAATGGGAGCTTAGGAAGTCTTCTCCATGAGAGGAGCGGTAACTCTTTGGCGTGGGAATTAAGATACCAAATATTGCTTGGGGCAGCACAAGGGCTCGCCTACTTGCACCATGACTGTGTCCCTCCAATTTTCCACAGAGACATCAAGGCCAACAACATTCTCATTGGTCTTGAGTTTGAGCCTTACATTGCAGACTTCGGCCTTGCAAAACTCGTCGATGATGGTGATTTTGGCCGGTCCTCCAATACAATTGCTGGTTCTTATGGCTACATTGCTCCCGGTAAAGATTTCCTTATTTCATGTCAAATTACAATTCAAGTCACCATTTTCATTACTCCTAGTATATTGTTCTGAGTTCAATACGTGCTCCTAATAAACTTCTCATTTAATTATATAAGCATTGATTGCACATTGCATTTATTAACTTTCTGAGAAGAACAACAGTAATTCTTGATGATCATTGATCTAAGTATACTAATGTTGTTCGTTTTCTTTATAGAATATGGTTATATGATGAAGATCACCAAGAAGAGCGATGTCTACAGCTATGGAGTGGTTATGTTAGAAGTCTTGACAGGGAAGCAGCCAATTGATCCAACAATTCCAGAGGGAGTCCACCTAGTGGATTGGGTAAGACTGAAAAGGGGAGGAATCGAGGTCCTCGACCCTAGTCTGCACTCGAGACCAGAATCAGAGATTGAGGAAATGTTACAAGCATTAGGAGTAGCCCTATTGTGTGTAAATTCCTCTCCTGATGAAAGGCCTACAATGAAAGATGTAGCAGCAATGCTAAAGGAAATAAAACATGAAAGGGAAGAATATGCAAAGGTTGATGTTTTACTAAAGGGCTCTCCAGCAACTGATACACAAGAAAATAAGAACTCAAAGGGTGTCTTAGCAACATCTTCATCAGGAGAGAAAGCAAGAAGTTTGTATCCAAAAAGCAATAACACTAGCTTCTCTGCTTCCTCATTGCTTTATTCATCATCATCAAATGCCAAAAGTGGAGTTTAAGTGATTCACCGAAACTACATTTGCATTGAAGTTTGTCATATTAGTGTTAGTTTTAATTTCTTTCAGTTTAATATTCCTTTGTTTGGATTTTACTTTTTCTTTTTGGAATTTTCTCAAAGGGAGCCTTGGTGTAACTGGTAAAGTTGTTGTCCTCCATGTGACTAGGAGGTCACGTGTTCGAGTCGTGGAAACAACTTCTTGTAGAAATGAAGAATAAGGCTACGTACAATAGATTCTTATGGTCCGGACCTTATTCAGACCTCAAGCATAACTGGAGTTTAGTGCACCGGGTCGGGATGCCGGTTTTCTGTACAAAGAGAAGAAGGTAGATAGATATGTGTGTGACAACTTGTATGCAAGGGAAACAAAAGAAGCCAACATATGCAAGTTTGGCTTTTGAGCACTTTAAAGCTTTTATGCAGCCACTAAAGTCAACTTATTCCTCCAGATTTTAAGGTTCGTTTGCAGCTTTCAAACAAACATTTGGGACCTACCAAGAAACTAATTGGACCACTTTCTACTACATGAATAAAATCCAACCAGCTAAAAGAATTATTATATTTTTATTTAATTATTTGCTAATTTAATTAATTTGTTCATTATATATATTTTTTTGGTAATTAAGGATTTTCATTAATCACCAATGAAGTAGCTTTACAAAATCACAGTCAAGCTTCAACCCAGCTGACTGTCTAGGGGTTAACATATAAATTATTTCTACTTTCCTAACTATCTAGCAGTACTATATGTGAAGGTGTTGTAATATTTGTCTAATTCTTAGGGTACCTCTAACATTACAATTATACACTATGTCTCGTAATAGGGCAGTGTTACATCGGAATATTTTGTTGAAGACTCTTGCATTCCTTTCCAGCCAGATAGCATATGCAAATTCAGCTGTAACCAATTTGAAAGTGGCAGCTCGAACTGTTCGACCTTTGGCTTTGCTAATCAACCATTGCATTTTCCTGTTCCAATCAGAACTGGGTGTGTAGGTTTCCTACAACCAGTTCATTGTTCTTTCCCATATATCCGCAGTGACAGGGCAATTCATTAATAAGTGATCTCTTGTTTCCGGGTGAGTTTGGTACAAGGTGCATTGTTGATCAATATTCATTCCCCAGCTGTGTAGTCTGTTCTTTGTTGGGAGTCTATCCTGGAGGAATATCCATAGGTTGAATGTTGCTTTTGGCCTTGCTTGATTCTGTATGATTAAATTCTTCCATGGAACTCTCGGCACTGTTTGCATCTGTGAGTGGTACAACTGTCTTGTGGAGCACTTCTGTTCCTTCCAATTCTGAATCCTTTGTAGAATATCTCTGGCTTGGATGATCTTTCTCACCATCCAACTAGCTTGGGCAGGAATTAGAATGGATTCTATTGGTCTGTCTTTGATGTAATATACAATGATCCACCTAATCCTGAGCTTGTCCTTTTTATGGGCTAGGTCCTAGCAGGTCTTTGCAATGACAGCTTTGTTCCAGAGCTTTAGGTTAGTGAGGTTCATCCCACCAACTGATTTTGGGGTACACATTTTATCCCAAGAGATGTATGCTTTCTTAGTTACAGTATTCATTCCAGACCAAATGAAACTCCTACATATTCCTTCAATCATTTTGAGTACTTTCACATGCAATATAAACAGTTGTGCCCCGTAAGCTTGGACACCAAAAATAACAGATTGTACAAGTTGTATCCTCCCAGAATAAGACAGTGTCCTGGCAGTCCAGGATGTGATCTTGGCAGTGATTCTGTCCACTAATGGTTGCGATTGCAGTAGTGTGATTTTCTTGGTGGACAATGGAACTCCAAGATACTTGAAAGGCAATTGGCCTTGTTCATAACCCAGGTGATCAAGTATCTTTTGCTGTATAGGCAATGGTACTCCTCCAAAATAGACTTAGCTCTTGCTCAGATTGGCTTGAAGACCTGCAGCCGCTGAGAACTGTGCGAAACAATTGGACAGGGCCTTGATAGAGTTAAGGTCTCCTTGGGCAAACAGAAGTAGGTCATCAGCAAAGCACATATGTGTAATCGCCAGTTTCTTGCATCTGGGGTGGAATTTGTAGGCTGGATCATCCTTTAGTGAGGTGCAGGATCTGCTTAAGCACTCCGTGACCAAGGCAAAAAGGAAGGGGGAGATGGGGTCCCCTTGTCTCGGTCCTCTGGCAGCAGCAAAAGGCATAGTAGGTTCACCATTAACTATCACAGAGAAACTGACTGTTCAGATGCATTCCATGGTCCATTTTGTGAAGATGCTGGGGAAGCCAATCTGCTCCATAACCTACTGCAAGAATACCCATTCAACTGAGTCATATGCTTTCTGGAGGTCTATTTTAACCATGCATCTAGGGGATACATGCTGCCTAGTGTAGCTTTTGACAAGCTCATGTGCTAGGATGATGTTGTCCTGAATCTTTCTTCCTGGGATGAACCCTGCCTGAGCTTCACTGATAATACTTGCCATTACCTTCTGCAGCCTATTAGCCAGTATTTTTGAGATGATTTTGTGTAGGACAGAACAGCAGGCAATAGGTCTATACTCTTTGACTGTAGTTGGTTTGGACAGTTTAGGAATGAGGGTGATAGTTGCACAATTGATTTGCTTGCACATCCTAGTTGATGTGAAAAATTGCTTAATGGCAGTGGTGACTTGATTACCAATGATACCCCAGCTCTTTTTAAAGAAGACAGCATTATAACCATCAATCCCAGGTGCTTTGTCATCTCCAATAGCCTTAAGACTCTCTGCTATTTCTTTATCAGTAACTGTTGCACATAGTTCCTGTCTCTGTTGCTGTGTCAGCTTTGGCCCGTTCGACATATACATTTGGTTTGTAGCAGGTAGATTTCCTGCGGATGTGCCTATCAGTACCTTGTAGAACCCCATGACTTCCTCTTTGATCTCTTCAACTGTAGTGAGTTTGGTGCCCACTGCATTAGTAAGCTCAGTAATCTGGTTGTGCTGGTTTCTTTCTTTCATTACTGCAGTAAAGTACTTGGTATTGGAGTCCCCAAGTTGTATCCACTTAGCTCTTGCCTTCTGTTGCAGAACACTCTCCTCAATAAGTGACTATTTTTCCAAGTTCAGGACCAGCTCCTTCTCCTTCTGTTGTAGGTCACCGGCGTAGGCTTGGTACATCTGGTCTTGCACTGTTTCCAGATCCTGTTGACACTGCTAAATTCTCTGTGAAATTGTCTTGAATTCTTTACTATTCAGGGTCTTCAAAGGGTTCTTCAGTTCTTTGAGTTTACTCCATATTGCTTTCATTGTGTCTGATTTTCCATCCTGCCATACTCTTGATACAATCTGTTGGAAGTTCTCATGATCAGTCCAGACATTAAAGAATTTGAAATTCTTCTTTCCATGCCAGGAAGTTGAAGACAGTGTCAGCACCATGGGGTTATGGTCTGAGATTAGGGGAAAATCATAGTCAGTAACCACCTAGTTCCATTTGATCATCCAGTCATAGTTACCAAAGACTCTATCTAGCCTACTGCATACTCTATCCACACCAGCTTGTTTGTTTGTTTGTTTGTCCATGTGTAGTATTCCCCCCTCCAAGGCAATTCAGTCAGTCCAGCTAGTTGCAGACAGTTGTTGAATTCTAGAGTTTCAGGGAGTCTGACTGGCTTGCAAGATTGTCTGTCTTTGTCACATCACACTGCATTGAAGTCCCCAGCAACAACCCATGGATCCTGTATTCCTGCTGCCAGTGCTTGTAAGCTGGTCCATAAGGATCTTGTCTGTTCCAGTCCATTGAAACCATACACCACAATGAGGAAACCTATGAATTCCCCTGTTCTGTTGGAAACCCTGCTGTGGATCAACTGATTTTCCTGCAGAACACTAGTGACTGTGAAAATTTTTGGATTCCATAGGATCGATACTCTACCCTTTTCATTATATATTGATAAATAGTAGATTAAAAATAAATATTTAGTTTTTATCATTGTGCATCAATTAAATTAAGGAGTTATTGTTATTTTATATAATTTAAAAGTTAAAAAATTTATATAATAAAATCATACGTCACTTTAAATTCTTAAATATTAGCCACATAATTACAAAAGTTGATGGTGAGGAACATAAAACAAAAGAAAAATATTTACCTCAATGTACTTTGTTGTGCTAGTTTCAAAGTATTCAAAAGCTTCTATCATCTAAAATCCGCAATCTAAAATAGGGAGAAAGAAAACATATGGAGCAGACAATATCAAATTAAGAAAATAAAAAGAAATGATAAATAGAAGCAAAACACTAAAAACAATCAATGGTTAAGACTTCACCAACCCTAACAAAAATATAAAACTATTAATAAGGTAGAGTAAAAAAGAATATAAAAGAACACTTCAAAACAAAAACCGCTCCAGGTTAAAGGATCGAGTATGAATAATGAATGCATCACAAAGTAAAAGACACAAAATTTAACTCTTAAAGAAATAATAATTTTCAATAGTTCCCACCAAAGGATGCTAGTGCCACCGGAAAATATAAATATGCAAGAGGTAAAAGTTCTTTCGAATAAACATCTTGATTGGGTATTCTAAATTTTAATATTGTTTCAGCTCCTCTTTATTCAATGGTTTAGTATTTAAGAAGTACACCAACAAACATATTAGGTTGATAAATTCATTAACCAACCAGGGTAGTGTCTCACAAAAAAAGTTTGATATATTAACTGTCACGATCCAAATCCGAATCCGGTCGTGATGGCGCCTCTCGTGGGAACAAGGCCAGCCAACTAAACCTAATTAACTTTTCAAACTTTACTCAGGGCGTCACAAGTCATGAGCATCTATTAGAATGTAAACCCACTACAAAGTCTAAAATATACAAAACCGGAATAATGAACAAAAGAGAGGAAAAGGGTGATGCGAACGCCGGCAATCACCTCCTTAACTCATATAACTCCACCTGTGATCAGTCCAAACCCGCTACCAGGTGAATAGATACTTGCATCTGCACACGAGGTGCAGGAAGTAAAGTGAGTACTCCAACTCAGTGAGTAATAAAGGTAAATAACAGATGAGCAGTAAGAAATCACGTATGACATATCATCATGCTATATAGAAGCAGTGTAACACCCTTGAGGAAAACAGTGAAGCTGTGAAATATTTAGAAGTATCTTAGTTCAGTTTAAAAATATTTTTTGAAAATGACTTCTTCAGCGGCAACACAAATGAATGCAAAGACAAATAGTGCAGAAAAGCATAGAATTCCGCCCCTCAAGCACAACACTCAGTTATCAGAGAATGCCGGAGTATCATGTAAATATTTCAAGGAGTAGCACAAAACAAAAGATAATGGCAGACAAATAAGATAAGGCAACACATCAAACAGTACTGGTACCGCTGCTGTGTACAGCCCGATCCGTTTACAGTCGACTGCACTCACTAAGGGTATGCAGAATCCCGGAGGGGTCCCTTACAGCCTAAGCACAATAATAAGCCATCTCGTAGCATCAAAACTAGGCCTTCGGCCTCAATCAATATCAATACAATACCGCACTGGCACGCAGCCCGATCCCATACTCAGTCCAAAATCACATAAGGCCCTCGGGCACACTAATATATAAATATTCAGCGCAAACTTCATTACAATATTTTATTTAAGTTTCAAGTTTGAGAAAAGGTGGCTGAGTTTGAAACGTAGTATTAAATACTAGGACCGAGTTCAATAATACGTAAGAATGGTAAGAAACCAGTAATAGCAATCCTTAAAGGATTCAATCAATTGGCACGAAACCCAAATAAAGCAATCAGCTCAAATTATAATGAAAATAAGTGAATTTCAGTTAAATATGCAGTATATTCATCTACCGGAATGGACTAATTCACGATCCCCAACGATGCTCTACCCCATGCTCGCTATCTGGCGTGCAAGTCACCTCAATACAGCAATATGACGTACAAATACGGGGTTTTAAACCCTCAAAATATCATTTACAATCATTACTCACCTCGAACCGGTAAAATCCCTAGTTTGTGACGCCATTGCCCCTCAATTCGGCCTCCCCACGCTTCAAATCTGACCCAAAACTACAACGAATACGTTACAATATGCCAATGGAATAATATCCAATCGAAAACAATCGAAAAATATTTAAAATTCTCGAAATTAGCAAAACCCGAGCCCTAGGCCCACTTCTCTAATATAATATTTTTTTACATTAATAGATTCCTTATCTCGCCACGAGTCTATACATATAAAGAACACCAAAATCGGAGTTCGAATGACCTCTCAAATTCAAATTTGAAATACCAAAACTCAAGCCCTAATTCTTCCATTTTTTGCTAAGTTTACTTGGATTTCAAGGGTAATTTCACAATAAAATCATATTTTTAATTTATAGGACTTACCTCCAATCACTCGCAGTCGGACCCTCTTTAATTCCCGTCCAAAAGCTCTCAAGGATGCTCAACAATGGTGAAAATAATGCTTAGTTCGCAGATAAAATATTTTTAAAAACCCTTTTGTCCGCCCAGATTTCCTTCTATACGATCTCAGCCCCAGGCTTGCGATCGTGATGCACAAAATTTTCACATTTAGATTTAACACTATGCGATCACAGCCAAGCCCATGCGATCGCGAAGCCTTTTGCCCAAACCTATGCGAACATCGAACCTCTTCATGCGAACGTAGAGCTTCTCTAGTACACTTATGCGATCGCGACCACCTTAATGCGATTGCGTTGAACAAACTCCTACCTTCACCAATTGCTTCTATGAGATCGCGACATCACCCCCGCGATTGAAATAAGCAAAATCTCTGCAACAAAATGGCTGAAAAACCTGCAACTTTCAATGCCAAACTTGGTCCGATTGACAATCCGAAATCACCCCGAGGCCCCCGGGACCTCAACCAAAAGTACCAAAACATCCTAAAACATCATTCAAACTTGTTCCAATAAAAAAAACACCTCAAACAACATTAAAACGATCAATTCACATCGAATTCAAGCCTAAGTTCTTCTAAAACTTCCGAAATACGCTTTTGATTTAAAAAAACCCAACCACGTCTGATTGACCTGAAATTTTGCACACACATCAAAAATGACATAAAGAAGCTATAAAACTCTCCGAATCCCATTCCAATCCTCGGATCAAAATCTCATCTATCAACCGGAAATTGCCAAAATGCTAACATTCGCCAATTCAAGCCTAATCCTGCATCGGACCTTCAAAATCACTTCCGATCACACTCCTAAGCCATAAATCATCCCCAAAAGCTAACCGAATCATCGGAATTTACATCCGAGGCTCCTAACACATATGTCAACGTCCGATTGACTTTTCCAAAACGAGCCTTCCTTAAAGAGACTAAATGTCTCATTTCCTTCTAAAATCAATCCAAATCAACTAGTTCACACAAGACAGTGATAATGAAGCATAAGGAGTAGAAGATAGAGAAAACGGAGCGGTAACTCATGAGACGACGGGAAGGATCGTCACATTAACTGACATCTCTTACGATTTTTAATAGGGATATTAAGTAATAATACGTTTCTTACTTATTCTCTTGTTATTTTTTTCTTTTAAATTAACAAAATTTTGACCTATCTTAAGGGCATTAAATATTTTCTATTTATTCTCCTATTAATGCTTTTTTTTCTTTCTCTTTTTTAACCTAAGACAATTACTCTTTGTTACATATATTAATTGAAGAAGGAATTCTCCACTTATTCTCTTCTTCTTTTTCCTTTTTTGTTATACGGATATTTTTTCTTCAAAAAAAATATTACATTTGTATTTACAACTTTAGCCAACTTTAAATACATTTATGAAAGGTAAAAAAGACGAACAACATTTCACTAAGAACCTTTATACTTTTAATATAACTAGATTTAGTGTACGTACGTTGCACATGCATTATGTGTTATGCACAAAAGAGCGTATTTTAATAGGTAGAATATGAAAGAATCAAATATAAAGGAAATTAATAATGCAACAAACATTTAAATGGTAAAATGTCAAAATAGTGTATATGAAATTGAATAATAATGAATTAAATTTAATAGCAATTGACGATGCAAAAAAATTATTACATTAAAAAAATAGTTGTATTCAACGCGTAGACACTAAATTGAGGCTTGGATGTGATGATGTTGCTGGACCCATTAGCCAAATTGTTGCTTACCCTCTTGATGTCATATGTTGAAGAATGATGATGTACGCCAGGAAGAATGTTGCTTTAGTTATTACTGATAAGAAGAAAATACCCCTAAAATATAACGGTATTGTTGATGCATTCATCGAAACAATTCAAAATTTGTAAAATAAATATAATTATATAGTTATAATATATATAAATTCATATATAATATGTATACTTAATTTGTGTATAGTTTAGGAGATTTCATAAAAAAAAATTATTTCTTGAAAAATAACAAAAGAACATCATCCAGTTACTATGTCATAACAACAAATCAAAGCAGACTCAATTTGGGGTTTTCTTAGAGAATACACACACATACAGATAACACATTACAGATACATATACACGTGAGTGCATGAGTGTGCTAAAAGGAACATACGGATACACTGTGCTCAATATAATACTTCTTTTGTATAACTAATTGACATTCAATAATGAAATTACTGTTAACACTATTTAATTACTATCCAAATATCATAAATCATATAAGAATAATAATCTTTGTGGTGAATATTCATGTAAACACATAATATCGCAACACTATATTTTATTAAGATTGCTTAAACTTAAGAAAACATAAGCAAATACTATCATTTTTGGAGAGCTGTTGCCTTTTCAGACTTTGAATTTATCAATATACTACTAACATATGTAGTAGATATTGAAAATCTCCCTTCACACATTAAAAAGAGGTTAAATACAATAAAAAATTCAACAATTTACAAAAATACCAAAGTTCTTGATATATTACCTTTATATGCTCGCAACAACATGTTTTTCGTCAATTAATTTTTATAGCGCTTGGCCGTCTTTTATCTGAAAAGTCATTCCATAAGGTTAAAGTCTTTCTATCAACTTTGAAATTCCCAATTAAACATATTTAATCATTAACATATTAATTTCGAAGAAACATTTAACATATTAAACTAAAACTTCCAACTTACATTTCGTTGATAAGTACTATATCCCTTTGTTTCTTTGCACCTTCTCTCATGGAGAGTTTAACATCCACTAAAATTTTAACTATATCTAGAAAGAATATTAAAACAAATGTATGTATATTACTAAAAAATAATAAGGCGAATAGAAGTAAAATATTGTTTGTGCATTTAGTAAAAAATTACTGGATGAAATCTAAAGAATTTACCAAAACTTATTCTATTGGTGCACATTGAATAAAGTAAGATTAATTAAAAATTCAATGGTCTAAAAGTGATTGTTGCTTTCTTCAACAAAAATATTCTCCTTAAATCTAATCTCAAGCTCCTTGTGCACTGATTGATAATTAAGATTAGCATTATTCATGCATCCGTTTATGATTTAACAGATCTTGTTTTGTTGTAAATGTTCTTTCCACTTCTCAATATAACCATTGAAAAGTGCAGTGTGAATTTTTATTCCTTGTAAAAGGTTTCTTTTAAGCTAATCTGACGGTTAAAACTAAGCTCAAAAAACAAAAAATAAAATATTGATATATAAAATAATATTTACCTCTTCATCAATAAATGTTATAATTTTTCGGGTGCCTTAATTTGTCTTATTGTTAAATTCTTTTACTATTTCACTCTCAAATACTAAGACCCATATTACCCAACTTGAATCATATACTCTTAAACTATTAATTGGGACACACATCCCCCGGTAAATGGTGTACTGTGGCTCGGACCTGAACCAGGAGATTGGGCCCACGGTCGTGGCGGGACTCACAGGCCTGGTGGGCCGGTCCTGGCGGTCCCGGACCTGGCGGTCCTATAGGCCAGTGACGGGACGGTCCAAAACTAAAAAACCGTGAGCCCGGGACTGCCAAGCCCGGGACCGCCAGGCGGGCCTGGGCCGGTCCTGGCGGGCCCAATGGCTCTTTTTGAAAAAATTTATTTTTGTATATATTGCATATAGTGTATATTATGTATATATCATTACCCAAAGTGGCATATCTTTCTTAGTCTTCGTTCCCCCAATGGAATGGGCACAACAAGGTACTAGTACCACCATCAAAAGGAAAATAAACTAAAAGAAGATGTGTCAATGGTGGTAGTAGTAATTAGTATATTGTGTTGTAGTAATTAGTATATTTTGTATATTTTGTATATATATATATTCCCTTATATATTTTCTTGTAGTATATATTGTATGTTATGTACATATATATTCTCTTATATAAATTCATGTAGTATATATATATATATATATATATATATATTGTATATTATGTATATATATATTATAACGTATATAGTTATATATTTTGTTGTACTATATATATTGTATCTCATATGTATAATGTATATATATTCTCTTATATATATATTGTATCTTATGTATATATGTTATTACTTATATATTTTGTTGTAGTTTAGGTTGTATGTTATGTATATATATTCTTGTATATATTTTCTTGTAGTATATATTGCATGTTATATATATATATATATATATATATATATATATATATATATATATCTGTGTGTGTGTGTGTGTATATATATATATGTGTATATATATAGATATATATATAGGCTCGGACGTGGAGCTGGCTCTATTAATCGATAAGCAGCGGTTGCTTACCCACGGACACCTAAGCCTTCTAGGAAAGTGCATAAAGAGAAAGGGGAGGTAGCTTCCAGAAAGATAGAGTTATCACACAAAAGCGAAATGACTAAGATCTTGCTTAACCAGAAGATAGAATCCAATTGTTGAACTGGGGAGGCAGAAGGAAAGACATTCAGGGCTGAAAGAATGGAACTCGCTCTAAGGGACCCCAACTGGATAGGAATCTTCTGCCTATGGGAAGTCAACTGGCGCCTTCTTAAAGCACCTGCCCGGCTTTCTTCCTTTGCCTTCCCTAACTCTTCTGAGAAGAAAGGGGATCCTGCGCAAAGAAAGCCTCTAATATATATATATATATATATATATATGGAGCTTACAAATAATTCAAAGTAAAGACAAAGAAATATTGAGAAAAAAGATATTCAAGGATATGTCTTATAATATTTATTACCCAAAATGGCATATCTTTCTTAGACTTCCTTCCCCCAATGGAATGAGCACAACAAGGTACTAATATCACCATTAAAAGGAAAAAAAAACTAAAAAAAGATGTGCCAATGTACAAGTTACATCATAATCTACATTGTATCTTTAACAAATCTCATATATCCGTCATGAACAAGCTTCGTTTCCACCACCACCAAATTCTCATAAGGCCGATATTTATGAACAATATTTAATCACTATTTATTTACTCATATACCTAATCGGATTTCTATTACTACTGATATTGGTAGAAGTGGTAATGATTGTGATTATCTAACTGTTACAAGTCATTGGATAGATGAGGACTGGACAATGCAAAACATACAAGAAAATACAATATATATATATATATATATATATATATATATATATATATATATATATATATATATATATATATATATATATATATATATATATATATATATATATATATATATATATATATATATATATATATATATATAACATACAGTGTATAATATACAACCTAAACTACAAGAAAATATATAAGTAATAACATATATACATAAGATATAATATATATATATATATATATATATATATATATATATATATATAGTATCTATACAGTATACATAAGAGATACAATATATATACTACAGCAAAATATATAACTATATATGATATAATATATATATACATAATATACTATATATATACTACATGAAATTATATAAGAGAATATATATACATAACATACAATATATACTACAAGAAAATATATAAAGGAATATAGATATATACAAAATATACAATATATACTAATTAGTACAACACAATATACTAATTACTAGTACCACCATTGGCACATCTTCTTTTAGTTTTTTTCCCTTTTAATGGTGGTATTAGTACCTTGTTGTGCTCATTCCATTGGGGGAAGGAAGACTAAGAAAGATATGCCATTTTGGGTAATAATATATACATAATATACAATATATACTAATTACTACAACGCAATATAGACATAATATACAATATATACTAATTACTACAACACAATATACAATGAAATATATATTATATATACTATACTAATAACTTAGTATACTTTATAAAATATATTCTACACTATACTAATAACTACTATTCAAGATATTGCCTTAAGAAAACCACCAGGCTCGCCAGGCCCCGCACACGAAGCCCGGGACCACTGTGGGCTTAGGCCCGTCACGGGATGTCTCACCCGCCAGGACCCAGGCCCGGCACACGAAGCCTGGGACCGCGAAGCCCGGCCCGTGAGGCCCGTTTATGCCCGGGCCAAAATACACCCCTACCCTCGGTAAAGAAGAAGACATCCACAATTTTCTATTTCGGATTTCTAAGGACATGTAAATTGGGTCTTACAATTCCTTTTCACTTGCCATTGCAGGTGTATCTAAAATAAAGCATGCATAAGAGTTTTATAAGTTATCAAAGTGACTAACTGAATAATTAATTTTTTTAATGATATAAGGAAGATTGTTTAACTGAAGGAATACGATTGGTGAAACCTGAGTGATTCAAGCATGGCCATTGGAAATAACACAATTGTAAATCATGTAGTATTAATATTACACAGAATTAAAAAAGATAGTCATATAGTCTAATTTTTTGTCACGACCCGGATCCCCCACCCTCGAGGGTCGTGATGGCACCTACTAATGGGAGCTAGGCAAGCTAAACCTTAATCTCTTTATCATTATAATATACTCCTTTTTAACAATTATTAAAAATAGCATGAAATAACATAAATAAATAAACAAATAAGCAGAAGTCTTTAATTAAGGGAACTGTTTAAAATGCGAAAATCTAACATAATCCTCTATCCAAGACTTGTGTCACAATACTCACGAACTACTAAGAGTACTAAATACAATCGTCTGAAAGAAAATATAACTGTTGGTCTCGAATACAATGAGATAACAGACTAAAATAAAGGATAGAGGAGACGCCGGACCTGCGGACGCCTGCAGGGCTACTTCGATGTCTTGCGGGATGGCTCCCAATCTATTACTGCTGCTCAAATGCGGCTCTGACACCTAAATCTATGCAAAAGAGCACAGAGTGTAGCATCGGCACAATCGATACCATGTGCTAGTAACTGGCTAGTCTAACTCTGGCGAAGCAGTGACGAGGCTAGACCGGACTACCATGTAAACATGTGCAGTTACGTAATATATTGTAGAAAAATAAACAAGTAATGAGCAGTTATAAGGGAGGGGGTAAATGTTTCGGGGAACAATATTAACCTGGCAGAAACCTAATAGATATATGAAAGAAGAGAACTAATGCTCTCCTTTCACAATTCATCGGAATAGTGATCTCGGCACTATTTTCACCAGAATCTTGAGGTGGATTGGTGTAATTTTGGAGTCACATAATCCTCTTATTCTTGCGAACAATCCCACATTGATTTTTTCATCATATCTGTGACCATTTCTTCTACATCTTAGATCTTAGTTTCGATCTACAGTAACTACTAAATTATCAGCTCAATACAATTCCAATTGTATAGAAGGAATGTTTCTGTTTGGATTCTGATCGAATCTTATGGAAGTGTCGCTCTCTCCCCAGCCTTGTGATGTGGGAGAGGCTTCGAAAATACACCCATAAAAACAATCTGGATATGGATCCAAACAATCATTTGCGTCGTTGATTGCTGGACAGCAATCTGTCAAGACCAAACCTCAGCTGCAACTTTGTCCAATTTCTTTCGATCAAGGTTTTCCAACTGTGGAGTTTACAGTAGATGAAGTGAATTCTTTCACTAAGGAGGAAGGTCTTCAACAAGCTGTGATATTCAAATTCTCATATGCAAAGCCAGAACTTCAAGAGTTGAGGAAGATTCTGCCGAATCAACTTGGTGTCAAAGGCAGTTGTAATATCGGTCAGTTAGAATATCGTCACATTCTTGTAAGATTTGATTTGTTCGAAGATTATGATCAGTTGGTGTCAAGAACTAATGGATATGTAAGGGCTAAAGGAGACGATTTATTCTTTAGGACATTCCCATGGACAATGGGATTTAATCCGCGAGAGGAAACGTTGAAAGCTGTGGTATGGATTTCTTTGCCTGACCTGCCTGCTAATCTTTATGCCAGAAAATCTTTACTGTCCATCGCATCAGCAGTAGGAAAGCCTATTGCCGTAGAAAAAGCTACTAAAGATCGAACACGACCAAGTACGGCAAGAGTTAAAGTATTGATCAATTTACTGGACAAAAATCCAACGAAAATAAAGATCAAGATAGTAGACTCAAAAACTGGAAAGGCAGCAGATTTCGACCAGAAGATAGTCCTCGATAATGTTACTGCATACTACACACTTTGTAATCACTAAGGACATAATGTTAAATCATGTCGATGGATTTCTGGAAATGGAACAGCAGTTCTAAATACTGTTTCAAATGAAAGGAGCAGTCTGTCTAAGTTAGAAGGTGACGCAAGGGACTATCTGAATACTAACCTTGCAGGTCGTCGATCTGATTTTCATGATATAGGACAGTTAAAGGTATCGGGCTCTGCTGTCCAAACTGGTCAACTTATTTCAGATCCAAATGGTCATGAGATGCAGGTTAATGAAAGGCAGAATTCAGTTATGTTACATACTCCTCTGAATGGTGTTAATGAAATCCAATATGGAAATGGAACTTCACCTGTCAAACCTACTGTTTCTATTGCAGTAGCTGACATTGAAAACATCTTTTGTCCAGAAGTTGGTAGAGGCTAGTAACCAAGGTAAGAATATTGAGCAGCAGCTAGTTCTTAACAAAGAGGTCAACCACTTGAGTTTTTTGGATGATAAGGCAAAAGGTTCTACTATGAATGTCAATTCTGATCCCTCTGGTAGTTCATCTGAAAAATAATTCTATCAAGAAGCTGGTAGATGTTCATAGGCAAGAAAATACCTCCGAGAAGCAGTTAGTGTTAAAAGCTGATAACAATACTTCTATCAAAGAAAATGACACTAACATTAGAGAGTCAGGGGCTTTGAATGTTATTGCTAATCCAATTGATGCTTCAACTGAGTCAGTAGACAATGAAACAGTTCCAAGTTATTGTGATGATTCCCTAATTGATGAATCACAACAATGTAGTAAAATGTCTAATCTAGCAGCTATGCCTTCTGTCAAAATGGCCGATGTAATGGAGTCCAAAGAGAAAAGAACTGGACATTCAGATACAACAGTATTACTCAAGGCAGGAGTGAAGGATGTATTTGCTCAATCTGATATTGCAGAAATAACTGGGACATTGCAGGTAATAACAGACCACAAAACTGATTTTGCACAGGATGAGCAAATGGTTGCTCTTGAAGGTCAACATAGCAGATGCAACAACCAAATGGTAGGAGGCCAAACAACTGAGCCTGATCCTGCTCAATCCCTATCAAGTCCAAAGGGGAACCTGCATTCTGTAAAAATGACAATGAAAAAATAAACCAACTGAAGCTGTTCGACCAGAACCAGATAGGCAATAAAAGCTCAGTGGTTGGACAAGCAAAAGGTGAACTGTTTAAATCATATGATTTAGATAAGCTCACCAAAATAGACGCGGCTGCTGAAGATAACATCAGTTCAAACAGGTCGATACTAATCGAACCACTTGATGCACACTCTCTTTCCTTACATCTGGAAAATCCTTTGCAACATTCTACTGATCGAGCTAATCTTGAGGCTAAGAAACAGTTAACAAAATCAATAGAAGAAGAGGATGCACAGAATTCAGATTATCAGCAAACATATAGTCAACTAGAAGGATAAAAAAAAGGCAGCAAATTCACTGTCCCAATAGTTTCAGTCTCGGCTGAAGTTAAATTCCAAATGGAATGCAAATACATCCTGAAGAGGTATATCAACAAACTCTTGAAGTCAGTCAACATACAACAAACAAATGCCCATCCTTGGAGAAGGGACATCAACAGATTGTGTTAAATTCTTCACAAGTCAACATCCAGAATAGCCAATTTCTGAATGAGGAAATAGGAAGACATATCTATGAAGAAGGGGAGGAAGAAGAAATCTTATCACATTGCCGAGCAGAAGCGGCGATAAATGGTGATTTATCACCAATTCATGGTAAATCAAATAAGAAATTTTGTGAGAGAAAGAGTTTGCGACAACAGGATGGGTGTAGACGCTAACATTCGAAGGCCCCTGATGAGAATCGCAAAGCAAAAACAAGCCGTGCAACCATCCGTCTTAAAACCTATTCGGTCGAGGAACAAGCGTGAAGGTTAAAGACAATTGGAGCTAACAGTCCACAAATATGAAGAAAAGAAAGCAAATCCG
The DNA here is from genome assembly GCA_034376525.1 of Nicotiana benthamiana. Lineage (NCBI taxonomy): Eukaryota > Viridiplantae > Streptophyta > Magnoliopsida > Solanales > Solanaceae > Nicotiana > Nicotiana benthamiana. The sequence continues at coordinate 99,898,289 of CM067338.1, forward strand.
CTTTCTTTACCATCACATTAATGTTCATTGTTTCCTTGCTTTTTATTTCATGAGGCTTTTTAGGGCCTCGATAGGATTTATAAGATAAGGTTGCTGCCGGTTATTGTTATATGGGTGACAATACTGGCGTCCCCCTCCTTATCATATAAACCTATTTTCTTGTAATTTTTCTTTTGCTTTTTTGTAATATTATCATAATAGGTTGAATACGCTAAGGTTAGACCGGTTGTGTTATATGGATAACAACTCCGACGATTTGACTCCCTTACTTGTATTTTACCTATTTGTGGTAACTTTATTTTCTTTATTAATAAAATCTAAAATTTGCTTTAAAAAGATAGATATATGAAAGAACAATACAGTATCTACAACAATTTAATAACACTGCTGTTGTGGCGTGCAACCCAATTCCTTATCATTAACTCTGTTGCGACGTGTAACCCGATCCATATACATATAGATTTGCTGCATGCAACCTGATCCAAATATGATATCTATTATGCCATGCAACCCGATCCAATATACTACCTGTTGCAGCGTGCAACCCGATACAATATAATATCTGTTGTGGTGTGCAACCCGATCCAACATATATCTAAATATACAACTTACATTGATCATGACAACAGTCCCAGCAAAGGATTAACCATAATTTATACTATCCCGATAAGGGAACTCAACAGTACAAGTATATACGTTCCGGCAAGGGAGAATATCAACAAAAGAATAAAATTTCCCGGCAAGGGAATAAATCGGTAACTCTTTCTCTTTTATTCACTTTCATCTCATAGTTCACATTTTCACATGAGACAATGCTCCAAGGATTTAGTTATCTCATATACCTTCTAACTTGTATTTCAACTCGAGCCAATGCTCCTCGAAGTTTAAAGATTACAATTCCTTTCACATGCTCTTTACAACATATAGAAATCATCAATTAAGCATGGAAGTTACCACGAAGATCAAAATATTAGCAATATAAAGACTCACGGTCATGCTAGACACCAATGTATAGATACTCGTCACCATGCCTATACATGGCACTCGACAATTAACAAGTAGCAAGTAAGACTCAACACTTATTCCCTCAAGCTAAAGTTTGACCAAACACTTACCTCAATGCCTTGAATTCCATTCAAGCCTCAATTATAGCTTTACCCCTTAGTTCCACCACCAATCCACTCCAATCTAGTCATAAGTTACTTAATCACATTAACAAATGCTAAATGAATTAACCCCAATGTATGAAAATAAGTTTTACAATGTTTTACCCCAAAAGGACAAAAATGCCCCCGACCCCACGTGGTCGAAACTCGAGGTTCAGACCAAAATCCGGTTACACATTCCCCATGAATCCAAATATATGATTTGTTTTTGAAATTAGACCTCTAATTGAGGTCCAACTTTCTAATTTTTTTAAAACCTAGGTTCTACCTAAAACACCCGATTTTCATATGAAAATCTTTGATTTGAAGTTGAAATCATGTTAAAAGATGCTAAGGAGTGAAAAAAATAAGTTAGAAATCACTTACCAATCATTTTGGAGAAGAAGAGTTGGTTGGAAAATCGCCTCTTATGTTTTGGGGTTTTGAAAAGTGTAAAATAACTTAAATTCACGTCTCAATACCCCTTGAAAGTTCCCTGTGCGACCACGCAAAAAGAACCGCAACCGCACAGGCTCTCTGAAGACCTAAGGATCATTTCCGAGTGCAGACTGCACCAAGCCGATTGCGGCCGCACAACACACACCACGGACCGCGCTGGCCCCTCTGCGGCCGCACGTGATTTCTCACGGCCGCGCAAATGGGTTCAGAGACATGTCAATTTCCTGAACCTGCAACATCTGATCTTGTTAATCCTAAGGCATCCCGGAACCTACTCGAAGCTCACGTGAGCCCTCAAAACTCTAATCCAAACATATATACAACCTCAAATATATCTTACGAACATATTCATGTGATCAAATCACCAATATAACATCATGAATATTGAATTGAACCTCAAGTGAAATTTCTCAATACTTCCTTTTAAGCATAAATTTCAGAATTAGGGTCCGGATCGGGTCAAACGACATCCATTTTTAACCAAACTTTACACGAAAGATTCAATATATATATGAGATTTATACCGGGCACCAGAACCAAAATATGGGCCCGATACCATTACTTTCGAATTAGATTTCACTTCATTTCTCTTCAAACATTTTTAGAATGAAATTTCAATTCAAAATTCATATCTCGGGCTTGGGACCTCGAAATTCGATTACGCGCATACGCCCAAGTCCCATATTTTGTTACAGACCTTTGGGACCGTCAAATCACGGGTCAGGGTCTGTTTACCCAAAATATTGACCAAAGTCAAATCTATTCATTTTAATATCAACATTTAGCATTTTACAAAATTTCACATTTAGGCTTTCCGGCTACTTGCCCGGACTGTGCACGCAAATTGAGGCAACCTTAAATAAGGTTTTCAAGGCCTTGAAGACATGTAATTCGATTGAAAATAGGTAATGACCCCTTGGGTCGTCACATTCTCCATCTCTAAAACAACTGTTCGTCCTCGAACGGACAAAAGAATGAAGTACCCGAGTCGGGGAAAATATGGGTATAACGGCTCCGCATATCGGACTCGAACTCCCAAGTCGATGCCTCAGGAGGCTGACCTCTCCATTGAACACTAACAGAAGACTCTTGGAACTCAACTGACAAACCTGCCGGTCTAGAATAGCTACCAGCACTTCCTCATAAGACAAGTCCTTGTCCAACCGGACAGTGCGGAAATCTAACACGTGGGTTGGATCGCCGTGATACCTCTGAAGCATGGACACATGAAAAACTGGATGTACGGCTGATAAGCTAGACGGTAATGCAAGTCTATATGCCAACTCTCCCACTCGATCAAGAATCTCAAACGGGCCAATGAACCTAGGGCTAAGCTTTACCTTCTTCCCAAATCTCATCACGCCCTTCATAGGCGACACTCGGAGCAATACCTGCTCACCAATCATGAAATCCACATCTCGAACCTTACAATCTACATAGCTCTTTTGCCTGGACTGAGCTGTACGAAGCCTATCCTGAATGATCCTGACCTTGTCAAAGGGCTCCTGGACCAGATCCGTACCCAACAACCGAGTCTCTCTCGGCTCAAACCATCCAACCGGAGATCGGCACCGCCTACCATACAAAGCCTCATAAAGATCCATCTAGATGCTCGATTGGTAGCCGTTGTTGCAGGAAAACTCTGTTAAAGGCAAAAAGTGATCCCATGAACTTCCAAAGTCAATAACACAAGCTCAGAGCATATCCTCCAATATCTGATAGTCCGCTCGGACTGTCTACCGGCTGGAGATGAAATGTTGTGCTCAACTCAACCCGTGTGTCTAAATCTTGCTGAACTGCTCTCCAGAAGCGCGAGGTAAACTGCGTACCCCGATCCAAAATGATAGATACAGGCAAAGCATGGAGGCGAACAATCTCCTGAATATAGATCTATGCTAACCTCTCATAAGAATAGGAGACTGCCATAGGAATGAAATACGCTGACTGGGTCGGCCTATCAACAATGACACAAACTGCATCGAACTTCTTCCGAGTCAACAGAAGTCCAGTAACGAAGTGCATAGTGATCCGCTCCCACTTCCACACGGGAAGCCCAATCCTCTGAAATAAACCACCAGGCCTCTGATGCTCATACTTAACCTGCTGACAATTCAAACATCGCACCACAATGCCCTTCTTCATTCTACGCCACCAATAATGCTGCCGCAAATCCTGATACATCTTCGTGGTGCCCGGATGAATAGAGTACCGGAAACTGTGGGCCTCATCTAAAGTCAACTCTTGAAGCCCATCCACATTGGGCACACAAACTCGCCCCTGAATCTCAAGACTCCATCGACATCTAAAGTAACATGTTTGGCACTTCCTCGCTACACTGTGTCTCTAAGGACACACAAATAGGGATCATCAAACTGCCAATCACAGATATGCTCCAATAATGAAGAACGAGCGACCGTGCAAGCTAACACCCGACTAGGCTCAAAAATATCCAACCTCACAAGTCGATTGGCCAAAGCCTGAACATCCAAAGCAAGAGGCCTCCGATTGACCGGGATATAAGCAAGACTGCCCATGTTGGCTGACTTGATACTCAAAGCATCGGCCACCACATTGGCCTTCCTCGGGTGATATAATATAGTGATATCATAATCCTTCAACAAATCCAACCACCTCCTCTGCCTCAAATTCAACTCCTTTTGATTGAACAAGTTCTAAAAACTCTTGTGATTAGTGTACATCTCACATGCCAGGTCATATAGATAATGCCTCTAAATCTTCAATACATGAACAATGGCTGCCAATTCTAGATCATGAACCGGTTAATTGTTATCGTGAATCTTCAACTTCCTCGAAGCATAGGCAATGATCTTGCCATCCTGCATCAACACAACATCACGTCTAATATGGGAAGAATCACAATAAACTATATAAGGCCCTGAACCGTGGGCAAAACCAACACTGATGCCGTAGTCAGAGCTGTCTTGGACTTCTGAAAAGTTTTTTCACACTCATCCGACCATCTGAATTGGGCACCCTTCTAGGTCAATCTGGTCATCGGGGCTGCAATAGATGAAAACCCCTCCACGAACCGTCGATAACAGTATGCCAACCCCAAGAAACTCCAAATCTCTGTAGTTGATGCACGTCTAGGCCAGTTCTTGACTGCCTCAATCTTCTTTGGGTTCACCTGAATACCCTCTGCTGATACAACATGACCCGAATTGCTACTGAACTCAACTAGAATTCACACTTTGAGAACTTAGCACATAACTGACTATCCCTCAGAGTCTGAAGAACCATTCTAAGGTGCTTCTTGTGCTCCTTCTACCTGCGGGAATATATCAATATATCATTAATGAACACTATCTCGAATGAATCCAAATAAGGACTGAACACTCGGTTCATCAAGTCCATGAATGTTGCTGGGGTATTTGTTAACCCGAATGACATAACCAAGAACTCATAATGTCCATGCCGAGTGCAGAAAGCTGTCTTAGGGACATCAGATTCCTTAATCCTCAACTAATAGTAGCCATATCATAAGTCAATCTTGGAAAAAACCTTGGCACCCTGAAGCTGATCGAACAAATCAGTAATCCTCAGCAGTGGGTACTTATTCTTGATCGTTACCTTGTTCAATTGCCGGAATCAATACACATTCTCATTGACCCATCACTCTTCTTGACAAATAATACCGGTGCATCCCAAGTTGAGACACTGGGTCTAATGAAACCATTCTCAAGAAAATCCTGCACCTGTTCCTTTAGCTCCTTCAACTCCAGCGGGGACATACAACATGGAGGGACAAAAATAGGCTAAGTGCCCGGAACCAGATCAATGCAGAAATCAATATCCCTGTGAGGTGGCATACCCAGAAGGTCTGAAGGAAAATATCAGGGAACTCACGAACAACGGGCATAGAATTGATAGAGGGAACATTAGCACTGGAATCCCGAACATAATCCAAATAAGCCAAACACCCTTTCTCGACCATACGCAGAGCCTTCACATACGATATAACACTACGGGTAGAATGACCTGGAGTCCCTCTCCACTCTAAACGAGGCATACCCGGAAAAGTTAAGGTCATAGTCTTTGCATGGCATTCCAAGATAGCGTGATAAGGTGATAACTTGTCCATTCCCAATATAATATCAAAATCAACCATGTCTAAAAGTAACAAATCTACACAAGTCTCAAGACCCCCAATCACCACAACACAAGAACGATGGACTCGATCGACCATAATGGAGTCACCCACTGGTGTAGACACATAAATAGAATATCTAATGCATCACTAGGCATGATCATGTATGGGGAAAAATAAGATGACACATACGATTACATAGACCCCGGATCAAACAACACTGAAGCACCTTTATCACATACAAGACCTCTACCTGTAATTACCGCATCTGAAGCCTATGCCTCGGTCCTAGCCTAAAGAGCATTACATCGGGGCTGGGCTCCACCATTCTGATCTACCTATCTGGGACGGCCCGCTGCTCGGTGGCCTCCACATCTATCAGTCTGAGCTCCACCTCTATGGCCTCTACCTCCACCTCTAGTACCTTTACCCCCGCCTCTAGCTGGCTGGGCGACCTGTGGAACATTTGGTGCCTGAATCATAGGGCGGGGACCCTGCTGCTGTGATTGAGTACCCCTCAACATCGGACAAGCCCTCCTGATGTGACCATACTCACCACACTCGTAACATCCACCCGAATGCTGTGGCTGAGGAAACTGAGGCTGACCCCGGCGGCCTGAATGATCACCCCAAAAGCTCTGGAGTTGCAATGCACTGATAGGAGATGATGGTGCACTGAAGGACTGTTGGTTAGAATACTGGCCACGAAAATGATCACCTGATGCACCATGGGAAACCTGGAGTGCTGACTAGAAGGGCTTAGGGGTATGACCCCTATCATACGAATCTCTGCCTCCAGACGAGGAACCACTAAATCGGTCTGATCTCTTATATGCCCTATCACCACCCCCTATGACAATACCATCTCAAGCCTCTAGGCCACGTTGGCCACCTCTTGAAAGGATTTCTCGCTTCCACCCTCTCTAGCCATCTGGAGACGAATAGGCTAAATGAGTCCATCAATAAACCGTCTGCTCTCTCGCTTTCAGTGGGGAGTATAACAATAGCATGGTGGGCCAACTTAATAAACCTAGTCTCATACTAGATGATTGTCATAAATCTCTAATAGGGACGCTCGAACTGCCTCCGATAGGCCTCTCATTGGGTAATAGGAAGAAACTTCTGCAGAAATATATGCGTGAAGTGCTCCCAAGTCAAGGCTGGAGATCTTGCGGGTCTAGCTAAACTAATAATCCCTCCACGAAGACTTAGCAAATCCAGGCAACTGGAATATAGAAAAATAAACCATATTGCACTCTACTATACCCATGTTCCAAAGAACCTCGCAGCTGTCCAAATAATCCTGAGGATCCTCGATCGATGCACCGTTGAAGGTAGAAGTAAAGATCTTGGTGAACCTATCCAACCTCCATAAAGTATTGACAATCATAGCTGCCCCATCACCGGCCTGGGCTACCACACCCTGCTGAGTTGCTCCAACTGGCTGAACTGCTGGTGTTTGAATCCGAAGAGCTACCTGCTCCGAAGTACGAGTAGCAAAAGCCTGAGAGACGGCACTACGAGTAGCAGGAGTCTGGGCCCCTCTTCCAGCCTGAGAGACGGATGGTGCTACTAGAAGCAAACCTACTTAAGTAAGACTCTCCAAGAGGCCCACCAATCGGACCAGAGCGTCCTAAAGAATTGGGGTAGCAATAAACCCCTCTGGGACCTGAGCTGGGCCCACCAGAACTGCTGGGGCTAGGGCCGGAACCTACTCGTCAAAGTCAACCCGAGGCTCCGCCAATTGTGCTGCTGCTTGGGGCTGAGCTCCGCCCCTACCTCGGCCTCTAGCACGGCCTCAGCCTCGCCCTCTGCCCCGAATGGGAGCTTCCTGGGGCTCGAACTGCTGATCAGAAGATGAGGAAGCATGTGTTCTCTCCATATGTGATAGAACAAAGTAGAATTTCAATTAGCATTGAGAAACCAATCCGCATGAAAAGAAAGAACAGACGTGAAATTTCCCTAACTCTGTAGCCTCTAGGGGATAAATACAGATGTCTCTGTACCGATCCCTCAAACTCTACCAAGCTTGTCAGTGAGTTGAGATACCTATGCAACCTAGAGCTCTGATATCAACTTGTCACAACCCGGATCCCCCACCCTTGGGGGTCGTGATGGCGCCTACTAATGAGAGCTAGGCAAGCCAAACCTTAATCTCTTTATCATTACAATATACTCCTTTTTAACAATTATCAGAAATAGCATGACATAACTAATAAATAAACAAATAAGCGGAAGTTTTTAATTAAAGGAGCTGGTTAAAATGCGTAAATCCAACATAATCCTCTATCCAAGACTTATGTCACAATACTCATGAAAAACTAAGAGTACTAAATACAATCGTCTAAAAGAAAATATAACTATTGGTCTCAAATACAATGAGATAACAGACTAAAATAAAGGATAGAGAAGACGTCGGGCCTGCGGATGCCTGCAAGTCTACCTCGGTGTCTCACTGGACTGAAGGCTAGCTTCCGATCTAAAACTGCTGCACAAAATGAAGCTTCGGCACCTGGCTCTATGAAAAATAGCACAAAGTGTATCATCAGCACAACCGATTCTATGTGCTGGTAAGTGCCTAGTTTAACCCCGGCGAAGCAATGACGAGGCTAAACCGGAGTATCATGTAAACCTGTGCATTTATGTAATATATTGTAGAAAAATAAACAAGTAATGAGTAATTATAAGGGAGGGGGTACATGCTTCAGGGAACAACATCAACCTAGTAGAAACTCAATAGTATGTGAAAGAATAATGCAACATCTATAACAATTCAATAACACTACTGTTGCGGCGCGCAACCCGATCCCTTATTAATTAACTCTGTTACAGCATGCAACCCCGTCTACATACATATAGCTATTGCAGTGTACAACCTGATCCAAATATGATATCTGTTGTGGCGTGCAACCTGATCAAATATAATATCTGTTGTGGTGTGCAATCCGATCTAATATAATATCTGTTGCGGCGTGCAATCCGATCCAATATAATATCTAAATATACAACTTACATTGATCATGGCAACAGTCCCGACAAGGGATTAACCATAATATTTACTATCCCGACAAGGTAACTCAAGAGTACAAGTATATATGTCCCGGCAAGGGAGAATATCTACAAAAAAACAAAACGTCCCGGCAAGGGAATAAACCAGTAACTCTTTCTCTTTCCTTCATTTTCATCTCATAGTTCACATTATCACATGAGCCAATGCTCCAAGGATTTAATTATCTCATATACCTTCACAACTTGTATTTCAACTCGAGCCAATGCTCCTCGAAATTTAAAGATCACAATTCGTTTCACATGCTCTTTACAACATATAGAAATCATCAATTAAGCATGGAATTTACCACGAAGATCAAAATATTCGCAATATAAAGACTCACGGTCATGCTAGACACCAATGTATAAATACTCGTCCCCATGCCTATAAATCGCACTCGATAATTAACAAGTAGCAAGTAAGACTCATCACCTATTCCCTCAAGCTAAGGTTAGACCAAACACTTACCTTAATGCCTTGAATTCAACTCAAGCCTCAATTATAGCTTTACTCCTTGGTTCCACCACCAATTCGCTCGAATCTAGTCATAAGTTGCTTAATCACATTAAGAATGCTAAATGAATCAACCCCAATGCACGAAAATAAGTTTTACAAAATTTTACCCCAAAAGTTCAAAAATGCCCCCGGAGCCGCGTGGTCGAAACTCGAGGTTCGGACCAATACCCGATTACCTATTCCTCCACAAATCCAAATATACAAATTTTTTGAAAATCGGACCTCTAATTGAGGTCCGACTCCCCAATTATTTTGAAAACCTATTTTCTACCCAAAACACCCAACTTTCCCATGAAAATCTTTGATTTGAAGTTGAATTCATATTAAAAGATGTTAAGGAATAAAGACCATGAGTTAGAAATCACTTACCAATCGTTTTGGAGAAGAAGAGTTAGTTGGAAAATCGGCTCCTATATTTTGGGATTTTGAAAAGTATAAAATAACATAAATTCACGTGTACTTATACCCCTCTGAAGTTCCCTGTACGGACCATGCAAAAAGGACCGTGGCTGCACAGGCTTTCTAAAGATCTGCGTATTATTTCCCAGTGCGGACCGCACCAAGCCGACTGCGGCCGCACAACACCCACCGCGGACCGCGCAAAGGCGGTCGCGGCCGCACTGGCCTTTCTGCGGCCGCACGTGATTTCTCACGGCCGCACAAAAGTGTTTATAGACCTATCAATTTCCTGAACCTGCAGCATCTGATCTTTTTAAGCTTAAGGCTTCCCGGAACCTACTCGAAGGTCACACGAGCCCTCAAAACTCTAATCCAAGCATACACACAACCTCAAATATATCTTACGAACATATTCGCGTGATCAAATCACAAATATAACATCATGAACATCGAATTGAACCTTAAGATCAATGAAATTGTTTAAAACTCCCATTTAAGAATAAATTTTCTAATTAGGGTTCGGATCGCGTCAAACGACGCCCTTTTTAACCAAACTTTACAGGAGTTATTCGAAGCATATATGAGATCTGTACCGGACGCTAGAATCAAAATACGGGTCCGATACTATTACTTTCAAATTAGATTTTACTTCAATTCTCTTCAAACATTTTTTGAAAACAATTTCACTTAAAAATTAATATCTCGGGCTTGGGACCTCAAAATTCGATTCTGGGCATACGCCCAAGTCCCATATTTTCCTACGGACCCTCCGGGACCGTTAAATTACGGGTTCAGATCCGTTTATCTGAAATATTGACCAAAATTAAAACTATTTATTTTAATATCAACATTTTGCATTTTTTCACAAAATTTCACATTTAGGCTTTTCGGCTACGCGCCCGACTGTGCACGCAAATTGAGGCAATTTTAAATGATGTTCTTAAAGCCTTGAAGACACAGAATTTGATCGTAAATAGGTGATGGCCCATTGGGTCGTTACATTTTTAATTTTTTTAAGGTAAGCAACTTCAGCTGGCATAGCATACAATAACTATTATTAATTATACAACAAAGAAAAAAAATACTAATATTAAAATATAATACTTAAATCGAATGTCTAACCATTGTGATGAATAGTAATTGTTAAATAACGTGTATTAAATTTGTGAATTACGTGAGTAACAAAATTAGCCACGTCTAAAAAATGAAACAAAAATTTATATAATAATAATTTCTTGATGCAACACTAAAGATGAATTCTCGATGCAACATTAGAAAATAAACGTTCTTGCAAAATAGGAAAAAGCAAAATATGTTGATATTAGTAAATTAAATAAAACCTGAAATCATGATGTTGGAATAGGGCAAAGTTTGACGATTAAATTGTGACACTATAGCTTCTTTTATAAAAATATTTTGGTATACTATTTGACACATAAAATAATAATATACTCGTGGAGAATCTAATACTATAAAATTTTCTAATTTAGATAATTTAACAAATAATGTCATTTATATGGAGGTGAATGAATCAGTAATAGTTTAGGGAAAAAAGTTATTAACTTTTTTTTAGTGTACAAGAAAATTACCAAATATTTACTACTCCAAAGAGTAAAGGGAATTTAACCAACTCCAATAGACATACGGCCATTTAATGAATGTGAACCGTGTGTATCTTTCCGTTTCAAAAAATAAAGAACCAAGTAGCGAAAGCGTAGGAAATTTTTATTTAGCTTTCCTTGAGCAAGTAATTAAACGTGAAAAAAATTAATTTATTAACTTTCCTTTTGTACGGTGAAGAAAAATTATACCAGATAATTAAGGCAAAATTTACTGACTGTTATAAATAGAACTCTATTTAAGGTGAATGTCTATATTTAGAGATTCTAGGGTTTACTACTTGGTGGTTAAGTCACCACCTCCCTATAAATATAGGGGTTCTATTCTATTGTAAACCATCTCAAAGTATCAATAAGAATACTCCTCTCTCTACTTTTCTCTCTATTGTTCTTGTTCTTGTATTACTGTTCTTGTTCTTATATTATTTCATAACATGTTATCAGCACGAGTCTCTAACCAATTGAATTTGATTTCTTCCTTCTTCAAGAATTTCTATACAGAAAAATAGAAGAGATGGTATCATCATAAAGTAATGCAACGGGATGAAAACTCAAGAGGTATATTTGATATCACAACATTTATTGGTATACCTTAAAGGTAAGTAATTTACTTTTCGCTTTCAAATTCTTGAAATTCTACGATTTAATTTCATATACAAACAAAGACAACAAAGTTTGATTATAACTCTAATGGAGTTTGTAAGAAATTACACTCACATGAAGTGGTAAAATTTCTATGTCTTGCCATGATTAAATTCATGTATGATTGTGGGCAAAGAATTGAAAATCCGTCCCATTGAATTTGCTTCATTCCCTTTAGAGAATGTGATAGCAGTATGTGATAAGTCTGAAAGAAGACAAAATTATTACCGTGAAGGTATCAATGGATGTGGACGTGGCAATATACGGAACTATAATCGTCATCATTGTGATAATGAGAATAATAAAGATTCTCAAAATAATCTTTCACTTTATGAAAGTAATATTTGACATGAGATTGTGTATAGCACATACAGATGATTATAATCCATTCCCTGAAGTGAATGTGATAATTGTAATAAAGCCCGTAAGTATGAATACGCTCTTGATGTAATTTTGTTTCATGTCTGACATTATGAAAAGAAAGTTCGTTGCCCTTGAAATTTCGGGCAAGAACTATATGACATGGGTGTTGGATGCTGAAATCCATTTGGATGCAATGGGTCCTGGAGACGCCATTAAAGACAGAAATAATGCATCCACCCAAGACTATGCTAAGGCCTTGATTTTCTTGTGCCATCACCTTGATGAAGGTTTGAAACTGTGCTAAGGCCTTGATTTTCTTGCGCCATCACCTTGATGAAGGTTTGAAAATTGAATATATCACAGTCAAAGATCCACCTACCTTGTGGAATGGCTTAAAGGAGAGATATGACAACCTGAAGTTGGTCACTCTGCCACGAGCACGATATGATGAGAATCCAAAAGCAAACAGTTCATAAACTATATGTTATCACTGCGGTGGAAAAGGGCATTGGGCGAAAATTGCCGTGTACCAAGACATTTGGTTGAGCTTTATCAAGCATCTCTAAAGAGTAAAGGCCCTGAAACCAATTTTGTCTCTGACGACAATTTTGACATCACCCATTTGGATGTGGTAGACTTCTTTGAGCACCCTAAGGGGAAAATAGACCACTTAATCGGTGATAGATCCGTGATGAAGGAAGATGGAATTGTTTGATTTTATTTTACATATTTGTATTAGTTAGTAGTCATTAGTATCAGCTCGTATTAGTTAGTTTATGATATAATGTTAGTATTAGCTCTTTAGAATGTTTCAATATGCTTAAATTTCGAAGACATTTTTACTTCCCAATAAAGTTAGTCGATTAACTAATAAGTTAGTCGACTATCTAATATTTCGTATTAAAAACTGGATTTTTCGCAAGCTAAGTTAGTCGACTAACCAGTTTAGTTAGTCGACTAACCTGATGACTGTTTACTAAGTTAGTCGAATAACTAATTAGATATTCGACTAACCAATATTTCGCATTAAAACTGGATTTTTCCGCAAGGCTAGTTAGTCGAATATCAGGTTTAGTTATTCGAATAACCTAATGACTGCTTCCCAAGATAGTCGACTATCAACTCAGTTATTCGAATAACCTCAACAGATTTTGAAAATATTGGTTAAATATGAAACAAACGGATTGAATTTGTTTATTCTCATGTTCGTATATTTTCTTTTGTTGTCAACCATGGGAATTAAATTGACTGAAGGCTCCGGAAGAGCAACTATAACTCTGCCTAAAGGAACAATATTTATGATAGAGAATGCAATGTTCTCCTCCAAGTTTAAGAGGAACTTGTTGAGTTTTTAAGATATCATTCAAAATGGATATAATGTTGAGACAATAAATGAGAATAATCTTGAATACCTCATTTACTCATGAAAACGAGGCTGCCCACTTCGATTTGGGGTCACGCCATTTTGCATGCAGCAATGCTAGTTCGTCTCTGACCGACAAATTATCACAAATATTCCCTGTTGCAATTAGTTTTGGGTCATGAACCTAATATATCCCATTTAAGAATTTTTGGATGTGCAGTATATGTGTCTGTAGCACCGCCATATTGCACCAAAATGGGTCTGCAAAGAAGGTTAGGAATATATGTTGAGTTTGAATCGCCCTCCATTATTCGCTACCTCGAAACATTGACAGGAGATTTGTTCACTACACGATTTGCAGACTGTCAATTCGATGAGACACTTTTCCCAAAATTAGGGGGAGAAGTTGGTGAAAACCAAACGGGAAATTTTGTGGAAAAATGCATCATTATCTCATCTTGATCCACATACCTCTATTTGTGAAAGAGAGGTGCAAAGTATTATCCATTTGCAAAGAATAGCAAATCAAATGCCAGACGCATTTACAGATTTGAAAAGGATAACAAAATCACATATCCCCGCAGTGAATGTGACAACATCTGATTTATGAATACATATTCATTATTGGAAGAATATGAACATGATATTGGTATTGAATGTACCACACTCACCTCTAGAAGGAGGGTTGAGACGATATAAGTAAATAATGTCATTATTATGGCATGAATGGTCATAGGTCACGTACCTATTGTACGCCAAAATAATTTGTCAATGTGATTATCAAAGGACAATAATAATGCAAGAAACATGTCTTGCATATAATTTTGACATGACCATAATGGTATAACTTTCTCTTTAAAAGAGATATTCACCACATGGATGTTGATGAATTTGTGGTAGTACAAAATTAATTGAGAGCTCTAGAAGAGCCAATTATTACTATGTTGGAGAAACACAATTGATTACCAATAAGGTATTGTGTTGTAGTAAGTCTCAAAGAAACTTATTCAGTTTCCAAAGTATATGCGAAAGCGATTGATTATATTGAGACTATAAATAAAGGAAAGATTTGATATCTTCTGTTACTACAACTTGTAGCGGGATAATTTGTATATGAAAAGCTACCCGCTTTATTCTCCAGTTTGTACTACACAAGAATACCACAATAAAGTGGACGTTTATTGATATAAAAACCCATATCATAATAAACTTGAAGTTATTGATAATTGCACATGTCATGGTGTAAATTTGAAGTTTATCAATATTGATAATTTATTCAGTTGGCATTCGGGTTAGCCATATCATTTTAAGTATGATGTGCAGTAATAGAGAATTCACATGGATAAATATTAAAGAACTAGAAAGTTCTTTACGAATTCTCTTGTATTACTTGTTCTCATTAATTAATTGACCAACTAAAGAGTTCGGGTTGAATCCCATAAATTCTGGAAATATCAAAGGTGAATATGGGCCCATTCACCTGCCATGTATACAACATATGATGCATCTATGATATGGTTACATGTGCGATTGTTATTAACCTGCAGCCTGGCCGGTGCTTGTGAGGTAAATTGCTCAGTAATCTAACTTCGAGCATAATTTCCAGATTTTTATTTAAGATAGTTCATCTTGATAAGTTGGTTTACATCATAGTTGGTTTAGCAAGATAATTATTGAGTGCCCCCACTTAATAGCTAAACTGTTTCTTATGAGAACAAAGTTATATATATCAGTTTGATATACGTTGTATACGAGAGTATATTATATTCTCCCCTCACAAGTGGTTCAGGGTCAGGAACCAAATAATTTCATCTTATTATTATTGATGTGCGGTGTATATTTTCATTAACACCATAATGCACAAAGATGGACTCTCAAAGTTGAGGAAACAAGTTAGATTTTCTAACATGAGGGGGAGACATGATAAACACTTGAGAAAAGGTTACATGGGATGAATTATCATTTGTATATATAGATCCTCGAATATCATAATATGAACCTGAAGTTCATAAAAGGATAATTCAATTGCAACATATTGCAAAGCATGCTATACGCATTTGCTGACCCAAAGAAAGTAACTATATTCTCACTGCAAATGCTCATATTAAGTCCTAGAAGGACAAAGTCTTTGATACGCTTAAGGCGTATAGACAAATCGGTTTCAAAAGGAACTTCTTAATAAAGAAGATGAGCAAATGATCATAATAAGGAGGCAAGTGATCCAGAAGATCACATGACATAACACTTCATAAAATCTCATGAGAGATTCAGGTACCTGAATGTGTGAATGAAGAGATCTCCATGTTATGTCCTTATGAAAATTTATTGGAACCGATATAAAATGTTCGTCGACGACATCTATGATAGCGCTAAATATCGATGAGGATCTTATGTTTGTCGAATACAGACAAAATATTGGCTAAATGGAAGAGATGCAATTCAAGTAGAATTGACTCCATATGAAAGACATGTATTTTGGGCATGTAGTTCAAATACTTGAAAGTATAAAGTCAATGGTATGTGCAATCAGTTTTCGATATCTATTTGTTTGACATGACATGAAAACTTGATATGCATCTAAAGTCTATTATATGACTTAGCTTGAAAGATTTAAGTTGCTTGAAGCATATACAATTCTTGGTCCTGAAGTACCACATCCTAAGTGCAATTTGTGTACATATGTATATTGCTATAACTATAAGCATGATGGCATCGAGAATACATCTATGGAGATATTGAAGAGTCATTCCACGACATTACATGAAGATGTTCATATCTATCAAGAATGATAATTTCAAAGTGCAGAATATTTATTCAAATGAATATGACTGATTTATTTATCAAATCTCTACCAAAGATCGTTTTGAAGATGGTGCACAAGATTGGAATGCAAATGCTCAAGGATGTGAATTGATGCTCTATTCAGGGGAGTTAATGCGCGTTGCACTCTTTTTCCCTTACAAGGTTTTGTCCCACTGGGTTTTCCTTGCAAGGTTTTTAACGAGGCAACCAATAAGCGCATATTCAAACATGTGTACTCTTTTTCCTTTTCTATAATGTTTTCCCATTGGGTTTTGTTTTAGTTAAGGTTTTAACGAGGCACATTATTGAATAGACATTCAAGGGGGAGTGTTATAAATAGAACTCTATTTAAGGTGAATGTCTATATTTAGAGAGATTCTAGGGTTTACTACTTGGTGGTTAAGTCACCACCTCCGTATAAATATAGGGGTTCTATTCTATTGTAAACCATCTCAAAGTATCAATAAGAATACTCCTCTCTCTACTTTTCTCTCTATTGTTCTTGTTCTTGTATTACTGTTCTTGTTCTTATATTATTTCATAACACTGACAAATAATTCTGGCAAAGATAGTACATAAATATTTTGAAATATTAATGAAACAGTTAAATTACTATATTATCTAATGTGAACTGTATGTTTAAAGGATAAAAAAGACGAAGGTCATTTGCTAAGGACCTTTGTATTTTTAATATAATACTAGTTACTATGTACGTGTGTTACACGTAAATATTTAGTCAATATTTTTATGTAAAAGAACAACTAACTAGATTTAGTAAGATATTATTTATAAGATGATATGATCTTTATAAAGTAATTAACGTGATAAAAATACAATAATTATTTAAATGCTAAAAACTAATGTTAATAGAATACTTGAATTCAATTATATCGACTTAACTTACAAAGATGATTAATTTAGCTAAGTTAAATAATATTCTATTTATAGTGTATAAATTTTCAGTGTGGTAGTATCATATCTAATACTTTTTTATAGAGGACGTTTTTGGTGTATTTTTCCTTCTATAACTTTGGCTTCTCCATCTCGAAATTAAATATATAGCTGTCCATCTTTGAATCACCACCAAAAAATATTATTTTTCCCCTATTGTTTTTGACATATTTGTGAGAATTATGTCAATTATTTATAAAATTATATCAAATTTAAGTTATGTCGGATATAATTCGAGTAAAATTATTACTACTTTATCATATTCAAAGTAATAGAATATTAATCATACACGTGTTTTGATAAAACAAGTCCATTGTTATTTAAGATTTTAGAGAAATATATATATTTTTAACTGTAATAAAAAATAATAGCTGATAATCTTTTTCTGCATATATATGTATTATATATGTTATACATATTTACATACTTTGCAGGAGAAATATACATATATTTTTACCAAATTATGATACATGGGCATCTAATGAAAATAAACCAATCAAAGAAATTTTTTGTTAAATATATAAATACTTAATGTGAAATATATGAATACTTGTTATCAAAATATTGTCGACTCGAGCAACTTAGTTATAAAATTTAAAATGCTACTTTTTGTAGCTAATTCATACATTACATGTTTATTTTTATTATCATTAACATTTTTTAGTTACTTATGGACAACAAAATAGATAAGGAAGACTTACGTGCGCAAATAAAAAGATCGTTACAAAATTTATACAAAACAGTACTACTTTTTCCTTATTATTATAACTTTTGAATTCATTAAATAGTTGTATAGGTTTTAAAATATATTTGACTTATCTAATTTCAATAAATAACTGTTAAACGTATTTGTAAGTCTTGATTCATCTTGATATGAAGTATATGGTGTTTCGAAGAATCCTATTGTAATTGTAATGATTTTATTATTATAGAAGTTCTTGGACGGATTTATTTTAGGAAACCTAATCTACACTAAAATTAATCAATTTTCTTCGAGAAATTTGTAAATGAATCAATTACTCATATTGAAGTAAAACTAAATAAATTAAAGAGCACAATCTCACCATTTTATTATCATGTAAAATAAAAATATTCATCTAAACTTTTCCCTATTGTTTAACCAGTTTAAAATTAGATTTTATATTTTAAAATATTAACATTTAATTATTTTCTTATTGTTTAACATTTTAAAAATTAACTCAAATTGTTTGAAATATGTAGTAACTCCTAATATTTAGGTTAAAGAAACTAACTTAATTTAGTTGTAGCTATATATGTACTAAATACAAATTAAGACTTTAAACAATAGTATTTTCAACTTTGTTTAAAATGTTATAGATGTATTCTTTAACGTAGTACTAATATTTTCTTTTAGGACGTATCTTTCTTTTATTACGTGCCTTAAAAGAATTGTAATTAGGAATAATACTTTTCTAATTCAAGTAGGATCAACGTTGCAGGGTCGGGTATATGTATAGCTTAAATCGAAAAAGAATTCTATCATTAGGTAATTTACGATTAGATCCTTAAATTATATAAATATTTAAGGGCATAAAAGTCGATCAACATTTTAGGAATATTTTAGTCATCAATATCTAACATAAATTATTTGTGCT
This sequence comes from Nicotiana benthamiana, assembly GCA_034376525.1. Classification (NCBI taxonomy): domain Eukaryota; kingdom Viridiplantae; phylum Streptophyta; class Magnoliopsida; order Solanales; family Solanaceae; genus Nicotiana; species Nicotiana benthamiana. Next base: position 99,917,321 of record CM067338.1, read on the forward strand.
TTTATAATAATATAGATAAATATAAATATAGATATAGATAACTATTTTAACTTTTAATTCATATCACCTACTCCAACCAAACACCTCAGCTATCATTATATATCAATCTTTTATACTCAAAGTTTAGCAAAATGTTAAAATATTTATACAGAACATTTACCTTCCGTCTAGTTAAGAATTTGCATTACTTGTAGAATTTCTTTTAGTTTCCTATAAATAGTGATTTTTATTTTGAATCAGTGTAATGAGTTATCATTCATTCTATCAATGGTTTTTTCTCTAGCTTCTCTGGGTTTTCCAACGCAAAACACTATCCAATTTGCTATTTGTTAATATTATCATTCCTTTGTAATAGTTCCTGTAGATATCAAAATTTCAATGAATTATGCTAAATCTTAAATTCAAAATATTACAAAATTCTAGAAATTCGAGGAATCTATTAGGATTATTTTTAGAGCTGGCTCTAACATGAAGAGTGGTATGGCTTATGGCTTATGGCTTAGGTCCCTAAATTTTTGGGGCCCTATCTTTTTAAAATAGTAACAGGTTTATAGGTATTTAAAAAAAAATATTAGTACTTTTAATGAAAAAGTAGAGACTTTAATATAAAAGGAAATTTAATTCTAGAGAGAGAAGCTCTCCCTTCTCTCTACCTTACCGTGCCATTGCTTCGTCTTCTCTGCCTGCCTCGGCGCACGTTAGTTAACGTACGCCGAGCTGGTTTTCATGGCGAGAGGAAGAGGCCGCGGTAGGGGTAGACCTCGTAAACTACCGATTACAACTATAGATCGCATCATCTCAACAATAAATCACACACCAAGTGTTTCCAGTGACAACAGACCAATCTCTACTACTGTTCCATTGAGTACTGTTTCATTGATGCAATCTGAGGAGGTTTCTGCACAAGTAGAAGCTGTAGAACTTCCCCAGTCTCAGACGGTACAAGATGATGGAGGTATTGACCACATGCAGGAACCAGAACAACCATCTATGTTTGAAACTGAGAAGGTGACCACTGAAGTTACCAAAGGATGGTCAAATCTCTTCCAGAAGAACAGATTTGCCTCAAATGGTATGGCATTTGAGTATATCCCACCTACTATGCTTGATGGCAAACCAGTAGGCCAATTACTGAAAGAGGATGTGGAGGAGGAAGAGCAGAAATGGAAATGTGCCCTAGTGATCTTTGTTTTGGGGACTGGGCCAGGGTACAATGCTTGAAGCGTTTCATTAGTCTACATTGGTCTCATGGTCCAGAGCCAGATTTATACTACCATGAGGAGGGTTATTATGTAGCTAAATTTCTATCCATGGAAGATGCTAAAGAGGTCATATGTGCTGGACTATATTCCATTGCTAACAGACCTATGGTCTTGAAACAATGGACTGCTGACATTGACTTCACTGCTGCTTTTCCTAATGACATTCCTCTGTGGGTAAAGTTCCCTAGACTCCCTCTGTCATGTTGGGGTAGTAGGTCATTGAGTAGGATTGCCAGTGTCCTTGGCAAACCTATTTTTGCCGATGAGTACACTACTAAACAGACTAGGATTTCTTTTGCACGTATGCTCATTGAGGTTAATGTATCCAAGGCTCTGCCAAGTGAGATTGAGCTTATTGATCCTAATGGCAAGAAATTTGTACAGGAAGTGACGTATGACTGGAAGCCAACATATTGTGAGAAGTGCCTCATGGTAGGATATAATTGTTTGGCTGTTCCCAAACCTCCTTAACCTACACAAAAGGCCAGAATTGTTAAGGAATTGATAGTTAAAGTGCCAAGTCAGAATGATACACAGCCTGAGGAGAATCTCAATCAACAGATAGCACCAAAGCAGACTGCAGTACCTCCCAAGGTTACTGACCCTTTAGATTGTACTGAAGGGTTCACACTGGTGGATAAAGGCAAGCAGGTGCAATCTCCAGTGTTCAATCTTGCAAACTTCCCCCCATTATCCCATGTGGTGTTGAGTAATAGGTTTCAAGCTGTGTCAGGTAGTAGACCAGGACACCCCCCTGATGTAGGGGGTCCTAGTCATTCCCAATGAAGTTGTTAGCTTGGAATATTAGATGTGTCAATAAGAGATATAAACAGAAGGAAGCTAAAGAATACTTTAGACAGAATAAATTTAGCCTTGTTAGTTTGGTAGAAACAAAGGTTAAAGAGAACAATGCAGTGAGAATAGCTAATATGGTCGTCCCAGGTTCGAGTATGCTGACTAATTATAGGGATTCTCGAAGGGGTAGAATCTGGATTCTATGGGATCCTCAGAAGATTAGTGTTATTGGTAGTCAGGAGGAGGCTCAATTCCTTCATTGTAGTGTCCACACTCCTGCAGGGGATTTGATATGTCTCCTTACTGTGGTATATGGTTTCAATGGTTTAGATCAAAGAAGAACAATGTGGCAACACATACAAAATCTTGCTATTGGTATCACTGATCCTTGGCTGGTTGCAGGTGATTTCAATGCTGTGATGCCTATCAATGACAGACAATCATGTAATCCACTCAAACAAGCTGAAACCCTGGACTTTACTCAATGTATTCATCTGGCTGAATTATCAGAGCTTCCTTAGAAAGGAGATTTCTTCACATGGACCAACAAACAAACTAGCAATGATAGAGTTTGTAGTAGATTGGATAGAAGTTTTGGTAATTATGACTGGATGATTAAATCGAGTCATGTACAAACTGTGTATGACCCCCCTTTAATCTCTGATCATAATCCAATGGTGCTTACTATGAAGGAAGATGTCATTACCAGGAAGGCCCCATTTAGGTTCTACAATGCATGGGCTAATCACAAGGATTTCCAGAACATTATGAAGGCAAATTGGAGGAATACTGGCCAAGGCACTCTTAAGGTGATATGGAACAATCTCAAGGCACTCAAACCTGTTCTAAAATCTCTAAATGTTAGAGAGTTTAAGAACATTACACAGAAAATTGAGGCTAGCAGGGAGGAGCTAAAGGACATACAGAATCAAATGAGGTTGCACTATACTGATGACTTGCAGAGTAAAGAGAAGGAACTGGTATTGGAGCTGGAGAAATGGTCAATGATTGAAGAGAGTATCCTACAACAGAAGTCCAGAGCCAAATGGATACAACTGGGAGACTCAAATAATAAGTATTTCAATGCTGTGCTGAAAGAAAGAAGCCAGTACAAAAGCATAACTGAACTGGTTACAGCAGGGGGTACCAAACTTACCAATCCAGATGACATTAGGGATGAGATCAAGAACTTCTACTAGTCTTTGATGGGGTCTTCAAATTCTTCTCTACCAGCAATTAATAGGTCCTATATGGATAATGGTCCAAAGCTCACACATAGACAGCAGCAGCAGTTAGCTGCTGATATCACTACTGATGAGATTCTAGATAGCTTAAAAGCCATTGGTGATCACAAAGCACCAGGTATTGATGGTTACAATGCTACTTTTTTTAAACAGACTTGGTGGCTCATTGGCACTCAGATCACTAGAGCAGTCCTGAATTTCTTTCACTCTGGCAGAATGTATAAACCAGTTAATTGTGCCTCCCTTACATTGATTCCTAAAGTTTCTAACCCACAGTCAGTTAAGGAATTTCGTCCAATTGCTTGCTGTTCAGTATTATATAAAATTATATCTAAGATTTTGGCAAACAGATTACAGAAATGCATGGCCAGTATTATCTGTGATTCCCAGGCAGGTTTTATTCCAGGAAGGAGGACTGCTGATAATGTTATCCTAGAACATGAGCTGATCAAACACTATACAAGAGCCCATGTGTCCCCTAGATGCATGATTAAAATAGACTTACAGAAGGCATATGATTCTGTTGAATGGATTTTCTTGCAACAAGTGATGGAATCCTTAAATTTCCCAGGCAGGTTTATGAGGTGGATTATGGAATGTGTCCAAACAGTGAGTTATACTGTCATGGTGAATGGGGAAACTACAGAACCTTTCCAAGCAGCTAAAGGCTTGAGGCAAGGTGACCCAGTCTCCCCCTTCCTATTTGCCATAGTGATGGAATACCTTAGCAGAGCCCTTGTTGAGTTAAAGAAGGAACCATGCTTCTTATTCCACCCTGGCTGCAAAAGATTAAGTATTACTCATCTTAGCTTTGCAGATGACCTCCTGTTATTTGTCAAAGGAGACCTTAAGGCTGTAGCAACCATGTTCAAGTATTTCTCTCAATTAACTGAGGCTTCTGGTATGACAGCCAATCTGAGCAAAAGTTCTGTCTACTTTGGTGGTGTCTCTCACGATATACAGCAGCAAATTGTAAATCATCTTGGTTATGTATATGGGGAGCTACCTTTCAAATATTTGGGAGTTCCTCTATCGACCAAGAAAATGTCCTTGCTACAATGGCAACCTTTGGTGGATAAAGTTACTGCCAGGATCACATCCTGGACTGCTAGGAAACTATCTTATGCAGGTAGAGTTCAACTGCTGCTGTCAGTCATTTTTGGTATACAAGCTTACTGGGCACAGCTTTTTCTTATTCCTTTAAAAGTTCTAAAGATGCTTGATGCAGTCTGTAGATCTTATGTCTGGACAGGATCAGCCAACATCTCAAAGAAATCATATATAGCCTGGGATAAGGTTTGTCTACCTAAGTCTGCTGGGGACTTGAATATTATGAATCTACTATTATGGAACAGAGCTGCAATCACCAAGCTTGGGTGGGACTTGGCCCACAAGAAAGATGTGCTATGGGTAAAATGGATCCATTCTGTATACATAAAATAGCAACATCTACAGTCCTTAATCATTCCTAACCAAGCAAGTTGGATGGTCAGGAAGATCATGGAAGCTACTGTTACATTGTAGCAGTCCCAGGTGATGCACCAATCAGTTTGTTCTATAAAGATGATGTACCTACAACAGATTGGACAATTGCCTACAATGGTGTGGAAAAATCTAACCATCCAAAACTATGCCAGACCCAAGGCAGTCTTCAATCTTTGGTTGATACTCCAAGATAGACTACCTACTAAGGATAGATTGGAACAGTGGAATATCAGTATGGACAACACATGTGCACTATGTCAACAAGACAAGGAGACTAGAGATCATCTCTTCTTTTCCTGCCCATTCTCTACCCTACTGAGACACCAAATATTGCAATGGATTGGAGTAACACAGGCCAACTATCAAAACTGGGAACAATACATTCAATGGACCGTAGCCAAGACTAAAGGGAAGACTTGTCGAGCTCAACTCATCAAAATGATCTTTGCTGAAATGTGCTATAACATATGGTTAAAGAGGAATTCAAGGCTGTTCAAGAACATCTTTTGTTCCAGTGGACAACTACTTAGAAATATTGCATATACATGTCATGTTAGGAGTCCCCCTAAAGTTAACCTACAACTTCCCCTTTCTCTTATGTAATTAAGAATATAGGTATAGTCAATATAGATGTTAGTTACGTCTCTTTTTGGTAATAGTCAGCTGTGTATAGCTGAACTATGGTTTTGTAAAGAAATACCCTTTGGTGATTAATACAACAAGATTTAATTACCAAAAAAAAGGAAAGAGAGCTCTTTCAATATATAAATAAAGTAATAATTTGGCGTACTTAAAAATATAAAGATGAATAGTTTTCTCAGCATTTTAGATTCTCTTTCAATAGATAATGTACAAAAAATTTGCTCTCCCTCTCTTACTATGCCCAGATCACTCTTTCTTTTCCCAATCCCTTCATATTTAGAAACTCCTATATATTTTCTGTTTTTCTCTTTAATATTCTTATCCACTTTCTTTCTCCGTGATTTTATTTGTTCAAATACTCAACAATACTTTTATACTTCCAATTGTTCTATACTTCTATTGGTCTATAAAATCTTATCTAAGATTAACAATAAATTAAGAAAGATTAAATTATCGCCGGCCATATATATTATCAATTGAATGGAATTAACTAGAGAAATCGATTATAAAAAAGATTATTAAAAACTTTTTATCTCAAAAAGCTAGAAGAATAGACTTCACGCCCTGCATATGCTTGAGCCGCCCCTAGTTACTTGGATGTTAATCTACCAAAATTCTAACTTGGAGGCTACTCTACCCTAACCCTAGGTCACTCTTATAAAAAGGGTTACATACTCTCTTAAAAAGGGATATAAAAAATGGAGATCATCAATATCCCGTAAACTTACAGGATACTCACAAAGAAATGAAGATGTGACCGGATAATTCTTGATAAACAAATACTTCAAGAAGATCCACAACATACTTTTATGGATATCAAATACATCCAAGGAGAGATGCATCATCCTACTTTCGAATAACATGCTACTCTGGCCCTCATTATTTATCAATAAATTATGTTTCTTCATATTCATAGTTTGATTGCAATTTATTTTTTGTATCATGAAAATTTTGTTGCAAATAAATTGGCACTCCTAGTAGACTAATTTTTCCATTCATCTCTTTCTCCTGCAAATCGAAAACTCCAAGTTTCAAAATCATCTGTTGCGATGGCCGAGTACTTGAGACTCATCTTCAAGTTTCGGCAAGCCTCCACTTCTACAAACCTTTAACTGAGGGGCATTTGTAGACATCAAAACTTCAACGGATCAAGTTAAATCCTAAATTCAAGATACTACAAGACTCTTGAACTTGGATGTCAACCAAAATCCTAACTTGGAGGATATTCTACCCTAACCCTAGGTCACTCTTATAAAAAGGATTACGTATTCTCATAAAAAGGGATCTAAAAATGGAGATCATCAATATCCCGTAAACTTATGGGATACTCACAAAGAAATCAAGATGTGGCCAAATAATTCTTGATAATCAAATACTTTAAGAAGATCCACAACATACTTTTATGGATATCAAATACATCCACAGATATATACATCATCCTACTTTCGAGAATCACGCTATTCTAGCCCTCGAATCATGGAGATAATCAGAAGAGAAGAATTGTGACGACCCAAAGGGATCATCACATGTTTTCAATTAAATTCTATATCTTCGAGGCCTTGAAAACCTCATTTAGAGTCATCTTAATTTGCGCGCATAGTCTGTGCGTGTAGCCGAAAAGCTTAAATATGAAATTCTATAAAAAAAATGTATAGTTTTAATGTTAAAATGAATAAATTTGAATTTGGTTAATATTTTGGAAAACGGACATGGACCCATAATTTGACTGAGTCTGAGGGTCCGTAGGAAAATATGGGACTTGGACGTATGCCCAGAATCAAATTCGAAGGTCCCATGCCCGAGAAAAAGTAAAATTATTTAAGAAAATTTGAATGAAAACTGATTAGAACGTGTTGGTATTAGGCCCGTATTTTGAATCCGATGCTCGGTACAATTCTTCTATATAGTTTAAGTTCTTCCTGTAAAAATTAGTTGAAACCAGACATCGTTTGACGTGATTTGGAATTTAATTTATAAATTTGAAACTTGATGAAGTTTGAGAAAAAGATCTTGATTTTGAGGTTTGATTCACTATTTTTAAGGTTATTTAGGAAATTTATTCTCACGTATAAGTTCGTATGATGTTGTTGAGTTAGTACGTGTGTTTGGTTAGGAGCCCTGAGGGCTCGGGTGTGTTTTGGAAGATTTTAGACTTGAAAAATATTGCAGGTTTTCCAGTTCTGGTATTCTGATATGCCCTTCTTCGCATTCGCGTGAGGACCTCGCGAACGTAATGTGTAAAATTTTTGCTGAAGGAATTTCCTTCTACGTGAACGCATAGACCAGGTTGCAAATGCGAGGAAGTGGGAGGCTATCCCTTCGCGAACGCCTTCCTGGCTAAGTGAACTCGAAGGCTAAGTGGCCTGGGAAGGGGGAGGGGTAGGAACCTTACGCGAACGCGAGGCTCGAGAAGATAAAATCTTTGTAACGCAAGCTCCCTAGCACGAACGCGATGGCTTAATCAGCCTGACCCATCGTGAATGGGAAGGGTCTATCGTGAACGTGAAGGGCAATTTTTCCCAGTTATTTTATAACCCCAAAACATAACCCATTACGGGATTTTAATAAAATATCATAAACCTTTTATTCTCCAAAGCTCCTGGGCGATGTTTGAAGCACTTCTTCACTAAAGCTTCTTGGGCAAGCATTGTTTAACTTGTTTTCTTCATTTCCACCAACACCCACTAGAATTCTAGGCCTAAAACATGTAATTAAGGGTAGAAAATTAGGGATTTGGGTAGAACTAGGGTTTTTTTTATTAATAGTGATTTAGACCTTGTTTTAGGGTCGAATTTTGGAGATAATAATATATTTGGGCTCATGGGTGAATGGGAGATTTGATTTTGGTCCGAACCTCGTTTTTTGACCAAGTGGGCCCAGGGTCGAATTTGGGAAGAATGTTTGGAAAGCTATATTTAGGCATGAGATTCGAATTTGTTTAGCATTTATTGTTTTTCTTCAGTAACTACCATCAGCCAATATGACACACATAACTGTAAGTGGGAAAATATTGTATCACTGAACCATATTTCTTAAAACATGAATATATGTGTGTGTATATATATATATATATATATATATATATATATATATATATATATATATATATATATATATATATATATAGAGAGAGAGAGAGAGAGAGGCCGTCAAGGCCTCTAACATACTGTACAAAATGAACCTCCGTCTATAAAGCCTCTAAGATTATTTGACATCAAATGGGACAAGGTACTAGCCTATCCATAAGTTTGTAGGCTGCCTATCGAATAAGTTTTTTCCTTGGATGAGTTATTTAAATTGACCAAAAGAGGAAAAGGAAGATCTCTTATGCCATGCAACAAAGACTTATCAAATGTTATGTGTTGTATAGCACCAAAGCCAAGAATCCAAGGAACATTGGTGAGTTTAGATAAAGAATAAGTGAAAATAAGGCAAGCATGATGTATACTGTCACGCCCCAACCTGGGGAGGCGTGGTTAGCACCCGATGCCATACTAGCCCCAGAAATCATTCTGTGACTCATTTGTTTTTCTTCAGTAACTATCATGAGCCAATATGACCACAACTCATAACTGTAAGTGGGAAAATATTGTATCACTGAACCATATTTCTTAAAACATGAATATATATAGGCTGTCAAGGCCTCTAACATACTGTACAAAATGAACCTCTGTCTATAAAGCCTCTAAGATTATTTGACATCAAATGGGACAAGGTACTAGCCTATCCATAAGTTTGTAGAAAACATTTGACGCGATGACTCATAGACTCGGCTGAACTCCAAATGAGGTGGAGTCTTATCGATCATTCATTGAATGCCTATCTCGTCTACTATGAGGGCTTGTCAAACTGATTATCTATACCTGCAGGCATAAATGCAGCATCCCAACAAAAGGACATCTGTATAAATAATGTACTAAGTATTTAAGGTAAAACTGAAACATATCAATAAGTTGACATTAACTAAAGACATATAAGAATCACTTTGAATCTCTGAAGTACCACCGTATATGCGTACTTATTATTCTTACATACATAATGATTTTGTTTGAGACTATTATCCACATCACATGATGCATGACTGCCCAACTGATTAGTGTTAACTACCCGACCGGCTTTAGCTTAGTGGTAAATGCATAACTGCCCAACCGGTGGTAAATAATGATGCATAACTGCCTAACCGGTGATAACTGTCAGACCGGCCGTAGCTCGATGGTAAATGCATAACTACCCAACTGATAGTAAATAATGGCACATAACTACCCAACCGGTAGTAACTGCCCGACTGGCCATAGTCCGGTGGTAAATGCATGACTGCCTGACTGGCCGTAGCTTAGTGGTAAATGAAGATGCATGTCTGCCCAACTGGCTGTAGGACGGTGGTAAATAAAGATGCATGTCAGTCCAACCGGTCATAGCATGGTGTTAAATGAATATGCATAACTGCCTAACTGATCAATGGTAACTTCTTGAGCAGCCTTTGGACGGTGGTAAATGTATGACTGCCATACCAGCCGTTGCTCGATGGTAAATGTGTAACTGTCTAACCAATCGTAGCTCGATGGTAAATGCATGACTGTCCAACTGACCGTAGCACGATGGTAATTGAATATGCATGACTGCCTAACCAGTGGTAAATAATGATACATAACTGCCCAACTGGTGGTAATTGCCCGGCCGGCCGTAGCACGATGATAAATGCATAAAGATGCATGTATCACTATATTAAAAACATTAACATGTCTATCATGTAACTCAATAGGGACTTAGGGACATACTTAGACATGCTTGAATATCATTTTACAGGAATAAATAACATAGATATCCTTAACTGCTAAGAGTAGAAACACTTATCAAATAGCATTACGTTTACGTATTGTACTTAGATCATGCAAAAAGAAAGAAGGATTAGCCTGAACATACCTGTATGATCTCTTCCTTATTACTCAACTAAGATCAACACAACTTCTTGTATCTACCGCAAGTGAAATGATATTGCCGTTAACATATAATATCGTACCAACGTATTTGGCTAGTCATATGACTTAAGGAAAATTGGGCAGCAACTCCCCTATTTTTAATACATCCCAAAGACCACTAAGGGTCATCAACAACCCAACAACAACAACTATAACCAACAATAGCAACAACAACAATATAATCGAATATGAGTTTCTTTGATTATCTTAACAATCATATTGAGCGGCAAGCTCACTTTTTACTCATAACAAGATACAAAATGGTATCCAACTCTTATACCATAAATTATTGTACAACCTTCAGAATATCATAATTATGTGTATCATATTATTTCTAGTTTAAAAAATTCACAAATGCCTTCCAATTCATCCTCATACGTCTAGCATCTTAAATGTTTATCGTCAATCACTTGTTTTTTTTATCTTTTCTTATTCAATCAACTTAATTAACACCTAGGAAAGCTTAACAACAGCAGCCAGAACATTATAAAGTTATTTCTCACAATTTCCAGCCACCACAAACTATATATTTAGCCACAAAACTGTCCAACCAAAAAGACAACCATATCACATGTTCATTCAAGTGTTATCTTATGGTTTTTCACTCAAAAAACACAACCTACATAAGATTAACCTTAGTAACAATCAAAAGAATGTTATACATACCTTGTAACTCGAAACTCTTTCTCAACTTATCTCGTAATAGCCCTCAATCACACTATAACACCATAAAAGCATTCTCTTATAGTCTTTAACATCTTTGATGATGATTTGAGGTGTTGTTTCCTTGAGTTTGGTTCTTGTGATCTTGAGATATGTTAGGGATGATATTGGAGATCTTGAGAGTGGTTTTTTGTGAGTAAAATCTATATTGTTGACTCGACATAAGGGGATAAGACCACCGCCTTAATTCTCCAAGCAGGTGGGTAAGCTACCTGCTTGGTAGCTTGAGCAGTACCATTTAAGACACTTGTATCTTTCTACTTCAATATCGTATTAACAAATGGTTTGTTGCGTTGAAAACTAGACAGATAGAGATTCAATTACATATAATGATGTCTATGTAAATCTCAGTATATTGGGATAAAACTGTATCACTACTTGGTCTATAAATCTGCCAGTTTCTCTGAAGTACGACAACGTGACTTGGCGACCCTACTTTAAAAATCCATATTTATCTACCTGGATCATAAGAATAAATGGTCTAGACCGTTGGAAACTATGTTTGAAGACCTTAATTTTGGCATGAGATATGTCTCAAAATAACATCATAAAACTTACGAATTTAATTTCTCAAAACGGCTCGTTACAAGGTAAATCTAAACTGGATTTCTTCGAAAGTTAAATCCAATTTTTTTCAAACTTTATATTTCATATCCAAACATCATATATATTCATTTCATGACTCTAAATGCATTTAAATCATGATTAACAAGTCTCATTTATCCCACTTACCTAACACTTCGATAAACCTTTCTTAGCCTTGTAAAAGAATTTCATCCTTTTTGAGCTTACATTAATTTACTTATGGCGTATTTTCACGTACGAAAAAATGGGATGTAACATATACCATTTAGGTAACATATACAATCTAGGTTAGCCGTAGCAGAGGACTCGAAAGAAGAGGCAGATGCTCCCTGAACAGACTGGAACATCTGAATGAGCTGGTCACACTGCTCCTTAACAAGAGTTGAAAAAGTATCTCTCCCAACACTTGTGGTAAGATAATTTCCAACTGTTACTGTGTGCTTGTTGATTCCCATAGTTTCTCCTCTTTGTCTTGGTGATCTTGAAATTTTATGGATATTCCACTAGTTTGTATGAAGGATTGGTTAAGGGTGTTCGTAACACGCAGCGGAAGACAATAACAATCCTAGGTAGATTTTTTCATGTTTAAAATTTATTTACGTATCAAAGATCGGATCAAAGACGTACCTGGTGAAGAGAGTTTCGTTTCAAAATTCTTCGATAGTGCGAAGACTCTATGCGTATCCACACCGAGACCGATCCTTGCTATCAACTCTTTGATCAATGAAACCCGTGAACAAATTGAACGAATAACATTGTGTTGAAATTTTTCTCAAAAATCTCAACTCAAATTAGAAGAACAAGAAACACTTTTCTTGCAATTGTATTTTCTCTCTTGGCTTTGTATTGCACCCTCACTTTCACAAAGTAGGGTTTCTTCTCAAGAAAAATTAAAGACTAAAACCGAAAAAAAAAACTCTTGCAAATTTTCTCCATCACCCTTTATATTAGGGGTGTGCATTCGATTTATCGATTCGATTTTGACCCTTACCGATAATTACTTATCGATTATCGATTTGTACATATGCTTATCGTTATCGTTTCAATAAGGTTTCGATTTTTTCGATTTCGATTTATCGATTTATCGATTTTGGGGTCTTATTGATTCGGTTATCGATTACACCAATAAGAAAATTTGCGGGATTCCACGGAAAGTATATCGTTATAAACGCGTCTAACTTATATGGACAAAAAGAAGCTAAAATAAGACGAAACCATTTATAACATAAAAATTGTATTAACAAGAACATGCAAGAAAACTAAAGAGGAATCAAATGTATACCACCAACACTCCTACAGTACAAAAAATAAAACAAGACAAAATACATCATCATGACTAATTTTATTTTCCATTAATTTGAACTTCATTCCCTTGATCTTTTAATATGGTTATTCCTTAAATGTAGTAGAGGAAATAATAGGGTAAGGGACTTAGAGTAAATGAAAGGGTATAGATTAGGGAAAATGATATTGTATAGCCAGTTTCAAAAATAGTAGCGGAATATATATACATTATGTATATTATATTAATCTACACAAATAGGTAATTATTCATTTTATAAGTGTCTACAGTGATAGGGGTGTGCATTCGATTTATCGATTCAAATTTGACCCTTATCGATAATTACTTATCGATTATCGATTTGTACATATGCTTATCGTTATCGTTTCAATAAGGTTTCGATTTTTTCGATTTTTATTTTTTCAATTTCGATAACAAATAATCGATCCGATTTATCGATAAACCGATTCGAATGCACACCCCTACTTTATATAGCATCACCTATAAACACTTTTCCTATTTGGTTGAGGTAATAATTTTCTTAGGGTAAAAATTTATTCAAAAAATAAACTTATGGAAAAATTTTGTATGAAACTCCAAATTTCTTTCTGTTAAGGAAATTCGAAATTTCCTTTTTCTGTTAAGGAACGAAACTTTTTTATTTCTTCTTTACTTTTTCCTTTTTCCTTCTTTTTATAACGTGAGAATCTGACAATTTTTCTCTCTTTGAACTTTTTAAGTCCAATTCCAAATTGGATTCAAATTTGATTTTTCTTTTTTTTCTTTATTAATATAATATTTTCGTATTGAAAATATTAATTCCATTTCAAATAGGATAAAACTTCAATTAATAATCCAATTCAAAATTAGATTTAGTAACAAGCTTTTATTAATATTACATTTTATATACATTTTATATATAAAATAATATTAATTGTATATATCACATATATTTCAACCAAGAGATATTATTTAATTTCTATTCCAAATAGAAAATTCAATTTATTCACAATATTAATTATAATCTTTGTGCTAGCAAAAAATATAATAATATTTCATTTGGACTAATAACTAAATTTATTTGACTAATTAAATTCTTTAATTTAATTATCAAATAATAAGTTAATTAATCCTTTAGCAAAGATCAGAATACTCGTTAGTGTGCGACCCCATAGGTTCAATACTAAACCGGTAGTAAATTGATCATATCTACTAATCAAGGGTGGCGTCTAGCAACACTCCTTAACGACCGGATAGCATGAATTATACAATTTACTCTCAAGAACCAGTAGAAGAATAATGTAGTAATTCCTTCTGTCCTTATAGCTCTGGATCACCCTAGGATATGGTTCAACTGTCAAATCCTAATAGGTGATCAACTATGTGTTCACGTCAAATATAATCGACCATTGAATGACCTAAGAAACTCATTTCTTCTTTCATTCAATTGCCCTGGTCAAGGTCTTAGTTTGGTCGTTTATAATTCATGACAAAATGGAGCTTAAACTCATTACCAAGAGTTGACAGATTCCGTCTTGATCAATCACTAATTCTACAAGTATTTAATCGTACCCAATATCCTTTCAACTATCGCCCTAGGGCCATAGGTGTCTAGTATCAAAGCACAATAAATAACTTGTCAATTACTATGACGATCTCAAGTCAAAGGAAACTGTTACATCACATTCTTCAAGAAAATATCCTATTGACAGTTTATGGTAATTCTAACCATTAGGAAATATCCAATGAGTCGGTTCAATGATCATATCTATATATGCATTATCTATCTATGTGATTTAGTTAATGAGATTAACTAATCTTTATCCGATAAAGACGATCACATAAATATTGATCTAACCGGATTACTAATGTACAAATTAATAATCCTACGATCAAGAACAAATTTAGATTAAATTGTAAGAGACTTTGCTCTCATTATCATGATCTCTATCACGATGACAAATCTCAAAATTTAATCAAGGACCTTATCAAAATAATCAAACAATTGATAATAA
The DNA here is from genome assembly GCA_034376525.1 of Nicotiana benthamiana. Taxonomy (NCBI): domain Eukaryota; kingdom Viridiplantae; phylum Streptophyta; class Magnoliopsida; order Solanales; family Solanaceae; genus Nicotiana; species Nicotiana benthamiana. The sequence goes on from CM067338.1 coordinate 99,932,333, forward strand.
TGATAAAAGAATATCAAATGCCATATATTTAATGTCAAATGACATTCACAAAATATGTTCAAGTTATCAAATATGATATTGGGTCTAGGGCATACCTACTATATCCCTAACAATCTCCCACTTGCACTAGAGCCAATCGCTCTTGTACTTCATTCCCAATTTCCACTTATGCGTGTCAAACTTCTTTGTGCCAAGCGCTTTAGTGAATGGGTCTGCATAATTTTCCTTTCCATCAATCTTTTGAATCTTGACGTCTCTATGTTCAATGATTTCTCTTATCAAGTGATACCTTCGCAGAACGTGTTTGGACTTTTGGTGTGATCTTGGTTCTTTTGCTTGAGCAATGACTCCAATATTGTCACACAACAATGGAACCGCACCTTCCATTGAAGGAACCACACCGTTCAATTAAGAACTTTTTCATCCATACAGCTTCCTTAGCAGCTTCACTAGCTGCTATATATTCTGCTTCAGTCACTGAATCAGCTACTGTTGCTTGTTTGGAACTTTTCCAACTCACTGCACCACCATTTAAGGTGAATACATAACCAAAAATAGATTTGCTATCATCCCTATCTGAAGAGAAACTTGCATCAGTATAACCATCAAGTTTCAACTCAAAATCTCCATAGATGAGGAACTGGTCTTTAGTCCTTCTTAAGTACTTAAGAATGGTCTTCACCACCTTTCAATGTTCCTCACCAGGGTTTGCCTGATATCGGCTAGTCACTCCAAGTGCATAAGCCACATCAGGACGTGTACATGTCATGGTATTCATGATAGCTCCCACTGCACTAGCGTATGGGATCCTATTCATGCGTTCTCTCTCTTCAGGTGTTTTAGGACAATCCTCCCTACTGAGAGAAATCCCAGTGCCTATCGGTAGATAGCCTCTTTTGGAATTATCCATGTTATACCTCTTTAAGATAGTATCAATGTACAAAGACTGGGAAAGTCCAAGCAGCTTTCTAGATCAATCTCTATAGATCTTTATCCTAATATATAAGTTGCTTCTCCCAAGTCTTTCATGGAAAACTGTTCAGATAGTCAAATCTTGGTATTTTGCAATGCCGGTACGTCATTTCATATGAGCAATATATCATCAGCATACAACACTAAAAATATAATTGTGCTCCCACTAACCTTTTTGTACACACAAGGTTCTTCTTCGCATCTAACAAAATTGAACTTTTTCAATTGTTTTGTTAAATCGAATATTCCAACTTCGAGAAGCTTGCTTTAATCCATAAATAGACCTTTGTAGCATACAAACTTTATTATGATCAGACGAAGATGTGAAACCTTCAGGTTGTGTCATGTACACATCCTCTTCTAGCTCACCATTAAGGAAAGCCGTTTTCACATCCATTTGCCATATTTCATAATCATAGTATGCTGCTATAGCAAGCAAAATCCGAATAGATTTGAGCATTGCCACGGGAGAGAAAGTCTCATCATAGTCGACTCCTTCTTTCTGACGATATCCCTTGGCAACAAGACGTGCTTTGTAGGTCTCCACTTTTCCGTCTACTCCAATCTTTTTCTTAAAAACCCATTTACAACCTATAGGTTTTATATCCTTTGAAGGTTCAACTAAAGTCCATACTTTTTTTTCCTTCATGGATTCCATTTCGTATTCTATGGCCGTTTGCCACTTCTCATAATCAGAACTTTGTATAGCCTCTTCATAGGTCTTAGGGTCATCATCATTATGATCATCCTCATTTGATAAATCATCTTGTACCAATAAATTTAATCTAGTTGGTACATGACGTTCTCGTGTAGACTTTCGAAGAGGTACTTGTACAACCTGTTCACCTTGTATTGGATTTCGTTGTTGCTCAATTTGGTTTGGAACTGGTTCAATAACCTGTTCTTGAACTTCATTTAGTTCTTGAACTTCAACCGTTGAAGATGGCAATTTCCTTGGCAACTTCAAAACATTCAATAAAGGTTCTTAAACTTGGGTCTCATGATCTTTATATTGTGTTGATTCATTAGGTTCTTGATCTTCATCAAGTTCTATTTCTCCATTATAATTTCCTTCCAAAAGAAATTCCCTTTCCAAAAGGGTTGCTCCTCTGGCCATAAACACTTTATGGTCAGAAGGGTGATAGAAATAATATCTCCTTGTTTCCTTGAGATACCCAATGAACCTACACTTATCAGATCTTGAGTCAAGTTTATCAGACTGTAGTCTCTTAACATAAGCTGGACAACCTCAAACTTTAATATGTTTAAGGTTGCGCTTACATCCTTTCCATATCTCATATGGTGTTGTAGAGACTGACTTATGGGGAACTTTATTAAGTAAGTATGTTGCTGCTTCCAAAGCATATCCTCATAAATTTATTGGAAGATCAGTGAACCCCATCATATATCTCACCATATCTAATAAGGTTATATTTCTCCTTTCAGACACACCATTGTGTTGTGGTGTTCCTGGAGGTGTCCACTGTGAGAGAATCTCATTCTCTTTGATATATTTAGTAAAATCTTCACTAAGATATTCTCCACCTCTATCAGACCTTAGTACTTTGATACTTTTACCAGTCTGCTTCTCAACTTCACTACGGAACCTTTTGAACATTTCAAAAGATTCAGACTTATGTTTCATAAGATACACAAATCCATATCTTGACATATCATCAGTGAAAGTGATGAAGTAAGAATATCCACCTCTAGCTTGAATTTTCATGGGCCCACAAACATCTGTATGAATTAGTCCCAATAATTCAGAAGCTCTTTCTCCACTTCCATTAAATGGAGATTTGGTCATTTTTCCTTTGAGACAAGATTCACAAGTTGGATATGATTCAAAATAATACTTGTTAAGGTACACTTCCTTGTACAACTTGTTAATTCTTTTCTCTCCAATATGATCAAGCCTACAATGCCAAAGGTATGTTTGATTTACATGATCATATCTTTTCCTCTTAAGACTTGAAACATGCATAATCGAATTAGCATTCACACTAGGTAAGATATAGACATCATGTTGGAAATAGCCATTCACATATAAATTATCACTATAATAAATAGAGCAAATACCATTGCATATATTAATGCGAAAATCACGTTTGTCTAACAAGCTGAAATTATGTTCGAAACAAATTTAAGAACATAATAACAATCATCCAACATAAGTACTTTGCCCGTAGGAATTATTAAAGAAATTGATCCTACAACTGCGGCCGCAACTTTTGCAACATTTCCAACTTGTAGATTAATTTCTTCTTTCTTCAACTTTCTACTTATCTTGAACCCTTGCAACATATTGCAAATGTTATAACCACTTCCAATATCTAATACCCACAGTGAAGAAAGTAGCTAAAGAAACCTTGAAAATATTTTTCATTAATGTCTCACCTTATTTCTTGTCCTTTGGAGTTGCAAGATACTCCTAGCAGTTTTTCTTCCAATTATTTATGATAAACCTTGTTGCCTTGAACATCATTCTCTGGAGGGATTATCTTTGCAAGCTTATCGATCACATCCATAAGCTTTTCATGCATGAGAACAATTCTCAAATTTCTATACCAGTCATCAAAGTTTGGTCATACCAATTTGTTGGACTCAAGTATTTCACACAGTGATATAACTGACATATTGAGAAATTTAAAATATAGAAAAGATAAAAAAAAAAAAAAGCAGTAATATAAGAACATATTTGCATATATCATAAAGACATGGACTTTTATCTAAATGATATTTCCACTAATTATTTTAAACTATTTACCCTCATTACAGTTTACGAAATCTTTATTTCTTTTAGTGGAGTAAAGGAATCCTTTAGCAATATGTATGAGCCCCTTGGTAATCAAGTCATTTCTCACATATATTTTAAAGGTAGGTACTCTTACCAATTGTATCCCCATACAATTTCTTTAAATAGCTCTATGTCAAATAGTCTCCTGGTAGTCAGGTCGTTCTTATTGGCATAGTTGAGTTCAACCATCATGATTGCAAAGAACTTATTAAATTTTATACTCCCCCGGGTAGTCCAGGTGTTTAGTGTAAAATTGAATAATTCTTTCAATCCATACATCTAATGCAATAAATAATTTTAACATATTCTCGAACTATAAGTCTCCTGGTAGTCAGGCCGCTCCTTATAAACAAGAAGTAAGTAAAATTAGTTACCTTGATGGATAGCTTTATAATAAAATATCTTATATTTTATTATTTAAGAACTCAAATTTTTAATAAGAGGGAATTGTCACAAAAACTATTTTTAATAACACGAAGATCGAATCTTTTATAGCATGTGAATTTAGTTCAATTGTCTACATGCTTAGCCCTAAATTAATTTACATCACATGTAATAAACAATTTAAAATTATGTAATGAGCAAGCACATGACATAAAACAAAATTCAACATCCCCTAACATATTTATCTTATATATCACATAAAAAGAATTCATGCTAGAATATTATTATTAATTAACATCTCATGAACTAATAACAATTAAATTAATAATAGAATCAAGTAACCTATTATAGATTCCCGTTGTATCTAATACAAAATTTAAAATTCAAGTTATGAACGATCTCAATAGTTACATGAATGCATATTTTATCCACAATAAAATAATATCAACATTCAAACGATTTGACTATTGTACAAGGTACATCTATTATAGTTTGAACTCTTCAGATATAATCTTAAAATATTTTATAAATAATTTTTAGACACAATAAACCACGGCTCTGATACCACTGAAGGATTGCTTAAGGTTGTTCGTAACACGCAGCGGAAGACAATAACAATCCTAGGTAGATTTTCTCATGTTTGAAATTTATTTACGTGTCAAAAAAAAGGTCGGATCAAAGACGTACCTGGTGAAGAGAGTCTCGTTTCAAAATTCTTCGATAGTGCGAAGACTCTATGCGTATCCACACCGAGACCGATCCTTGCTATTAACTCTTTGATTAATGAAACCCATGAACAAATTGAACGAATAATATTGTGTTGAAATTTTTCTCAAAAATCTCAACTCAAATTAGAAGAACAAGAAACACTTTTCTTGCAATTGTATTTTCTCTCTTGGCTTTGTATTGCACCCTCACTCTCACAAAGTAGGGTTTCTTCTCAAGAAAAATTAAAGACTAAAACCGAAAAAAAAAACTCTTGCAAATTTTCTCCATCACCCTTTATATAGCATCACCTATAAACACTTTTCCTATTTGGTTGAGATAATAATTTTCTTAGGGTAAAAGTTTATTCCAAAAATAAACTTATGGAAAAATTTTATGAAACTCCAAATTTCTTTCTCTGGAAAATTTTGTACGGAAATTCGAAATTTCCTTTTTCTGTTAAGGAACGAAACTTTTTTTTTTCTTCTTTACTTTTTCCTTTTTCCTTCTTTTTATAACGTGAGAATCTGACAATTTTTCTCTCTTCGAACTTTTAAGTCCAATTCCAAATTGGATTCAAATTTGATTTTTCTTTTTTTTTCTTTATTAATATAATATTTTCCTATTGAAAATATTAATCCCATTTCAAATAGGATAAAACTTCAATTAATAATCCAATTCAAAATTAGATATAGTAACAAGCTTTTATTAATATTACATTTTATATACATTTTATATATAAAATAATATTAATTGTATATATCACATATATTTCAACCAAGAGATATTATTTAATTTCTATTCCAAATAGAAACTTCAATTTATTCACAATATTAATTATAATCTTTGTGCTAGCAAAGAATATAATAATATTTCATTTGGACTAATAACTAAATTTATTTGACTAATTAAATTCTTTAATTTAGTTATCAAATAATAAGTTAATTAATCCTTTAGCAAAGATCAGAACACTCGTTAGTGTGCGACCCCATAGGTTCAATACTAAACCGGTAGTAAATTGATCATATCAATATACTAATCAAGGGTGGCGTCTAGCAACACTCCTTAACGACCGGATAGCATGAAGTATACAATTTACTCTCAAGAACCAGTAGAAGAATAATGTAGTAATTTCTTCTGTCCTTATAGCTCTGGATCACCCTAGGATATGGTTCAACTGTCAAATCCTAATAGATGATCAATTATGTGTTCACGTCAAATATAATCGACCATTGAATGACCTAAGAAACTCATTTTTTCTTTCATTCAATTGCCCTGGCCAAGGTCTTAGTTTGGTCGTTTATAATTCATGACAACATCGAGCTTAAACTCATTACCAAGAGTTGACAGATTCCGTCTTGATCAATCACTAATTCTACAAGTATTTAATCGTACCCAATATTCTTTCAACTATCGTCCTAGGGCCATAGGTGTCTAGTATCAAAGCACAATAAATAACTTGTCAATTACTATGACGATCTCAAGTCAAAGGAAACTGTTACATCACATTCTTCAAGGAAATATCCTATTGACAGTATATGGTAATTCTAACCATTAGGAATTATCCAATGAGTCGGTTCAATGATCATATCTATATATGCATCATCTATCTATGTGATTTAGTTAATGAGATCAACTAATCTTTATCCGATAAAGACGATCACATAAATATTGATCTAACCGGATTACTAATGTCCAAATTAATAATCCTACGATCAAGAACAAATTTAGATTAAATTGTAAGAGACTTTGCTATCATTATCATGATCTCTATCACGATGACAAATCTCAAAATTTAATCAAGGACCTTATCAAAATAATCAAACAATTGATAATAATGATAAAAGAATATCAAATGCCATATATTTAATGTCTAATGACATTCACAAAATATGTTCAAGTTATCAAATATGATATTAGGTCTAGGGCATACCTACTATATCCCTAACATGTAGCACTTGTCTTTGATATGCCTAGATTTCTTACAGTACTTGCAATATAACTCGCTCCTTCTACCTTCTTCCTTCCAAAGATCTGAACATCGAAATCATCATATTCACTCGCTTTTTACCCTTTCACTTCCTTATCTCTTTCTTTCATTGGAGTCGATGGATTGGCCACGCAGCTTTTTTTTATGTTCGCTAATGTTGAAATTTTATATTCTGCAAAGTATGAGATCTCAGTGGTATTCTAATAATAAACTTCTGACTTAAACATTCTACATGTGCGAGGTTTGATTCTAATAATACATTTCATATTTCTGTTTCTCTTTGTAAAGCCCATAATTTTTCACAGTAAACTTGGGCTAAGAACGAGCTTAGGAGAGTAAAAGATAAAAAGGGGATTGTAATTTCTGTATAATAGGAAGAAATTTGGTGGTTGTGGAGAAGACAGTCGGGTTTCTTCTTTTTTTTGTAATAAATTTTTCGTATGAATTCCCGGTCTTCACTTTTTTCTCTTTTAGTTATGTCTTAAAAGTTGTATAAAGTTGTAGTTTTGTGTAAAGATTATATATACACTCATATAAAGTTGTATATACTGTTAGAGATATAGTAGATATGCACTAGATCCAATATCATATTTGATAACTTGAACGTATTTTTGTGAATGTCACTTGATATAAAATATATGGCATTCGATATTCTTTTATCATTATTAATAATTGTTTGATTAATTTGATAAGGTCCTTGATTAAATTTTGAGATTTCTCATCGTGATAGAGATCATGATAATGAGAGCAAAGTCTTTTACAATTTAATCTAAATTTGTTCTTGATCGTAGGATTATTAATTTGGACATTAGTAATCCGGTTAGATCCATATTTATGTGATCGTCTTTATCGGATAAAGATTAGTTGATCTCATTAACTAAATCACATAGATAGATGATGCATATAGAGATATGATCATTGAACCGACTCATTGGATAATTCCTAATGGTTAGAATTACCATAAACTGTCAATAGGATATTTTCTTGAAAAATGTAATGTAACCGTTTCCTTTGACTTGAGATCGTCATAGTAATTGACAAGTTATTTATTGTGCTTTGATACTAGACACCTATGGCCCTAGGGAGATAGTTGAAAGGATATTGGGTACGATTAAATACTTGTAGAATTAGTGATTGATCAAGACGGAGTCTGTCAACTCTTGGTAATGAGTTTAAGCTCCATGTTGTCATGAATTATAAACGACCGAACTAAACCTTGGCCAGGGCAATTGAATGAAAGAAGAAATGAGTTTCTTAGGTCATTCAATGGTCGATTATATTTGACGTGAACACAAAGTTGATCGCCTATTAGGACTTGACAGTTGAACCATATCTTAGGGTGATCCAGAGCTACAAGGACAGAAGGAATTACTACATTATTCTTCTACAGGTTCTTGAGAGTAAATTGTATACTTCATGCTATCCGGTCGTTAAGGAGTGTTGCTAGACGCCACCGTTGATTAGAGTATTGATATGATTAATATACTACCGGTTTCGTATTGAACCTATGGGGTCGCACACTAACGAGTGTTCTGATCTTTGCTAAAGGATTAATTAACTTATTATTTGATAACTAAATTAAAGAATTTAATTAGTCAAATAAATTTAGTTATTAGTCCAAATGAAATATTATTATATTCTTTGCTAGCACAAAGATTATAATTAATATTGTGAATAAGGTGAAGTTTCTATTTGGAATAGAAATTAAATAATATCTCTTGGTTGAAATATATGTGATATATATAATTAAGATTGTTTTATATAATAGATGTATATAAAATGTAATATTAATAAAGACTTGTTAATAAATATAATTTTGAATTTGATTATTAATTGAAGTTTTATCCTATTTGGAATGGGATTAATATTTTCAATAGACAAATATTATATTAATATAAAAATTTACAAATTAGAATCCAATTTAGAATTGGACACAAAATTTGTAAAAATTTTCGTCACTCAACATACAAGGGAATGTGTATAAAATTTATTTTTAGAAAATAAAGCTTTTACTTCAAAAAAATAAAAAAGTGCTAAAAAGATTTTCGTCCAATTACAGAAAGAAAATTTTGAAATTTCCTTACAAATATTCCAAAGAAAGTATATTTGGAATTTCATACAAAATTTTCCATGAGTTTATTTTTAGAATAAATCTTTACCCTAGAAAAATAATTACCTCAACAAAATAGGAAAAAGGATTTGTAGGTGATACTATATAAAGGGTGATGGAGAAAATTTGTATGGTTCTTTTTCATTTTTTTAATTATTATTCTTGAGAAGAAAACTCACTTTGTTAAAGTGAGAGTGCAATACAAAGCCAAGAGAGAAAATACAATTACAAGAAAAGTATTTCTTGTTCTTCTAACTTGAGTTGAGATTTTTGAGAAAAATTTCAACACAATATTCTTCGTTCAATTTGTTCGCGGGTTTCATTGATCAAAGAGTTGATATCAAGGATCGGCCTCGGTGTAGATACGCATAATGTCTTCGCACTATCGAAGAACTTTGAAACGAGACTCTCTTCACCAGGTACGTCTTTGATCCGATCTTTGACACGTACATAAATTTTAAACATAAAAAAATCTGCCTAGGATTGTTATTGTCTTCCACTGCGTATTATGAACACCTATACGCAATCCTTCAGTGGTATCAGAGCCGTGGTTTATTGTGTCTAAAATTTATTTATCAAATATTTTAATATTATATTTGAAGAGTTCAAACTATAATAGATGTATCTTGTGCAATAGTCAAATCGTTTGAATGTTGATATTATTTTATTGTGGATAAAATATGCATTCATGTAACTATTGAGATCGTTCATAACTTGAATTTGAAATTTTGTATTAGATACAACGGGAATCTATAATAGGTTACATGATTCTATTATTAATTTAATTGTTATTAGTTCATGAGATGTCAATTAATAATAATATTCTAGCATGAATTCATTTTTTGTGATATATAAGATAAATATGTTAGGGGATGTTGAATTTTGTTTTATGTCATGTGCTTGCTCATTACATAATTTTGAATTATTTATTACATGTGATGTAAATTAATTTAGGGCTAAGCATGTAGACAATTGAACTAAATTCACATGCTATAAAAGATTCGATCTTCGTGTTATTAAAAATAGTTTTTGTGACAATTCCCTCTTATTAAAAATTTGAGTTCTTAAATAATAAAATATAAGATATTTTATTATAAAGCTATCCATCAAGGTAATTAATTTTACTTACTTCTTGTTTATAAGGAGCGGCCTGACTACCAAGAGACTTATAGTTCGAGAATATGTTAAAATTATTTATTGCATTAGATGTATGGATTGAAAGAATTATTCAATTTTGCACTAATCACCTGGACTACCCGGGGGAGTATAAAATTTAATAAGTTCTTTGCAATCATGATGGTTGAACTTAACTATGCCAATAGGAACGACCTGATTACCAGGGGACTATTTGACATAGAGCTATTTAAGGAAATTGTATGGGGATACAATTGGTAAGAGTACCTACCTTTAAAATATAAGTGAGAAACGACTTGATTACCAAGGGGCTCATATATATTGTTAAAGGATTCCTTTACTCCACTAAAAGAAATAAAGATTTCGTAAACTATAATGAGGGTAAATAGTTTAAAATAATTAGTGGAAATATCATTTAGATAAAAGTCCATGTTTTTATGATATATGCAAATATGTTCTTATATTACTGCTTTTTCTTTTCTATATTTTAGATTTCTCAATATGTCAGTTATATCATTGTGTGAAATACTTGAGACCAACAAATTGGTATGACCAAACTTTGATGACTGGTATAGAAATTTGAGAATTGTTCTCATGCATAAAAAGCTTATGGATGTGATCGATAAGCCTGCAAAGATAATCCCTCCAGAGAATGATGTTCAAGGCAACAAGGTTTATCATAAATAATTGGAAGAAAACTGCTAGGAGTATCTTGCAACTCTAAAGGACAAGAAACAAGACATTAATGAAAAATGTTTTCAAGGTTTCTTTAGCTACTACTCATTCACTGTGGGTATTAGATATTGGAAGTGGTTATAACATTTGCAATATGTTGCAAGGGTTCAAGATAAGTAGAAAGTTGAAGAAAGGAGAAATTAATCTACAAGTTGGAAATGTTGCAAAAGTTGCGGCCGTAGCTGTAGGATCAATTTCTTTAATAATACCTACGGGCAAAGTACTTATGTTGGATGATTGTTATTATGTTCCTAAATTTTTTTCGAACATAATTTCAGCTTATATGTTAGACAAACTTGGTTTTCGCATTAATATAGGCAATGATATTTGCTCTATTTATTATAGTGATAATTTATATGTGAATGGCTATCTCCAACATGATGTCTATGTCTTACCTAGTGTGAATGCTAATTCGATTATGCATGTTTCAAGTCTTAAGAGGAAAAGAGATGACCATGTAAATCAAACATACCTTTGGCATTGTAGGCTTGGTCCTATTGGAGAGAAAATAATTAACAAGTTGTACAAGGAAGGGTACCTTGACAAGTATGATTTTGAATCATATCCAACTTGTGAATCTTGTCTCAAAGGAAAAATGACCAAATCTCCATTTACTGGAAGTGGAGAAAGAGCTTCTGAATTATTGGGACTAATTCATACAGATGTTTGTGGGCCCATGAAAATTCAGGCTAGAGGTGGATATTCTTACTTTATCACCTTCACTGATGATATATCAAGATATGGATTTGTATATCTTATGGAACACAAGTCTGAATCTTTTGAAATGTTCAAAAGATTCCGTAGTGAAGTTGAGAAGCAGACTGGTAAAAGTATCAAAGTACTAAGGTCTGATCGAGGTGGAGAATATCTTAGTGAAGATTTTACTAAATATCTCAAAGAGAATGGGATTCTCTCACAGTGGACACCTCCAGGAACACCACAACACAATGGAGTGTCTGAATGGAGAAATAGAACCTTATTAGATATGGTGAGATCTATGATCGGGCTCACTGATCTTCCAATAAATTTATGGGGATATGCTTTGGAAGCAGCAACATAGTTCTTAATAAAGTTCCCACTAAGTCGGTCTCTACAACACCATATGAGATATGGAAAGGATGTAAGCCTAACCTTAAACATATTAAAGTTTGGGGTTGTCCAGCTTATGTTAAGAGACTACAGTCTGATTAACTTGACTCAAGATCTGATAAGTGTAGATTCATTGGGTATCCCAAGGAAACAAGGGGATATTATTTCTATCACCCTTCTGACCATAATGTGTTTGTGGCCAGAGGAGCAACCTTTTTGGAAAGAGAATTTCCTTTGGAAGGAAATTATAATGGAGAGATAGAACTTGATGAAGATCATGAAACTAATGAATCAACACAATATGAAGATCATGAGACCCAAGTTTAAGAACCTTTATTGAATGTTTTGAAGTTGCCAAGGAAATTGTCATCTTCAATAGTTGAAGTTCAAGAACTAAATGAAGTTCAAGAACAGGTTAATGAACCAGTTCCAAACCAAATTGAGCAACAACTAAATCCAATGCAAGGTGAACAGGTTGTACAAATACCTCTTCGAAGGTCTACACGAGAACGTCATATACCAACTAGATTAAATTTATTGGTACAAGATGATTTATCAAATGAGGTTGATCATAATGATGATGACCCTTAGACCTATGAAGAGGCTATACAAAGTTCTGATTATGAGAAGTGGCAAAAGGCCATGGAATCCGAAATGGAATCCATGAAGGAAAACAAAGTATGTACTTTAGTTGAACCTTCAAAGGATATAAATCCTATAGTTTGTAAATGGGTTTTTAAGAAAAAGATTGGAGCAGACGGAAAGGTTGAGACCTACAAAGCACGTCTTGTTGCCAAGGGATATCGTCAGAAAGAAGGAGTCGACTATGACGAGACTTTCTCTCCCGTGGCAATGCTCAAATCTATTCGGATTTTGCTTGCTATAGCAGCATACTATGATTATGAAATATGGCAAATGGATGTGAAAACAGCTTTCCTTAATGGTGAGCTAGAAGAGGATTTGTACATGACACAACCTAAAGGTTTCACATCTTCATCTGATCATAATAAAATTTGTAAGCTACAAAGATCTATTTATGGATTAAAGCAAGCTTCTCGAAGTTGGAATATTCGATTTAACAAAACAATTGAAAAGTTCAATTTTGTTAGATGCGAAGAAAAACCTTGTGTGTACAAAAATGTTAGTGGGAGCACAATTATATTTTTAGTGTTGTATGTTTGATGATATATTGCTCATAGGGAATGACGTACCGGCATTGCAAAATACCAAGATTTGGCTATCTAAACAATTTTCCATGAAAGACTTGGGAGAAGCAGCTTATATATTAGGAATAAAGATCTATAGAGATAGATCTAGGAAGCTGCTTGGACTTTCCCAGTCTTTGTACATTGATACTATCTTAAAGAGGTATAACATGAATAATTCCAAAAGAGGCTATCTACCGATAGGCTCTGGAATTTCTCTCAGTAGGGAGGATTGTCCTAAAACACCTGAAGAGAGAGAACGCATGAGTAGGATCCCATACGCTAGTGACGTGGGAGCTATCATGTATGCCATGACATGTACCGTCCTGATGTGGCTTATGCACTTGGAGTGACTAGCCGATATCAGGCAAATCCTGGTGAGGAACATTGGAAAGTGGTGAAGACCATTCTTAAGTACTTATGAGGGACTAAAGACCAGTTCCTCTTCTATAGAGATTCTGAGTTGAAATTTGAAGGTTATACTGATGCAAGTTTCTCTTCAGATAGGGATGATAGCAAATCTATTTTTGGTTATGTATTCATCTTAAATGGTGGTGCAGTGAGTTGGAAAAGTTCCAAACAAGCTACAGTAGCTGATTCAGTGACTGAAGCAGAATATATAGCAGCTAGTGAAACTGCTAAGGAAGCTGTATGGATGAAAAAGTTCTTAACTGAACTTGGTGTGGTTCCTTCAATGGAAGGTGCGGTTCCATTGTTGTGTTACAATACTGGAGCCATTGCTCAAGCAAAAGAACCAAGATCACACCAAAAGTCCAAACACGTTCTGCGAAGGTGTCACTTGATAAGAGAAATCATTGAACGTGGAGACGTCGAGATTCAAAAGGTTGATGGAAAGGAAAATACTGCAGACCCATTCACTAAAGCACTTGGAACAAAGGAGTTTGACAAGCACAAGTGGAAATTGGGGATGAAGTACAAGAGCGATTGGCTCTAGTGCAAGTGGGAGATTGTTAGGGATATAGATATGCCCTAGATCCAATATCATATTTGATAACTTGAACGTATTTTTGTGAATATCACTTGATATAAAATATATGGCATTCGATATTCTTTTATCATTATTATTAATTATTTGATTAATTTGATAAGGTCCTTGATTAAATTTTGAGATTTGTCATCGTGATAGAGATCATGATAATGAGAGCAAAGTCTTTTACAATTTAATCTAAATTTGTTCTTGATCGTAGGATTATTAATTTGGACATTAGTAATCCGGTTAGATCAATATTTATGTGATCGTCTTTATCGGATAAAGATTAGTTGATCTCATTAACTAAATCACATAGATAGATGATGCATATAGAGATATGATCATTGAACCGACTCATTGGATAATTCCTAATGGTTAGAATTACCATAAACTGTCAATAGGATATTTTCTTGAAGAATGTGATGTTACCGTTTCCTTTGACTTGAGATCGTCATAGTAATTGACAAGTTATTTATTGTGCTTTGATACTAGACACCTATGGCCCTAGGGCGATAGTTGAAAGGATATTGGGTACGATTAAATACTTGTAGAATTAGTGATTGATCAAGACGGAATCTGTCAACTCTTGGTAATGAGTTTAAGCTCCATGTTGTCATGAATTATAAACGACCAAACTAAGAACTTGGCCTGGGCAATTGAATGAAAGAAGAAATGAGTTTCTTAGGTCATTCAATGGTCGATTATATTTGACGTGAACACAAAGTTGATCGGCTATTAGGACTTGACAGTTGAACCATATCCTAGGGTGATCCAGAGCTATAAGGACAGAAAGAATTACTACATTATTCTTCTACTGGTTCTTGAGAGTAAATTGTATACTTTATGCTATCTGGTCGTTAAGGAGTGTTGCTAGACGCCACCCTTGATTAGTATATTGATATGATTAATTTACTACCGGTTTAGTATTGAACCTATGGGGTCGCACACTAACGAGTGTTCTGATCTTTGCTAAAGGATTAATTAACTTATTATTTGATAATTAAATTAAAGAATTTAATTAGTCAAATAAATTTAGTTATTAGTCCAAATGAAATATTATTATATTCTTTGCTAGCACAAAGATTATAATTAATATTGTGAATAAGGTGAAGTTTCTATTTGGAATAGAAATTAAATAATATCTCTTGGTTGAAATATATGTGATATATATAATTAATATTATTTTATATAATAGATGTATATAAAATATAATATTAATAAAGACTTGTTAATAAATCTAATTTTGAATTGGATTATTAATTGAAGTTTTATCCTATTTGGAATGGGATTAATATTTTCAGTAGGAAAATATTATGTTAATATAAAAGTTTACAAATTAGAATCCAATTTAGAATTGGACACAAAATTTGTAAAAATTTTCGTCACTCAATATACAAGGAAAAGTGTACAAAGTTTATTTTTAGAAAATAAAGCTTTTAATTCAAAAAATTTTAAAAAGTGCTAAAAAAAATTTCGTCCATTTACAGAAAGGAAATTTTGAAATTTCCTTACAAATATTCCAAAGAAAGTATATTTGGAATTTCATACAAAATTTTCCATGATTTTATTTTTGGAATAAATTTTTACCCTAGGAAAATAATTACCTCAACAAAATAGGAAAAGGGTTTGTAGGTGATACTATATAAAGGGTGATGGAGAAAATTTGTATGGTTCTTTTTCGTTTTTTTATTATTATTCTTGAGAAGAAAACTCACTTTGTGAAAGTGAGAGTGCAACACAAAGCCAAGAGAGAAAATACAATTACAAGAAAAGTGTTTCTTGTTCTTCTAACTTGAGTTGAGATTTTTGAGAAAAATTTCAACACAATATTCTTCGTTCAATTTGTTCGCGGGTTTCATTGATCAAAGAGTTGATATCAAGGATCGGTCTCGGTGTGGATACGCATAAAGTCTTCGCACTATCGAAGAACTTTGAAACGAGACTCTCTTCACCAGGTACGTCTTTGATCCGATCTTTGACACGTAAATAAATTTTAAACATAAATAAATCTACCTAGGATTGTTATTGTCTTCCGCTGCGTGTTATGAACACCTATACGCAATCCTTCATGTACATGGTACTTGTATATTAATTTTATATAGAAGTTGTAAAGACACTGATATGCAGTGTTAAAAACTATATATGCATTGTATACTAAGTTTGGCAGTGTGTCATTTGTGTATATTGAGTGTATCCGAGTGTGTTGTGTGTCTGAAATAAATCTTGTATACAATTTGATACGTCTTAAATTTTAATTTTTAAATTTAATTTTTCAAAATAAAAATATCTTAAATTATACAGATTAGGTGGCAAAACCGCAATCTTAAGAATTCAATAAAACTAAATCCAATAGATGCATATATGTGTTTGTGCATCTACTTTTCTCACTTAACCATGGTTCAATAATATATATTCTTACTTTATTAAATGTCACTGCTCAAAGTCCACCTACTCAAGATGGCACATAAACCAACCCGCTAGGTAAGTTAATTAATAATTATCTAATTTAAGGAGATTTATTAAGATAAAAAATAATAATACAACTATTATTATACAAGAAATGCTCCAACTAGTAGTACAAATCATGAGCTTCTAAGATTAGAATTTACAAAGCTGGTATGAAATAATACATCATCTGTTGAAAATGTACATAAATAGATTTTTATGAGCCTAAGGCTATCCTGAACAAGAGGTAACTACAACTGGAACACATGTACATCTTCAAATCCAACTCCTGTCAAACATACCAACATTAGCTTACAGCATCTACACGCAAGGTGCAGAATTATAGTATGAGTACAACCGATCTCATGTACTTAATAAGTTACAAACCTAACCTTTAAGTTGAAAGTAGTGACCAGCTGGAACAAAAGTCGGGTCTAACACCAATGGCCAACAGCAGTCTGTAACAACGTAAAGCAAGTAAATAAAGGAGTAACTTGCCTAAGTTGCCAAAAATATGAGTAAGTTCGAAAACAGTAATTTTTTCCAAAAATAAGATGTTTCTTTTTCTTTCCAAATAACCCGTGTAAAATGCATCATTATATCCATATACCAATATGTGTGAGAAGTCATGAATGATATGATGTCATACAACATGAGAAAAATACATATTTATGCATGTATATCATGTGTGCATGTCATTATATCTCAAAGATGAATTTATATACTCACACTCTTAGAATACTCAATCTCACTGGCTCACACTTTCTAGTCATAATGCTCAATCACTCGGTACTGTATATGGCAATTCTGGACTAGGGAAGATCCATCCCAGAATATATATATCAACTTATCATCAGTCACTCAGTACTGAGTAGGGCCAATCCAGCCCGTGGGGAAGATATCCCCAGGTATAAATGTTTCAGACAAGATCCATATCCAGGGAAGATCCATCCCTCAATATAAATGCTTCGGACAAGATCCACCCCTTAATATAAATGCTTCGAACAAGATCCATGTCCAGGAAAGAGTCATCCCTCAATATAAATCAACCACGCTCAATTGAGGTGTGTACATACTGCAGAGGGCTCCTTCAGCCCAAGCATTATCATAAATCAGTATAATCATTGCGGCGTGCAACCCGATCCCATAATATCACTCATAATTAGGCCTTTGGCCTCACTCAGTCATCAATCTTTCCAGTCTCTCTATCACGAGCTCACAATGTCATGAAATTAGCCCGAAAATGATGCTTTGATGTATCAATAAATAGCAATAAAGACTAAGATATAATGTGCATATGAATGCAAATGCGTTCTCAACACAGGCCTACGTGTTCCCGGCATAAGCCTCAAAAGCGTGATACACTCCGTTTAGAACATTATTATGTAATCTTTCGCAATATGGAATTGAACCTTAGACTCGGGTATGAGTTTTCCAAATGGGTGCAGATCCAGAGGTCGGATCCATAATGATCGAAATTTTAAGATTAGTAGTATGGATCTAGGTACGGATACATGTGCTTGCATTGGATTCGACTATATCTAAAAGTAGAGCTATAATAATATACCTAAATTATGAGATATTATGTGAAAAACTTGCATCTATAGCTTGTAGATTGTAAGTAGCCATCTAGAAATCTACAATAACTTTTGTTTTGAGAAATCAAAATGTCAAATCTTTTATCTAATATCTACGTAGTTTAAGGTCAAATTTTGATTAGATCCGCTACGTATTTCACACCTATACTTAGTGTCAGTATTATGTCGACACGAGAACTATACGAACACTGTTCCAACAACGTGAACGCGATGAAGAAAGGTCCTTCAGCCCAACTCTTAGCTCAACCCTATGCGAACACAATCCCTCATATGCAAACGTAAAGAAAACTTGCCCCAACATTATGCCAACAGGAGAGATACTTCGCGATCGCGAAGGACAAATGCTACTGCCATCAAAATACATCATACGGAGTTACTCATGTCCGTAAACTACTGAGCGAAGTGCAAATATTCAAAATGACCGATGAGGTTGTTACATTAAAACAGTGAACCATGGTAACTTGGTACGATTTGATATAAACACCTAGTGCCTCCAAGTCTTTTTTCCAACCAATGTGGATATTTTTTGTTCTCACAACCCCAAAAAAGAATAATTTTAATAGGACATATTCAAACAGTGAAAATCAAAGCTGGGAAATATTTGTGAACTGAAAGTTGGCATCCTAATATTGAAAAACTGTTACAAAACTTAGCTCAAAGTAATAAACAAAAAGATAGACAACAAAGTAGAGAGAAATAGAGAAGAGAATATATTTCTTCTATGTATCCAAGTATATTACAAAATGATTTCTCATCCTCTATTTATAGTACTACATAGAGGTATACTAAAAGAATTCCATAAATATGTCATTAAGCTTTTGAGATCATGGAGAAAGATCATGGGGGAGATCATGGAGGTGTGGGAGTTACAACCATAAGTATTGGAGTAGTGGGAGTTATGGAGATAATGGATAAAAGTAGTGGGTGTTATAGGAGTTATGGACATCCACCATATCTAATATTTTATAACACTCCCCCTTGGATGTCCAAAGGTAATGTGCCTCGTTAAAACCTTAACTAAAATAAAACCCAATGGGGAAAAAACATTCTAGAAAAGGAAAAAGAGTACACATATCTAACAAAATGCATTTTTGTTACCTCGTTAAAAACCTTGCAAGGAAAACCCAGTGGGACAAAACCTTGTAAGGGAAAAAGAGTGCAACGCGCATTAACTCCCCCTAAAAAGAGCATCAATTCACATCCTTGAGCCTTCGCATTCCAATCTTGTGTACCAGCTTCTTGAAGGTTGACGTTGGTAGAGATTTTGTGAACAAATCAGCCATATTATCACTTGAACGAATCTGTTGCACATTGATATCACCATTGAAGATCATGTGTGAAAAATAACTTTGGTGAAATATGCTTTGTTCTATCTCCTTTTATGAATCCTCCCTTCAATTGGGCTATGCATGATGCATTGTCTTCATACAAAATCGTGGGTAGTTTGTCACATTTCAAACCACATTTGTCTCGAATATGATGTATTATAGACCTCAACCACACACACTCTCGACTTGCTTCTGAATAGCGATTATCTCAGCATGATTAGATGAAGTAGCCACAATTGATTGCCTAGTCGATCGCCAAGATATGGCAGTACCTCCACAGATAAACACATAACCTGTTTGAGATCGAGCCTTGTGTGGGTCAGATAAATATCCAGCATCAGCATAACCAACAAGATCAGGACTGCAATTATTGCTATAAAATAAGCCTATATCGGTAGTCCCTTTTAGATACCGCAATATATGTTTGATTCCATTCCAATGTCTCCTTGTGGGAGCAGAGCTATATCTTGCTAAGACATTAACTGAAAAAGTTATGTCAGGCCTTGTAGTATTTGCAAGATACATTAGTGCGCCAATTGCACTAAGATATGGTACTTCAGGACCAAGTAGCTCTTCATTCTTTTCTTGCGGCCGGAATGGATCCTTATTCACATCAAATGATCGAACAACCATCGGAGTACTTAAAGGATATGCTCCATCCATGTAAAACCGTTTCAATACCTTTTCTATATAGGCAGATTGATGAACAAAAATTCCGTTTGCCAAATATTCAATTTGCAAACCAAGACATAATTTTGTCTTTCCGAGATCTTTCATCTCGAATTCCTTCTTTAAATAACCAATTGCCTTTTGGAGTTCTATGGGAGTTCCAATAAGGTTTATGTCATCGACATATACGGCAAGTACAACAAATTCCGATGTTGTTTTCTTTATAAAAACACATGGGCAAATGGCATCATTTATATGGCCTTCCTTTAATAAATACTCACTAAGACGATTATACCACATTCGTCCTGATTGCTTTAGACCATACAAAGATCTTTGCAATTTGATTGGAAACATTTCCCGGGACTTTGAATTATGCATGTCAAGCTTTTCAAGGACAGTCAAGCTTTTCAAGGACAGCAAAACTAATGAGATAACGGAAAGTTATAGCATCCATTACGGTTGAATATGTCTCTTCATAATCGACACCAGGCCTTTGAGAAAATCCTTGTGCAATAAGGCGTGCCTTATATCTTTGTACCTTGTTTTTCTCATTTCTCTTGCGTACAAAGACCCATCTATAGCCAACAGGCTTAACACCATTAGGTGTTTCAACTATATGCCCAAAAACTTCACGTTTTGCAAGTGAATTCAATTCTAATTGGATTGCTTCTTGCCATTTTGGCCAATCAAGTCTTTGTCGACATTCTCCAACAGATTGAGGTTCAAGATCCTCACTTTCTTGCATAATGCTAGATGCAACATTATATGCAAAGACATAATCAACCACTATATCCACTCGATTAAAATTTGTCTCAATATCGATTGGATTTATTGATACTTCCTTATTTTCCTGAGTCTCGGGCTCAATGGATTCTTCATGAATCTCAGAATTTATTAAATCGTGAATTTCCTCATGAGATTCTTTCGTAGTGTCATTTTGATTATTTGCTTTCCTTTTTCTAGGATTTCGATCTTTGGAACCTAATGGCCTGCCACGTTTTAGGCGTGCTTTCGACTCATTGGATATGACACTAGAAGATTGTCCAATAGGGACATCAATACGGATTGCAACATTCTCTGCGGGGATGTGAGATTTTGTTATCCTTTTCAAGTCCGTGAATGCGTCAGGCATTTGATTTGCTATTCTTTGCAAATGGATAATATTTTGCACCTCTTTTTCACAAATAGAGGTATATGGATCAAGATGAGATAATGATGGATTTTTCTACAAAATTTCCCGTTTGGTTTCACCAACTTCTCCCCCTAATTTTGGGAAAAGTGTCTCATCGAATCGACAGTCTGCAAATTGTGCAGTGAACAAATCCCCTGTCAATGTTTCGAGGTAGCGAATAATGGAGGGCGATTCAAACCCAACATATATTCCTAACCTTCTTTGTGGACCCATTTTGGTGCGGTATGGCGGTGCTACAGGCACATATACTGCGCATCCAAAAATTCTTAAATGGGATATATTAGGTTCATGACCCAAAACTAATTGCAACAGGGAATATTTGTGATAATTCGTCGGTCTGAGACGAACTAGCATTGCTGCATGCAAAATGGCGTGACCCCAAACCGAAGTGGGCAGCCTCGTTTTCATGAGTAATGGTCTTGCAATCAACTGCAGACGTTTAATTAAAGATTCTGCAAGACCATTTTGAGTGTGAACATGAGCTACAGGATGTTCTACTTTTATCCCAATTGATAAGAAATAATCATTAAATGCTTGGGATGAAAACTCAGCAGCATTATCTAGTCTAATAGACTTAATTGGATTATCAGGAAATTGTGCTCGTAATCGAATTATTTGTGCCATTAATTTTGCAAACGCAAGGTTGCGTGATGACAATAGGCACACATGAGACCATCTAGAGGATGCGTCTGTTAAGACCATAAAATATCTAAAGGACCCACTAGGTGGGTGAATAGGTCCACAAATATCCCCTTGTATACGTTCCAAAAACGTAGGTGACTCAGTTCCAACCTTTGTTGGTGATGGTCTAATAATTAACTTGCCTTGATAACAAGAATTGCAAGAAAATTCATTATTTAAAAGAATCTTTAAATTCTTTAACGGATGCCCATATGAGTTTTCTATAATCCGTCTCATCATAATTGATCCAGGATGTCCCAATCGATCATGCCAAAGTACAAAAGTATTGGAATCAGTAACCTTTTGGTTTACTGTGGAATGTGCCTCAATTGGACTAATTTTTGTCCAATACAGGCCACAAGATAAAGATGAGAACTTCTCAATAACCCTCTTTTGGCCAGAGACATTCTTTGTAATGATGAGATATTCAAGATTATTCTCATCTATTGTCTCAATATGATATCCATTTTGACGGATATCTTTAAAACTCAACAAGTTCCTCTTGGACTTGGAAGAGAACATTGCATTCTCTATGATAAATATTGTCCCTTTAGGCAGAGTTATAGTTGCTCTTCCGGAGCCTTCAATC
Source organism: Nicotiana benthamiana (assembly GCA_034376525.1). Lineage (NCBI taxonomy): Eukaryota > Viridiplantae > Streptophyta > Magnoliopsida > Solanales > Solanaceae > Nicotiana > Nicotiana benthamiana. Next base: position 99,954,947 of record CM067338.1, read on the forward strand.
AATTTACTACTACCAGAAATTGTAGTAACATCTGCCTTACACATACTTAAATGAGAGAAATATTTCTTCTCTTTGAATATCGTATGTGTGGTACATGAATCAATTAAACAAATATTTTTACAATTGGACGTTGATCCAAGTTTGCTTTGTGAGATATCCATATTTGCTTCCCATGGTTTGACATACAAAAGAAATATACGAAAAATATTAGTATTTTTTTTATAGATAGAGAATAAACAAATTTAAGTCTATGATTCAACATAATAGTTTCAGTGCGGTCATTATGAAAAAAAAATATTTTTTATCATAGTTATTCTCCTTTTAATACTCTTGTATCCGTTGCTTAATAATTAAACAATATTTTCAAAATCTGCTGAGGTTAGTCGATTAACCAAATAGATAATCGACTAACCTGTTTCAACGTTTAAAAAAAACTAGTCGATGAACAGGCAACGGACATAAGGTTAATCGATTAACTAAAGTGATAATCGATTAACTTAGGCAACGGTCATTAGGTTAGTCGATTAACTAAATCGGATAGTCGACTAACATGCCTTGCGGAAAAGGTCCAGTTTAATAGAATATATTGGTTAATCGATTATCTGTTATGTTAATCGATTAACTTACTGAAAAATCATTACAAATAAAGCATAAGATGAATGTGTATCTAAAGTTATATAAAATTTGAACCATATCACAATAATAGATAACTTATGTAAACTATGATAATTGTTTATTCATTAACTACTACGAATAAGTAAAAATAAAAATATCAAACTGCTCAATCTTCTTTAACCATGGATCCATCACCGATCAAGTGATCTATTTTTCCCTCAGGGTGCTCAAAGAAGTCTGCCACATCCAAGTGGGTGATGTCAAAATTATTGTCAGAGACAAAATTGGTTTCAGGGCCTTTACTCTTTAGAGATGCTTGATAAAGCTCAACCAAATGTCTTGGTACACATTTCTCATGAGCAGGTCATTGTTTCGCTCAGCCATAAGGAGAAGAGAAATCAGCTCAGAGTACTTTTTGAAACCTTTCTCTCTGTACTGTTGTTGCAGAACCATATTGGAGGCATGAAACGTTGTAAACGTTTTTTCAAGCATATCATAATCAGTTATAGTATCTCCACAGAGTTTCAATTTAGAAGTAATTCTAAACATTGCAGAATTATATTCAGAAACAGACTTAAAGTCTTGGAGCCTCAGATGAGCCCAATCATATTGTGCTTGTGGCAGAGTGACCAACTTTAAGTTGTCATATCTCTCCTTTAAGCCATTCCACAAGATAAGTGGATCTTTGACTGTGAGATATTCAATTTTCAAACCTTCATCAAGGTGATGGCGCAAGAAAATCAAGGCCTTAGCACAGTCTTGGGTGGATGCATTATTTCTGTCTTTAATGGCGTCTCCAAGACCCATTGCATCCAAATGGATTTCAGCATCCAACACCAATGTCATGTAGTTCTTGCCCGAAATTTCAAGGGCAACAAACTTTCTTTTCGTAATGTCAGACATAGTTAAAACAAAATTAGGAGGAGAAAAAATACCTTAATTTTCTCAAAGAGATTCTTGAGATAGTAGAGCTTCGTGCTGATAACGTGTTACAAAACTTAGCTCAAAGTAATAAACAAAAAGATAGACAACAAAGTAGAGAGAAATAGAGAAGAGAATATATTTCTTCTATGTATCCAAGTATATTACAAAATGATTTCTCATCCTCTATTTATAGTACTACATAGATGTATATTAAAAGAATTCCATAAATATGTCATTAAGCTTTTGAGATCATGGAGGAAGATCATGGGGGAGATCATGGAGGTGTGGGAGTTACAACCATAAGTATTGGAGTAGTGGGAGTTATGGAGATAATGGATAAAAGTAGTGGGTGTTATATGAGTTATGGACATCCACCATAGTCTGATATTTTATAACAAAAACAGAATTCAATGGACAAATAGAACAAATGACCAATGCTAAATGAAAAGATGATAACTTTAATACACTGACAGTTAAATAGTTATTAAATTAAATTCAGTGAAAAATACAACGAAAAAGGCATGTTTATTTAGTGCAAGTTATAAAACCATATAATCTATTTCTATGAATCACAGCAACATAATTGGTAAGGGGTGGAATACATTGCCCTGAGCTAAATCCTATTCTTTTGCAAAATTCATCACAATCTGGAAAATCCTCGCATTTTCCTTGGCACTCAGGCGCAGCTTTATGATCACCTGTTGCCACAAGCGCTTTGACCAAAAAGAATTAAAATTAAATTAAAAGAGGAATTCAAATTAGGAAAAAATAAACAGATATATATTAAATATGGGACAAAGTAATTTGATTTACAAAATGCTTCTTATGGGGATACTTTTATTGTTATGAAACAAATGTTAATCAAATAAAAAATGGAAAAAAATTAAATTGATAGTTACACACCAAATGAGAGAAGCAAGAGAATGAGTATAATAGTACTCTTTATAATTTTCTTAGCCACAGAAGAAAGAACCCCGACCTCCATTTCTAAATTAGCTGTTTATGAGGGACTTAGAGGTACAAATGATATATAGTGTTGGAGGATAGTTTAGGCAATTTATTTTGGTAGTATATTTAATATATATTACGTTTTTCTTTGGTTAAAATAGTCCTTTAAGTATAACACATGAATTAAGTTGATTCGTAAAATGTTACTTTTTACAAATATAATCCTTCAAATATGCAAAAGTTGAGCACTTTTAGTAGTGTAACCAAGTTAAGAAACTTAACGATTTGCCCTCACATGATCCTCACAGGACTAACCCAATTTCAGTGGCTATATATTCCTAGGCTACGAAGGACTAAAATGTTACATTCCTTTATAAAAAAAATATTTTGGTGCATAAAGTATCCCGTATTAATGTATGGTTTGAAAAAGAACTGTATCTCAAGGTGTGTGATGTAGACAAATCTACTCTAATACAAGCATTAGCGGATGATTCCATAGCTAGAATCCATAACATATATGTTATACAAATATAACTTTATCGTTGCTTAAAACATTACATTTGTGTACGGGTAAAATCAGAGGCAAAGTTTCCCCTGATTCCCTAATAAGTAAACAAGAGGGAAGCACGGTTCAACACAACTAAAAGCAAGGACGAAGGACTCCTTGTATCGAAACTCGCAAGGAGTGAACGATGTATCTATGACCGGTCACGGCAAAATATATACCTATATCTATATTATATTAAAAGCATGAAGGCTCTTAGCGAAGACAAGAGGGGTTGCTCTGATGGTAAGCCCCATTTCCAACCGAGAGGTTGTGAGTTCGAGTCTCCCCAAGAGTAAGGCGGGAAGTTCTTGGAGGGAAGGATGCCGGGGGTCTATTTGGAAACAGCCTCTCTACCCAAGGGTAAGGGTAAGGTCTGCGTACACACTACCCTCCTCAGACCCTACTAAGTGAAATTATAGTGGGTTGTTATTGTTGTTATTGTTAGCAAAATATCATTTATCTTTTTTACCCTTATAAGTTAGACTTTATATTGAACTAAATTATAATTTAAGTTACATTCCTAATATTTTGAAACTATCATTTAATTATTTACCTAATAATCAGGATTTCGAAACCAACTAAATTTGGTGTCTTTAATCCTTCCTAATTTGAATTGTGTCATAACATATTTGTAAAAAATAAAAATAATAATAACACATAAAAATCAATTATTGTTATAAAGTGGTTAACAGTTAACGCCACGGTGACCTCTTTTTAGTCTTAGGAGTCCTTTTGTTTGTTATTGAATTTTAGCGATACTTCCTTAGATTATTTTAGGTAAAATTTGAAGCACTTTTGAATTCCTTATTAAGGTTTAGAACTGGAACACTTTGAAATCCTTTCAGGTTTAGGAGATTCGAAAATTTCATTAATTCTTTACGTTTGAAAAGTCTCATTTTTCTCCATTATTGATCGTGATAAGAATGGACATTGGGCCTAACTCAACCCCAACAGTTAGCTTATGAGGTGAGAATTGTCCAAGCCATATAAGGAGACCAAGGACCCCAATCCCACTGATGTGGGACAATTCAACAGATCGGCTACAATACTTATAAATATGTGATGAGCTTTTCTCCTTAATTTGTTTTATATAAGTAGTTTCTTTTATGGATAAGAGATTAATTCCTTTTCTATTACTTATTAGGGAGAGTAAAATGAGTTATTCAGATTTGTGGCGGAAGAAAGAAGATTGGGAATAAGAGAAAACACAGTGGAAGAAAAAACAAATTTCTATACACAAAATTTGGATTGTTAAACTTGCAACAAGTACAACTTTGGAGAGAATCAGATTTGAGCAATTATCAAGTTTGTCTTGCTATCTATAATTTTGTATTCTCCTGCTTTTACTTAATTTCTTTTTTGTTTTTTATTTTTGCATGGGAGAAGAATCTTTCTTATAATTTTCATGTAAGTAGAATGTATTTATGTGAATAACATAAAAATAGAATACTCCTTTGTTTGTCGCATTCAAACTACCAATATAAGTCTAAGTAAGAAGCAATAACTAATGTCCATTTTTCCTTATTCTTACCAATAAATTTATTATAATTGGTTGTAAAATTAAAATCAATTAGTTTTATATAATTTAATTATCTTAGTAAAAATAATAAGAAAAAATAGAGAGACAGACTTTCTTGTGAAAAATCTATGTTTGATTGTTCGGGTATACAAAATATATTATTCTTCAATCAAACATTACTTCTATAAAATTTATGTACGAAAAATTAAATCCACATTCTAATAATTACAATAATTAGATATAAAAATTTTATTATCCGCAATTATTTTACTTTTGACTCAATATCAAAATTTTAGAAATACTTTTGAAATGATACATAGTATAATAATAGTTAAGTAATTTTTTAATTTTTATATTTATAAATATGAAATATACGCGCAAAGCGTGTACCTTAAGTATATATATATATATATATATATATATATATATATATATATAAGACCAAGTAAAGTTTTGAGACCACGGAAAAAGAAGGAAAATTTGCTCGTGACAAGTAAGGGGCCGTAATATTTGCCCTCTACTGAATATTACAGCGTGGATCCCGCTTGATAGCAACTGCAGATTTATTTAAATTTGTATTAGGAGTAAAGTTTACTTATATATAAAAGGAGGAATTATTTTTATCGAGGACACTGTTGACACACATATCAAAGCAATAAATTTTTATTTTTGTCTTCTGCCTATTATTCAATGTGTTCTTTTGGTATTTCTCTTCTTTGATCGTAAATGCTCGCATCGAGGGTTCGATCGAGGTCGATTTTCATTGTTCAACTTAAGGCCATGCTTGATTGTTACATTGCGAATGGTTTGATTATTCATTCTCTGTTTAATTTAATTATTTGATGTTTTTAAATCATTCGTATTAAATTAAATCATTCATCCTTTAAACAACAAACAAATTTAATTATTGCTCATTTTTAAGGGTAAACAATTTGCCGCTCACCCTGAGGCCAGGAAAATAGTGGTGATTTGATATGAATCTCCATAACACATCAGATTTTACACTTTTTCTTTGAAGTTTTGATTCCAGGTTAGTCCAAGGATGTCAAGTTCTCAGTCTGCCCACTTGAACATTAACGTTGAGTCATGCCAGTACGGCTATAAAAATAATGTGATACCTAGCAATGATGTGCCCCATGTTGCTCCCAATAGTGTCACAGTCGCCGACCCGGCCAATGCTAATCACAAATTTCCATCAACATCAATCTACCAACAAACCCAAAAATAGCTTTTGTGAGGCACCCAACTATCGACTCGAGAGGCACCCGAAGGTGAGGGTGATGGGGTGAGCTTGCGGCTGATTTTTGAAATGTTGCAGGCTTAAAAGCAGCAATAACGCAGATATAGAACCTGAGTCACGCCCCAAACATAGTCGAACCCAAGCGGGACAGGGAAAATACTCAAAGGGGTGAATACGTTGCCATGAAACGTGGTGAATTCGAGCCTGGGAAATTTTGAGGTGATGAAGAAGCTTGAAGCGTTTACAAGAGGGGTGGAGTCTGGCAAGAAAAAGCTAGTGGTCACCGACAAAAAGGTGGAAACCTATAACTCTAGGGTCGATCAGATCCCGGAAGTACTACCGTTGCAGACTCCATAAAAGTTCATTCAAAAGATTCCCCCCCCCCCCCCCGAGCGTAACAGCAAAGTCGATCTCGAAGAGGTTTCGAATGCCCGACATTCCCAAGTATAATGGGATCATGGATCTAAATGAGCATGTAAACTCCTAAACATGCACAATCAAGGGAATGCCCTGGAAGACGGCGAGATTGAGTCAATGTTGCTGAAAAAATTTGGGAAAAACTTGTAAGGGAGCAATGATATGGTATCACAACTTACCTCCAAATTCTATTGACTCATTTGCTATACTTGCAGATGCTTTCGCAAAAGGCCCATGTCGGCGCCACAAGGTCGAGATGAGGAAGTCAGACATTTTCAAGGTCAAGCAGAGGGACAACTATGGAACAGATAGATCTGCTCGGATCGCGAATGATTGGGTTGTTTAGGCATTTGCTCAAGGGCTCAACCCCCAAAGTTTCATGGCTTCTCAGTGATTAAAGCAAAACTTGGTGGAGTACCCAGCTGTCACCTGGGCCGACATCCCTAACAGGTGTCAATCAAAAATTAGAGTCGAGGATAACCAACTCGGGACCTCTTCGTGGTCTGTTTATCCTAACAGGGCCAATGACAGGTCTAAGAGAATCATCTATCAGGAGCCAAGGCTGGTCCGATATCGATATCAATCGTACGACGCGAATGCGAATCGGAGGGGAAATACATATGGGTGCCACCCGATAAGAAGAGAAATGATCAAGGACCGAGCAGTCGGGGCCTGAAGAGCAAGGGAGGGTTTGACAGGTCACTCGGGAGTAGGGATGCATCGAGATTATCATAGTATAGACACTACAAGTATTGTGTTGGCCATAGGACGCATCAAAGAGACCAAGGCCAAGGCCTCCACAGTCTGATCTCCCTTAGAGAGATCATAGCTTGGTATATTTCCAGGTTAATTTCACACAATAATCGAGTATAGATTACAAAAATCTTACCTCAAAACGATTCCCCTTGAATTCCTCTTTAATCTCCACCTAGAAGCTCTCAAACTGATCAACCATGGAGGAAAAATGACCTAAAACCGTGGATGAAATAAAATTATAACATTTTGCCCAGTATTGTTCCTTCTTCATCGTGATCGCAGCTTTAGCCTCGCAATTGCGAAGAACCAATCCTCGAAGGCCCTAATAATACACTATGTGAACGCAAAAATCTCTATGCGAACCCGATGCATCCATATTCATACTTACGTGAATGCGTTCCAGTACATGCAAATGCGAAGAACAATAACTACTGGACCCCAGATCCTTATACACGAATGTGATCAAGCTTATGCGAACGCGACGCATAAGCTTCTAACCTTCCGCGAGCGCGGACCCATAGACGTGAACGCGAAGAGCAATTCACCTGCCTCTTAATTTCCTCCTACGCAATTGCACTGGATCCTACACGATCGCAAAGGCATAAAACCTCCAACAGAAACTTCAGAAAATCTGCAATTTCAAATTACCAAAAATTGTCTGATTGACCATCCGAAACTCACCCGTGGCCCTCGGGACCTCAATCAAAAGAACCAACATATCCTAAAATCTCATTCAAACTTGTTTCAATCATCCAAACACCTCAAATAACATCAAATCACCCAAAACTCATCGAATTCAAGCCTAAGTTTCAAAAAACTTCCGAAATACGCTTTCAATCAAAAACACGACCAAACGACATCCGAATGACCTCAAACTTTACACACACATCCCAAATGACATAATGAAGCTACTGCAACTCTTGGAATTTTATTCCGACCCTCGAATCAAAATCCCATCTATCAACCGGAATTCGCCTAAATACTAATTTCGCCAATTCAATTCTAATTCTACAACGGACATCCAAAATAAATTTCGGTCACGCTCGTAAGTCAAAAGTCATCCAATGAAGCTAATCAAATCATGAAAAATTCGATGTGATCTCATATACGAATAAGTCAACTCTTTGTCGAATCTTTCAAATTAAAAGCTTTCAGCTGAGACTGTTCTTTCAAATTCATTCTAAATTTTCCTGAAAACCAAAACAAACAATGTACATCAGACATAATATATTACACGGGTCAAGTCATGCCCGAGAACTGGCGATCAAAGTGCAAAAGCTCAAAACAACCTATCGGGTCGTTATAATAGGTTGCGAGGCAGATATTGTACTAGGCCGCCAAGTTCATCTGAACAAGCATTTTCGGCACGAAACTTAAATTTATGTGTAAAAATCATGTAATAGATTTGAATTCATAACGAAAACAATGAATTTAATAATAAAAAACTTAAAAGTTGAATTTGTAGAACTTAAATTTTAAATTCATCGCGACTTGACCTTTTTAAGAATGGAGGAATTTTACCTATCCCACCACAATTATATATGATAGTAAAGCCAAGTATACTTACTATACCAGGATACGGTTAGAAGTTCATTAATTGATGGTTCGAAGATCGGTCAACAAAAATATTTAACTGTTCAAATTTTTGTAAGTTCACTGCAATCTTTTGCACCATCTAGCTGGTCTCCTACACATTCAAAGTCAGAGAAAAAGTTTAGCTTTCAGTTTCGTTTGTTTCCCTTTAATGGGCTTGACAAATGTGGTAGCTTCTTCTGAGATTCCCTATACCCAATAGATTCATTCCAATTTTCATTGTGAATTTCTAGTTTCTTTTCACAACATCTCAAGAATAATATACTTACCAGTGTTTTCATAGTATGGTCTTCTGATCCATAAAATAGGAGGTATTTAGAGAATATTAGTTACATGGCCCAAGGAACTTACATTTGCAAGCTCATAGGATTTATTTTGATAATCTGAATAGTTGTTTTAAAATAAAGGAGGATAGAGTCGGACTTAGTATTTCTAGTATATGGATGCACTATTTTAACAAAGGGGAAAAAGATATATTTAATCAGAATATATATCTCTATTTCTCTCGGTAAATAATATAACTTTCAACCAATTGCATCATTCAACCTTCTTAGAGCGTAGGTGCCAACAGTTTATACATATTATACTAATTTTAAAAATATGTACATAAAATCTAATTTTGCGGAAAGCATGCCCCATAATCACCCTATAAATTCGCCCCCCAAGGAGGGTAATAAATTGTATTGTATTGCATGAAAAGGAATACTCGCAAGAATGGAAATTGTAAGTGTAGTCCTATCGGCTATATTCATACAGTTAGTTCTCCGATTTTTGAGAGCCTAACGCAAATTTTGCCAAGGATATAATAATAATGATCAGATGTCTAATAAGAATAGGAAAACCTTATTTACTTCCTAAAATTATGAAATATCGTCTTGATATCCAAATAGGAGAAAATATTATGCATAGTATCTTCGCAACCGTTTTTGGAAAAGATAATTTTATATTTCTCACAGTTAATTTTGTGACCAAAGAGATGGCAGAAATAGTAGAGACAATTGAGGATAGTGTCGCACGATTTTTGAATTGATTACTTCAGATTAAAATCTTTTGCCTTGAATTTATAAAATTAATCATCATAAACTTGGGTTATTGCAATATCTCACGTAATTTTAACACGTTAATTAGAAATATATGGTTGGTCATGTCACCTAATTACGATGCAACAAGTGTTAAGCAAAGAGCATGTAAGAATTGCATGCATGGCCCCTGAATGGCTTGAATAGCGTGAGAGACATAAAAACATATACTGTTTGAAATTTGTTGTTTATTGAGTTGACATTAAAACGTTAAATAGTCTCTTCTTTTTATCTACCTAACACTGCAATACAGAAAGAATGCCACTCTCGAGATTGTTAGGGCTGCGTTTAATACCATGCATTTACTCTATTTGCCCCTTTCTTCAATTCTCACAACTGTCCTCTCCCTTCTTTCCCTCCTTTAAAAACCCATGTTCATCACCATTTGTTTCCTTACCACACTGCAGCAGAAGTAAAACTTATCCCTTTTTGTGTGTGTGTGTGTGTGTGAGAGAGAGAGAGAGAGAGGGAGAGGTAAGAGTAGAAAAAATGGCAAGTTGGTACGTAATGTTTGTGTTTGCACTTGTACTTGTCCATGCAACAGCAAGAAATATTCCTGAAGTGTCCAAACCAAACGAGCCTCATACTCAGGTTTCTGTTTTATTTTATTTTGTTAACAAGGGATAATGTTACTTCTGTATATATTATAGATTTAACTTATGTATGCTGATTTAACCTGTTATAAGAAAGTGTGAAATCGTAACATTATGGACGAGACACTATAATTATCTTTTCACTTTATCAGTGACATGATAGTATAATTTTTTTTATAACTATTAAGGCACAAAAGTTAAACTCATATGAAATATTATATGTATATTATAGTGTAGCATCATTCATATACTATTGTTCCTAACAAAAGTGGTTTCTACTTTAGGTTCAGACTCAGGGTCTAACTGTAAACACTGAGGTTATAAGTATAGCTCCAACCCCTAGTGAAGGACTTGATGACCAAAAGAATTTCATGACATTTGGTGGCGTTGGTGGCTGGGCAGGAGTTGGTGGCTATGCTGGTGTATTGCCAACTCTTGGTGGAATTAGCGGTGGCATGGGCGTCGGCGGTGGAATAGGCGGTGTTAGTGGAATTGGAGGGCTCGGTGGCATTGGCGGAGGGGCTGGCAGCGTTGGTGGTGCCGGAGGACTTGGTGGTGTTGGTGGTCTAGGTATTGGTGGTGGAGTTGGTGGTCTTGGTGGCATTGGTGGTATCAAACCCTAGAAACTTTTTGTTGCATGCATGTCCAATTTCCCTATATTTGTGTCAAGTGTACGTTTAGTGTTTTGAAGTTTCCAACTATTAGTTGTATTTTATTTCCCAGTTCCCTGTGTTATCTAGTGTTGTTGCTAAATTAGGATTTGGATGTACTATGTTTAGGTTTTATTAGGTTCAATTTCCAAGGCACTGGAATTGTTGGTTATGTCTTGTTTTTCTAATTTATCATCTTTGTTTCTTGCTGGAAAATATGGCTTCCTTTATTTCTACTCAAAGTACGTGGATGGGGTCATAGTCTTTTCTACTTGAAAATATGCGTGTTCGTAATACAATTATGGAAATGTTGGGAGGATACAAATATAAAAAAGAAACAAAGAGCAAGATTATTCTAGATACGATGCATCACAGTCTCACGGATAAATCATAGTAAATGATAAGCTTTGGTCGAAATGAAGGAAATCACAGTATCTCCATCGAACAAGTCAAAGGCTATACAAACATTTGCACTAGGAGATTGACTAGAAAAATCTTCTACAGATACGAATAGAGTAACTCAATATTTTAAAATTTAAATTCAAATATTTTAAAATTATATGAAAATAATTAGACGTTGTAATTATTCTCTTGTCAATATAATAAAAAATACATTGTAAAATATTATTCAAAGTTCACATAGGTTAGAATCCCGTGAGAAGCGAAAAATATCACATAAATTGGAACAAAACAAATATATGAAATGCCATTTCAAACCATACACTTAAATTTTTTTCTCTACGATCCATAAAATTAAAATGATCTAATGGTGTTGTATTGGGAAAAATTGAGTTTACATATTAAAGATGATGTGTCATGACACGTAAGTTAGTCAAACAGCCAAAAAATTAAAGTTAGTCATGAGACACGAGCAACAACGGGTGCGAGTAAAGGTAGCCAAGAGGTACGGGCAACTACCCAAGTGATATAAGGCCCGCATCTATTCAAGACCGTACTTATTTAAAGTATTTAAAACTCAAGAAGAATTAGGGAGATGAATCTGATAGCCTATGAAAGGCCAAATACCGTATTTAATGCATATTAAATACAAAAAACATAAGAGAATAGTTATTTAATGCAATGATTGTGTAACATTTCATTTAATGTCATTAATTGCTCATAATAGCCTAATTATGATAGAGGTAAGGCACGTATCTCCTAATTCACTATAAAAAGGAGAATACTGAACACTTGTAGTACACAAATTATCATTGAGATATACTCTAGTTTATTTGCTCTTTAATCATATTACTCTCAAAAGTTTCTCTCTATATTCTCTTTCGATTATCAGTAACCCGTGTTCTTCTAAATTTCTAACTTTGACTAAAAACCTATTTTTTGATTAAATAAATTGGTTCCGTTACCGAAAATCTGATATTCAATTATCTCTCGTTGATTTTCTGTGTTGAATCAACTATGTCAAACAATAACGACAACACTCAAGAAAACCAAAACAATCAACAAAATCAGGTGATAATCAAGTTCTAATTCTGCAAGATTCACTGCGTCAATCTCGTGAGGGCACTCCTGATGGGTCTCACGCAGAAGAACGTGGTCAATTTGAGAATGAAGAGGCTACGAATGATGCCTTACAAAAACTTATTGCCTCACAAGTCAATAAAGCTCTTCGAGCTTTTGTTAGCCAGTTACCTGCTGCTCCACCCACACCTACTCCAAACAACAATACTTTGGAGAATTCCCGCTCCGAATTAGTTAATTCAGACAGTGGTGGAACCCCTAACGAAACACGGGAGGGAGATCCAGGTAATCCAATTAATTTTGATTTACAAAATCTTGTAGTGACCTTGCAGAAACAACTTAGGGAGCAGAATGAGCGCATAAAATAAATACCCAGAGTACCATCTGTGATCAAAGGAGTATATATAGATAAATATTCTCAACAACCATGGAAGCCAAGTGTTGCTCCTCTCCCAAATCTGAAGAAATTTAAGATGCCTGGCATTTCAAAGTATCATGGTACATCAGACCCACGACACCACGTTACTGCATTCACAACGGGTGTCAAAGGCAACGATTTGACTAAGCAAGAGATTGAATCAGTCCTGATAAAAAATTTTGGTGAAACACTCACTAAAGGGGCACTAATATGATATTCGCTTTTACTTGAAAATTCTATAAATTCTTTTGCTGAGCTTGCAGAATTATTTATCAAAGCGCATTCGAGAGCTCAAAAAGTTGAAAAAAGAATGGAAGACATCTTGAAAATCAAGCGGGGAGATTACGAGTTGCCTAGAGAATTCGTGGATAGATTCCAACAAGAAAGGATGACATTACTACCAGTACCTGACAATTGTGCTGCCATAGCCTTTACCAGCAATTTGAATGAGAAAAGTTCAGAAGCCACGAGACGACTCAAGGAAAGCCTCCGAGAATTTCCCGCAATAACGTGGAATAATGTCTGCAACAGATACAGTATAAAAATGAGAATTGATGAAGATATTTTACGACATAAAACAGAAGAAAAAGTAAGCTCACAACGTGCGGAAAATGAAAAAAGATCTGATAAAAATAGGTACGAGCCATATATGGGACCCGCAGGAAGAGACTTACCACCAAAACGAGACAATCAAGAGGTACGATCACAGGTCAAGGAATAAAGAATCAGGCTCGACTTCAAGATTTGGAAACGATCGAAACATACGTGGATCACAAGATGATTACAGAAAGGAAAGGTTTAGTGGTTATAATTTCAATGTGAGCACTTCAGAACTCGTAGATGTTATAAGAAGCATGGGAGATAAGGTACGATGGCCCAAAGAGAAGAGATCGAATCCAAATAGACGAAACCCTAATCATTGGTGTGAATTTCACAACAACCACGGGCATAAAACCATAGATTGTAGATTTCTGCATGGTGAGGTCGATCATTTTTTAAAGAAAAGGTATCTCACTGAGCTATTTAGTGAGAAAGGCAAACAAGCGTATATGAAGAACATACAGGAGACTTTGAAACTACCCTCGCCCAAAAGAACCGTTAATGTTATAAGTGGAGGCGAGGATATCAATGGCGTTTCATATACCACGGATGATAAAACTTCCAAGATATCAATCACTCATGGAAAACGATTGCGACATGTGCTAGAAGAAAAAAAATATTACATTCAACAATACAGATGTTGAGGGTCTCCTCACTCCGCATAACAACGCCTTGGTAAAATCTTTACATGTATTTGACACTAACGTAAAACGAGTTTTGATTGATCCAGGCAGTTCTGTGAATATTGTTTTGTTGGGGGTGTTACGTGAGATGCAAGCTGAAGATAAATTAATCCCAAAAGCACATACTTTGTCGGGGTTTGATAATTCTAGTGTTGTAACAAAAGGAGAAGCGGTCCTAAATACGTTTGCAGAAGGTGATATGAAGGATACCAAATTTTAAGACGTGGATATGGAAATGGCTTATAATATGATTCTTGGGAGGCCATGGATGTTGTTCCATCAACGTTACATCAAGTCATAAAATTTCCATCACCCTGGGGATATGTCAAATCAAAGGCGATCAACAAACTTCAAGAAGCATCAATTCCGTGGCAAATTCAATTGATAAAGTTGAAGACAAATAGCAATTACAGAATTTATTTGGGGAGGACACGGTGTCAGCCTCAACTAAACAAGAGCAAATAGATATGGATTCAAGACCTGATACCATTCAAGAACCGGAGGAGAACGAGAACATCAAAACAACCGTTGAAGAGTTAGAAGAAGTGGTGTTATTTAAACACTGCCCGAGAGGAAACTGTACATAGGAGCCAATCTCAGTCAGGAGGTAAAATGTAAGTTAATTGAATTTTTGAAAGCTAACGCAGATTGCTTTGCTTGGTCCCATTATGATATGAAAGGGATACCACCGGAGGTTATGACTCACAAGCTAAACAAATATCCATCATACCCTCCAGTGAAGCAAAAGAAAAGAAAGCAAGGAACTTTCAAAAATAAGGTGATTCAAGAAGAAGTTGAAATTGCTCAAAATTGGTTCGATTTGTAAGGTAAAATATCCTGACTGATTAGCTAAAACAGTTGTGGTACCTAAGAATACGTCAAGTGGCGTGTCTGCTTAGATTACACAAATCTTGATAAGGCCTGTCCCAAAGATTCTTTCCCTTTACCGCATATAGATCAGTTAATTGATGCTACTGCAGGGCATGAGCTATTAAGTTTCTTAGACGCATACTCAGGTTACAATCAAATCAAAATGGATTTAGAATATGGGGAAAAAACTTCTTTCATAACAGACAGGGGTACTTATTGTTATAAGGTAATGCTCTTTGGTCTTAAGAATGCAGGTGCGACTTGTCAAAGGTTAGTTACTCAAATGTTTCAAGAACATTTAGGTAATACCATGGAGGTTTAGATATGTTATTTAAGACTCAACATTCATAAGATCGTATATTGCATCTATCCAAAATGTTTAAAATTTTGCAAAAATACAATATGAAGTTGAATCCAGAAAAATGTGCATTTGGTGTAGCATCAGGTAAGTTTTTGGGCTTTCTTGTTTCCAACCGGGGTATTGAAGTAAATCCTGCACAGATTAAAGCCATTGAAGATATTCCTGATATATTTTCACATTCGAGCCCTCTAAATCATAAGTCAATATCCGGTTGACTTTTCCAAACTAAGCCTTCCTTAAAGAGACTAAGTGTCTCATTTCCTACCAAAACCAATCTAAATCAACTCGATTGCCCCAAACACCGATAATGAAGCGTAAGGAAATAAAAAATGGGGGAAACGGAGCGGTAACTCATGGGATGACGGGTCCCCAACTTAAACAAATGCTCGTCCTCGAGCGTACCCAAAGTTGTTTTAGAAGCCAACCAATAACTGAATAACTTTACCATGCATATATCCGGGGGTGATCCCCCGTCACCCTATCTCACATAGGTCCGATTACACATTCTCACAGGAAGTTCATAATCCTATCTAGCCCATAAACCTTAGAACCACATTTCCATTTCTAAATCGTACACAAGTCCTGAACCTCCCATCTATATTCAGAATAAGTCTGAACCAACTGTAATAACCCATGCATGCAACCTCAGGTGCAATTACTTGTTATTCCACATAACTCAAACACATGTAGCGATAACTCCCATTAACATCTGCTGCACACAAGGCCTGAATACCGGTAGAAAACCTCTTAACAACTAAAGTTTCCTTCCAATACTTTTACATATACTGCCACTGATAACTAAACACGCAGTAAGCCATCACCATTTCTCATATCAACCATTCATGAAATCATTTCTCCTTTGGCAATTACTACATCAAATTTCTGAGTCGAAGCTCGATTTTATCCCTCCAACATTAGGACATTGAATCTTCTCGTACTCATTAAAGATCCAAACGATCTCATCTAATCAACACACTACTCTGGTGACATTACATATTAATACAGGACTATGCCACAACTCGCTCAATACGCGCACCAATAAGCAACAATCTGAACATACTCAATTCATGAAAATGAATCAAATGAAAGAGTTGTACTTCAAGCTCTCCAGTACCACCACAACACAAGACAGAGAACCAGTCTCCCATCATAGAGACAGAACACACGAATCTAACTTGCAATATCATACATCCGCATAACTTTGCCCCAATGCATGACCTCATCCAGTTCAAATCGCTTAGGTAATCAGTCACCCCGTACATAATCAAAAGTCTCAGATGATGCCATAAGGTGCCGATAGGCTACCTATTAAAACGCGGTACAGAAAGGAAGATGAACTATGGAAGGAACTACCTAACGCACGCAATAATACGTGCTCTCCTTAGAAAAAAATAGGAAGCAAGGCATATAAAAATAGCATATTGGAAACTATGCTCAATATCACACTATTGTGGCCCGCAACCTGATCCAAATAACACACTCATGGCGGCATGCCACCTGATCCACACATAAGACTCACCTAAATAGGTGTACACTGAGCTAAATTTCTCATTAATACAAAATACCGAATTTCGGCCACAAGCATGCTAAGTGCATTATGTCGTCCCTGAGGGGACATATAGCGCCATAACTACCAAAACTCAAGCTCAACTAAGGTGCGATATACAATCTGAATCTGGAGAGCCATTTTGCTCATAACATCATTACTCACACGGCGCAGTGTATCACTGCATAAAATATCTGACAACGAAATAACACCATGACTCCTCCTCCATAAGGAGCGCATTACTAAAATGAACCTGTTTGGCCTGACATAGAGCCCATATTCACATTTGAATCCATCCACCAACCTTAAGTCGATTCTGATCGCACTGAACTAGGTTAATTACCTTTCAAAGGTCCCTAACAACTCATCTTCCGCTTGTAACACATAAGAACATCCATCATAGTCGGAGAAATCATCCGTAGTCCACAACTCAATAGACTGAGTGCTCTCCGAGCATATTTTCTCATTTCAACGCTATTATTACAACCTTCATACTTGCTCCAAGTCTTCTATCAATCAAGTGAGTAACTGACGTACTTACACAATCTTCATGTGGGACACCTTCCCACAACCTACCATTATGAATTACTGGGTCGTATCTCCAAACCACCGACCGCACTAACACTAAAAAGCGATCAAGAATCGCTAACCAGGGTGCAACGCCTTTTCAGAAAACACCGTTCTCAGGTGACGCTAAAGACAATACCGATTTACCTTAAACGTCGAGACTTCTTCCCTGCTCATCCGAGCTCGTGACATCCTTGTCCATGCCTAGTTGTTACCTCTATCTTCAGTTCAAATTCCCAACCACTCATTACACCCAACATGCCAACATATGATAGAACACGCTCTTCATCACAACTTCGGAACCATTATTAGATTAACACTTCATCATATAAAACTTTCCACTTAACTCACTTCAGGAGAACTATAGCAACACACAGGTGAATTCTTATAACCGCAAAATATGCAAATCTCTAAATAGTGGTCCAACCCACCATGACCCTTTCGGGATCTATCTACACATAACAGGCCTATACAATGGAATACTCTTGAGTAACATCAATTACGATGGACGACAGACCTCACCCGTACCGCCACAAATCACACGCGTAACTTGATCATGCTGAAGGAATTGATCTCTACCACCAATATGCCAACAAATATATGGCTAACCAATCCATCTTCTTTCGATTTACCCTGATTGCCCTAGGAATAATAGTAATTGCATTCAACATATAACACCATCCATCCACACTCATCCGGAGTGACTTTGAATCACGAGACCATGCTGTCTCATTTCCCACAAACCATTTCGTACCTTCCAACTGCTACCTCGCAAGTTGAACCATCATAGAACATTTTACAAATTCTGAACCATTACCCACACCTTCCTGATAGTGCTATATAGAAGCCCATAATTGATATAGAAAACTTACACATATTGACCTCTCCCAATAGAGACTCAGTTCTAATCACATATACAAATTCATGATACCCAATTTTCATATGTAGAATCTCAAACACATTAGTACCATTCTCAAGAGTAATTTACTCTACTTAAGTGCATTTAGCATGATCCAATGAACAGAACCACCCGTGCCTCGTCACAATACAAGAAAGCATCTTCCTACTCTATGCACCGAACACTCTTCACCAACAATAGCTTAAGACATCATGTGATTATCACAGATCTACAAAGCACCATACCACCTTCACTCGAGCTACCCTTGGCTCAATTTCTGCAACCAGAACTGATTCGCCAACATGTCTTAAATCGAAACCAACATAGCACATAACCGTGCAATCAGATAATCAATAGCAACCTCCCTAACTTGGCTCGAAGCCATAGATCAAAATGCACAATAACTCATAACGCATATACTCTATTGCTGCCTTAATACCATAGTGAGATTAAACTCAATCCTTCATAGGCTTGTGAAAACACCAATCATCTAAGAATTTTTTTTAACTTTTCTGCAAATCTCGCATTCACTCACCCAACAGTTAAGCTCACTTTCTAGGTGATCAACTCTAGGTTTCAATACATTTTCTTCACTTGAAAATGAGATCTCATAACATACACATAAGGATCACACTACTTTAGAACACTCCGCATGAGATAACCCACCTGTTTCGCCTCAATATACCATTTATGTATACCTTCCACCGTCATACACATTACAGAGTCACTTAGTCTTCCTGAGTGTGAACTCATATCGCAACACGCAACTTACTTCACTCCCAACTAGGAGTCTTGAAAAGATTCTTCACACGCCCATAACTCAGGGCTACACATCCAATCACAATGGAGATCATACACTTAATAGTTCATGTATCATCCAGCAGACCTTCCTCGTCACTTCCAAGTCATATAGATACCTCTCGCAGTACTAACATACTCATCACATAGCTACCCAACCGTCATTCCCGCGAATAGGGACAATATCAAATGTATAAGTTCAAAAACACAGCTCACGTAATCAGCACCTTGGTGCTCAAGCCATAGGCAAAAATCCCGCTCAAGTTCTCCAGACTTTCCCAACATAAATTCACAGAGATTACATCTCGCCCCTCGATCAGGGAATCACAAACCATTAAGGAACATCTGATACTGAGCGCTTGTTCGGGCATACGAATACATAGAAGAAATTTCAAGAGTTACATTTCAAGCTGAATCAAGGACGCACGATAAGAATTCCAAGAATGTGAAGCTTTTTTCAAAAGGTTCTGCAGCCTCCCGAGGATACGTTACAGACGTCTCTGTACTGATCCGCGAAACTCTACTAAACCTGCTCATGACTCGTGGGACCTAGTGACCTAGGCTCTGATACCAACTTATCACGACCCAACTCCATACTGGTCGTGATGGCACCTCTCGTGAAGACAAGGCCAACCAACTAACCTAACTCGTCTTTTTTAAAAATATTTTAAACATAAGTAAACATCTTAAAGATGACTTAATAATATTAATTAGTGAAAATACAACCCAGCACAACCCTAATCAGGTTGTCACAAGTCACGATCATCTATCAGAATGTAAATCCAATACAAGGTCTAAAATATACAAAACTGGAATAATGAACAAAAGAGAGAAAAATGGTGTTGTGAACGCCGACAGTCGCCTCCTTAACTTATATAACTCCGCCTTTGATCGGTCAAAACTCGCTACCGGGTGAATAGATACCTGCATCTGCACACGAGGTGTAGGAGTAAAGTGAGTACTCCAACTCAGTGAGTAATAAAGGTAAATAATAACTGAGTGGTAAGAAAACACGTATGGCAAAATCAGCATGCTATATAGAAGTAGTGTAAACCTTTTTAGAAAATCAATAAAGCTATGGAAATCTTTAGTGAAACAACTTACCTCAGTTTAAAACCTCTTTTTAAAAATGACCTTTTTCAGCGGTTACGCAAACGAATGCAAAACAAATAGTGAAGATAAGCACAGAATTTCCGTCCCGCAGGCATAACCCTTAGTTATCAAGGAATGCTAAAGTATTAGATCTATATTACAAGAAGTAGCACAACGCAACAGATAATAGCAGACAAATAAGATAATGCAAACATATCAAATAGTACTGGCACCGCTACGGCGTGCAGCCCGCTCCACATATCGCTGCGGCATGCAGCCCGCTACATTTATCATCGACGGCGCTCACTGGGGGTGTGCAGACTCCGTGAAGGCCCCTTACGGCCCAAGCACAATAATAAGCCATCTCGTGGCATCAACTAGGCCCTCGGCCTCATATCAATATCAGCATGACACTGCTGCGGCGTGCAACCTGATTCAAAAGTAATCACAATATAGGCACTCGGCCTTACTCAGTCAACAAAATCACATAAGCCACTCGTGCAATAATAAACATGATGCTCAGCCCAAAATATTATTTAGAATATCATTTCAAGTGTTAAAGCAGAGTAAACTTGACTGAGTTTTTTTAAAACAATGAAGAATACATGACTAAGATCAAGAATAGAACTAAAACAGTGAGTAAATATCAACAATAACACCGAAGGGTCCAAATAGTTTGCACGAAGCCCAAATACGGCAATAAGCCCAAATTATGATGATAACAAGTAAATTTCAGTCAAATACATAGTATATTTATCTACCGGGACGGACCAATTCACAATCCTCAATGGTGCTCTACCCCACGCTCGTTATCTGGCGTGCAAGTCACCTCAATGTAGCACTACGATGTGCAATTACAGGGTTTCAAACCCTCAAAATATCATTTACAATCATTACTCACCTCGAACCAACGGAATCTCTAACTCGCGACACCTTTTCCCCTCAGATCGGCCTCCACATGCGTCAAATATATCTAAAACTAAAACGAATATGCCACAATAGGTTAAGAGGACAATAATCAATCGAAAACATTCGAAAAACATCACAAATTCCAAAATTGGCAAAACCCGAGCCCCGGGCCCACTTCTCGAAAATCAAAAAAATTTACACCAATGGGTTCCTTATCTCGCCACGAGTCTATACATATAAAGATTACCAAAATCGGAATCCAAATGACCCCACAAATCTCTTTTTTTATTCTCTTAAGGTTTAAGCCCTAAACCACCATTTTTGCCATTACTTACTTGAGTTTTCAGCTCTAATCCATGTATTTACACCATAAAATCATATTTTAAGACCAAGAATCCATACCTGATCGAAACCCCTTGGAACATCTCTTCAAAATCGCCCACAATCCTCCAAGTCCAAGTTAAAAATATGAAACCCTTCAAAAATTCACGAAGATGAACTTAAATATATCTGCCCAGGCAAAACCGCATCTGCGGTCAAACCTCACTTCTGCGCTCAAACCTCGTTTTTGCGGTCAACATTCCGCTTCTGCGAAAATTCTCTAAAAGTCCAAAATCACTTTTGCGGTCGAAATACCGCATCTGCGGCTCTGCAGATATGGTACCCAATCCGCACTTGCGATCCTAGGCCTCCCCTTGACCTTCCGTATCTACGATGCCTTTTGTGCTTCTGCGAGACCGCCTCTGCGGTTCCCTTTTCGCAGGTGCAGAAATACCAGCAATAGCAATTCTCTACAATGACAAAAGTCCAATTCCTTCCCGTAAACCATCCGAAATCACCCCGAGGCCCCCGGGACCTCAACTAAGAGCACCATCGCATCCTAAAACATCATTTAAACTTGTTCCAATCATCAAAACACATCAAACAATGCTAAAACCATCAAATTACATCGGATTCAAGCCTAAGTTCTACTAAAACTTCCGAAATACGCATTCAATCAAAAACCAAACCAAATTACCTCCGAATGTTCTGAAATTTTACACATACATCCCAAATCACCTAACAAAGCTACAACAACTCTCAAAATTCCATTCCGACCCTCTGATCAAAATCTCACCTATCAACCGAAATTCGCCAAAATACTAACTTCTCCAATTCAAGCCTATTTCTACATCGGACCTCCAAAATCACTTTCGATCACACTCCTAAGCCACAAATCATCCTATGAGGCTAATCAAACTATCGGAAATCACATTCGAGCCCTCTAACTCATAAGATAACATCCGGTTGACTTTTCTAAACTAAGCCTTCCTTAATGAGACTAAGTGTCACCTTCCTTAAAGAGACTAACTCTCAGAATTCTATTCCGACCCTCTGATCAAAATCTCACCTATCAACCGGAATTCGCCAAAATACTAACTTCGCCAATTCAAGCCTATTTCTACACCAGAACTCCAAAATCACTTTCGATCACACTCCTAAGCCACAAATCATCCCTCGAAGGTAATCGAACTATCGAAAATCACATCCGAGTCCTCTAACTCATAATATAACATCCGGTTAACTTTTCCAAACTAAGCCTTCCTTAAAGAGACTAAGTGTCTCATTTCCTACCAAAACCAATCCAAATCAACTCGATCACCCCAAACACCGATAATGAAGCATAAGGAAATAGAAAATGGGGAAAATGAAGCGGTAACTCATGAGACGACGGGTCATGTCGTCACAGGATGCCACTTGGCACATGCAACACAATATCTCAACTACTACAATACTATCCCAAAATCTGAAAACTCACGGGAACACAAGCTAACAGAATATAATACACAACTCTAACTCCAGAATGTCTAAAACAACAGTACAAAGGAAAGTTAACTGCGAAATCTAGAATAAGATAGAGATTCCTGGTCTGCAGACGCGGCAAATGTACCTCGAGGTCTCTGCTAGATCTCTCCCCTCAAGGATAATACACCCGGATGGAGGTACCTGGATCTACACATGAAAAACATTCGCAGAAGGGGCATGAGTACACCATAGCGGTACTCAATAAGTGCCAAGCCTAACCTCGGTCGGGTAGTGACGAGAAAGGTCAGGGCCCTATTGAGAATAAACATAATAATAAATCTTGCAACTATGAAATAAACAGGAATAATGAGTACAACTATGAAGTAAGACAGCTTATACAGGGCAAATAACACAGATAAAATAAGGTAATACAGAGTAATAGCTCAATACCAGTACCAACAACGAGGATCTCCAGGATACCATCCTGTAGTCCATTTCATGAACTGTCCAAGGACCTCCCGGGATACCATCTCGTCGTCCATCATATGTGTATATCTGAAGGATCTCTCGGGATACCGTCCCGTAGTCCAACTATCAATGCACATGGATCTACCAGAATCCCGATCCGTAGTCCCAAATGCAAATACCCAGTAGTTCCATATAACTGTGCAAGGAGGATCTATCAGGAGTCGAACTTGCAGTCCCAAAGTAAATATGCAGGGAGGATCTATCGGGAATCGAACATGCAGTCCCAAAGTAAATATGCAAGGGGACCTATCGAGAATCGAACCCGCAATCCCAAAGTAAATATGTAGGGGGATCTATGGGGAATCAAACCCGTAGTCCAAAAACAAATATGCAGGGGGGATCTACCGGGAATCTAACCCATAGTCCCAAAATAAATATGCAGAGGGGATCTACCGGGAATCTAACCCGTAGTCTCAAAATAAATGCATAGGGGGATCTACTATAAATCTAACCCGTAGTGCCAATGTAAACAAACAAGGGGGAGGGAGCTATCAGAATCCCACATTCGTAGTCCCAATGTAAATACGCAGCCACAACAAGAAGATATTCAGCAATGAAGTTTAAAAAAAAACAAGGCAACAGGTAGTTCTAGCGTAACATGCTTCACGTAGTGCAAACAAAGCAACATAAGCAAATAGGCAATTTAGATCAACGAAGCATGCTTTTCTAAACTAACACATGCTATAATTGCAAATAAAATAAAGCAGGTAAGAAACAAAACTCAATCTAAATATTTAAGTAAAACCGGATTTTCAATAATTAGCTCAAGTACGCACTCGCCACCTCACGTACAAGGCATTCAATTACCAAATATCATATCCTAAGGGAAAAGTCTCCCGCACAAGGTTAGACAAGCCACGTACCTCGAACCGGTCCAAAATTAACTCGAAATCACACGTTTGCCACGAGAACCCCACTCCAAATGGCTCAAATCTATTCAATTCAATTACATATCGTAAATAACATCTCAAGAAGCTGATTCTACTATTTACTTCAAAGCTAAGATGCAAAATTAGGTAAAATGACCAAAATGCCACTCATCCAACGTCTCGGAATCTGATGAATTAACATTTTTAAAACCCTCGTACTCTCACCGAGTCTACCCATATATAAATCTCTCAAATCGGAGGTCAAACGGCCATTCAAAACTCAAAAATTTGGTCTATGAAGTTTTATCAAATTTTCCTCTAAAATCCAAAATTAAAAGGAGGATTCACGATTAGATTAGTGGGTTATGAGCAAAAAGGAGTCTAGAATCGTTACCCAGTCGTTTCCCTTGAAAATCCCTCGAAGTCTCTCCCAAATCCGAGCTCCCAAGCTTGAAGTTTGGTAAAAATGGCTAACCCTCAAATTTTGAAATGTTTATAACTATCCAGGTATTTAATGCATCATGAACGCGGAGGAAGTCACGCGTTCACGAAGAAGAAAAGTGAAGGCTGGCAAAAATTCTCTTTGCGAACGCGAGGAACAGTATGTGAATGCGAAGTCCTAGGCTGACAAAGCTATGCGAACGCGATGAATAAAATGGGTTCAGCCCTCAGATCTTGAACTATGCGAACGCGATGGTTGGTATGCGAACGCGAAGGAGGAAATGGCAGAGCTTCGCGAACGTGGGGGAACTGAACGCAAACATGAAGAATAATTTGGTCCTCCTCCAAAATTACTCTACACAAACACGTGGAGGATTACTTGATCGCGAAGAGGAAAAAGGGGTCTGCAACAGCTGAAGGATTTCTGCAATTTTACACAACTCCAAATTGCTCCGTTGAGCATCCGAAACACACCCGAGGCCCTCGAGAGTTCAAC
Source organism: Nicotiana benthamiana (assembly GCA_034376525.1). Taxonomy (NCBI): domain Eukaryota; kingdom Viridiplantae; phylum Streptophyta; class Magnoliopsida; order Solanales; family Solanaceae; genus Nicotiana; species Nicotiana benthamiana. The sequence continues at coordinate 99,980,168 of CM067338.1, forward strand.
CAAACCTACGTACATATCCCATAATATTATTCAACCTTGCACCAACGCTTAAACCACCTAAAACAACGTTGGAAACTCGAATTAATCAACGATTTAAGCCTAAGAACTTCATTTTCTCTCAAAACACGCTTTTGATAAAAAAAACCTAACCAAACCACGTCTGAATGACCTGCAATTTTACACACACATCCCAAATATCATGACGGATCTACTGCAACTTTCAAAATTCTATTTCGACCCTCGGATCAAAATCACACTGTCAGACCGAAAACTTTAAAAATTTAAACTTCGGCATTTCAAGCCTAAATAGCTACGGACCTCCAAAACACATTCCGAACACGCTCCAAATGCTAAAATGACCTAACGAAGCTAAAGAAACTACCGGATTTCGATTTCGAGGCCATTTTAACACTGTTTTGACTACGAGTAACTTTCCAACACTTAAACTCTCATTTAGGGGCTAAGTGTCCCAAAACTCTCAGAAACTCAAAACCAAACATCCCGGCAATTCAATTTTCTTTTTTGTTCTTGTAGAAATAGACTTGGGAAAAACAGTTAATAGGGGATCGGGACATTAATTATTAAGACGATCAGTCGAGTCATTACAAATTAGCTTGTAACTTAATAATTACATTAGCTTATGACTTATTTAACTTATTAAAATTGATTTCATTATTAGTTAATGCTAAAAGATGAATTACATTAAAAATATTACATATACACACGCGCGCACATACTAATTAAGTAGAAATATATTAGTAGTATTCTTAGTTGTCACACTAAGCAGGAGTGTATTAGAAATATAGCAGTAAAAAATATTAGCGATCGATTAGCCTATAAATTGATAAAATAGAAAGTAGATGTGTATTAGTAATATTGTTTAGTAATAGTAATGATTGCTTAGATTATGTATTTATAATTACACTAATTAAGTAGAAGTATATTAATATTATTCTTAAGAACTAATATTGATTGAGTAGCATATATATATTTAGAATTACACTAAGTAGAAGTATATTAGTAATATTAGTAATATTAGTAAGAAATGGTAGCGATTGATTAGTTTATAAATTGATAATCACAAAAAGTAGTTGCGTATTAATGGTATCCTTAACTAATATTAATGATTGAATAGTATATATATTAATAATTACACTAAATAATAGTGTGTTAGCTGTAATTAATTTATGGATTGGCAATTAAACTAAGTAAAAGTATATTAATAGTATATAATTTAACTAACATTAGTGATTGACCAACCTTTACATTAAAAGTTCTACTAAGTAGAAATGTATTAGCAATTTCTTAAGAAATATTACTCATTGATTAATTTATAAAATGATAACTACACTAATTATTAGAAGTGCATTTGTGATATTCTTAAGTAATATTAGTGATTAATTAGACTATTAATTAATATTTAAGTGGGTAAAAGTGGCTTAGAAGTAATTAGCTTGTAAATTAATAGTTATATAAACTTATTGTTAAGAATAGAATTCTAATTGGAGTGAATGTATATCTTGTAGAGAGTTTTACTTTGAGGCTAAGTCATTTTTCCTCCTATAAATAGAGGGGTCTTACCCCATTGTATATCACCCCAAAATTCAATAAGAATTTTCTCTCTTTCTCAGCAATATTATTCTTTTTCTTTTATTGTTTTATAATACGTTATCAGCACGAGACTCTACCGTATCAAGAATCTCTTTGAGAAGATTTAGATGCAATGGGTCTTGGAGAACACGAGCCCATCAACAAGCAGAAAACGCCAATGCAACGACGAACCCGAGCCCGAGCCCGAACCCGAATTAGAGCTTAACGACGCACAGTTTCTTACACTGGAGGAATATTTCAACTTCAGCGATACAGTAGTAGCTCTTCGCATGATGGGTGCTCAGTTTCCCCACATTGAAAAGGTTTCAATTCAGCCTTTTATTTTGCGGTCACAGATATACAGCAGCGTAAAGAACCGGGCACAAGTGGACAGAGACTTGGAGTCACTTAGGAGGGAAAGAGTTATACGTACTTTCAAATTAAGTACTGGACAGGACGATCATGCTATAATGTTTACTTTAGTCAGATTGAGCGTGTCAGTAAAAGATTGGAAGCACAGAAGGAGGACATTTATGTTTTTGAATGGTTCAAAGAGCATGTAACTCATTCAAAGCTAGATCCCAGTATCGGACATGAAGAACTTGGCAAGGCCTTGACAGTTGCTATAAAGATATAAATTACCTTGCAATGATGCATTCTTTCAACAGATGTTAATGCAGTTTTTCCTAGACGTTCACTTCTGTCATTGGGAGACAAGGTGAAGGAGGAACACATCTCCCTCTTAATAAATGCTGGACTACTGACGCGGCAACTTATTGATCCAAACATGTACTGATTTGCTATTCCAAATATTGGATCAGTTCTCAAGGGCGTATCGCAGGGAAGGAAGGAGCTTATGTATTTTCTCAACTATATAAAGTATAAAGAGATGGAAATGGCTGCTTTGGAAAAGAAGCGTCTTCGACTCTCTCCTCTTGATATGAGATTTCATCTCCGAGATTTGCTAGGCCATGAACCTAATGCTATTCCTAGCCTTTACAAAGTTTTGATCTTTCCTTATTCTTTCTCAATCTCTCCGAGTTGGCTAAAATAGTCAAAGTTTGGATCCTTCAACGTATTTTGCCAAATTGCTCAAAAATTGACTCCATCTCCCTATGATTCCTACATCAAGTAACAAATCTTCGAAAGATCTGTCACCTAGTTTTACTCTCCCATGCAATTTCGATGACGGCTTCTTCTATTTAAGGTAAGTATTTTATTTTATTTTATTCTTTTAAATTCTTGATATTTTATAATTTGATTTTATATACAAGCAAATACAATAAAGTTTGATTATAACTCTACTGGAGTTTGTTAGTGATTACACCCACATGAAGTGGTAAAATTTTTATGCCTTACCTTTATCAAATTCATGTATGATTGTGGGCAAAGAATTAAAAATCCGTCCCATTGAATTTGCTTCATTCACATTCCCTTAAGAGAATGTGATAGCAGTATGTGATAAGTCTGAAAGAAGGCAAAATTATTATCGTGAAGGTATCAATGGATGTGGACGTGGCAACAGACGAAATTATAATCATCATCATTGTGATAATGAAGATAATAAGGATTCTCAAAAAAATCCTTCACTCTGTGAAAGTAATATTTGTCATCAATTTGACAATATGAGATTTATAAAGAACATATAGATTATTATGGTCCATTCATGATGTGAGTGTGACATCTAATTTATGAATACATATTCATTCTTGGAAGAATATGAATGTGCTAGTGGTAGTGAATATACCACACTCCCCTCTAGAAGGAGGTTTGAGATAATATAAGAAAATAATGTCATTATTATGGCATGAATAGTCATTGATCACGTATCTATTGTACGCCAAAATATTTTGGTAATGTGATTTTTAAAGGACAATAATAATGCAAGAAACATATCTTGCATATAATTTTGACCATGACCATAATGGTACAACTTTCTCTTTAAAAGAAATATTCACTATATGGATATTGATTAATATGTGATAGTATCAAATTAATTGAGAACTATGTAAGAGCCAATTATATTATTTTGGAGAAACACAATTGATTACCAATAAGGTATTGTGTTGTAGTAAGTCTCAAAGAAACTTATTCAGTTTCCAAAGTATATGCGAAAGCGGTTGATAGTATTGAGACTATAAATAAAGGAAATATTTGTTTCTATTAGTATAACTTGTAGCGGAATAATATGTGTGCGAAAATCTACTCGCTTTATTCTCCAGTTTGTACTACACAAATAAAAGAATGCTACAATAAAGTAGAACTTTATTGATATAAAACTCATATCATAATAAACTTGGAGGTTATTGATATCCAGTTGGCATAGATGGTTTAGTCATATTAATTAAAGTATGATGTGCAAAAATAAACGAGAATCTATATGGGTAAATATTAAAGAACTAGAAAGATCTTTACGAATTCTCTTATATTGCTTGTTCTTATTAATTAATTGACCAACTAAAGTTGGGGTTGAATCCCATGAATTCTGGAAATATCAAAGGTGAACATGGACCCGTTCATCTGTCATGTATACCACATAAGATGCATCTATGAGATGGTTACATGTGCGATTATTATTAACCCGCAACTTGGTGTTTGCGAGGTAATTTGCTCAATAATTTAACTTAGAGCACAATTTTCAGATTTTCTGTCCAAGATGGTCTATCTTGATAAGTTGGTTTATATCACAACTGGTTTAGCAAAATAATTTATTGAGTGCCTCCACTTAATAGCTAAACACTTTCTTACGAGAACAAAGTTATCTATATCAGTTTGATATAGGTTATTAATGAAAGTATATTACATTCTTCCCTCACAAATGGTTCAGGGTCAGGAACCAAATAATTCCATCTTATTATCATTTATGTATGGTGTGAGTTCTCAAAGTTGAGGAAACAAGTTAGCTTTTCTAACATGAGGGGGAGATATGATAAACAATTAAGAAAAAGTTACGTCGAACGGATTATCATTTGTATATCAAGATCCTCGAATAGGATAATATGAACTTGAAGTTCATGAAAAGATAATTCATTTGTAACATATTGCAAAGCATGCCATATTGACCCAAAGAAAGTAACTATATTCTCATTGCAAATGCTCATATAAGTCCTAGAAGGACAAAATCTATGGCACACTTAAAGCGTATGGACAAATTAGTTTCAAATAGAACTTCTTGATAAAAAAGATGAGCTAATGATCAAAGTGATCATAATAAATGAGGCAAGTGATCTAGAAGGTCACGTGACATAACACTTCATAAAACTCATGAGAGATTCAGGTACCTAAATGTATGAATGAAAAGATCTATATGTTATGTCTTTATGAAAATTTTTTGGAACTGATATAACATGTTTGTCAACGACATCTATCATTGCGCTAAGGGTAGATGAGGATCTTAAGTCTATCGAATATAGACAGAAAAGTATTGGCCAAATGGAAGAGATAAAATTCAAGTAGATTTGGTTCCATATGAAAGACATGTAGTTTTGGACATGTAGTTCAAATACTTAAAAGTATAAAGTTAATGGTATGTGCAATCAGTTTTCGATATCTTATTTGTCCAGCATGACATGAAAACTTGATATGCATCTAATGTCTATAATATGACTTGTATGACTTAACTTATATGACAATCTATGAAGGATTTAAGTTGATCGAAGAATCTACAATTCTTGATCTTGAGGTACAACTTCCTCAGTGCAATTTATGCAAAAAATGTATCTTGCTATAACTATAAGCATGATAATGTGATAGCGAGTATACCTTTTTATGAAAATATTGAAGAATCATTCCACGATATTTGTGAAGACATTTTATATCTATCACGAGTTATGATTTCAAGGTGCAAATATTCATTATAGTTAATATGGCTGATTTATTTATCAAATCTCTACCAACGATCTCTTGAAGATGGTGCACAAGATTGGAATGCGAAGGTTCAAGGATGTGAATTGATGCTCTCATCAGGGGAGTTAATGCACGTTGCACTCTTTTTCCCTTATAAGGTTTTGTCCCACTAGGTTTTCCTTGCAAGGTTTTTAACGAGGCAACCAATAGGCGCATTTATAAACATGTGTACTCTTTTTTCCTTTTCTAGAATTTTTTTCCCACTGGGTTTTATTTTAGTTAAGGTTTTAACGAGTCACATTATTTATTGAGTAGACATTCAAGGGGGAGTGCTAAGAATAGAATTCTAATTAGAGTGAATGTATATCTTGTAGAGAGTTTTACTTTGAGGCTAAGTCATTTTTCCTCCTATAAATAGAGGGGTCTTACCCCATTGTATATCACCCCAAAATTCAATAAGAATTTTAAATTATTAATAGTAATTATTTTTTTAACATTAGCTTGTAATTAGAAGGTGGGAAAAGGAATTCGGCAAAAGAACAAAACCCTACTAACACCTTTCTCCTTGTTTACGCTTTTCCCTTCCCGGACGGCGAACTCTTGAGGAAGCGCTAACTCCCTCCAGACTTTACGCGGCTAACTCCCTACTCAGTGCTCTCGCCGATGTTCTAAGCGGTCATCGGTGACCTTCAGGAAACTTTATCTCGGGGAGTTTTTTTTACTCTATTTTCAAATTATTCATGCCCTAAATCTCAAAATTAGGGCAGTGTTCATCTTCTTGTCGTGTGTTTATGACTTCACGTAATCTTGTCGCTATTAGATTCTTTCTCTCAATTTTTGGAGCAGAACCAAACGCCTCTAAGAGAAGTGTTCCAAATGTCATATTGTTGCTTCGTCTTTTCTGTGATTTCATCCAATCAAGTTTAACTATGAGCCTAATGTACTTAAAATTTATCTTAGAATTTGTGTTCATATTTCATCGTTGCATTAAATTTTTTAGCACTATGTTTATAAACTTTGGTTGATATGTTTTGCTAGGTAGAATCTCTGTCAATATACTTTGCCTGATGTATTAGGTCCTGAGGTAGAATAGGTTCATTATGCCAAACTCTACAGAAGTGAATTTCCACTAATATAAATAGTTATGCGTTGTAGTTAAATATCTAATTTGACATTGTATATGTAATGATCCGATCGGTCGTTTTGAGGTTTTGCACTTCGATCGCCAGTTCTCAGGCATGACTTGTCCCATGTGATGTATTATGACTGATGTAAATCGTTGGTTTTGGTTTTCACAAAAATCGGAATGAATTTGAAAGAACAGTTCTCAGTTGTAGCTTAAAATTGGAAAGGTTTGACCAAGATTTGACTTATTTGTATATGAGCTCAACAACAACAACAACTACCCAGTATACTCCCACCAGGTGGGGTCTGGGGAGGGTAATATGTAGACGAGCCTTACCCCTACCCGAAAGGGCAGAGAGGCTGTTTCCAATCGACCCTCGGCGCATAGGAAAAATGGAAATCAGCTGTAAAACAAAAACAATAACAAATAGAGCATTAGTATCACCCGCAGAAATAGCAGAAATAGCGGAAATAATTATCTAAACATAAGGAACCTAAATACAATCGCATGCAATAATATCATACAGTAAGTACGAAGAACTCTAGGAGCCCCTAACCTACAACCCTGATCCTAGACCTCCAGACTCTCCTATCAACGGTCATATCCTCGGAAACCTGCATTCTAGTCATGTCCTGCCTAATCACCTCTCCCCAATGCTTCTTAGGCCTCCCTCTGCCTCGCCGACCGCCAACAATCTCCAGCCGCTCGCAGCTCCTCACCGGGGCATCGGGACCCCTCCTCCGAACATGCCCGAACCACCTCAGCCTCGCTTCTCGCATCTTCTCATCTACCGGGGCCACCCCTACCTTCTCTCGAATAACTTCGTTCCTAATCTTATCTAGTCTGGTGTGCCCGCACATCCACCTAAGCATCCTCATCTTCGCGACCTTCATTCTCTGAACATGAAAGTTCTTCACCGGCCAGCACTCCGCCCCATACAACATCGCAGGTCTAACCACGGCTCTATAGAATTGCCCCTTGAGTTTGTGAGGAACTTTCTTGTCGCACAGGACCCCTGATGCAAGCCTCCACTTCGACCACCCCGCTCCTATGCGATGGGTGACGTCCCTGTCAATCTCTCCGTCTCCCTGAATCACCGACCCAAGATATCGAACACTGTCCCTCTTGGCGATGGCCTGGGAACCAATCATCACGTCCCTGCCTACCTCACTCGGTTCGGCGCCAAACTTGCACTCCAGGTATTCTGTCTTAGAACTGCTTATTTTGAAACCTTTAGACTCGAGAGTCTGTCTCCATACCTCTAGCCTTTCACCAACACCGACCCTCGTCTCGTCTATCAATACTATATCATCAGCAAAAAGCATACACCAAGGCACATCCCATTGAATATGACGAGTCAGAGCATCTATCACAAAGGCAAACAAGAGGGGGCTCAGCGCCGATCCTTGGTGGAGCCCCATAACCACAGGAAAATGGTTTGATTCGCCACCCATCGTCCTAACCCTAGTCTTAGCACCATCGCACATGTCCTTGATTACTCTGATATAGGCTTCCGGCATGCTCTTCGCCTCCAAGCACCTCCATTGGGACCTTATCATACGCCTTCTCCAAGTCGATAAGCACCATATGCAGGTCCTTCTTCTTATCCCTGAATTTCTCCGCCAACCGCCTGACTAGGTGGATAGCCTCTGTGGTGGAGCGGCCCGGCATGAAACCGAACTAGTTCCCAGACATAGATGCCACCTCCCTCACCCGCGCCTCAATCACCCTCTCCCAAACCTCCATCGTGTGACTTATTAATTTGATACCCCAATAGTTGTTGCAGCACTGGATGTCCCCTTTGTTCTTGTACAAGGGCACCACTGTACTCCACCTCCACTCATCCGACATTCTTTTGGTCCTGAAGATCGCATTGAACAACCTAGAGAGCCACTCCCCTCCTGACTTACCCATGCACTTCCAGAACTCCACCGGGATCTCGTCAGGCCCGGTCGCTCGACCCCTACTCATCCTACGCAAAGCCCCTATGACCTCCTCCACCCTAATACGCCTGCAGTACCCAAGGTCTCTATGTTGCTCTGAATGACCCAACTCCCCAGCTCAGTGATACGATCTCCCTCCTCGTTAAGTAGGTCCCGAAAGTACGCCTGCCACCTCTGCTTGATTTGAGATTCCCCCATCAGAACTCTACCATCCTCGCCCTTGATACACCTAACTTGGTCTAGATCACGTGCCTTCCTTTCCCTCGCTTTAGCCAAACGGAATAACTTCTTATCCCCGCCTCTCTCCCCTAGTTCCTCATACATGCGACCGAATGCCGCGTTTTTTGCTTCCGTGACTGCCATCTTAGCTTCTTTTCTCGCCTCCTTGTAGATCACCATGTTCGCTCTCCGTTCCTCCTCGCTTGTGCTCCCTGCCAACCTAGCGAACGCCGCCTTCTTCACCTCCACTTTTCCTTTGACTACATCGTTCCATCACCAATCACCCTGATGTCTGCCTGAATATCCCTTGGCTACCCCGAGCACATCCCGTGCTACCCCCCTAACCAAGTTCGCCATCACTGTCCACATAGCGTCCGCTTCCCCAAAACTTCTCCAAGCTCCGCCCTCAACTAACCTCCTTTCCAACTCCTGTGCCTTCTCCGTAGTCAAAGCACCCCCACCTAATCCACGCTTGACCCCGAGCGCCCCTCTTCCTCCTCTTCACCCAGAGACCGACATCCATCACTAGGAGTCTATGAAGAGTTGAAAGAGACTCTCCCGGAATAACCTTGCAGTCCTTGCACAAGCCCCTATCGCTCCTTCTGATGAGGATGTAATCAATCTGAGTCCTCGCCGCCGAACTCTTGAAGGTGACCAAATGTTCCTCCCTTTTCCTGAATGTCGTGTTCGCAATCAGAAGCTCGGAAGCCCTGGCGAAATCTAGCAGCGAAGTGCCTCCTCCGTTCCTGACCCCAAAGCCGAAGCCATCGTGCACCTCATCATAGCCACCCGCATCAGCCCCAATATGACCATTAAAGTCCCCTCCAATAACTAACTTCTCGGATTTGGGAATACTACCCACCAGATCGTCCATGTCCTCCCAAAAGCGCCTCTTAGCCTCCTCGTCTAAGCCCGTCTGCGGCGCGTAAGCGCTGATGACGTTGAAGACGCAACCCCCAATAACCAGCTTAATAGACATTAGCCTGTCATTCACTCGCCTAACCTCGACCACGGACTCCCTTAGGTCCCAATCCACCAAGATCCCACTCCATTCTTACCCCTCACGACCCTAGAATACCACAGCTTAAACCCATCTACATTCCTCGCCTTCGACCCTTTCCACCTAGTCTCCTGGACACACGCTATGTTAACCCTCTTCTTCTGAAGAACCTTCGCCAACTCTATGGACTTACCCGTCAGAGTGCCTATGTTCCATGACCCAATCCTTAATCTATGAGCATCCGCTACCCTCTTCCCACCCTTACCTCCTGCCTAGCCCGTAGGACCACCCCCTGCTCCCCTACTCACTCCCGCTACCACCCCCACCCCCCGAGGACATGACCTTACGCTATCATCCCCCGCCGCGGCCACTATCCCTCCAATCGACTATGGGTACAGTGGCACACACACACGCACTACAGCGAAAAACGCACAAAGGTGCAAACTAGGTAACAACAGAATAGATCACAGTCGAAATGCTTGCTGAAATACGTAAAAAGGTACACAAAGTAAACAAGAGAGCGGGAGGTACCAACTCCCGATGGAAAAACCTGAAAGTCTGCTTCGATGCGCCCAAGTTCTCCTGAAGCTTAGCAGAACATGTAGTTTTATTGCGTCCTGCCGCGAGTCTGAACGAGAGTCGCGGGGAGTACTGCGTCTTGCCGGAAATTCACGCCTGTAAAATAGGCACCTGTCAAAGAAAACAGAACACACCCACAAAAAGCAGAGGAGAGAATAGAGAGAAAGAAAAGAAAAGAAAAGAGCAGGAGTTGCCGGAAGAATTTCCGGTGAAAAGCAAGAATTTTATACCTCTAAACAGCAGCAAGATCTGCTGTGGGTGAATAAGCAGTGGGGAGAAGAAGATGTGGTGGCTAAGTGAACAGTAGAGAATGAAAGTGACCAGGGGAAAATTCCGGGAGGACCGAGTTGGTCGGAATTGTAGGGGGAAAAAACTGTCCAAAAGGAGCCGGGGTAAAAAGTGACCGGAGGTACACTCACGCGCGCGGCGCGTGGATGGCAGCGGCGGCGCGTGGGTGTGCAGTGGCGGCGCGTGGAGCAGATTCCGGCGACGGAATTTGCAGGGGGTGTGCGCCTGACGTTGTGTGTCTCGATGGTGTGGGAGGTGACAAAGAGAGACCACCGTAAGAGGCCACTGCTGCCGGAAAAGTGCCGGAACAGAGAGAGAGAAAGAGAGAGAGAGAGAGAGAGGGAGGTACTTACCTGGTGGTTACCTGGTGGTTCCGGCGAGTTGGTGGTGGTGTTAGCCTGAGAGAGAGAGAGTTCGAAGAGAGAGAGAGGGGGGGGGGGGGGGAAGAGTTGCAAATAAGATATTTGTCTTTGGCTATTAAACTAACAACTATTTGTATATGAGCTCGGATAGGAATTTTTATGATTTGGCAGCTCCATTGGGCGATTTGGGACTTAGCAGTGTGATCAGAATTGGTTTCGGAGGTCCGATATAGAATTAGGCTTGAATTGGTGAAGCTAGTATTTTGGCGATTCCCGATTGATAGGTAAGATTTTGATGCGGGGGTCGGAATGAAAGTATCGAGAGGCTGCATCTTCGTTATGTCATTTGGAATGTGTGTGCAAAATTTCTAATCATTCGGAGGTGGTTTAGTTGGGTTTTTGATTGAAAGCGCATTTGAAAGTTTTTAGAAAACTTAGGCTTGAATTCGATGGGTTTTGGGTAATTTGATATTGTTTGAGGTGTTTTGATGATTGGAACAAGTTTGAATAAGGTTGTAGGGTGTGTTGGTTCTTTTAGTTGAGGTCCCGGGGGCCTCACGCGAGTTTTGGATGGTCAATCAGACCATTATTGAAGTTTAAAAGTTGCAGAAATTGTGTTCAGCAGTTGCAAAAAAATTAGGCATTCGCAATCGCGTGGAGTATATCGCGATCGCATAGAAGGAATTTGGGATGGCAAGAGTTAAGCCTTCGCATTCGTGTTAGTGGCCTCGCGTTCGCGGAAGGAAGGAATCGTGTGCTTCGCGTTCGCATGTAGCTGTCTGCGATTGCGTATAAGGAATGTGGTCTAAGAGGAATTTCGCTTCGCGTAGGTCTAGGAAGCTAAAGCATCGCATTGGCAGGGTGTGTGTCGCATTCGTGTAGCATGTTGTTGGGGTCTTCAAAATTTGATCTTCGCGATCGCGAGGCTTGGGCCGCTATCGCGATCGCGATGAAGAAGGACCAGACCTAGGCAAAATGTTTTTAAGTTATTTCATCCGTGATTTTGGGGCTCATTTACTCCATTGTTGATTATTTTGAGAGCATTTTGAAAGGGAATTAGAGAGGGATTCAAGTGCAATCGATTGGAAGTAATATTTATGAACTTAAAACTCGTTTCTATTGTGAAATCTACCTAGAAAATCGCGGAACTTAAGCTAAAAATGAAAGAAACTAGGGCTTGGAATTTTGAAATATGATTTGGGGATTTAAAGGACCATTTGAGGCCGGATTTAAGAACTTTTGGTATGTATGAACTCATGGGAGGATGAGGAACCCGTTGATATTAAAATTTCTGAGTTTCGAGAAGTGGGCCAGGGGATCAGGTTTTGGTAATTTCGAGATTTGTGCACGATATTGATTGTTTTCACTTGAGTTTTGTTCCCTTAGCATATTGTGATATATTCATTATGAGTTTGGATAGATTTGACGCGTGTGGAGGCCGATTTGAGGGGCAAAGGCATCACGAGTTAGAGATTTCGCCGGTTCGAGGTGAGTAATGATTGTAAATGATACCGTGAGGGTTTGAAACCCCGAATTGCACCTCGTAGTGCTATATTGAGGTGAGACACGCGCTTGATGATGAGCGTGAGATCGTTTATGATTGGGGATTGTGACTTGGTGCGTCACGATTGATGATTTTACTGCGTATTTGACTAAAACTTATTTGTTATCATCATGATTTGGGCTGATTGCCATATTTGGGATTCGTGCCAATTATTTGAATCCTTCGGGGATTTTCCTAACTATATTGACTTATTACTTGAACTCAGTCATGTTGTTTTCTACTGTTTCTCAACTCAGCCACCTTTTCTCAATTTGAGACTTAAATGGTATTTCTAAATAATGTTTTAGGCTGAGGACTATTATTTTGCAAATGTCCGAGGGGCTTGTAATGATTATTCTGACTGAGTGCGGCCGAGGGCCAAATGTGAGGATACACTGACTGATATGAGGCCAAGGGCCTAAGATGCATTTATATGCCACGAGGTGGCTTGAGTTATGTGAAGCCGAGAGGCGAGAGATGATTCCGCGAGATAGCTTGATATTGCGCTTGGGTCGTAAGGGGCCCCTCTGGAGTCGGCACACCCACAGTGAGCATGGGTACCCATTGTGATCTGAGAGTGAGCCCGAGGGGCTGATATTGTTCTGAGAGTGAGCCCGAGGGGCTGATGTTGTTTTGAGAGTGAGCCCCAGGGGCTGATATTGTTCGGAGAGTGAGCTCGAGGGGCTGGTATTGTTCTGAGATATTGCCCGATGGGCGTACCTTTATGTGTTCATCTTTCATATTTACTTGACATTTTTCCTGTTATACTATGGTATTTGTGCCCGAGGGGCGCGCGAATTTCTGTGTTTATTGGTACTAACTATTTTGCATCCATTTGCGTAACTGCTGAAAAAGTCATTTTCAAAAAGGGGTTTAAACTGCCTAAGATGTTTCTAAAGATTTCACAGCTTCATTGTTTTCTTCTCAAAGGATTCTACACTGCTTCTATGTAGCATGTTGATTTGCTTTACGTGATTTCTTACTGCCCAGTTGTTATTTACCTTATAGTTCTGTTTATACTCCAATAGATGCTTGTGACTTATGACACTCCGGTCAAGGTTGTGTCGGGTTGTATTTCCGCTGATTATATCATGCTTAAATCGTTTATTAATATTTAACTACTTTGAAAAGGCGAAATGGGTTAGTTGGTTGGCCTTGTTTTCACGAGAGTCGCCATCACAACCGGATCGGGGTTTGGAGCGTGACAATAAATAGAAAGATTCTTGTAAGCAGGAGATTATTTTGTTAGTGACTATTGGCTAGTCTATTATAGTTAAGCAACTCATAACAATTTTGAGGAGAAGTAGCTTAACTTACTATACCTGTTAACATGCATTTTCCATGGGAATGAATAAGTCTTTCAAATGACAGGTAAATAGTAGGGTACTCTATGTTTTTGTTTAAATAGGCCAGACAATAAGGGTTGGTTGCTCTCTGTGAACGTTTAACAGTATATATATCAATACTACTTTTCAATGGTGCAATCTGGCTCCTAACAGAGGTTGCTGCCTTGTTTCCAAGTTGGTCTTTACTCTTTGATCGTGTTTACCTGTTTCCAATACCCTACTAGATTCATATTCAATTGGCTTATAAATGCTCACTAGGAGTTAGCCGACCAATGAGGAAGGCCAACCAATCATGCATCGGAGGAAGAAACTCTCCCATTATGGTTGAACGTGGTTGGAGGCGTGGCGTGTGGACTACAAGCTATATACTTTTTAGTTAATAAGCTCTTCTTTTTGTTAGCTGTGTTTCGGAGTGAGTTAAAAGAATAACACATTCTAGAAGTACAACCTTTTGGTTTCATGTGTTTACATGTATGGTTCAGTTCGGTTATAAAAAAATATATGGCTTAGATAACTGTAATGTCTGTTACTTCAATCAGGTTTTTTGTAAAGCAAATATTGTGAATTAAACCATAATGGAGAAGGTGTTGCATATTAGGTTCTAGCATAGCGCAATATATGTTTTCTTGCATGTTAGTTTAAAGTAGTTCGCTGATTCAGTCCCCCAGCTAAAGCTTATAAACTTGAAGTATCATTTTAGTTACGAGTCAAAGAACATAGTGAAATCATTCCTTGGTTGATTCAACAGTTAGTGCTAGCACATATCTGCTCAACCTCAATGAGTGTGTTGCAACTTAAAATTTGCTTATATGTAAGTCAACTTAGTCCTTTTCTTGTACATATAATTTTCTAACAAATGTACACATATTCTTTTAACGCATGTACACAATCCTTATCACTACTGCTGTATATGTTTAAGTTTTATGCACTAGTATTGTCTCAGTACTATCTAAACTGAACTCACCTGCTATTATGTTGTCTGTGCATGTAATTTGAGGACCTCTTCTTTTTGTGGTTATGCTTGAAAGTTGATGGGTTTGACTTAAAAGGGCTGTTATGTATGTATATTTGTAGAGAGAGATCAAAGCAAATGCTATTTATGTATGGATTCATAAAGCTGTAAAACATAGGTAGTTTCCTATTAGGAATGTTTCTCTTTTCCATATCCGTTTACTATTGGTTAAACTTTATTTTTAAGGATTAATATGGAAAATGTAAAGTCAGATTCGTTTTCATCTTTTCTGTAGGTGAAATAACATTTCCTAACAGGTAAAGGTAATTTGTAAAAATAATCAAGGCAAGTGGAAACTGGAACGTGAAGTGTTAGCTTTTGACCTTGCCATTTTGTACTAAGTTGGTTCTTTATGCTTGTCTGGTTAGTATGTTCCTCGGTTGAAAATGCTCATGTTTTCTGTTTTTGATGCTTCCGTGTAGTGTAGGAATCAGGAATGTTTAGTCCAAAGTCATTGCATTGCTTTAAAATAGTGTTATTCAATTCTAACTCTTCATGTATTTTGTTTACTTCTCTTTTGTGGATTATAAGGTATTGGGACATTTGTAACCGTACAAAATGAGGACCTTGAGTAGATGTGTCGAACGATTCAATAACTTTCTAGGAACTGTGCGGATGAACAAGAAAAAAGACAACATGAAGAGAAGATTAAAGGCGCACTTAGGAATGACATCAACTCCCTCAAGGCTCAAGTGAACCACTTAATCGGTTTGCCTCGCTCTCCGCCAAAAAGCCACATTAATGAAGAGGATGAAAGTAATGGAAATAATCAAATGATGAAGAAGATGAGGGGAAATCCAAAGATGAGTGATTTCATGTTTGGTTGGATTGTTGTTTACTTGGATGTTGACTTTGAATGTTGCATTTTGATGTTGGTTATAGTTTATAAAGTTTTTTTGTTGTTGAGTTTTATTATGGTTGCATTTTAGTTTGTATTGTAATATTCTACTGGCAGGAAGTGCAACAAAAAACAGGCACTGCTTGCCAAATATATACCAGATTACCGAGGGACCTACCGGCAAAGTCCGTCGGAACAATTATTCATTTTCAATCCAGAATTCTTAATTAGCGAGGGAGTCTACTTGAACCAAATTTTCAGATTTTGTTGAAAATACTGACAGATAGCCACCGGAATATGAATTCATTTATATTTTTAATTTTTATATCACTAAATTAACATTCTAATCTTACCGATAGTATTCGTCGGTATTATTAAATTATTATTTTTAATTTACCAACGGATATTGTTGGTATTGATATTATTAATATTATATTATTTTATAATATATCGACGTATATTCGTCGGTAAGTAAAATTATTTGATTAACTGCTGTCAAAAAATCGATGCTTTTCGATGGGATCTGTCGGTATTTACCGACGAATTCTGTGGGTACATTTTATCGAGGAAAGATTTATCTATCCATCACTACCGAGGGACTTTCGTTGGTAAAACCTTATTACGACAGATATTCTCCGATAACTTACATCGATAAACAAGTGATTTTAGTAGTGCCAGTACTATCTTGATAACCTCTTGCACATCAACCTGTTTTGTTTCATTTATTGAATGTGTATGAAGTAACTTTTAGAGTTGAATTAGCCATAACTTTCTTTTATCATGCATTATATTATTATATTATGGGACCCCTCTATATCTTGGTTTATTAAATTTTAGACATTCATGTAATCATATTGTATCCGTTCTAAATGTCTAAATCTACTCGGGCGAGGATTGCTAAAATGTCTTACATTGGTTTAGCATGTGAATTCTTTTCTCATTATGGATAATTTATCACATATTTAACGATCTAGCTTCACTTAGGTCCCAATCTAAGGTATATATATGATATGTAGCTAATTAAGAAAGGTACTGTCATGAGTCATCGACTCTAATTTCTACCTTTGAAATTAAACAAGCAACATTTCTTTAGTCTCCGCCTTCATTAAATTGATTTGAGCAAAATCGTACGTCTAACTTTGAAGTAAACATAAAGTCCAACTCCAAATCAAATAATTAAAATTCAAGAAATAGAAAATATCCTTTCTCACTCAAAAAATGAAGATGATAAGGCACGGTCTAAACTAGTTAATTTGGTCGATCGACAAAATTACTTCCTCTTAATTCATTGTCTTAAGTTAAATTGGCACAAAGTCATGATTGAATTCCCAGGTGTTTGTTACAACGTGTGAAGCTTTCTCTCCCAGCAACAATAAAGGAAAGCAAAAGAAGAAAGAAAGATAAAAGTTAAGGAACAAAAATTGTTGGTGTGTTCACTAATGCGAAAAGAGAATTGAGTACAACACCAAAGCAACCCAGATCTCAAGGCTTTGGAGAACTTTTGCACTATTTTTTCCGGACTTCTGCACTATTTTCTGGCAATGGCTAATTAGTCTCGTATTAGTATCTGAATTAAACGTCAAATAAAATACTAATATAATAGAATAAGGTTCGAGGCTTACTATCATCCAATCCCCAACATCCAAAATTCACATGCATTCCTGTGAGTACTGGAATTGAATCCATTATTTTCAAACTGTAAAAAGAAATTAATTCGGAGGGAGTCGCTATAAGAAATTTAATTTTTAACGATCACTTTTTAACGAAGGGACATAAATTCAGGTCGTTATAAGTGTACATATAGTGACCAAAAAATTTTCCGGTGATTGAAACTAATTATTAGCTCAATATTAACAAGGGATAGTATTCGGCCTTTAAAATATAACATAGCCCAGTCAATAAAGTTGGTTATGGTTGAACTTTAGTACTCAAGATCTAAGTGTACTTTTGTCCTCTTTTGCACATAATATTTTATCAAAAAGTACCATGTTTTGTCCATGTTGTACATAATGCTCTTTTCCTTGTGGTTACTTCTTTTGATTTCAATAGGGAGCATTATTTCTACTAGCTCCAGCATTATATAATATCAGCATGAAAGAAAACCCTTACTAAATATTTATCCTATTGGGCCTGTGCAATTGCAGGGACAACTCTATTTAGTACTTGAACATAAAAGATAAACTTCTTAAAACTAATCATTGGCTGCAGTAGTTTAATCAAACAATATTTACTCCAATTGTTTAGTTGATTTGGTGATTAAATTATTCGTTCGTTTTCTAAATAAAGTAGCTAGTATGAGTTTTTCACTAATGTGATATGACTTCTTCTTTTAACAGATCAAGATCAAGAACTTGAAGTTTGAAGAACCTATCCTTGAAGAATGTGCGGAGCAAGTTGAAGCATTATAAGATTTTTGTTCTGTTAGCAGTGGTTTAAAGATGTTATCATTTGTACATCATGCAATAGTTCTATTATTTTTAGGAGTTGATAAAAATAGTGTCATGCAATTTGGATGGGTATATTTATACACAGTGTGAACCTTTCCTTCTTTGTAATGACAATAAAATTTTATAGAGTACATGAATTTAATTATTTGATATATTTTTAGAAGTGTGGTTGTTGTATATATAAGTGTGAGAAAACATATGATAATGATTATTACTTTATAATTACAGCGAAAAATATAAATTGGTGTAATTATATTTAATTAAATGTCACATCAGTGAAGGGAAATATGGTCTAGCAATTAAAATTTATACAAGTCCCAGAAAGGGGAGATCCCTAGTTGATTTGGTAAAATATTAATTAGTCGGCTAGTAATTAGGCAAAGGTCTTTTCTCTTTTAATGATCACTATGTTAATCTTTTCTTTGTATCATTTCAACTTCATAGGATGTACTCCAAAGGCGTGATTTCGTCAAAGTTTCTTCTCTCTCTGCTATGGAGTAATTATAGTTGAACCAATTTCATTTTACAAGATACTTAGAAATTATATGTATTTCATTTCAAAGGAATATTCTTTGTTTAAGACCTACACAACTAATTAAGCGTACCAATCAAATAAGTTGAATCATCAAAGAGGGTTAAATTACCTAAGTACTTTTTAATTACTGCATTATATCAGTCACTAGGTGTCAACTATAGCAGCTAAGATGGCGAAGATTATGTCACTTTACCAGAAAAACTGGCCTTTTTTGGGACTTAAAAATATGCTCATACTTGTGCACTCCCGTGAGGTAGTTTTACATATATACAGTGTCTGCTCAACAATTATTAAGCCATATTTTTAAGCTGTCAAAGTGATCTTCAGAGTTCAGAGACATGGCTAGAATATTATTGTTGTTAACATTAGCCTTTTTCCTCATGATGAACATTAGTATTTTGCATGTTTCAGGTGCTCCTCCTCCTCTAGTACCTCTTCCTTTCCCAACTACTCCTGCGCCGTCACCTTTTATGGGTGGTGGTGGAGGTGGAGGAGGAGGAGGAGGAGGAGGTGGAGGACGAAGTGGCACAGGAAGTGGTTATGGCTCTGGAAGTGGTAGCGGTTTTGGGTGGGGAAGAGTTGGTGGTGGCGGTGGTGGAGGTGGAGGCGGCGGAGGTGGTGCTAGTGCTCCGGGACCTGCAAGCAGTGGAGGATCAGGCCAAGGTAGTGGCAGTGGTGCAGGCTATGGTTCCAGTTGTAGTGGTAGTACTTCTTCAACTCCTTGTCCTAGTGTCAAGCCTTGGATGAGAAGAAAAGCTTCGCCAAGCTATTACTAGCTAGTCAGTGACGAAAGAAATATATGTCCTTAATTATACACAGTAATATATTTAATACTATGCCTTTTGTATCAACAAAGAAAAGAGAAAGCTATAGCATGAAGCCATGCACGTATTACTTTACTATTACTAGCCAAGTTGCAGTTCTGGATTGTGAATACATAATGTGATCTTGTAAGTTTTATATGTGTAAGCACAGCTTGATGTTTGGAAAAAAAGAGAAATTTCAGTAGTGTAAGATTGCAAAATATAAGATTAATCATGCGCGCATACCATTTAAAATTTTTAATGCTTGGAGTTAATTCTAAAAATGATGATTCTGTTATACAACAACAACAACAACCGAGTATAATTTCATTTAGTGGAGTATGAGGAGGGTATTATGTACGCAAACCTTACCCCTAACCTTGAGTAGAGAGATTGTTTCCAAATGATGATTTATATATAATTGGATTTGGTTTTGTTCCTAACCAAGTTGACCCATAAACACTCCTACCTTGGAATCCTTCAAACTCGAAATAAAATTTAAAATAGGACCTATTTATTATGGTTGAAAGATTTGATCTTATAATCTATTGCAAATGTAATTTCAGTTATATAATTTTTTTCATAGGAGGTTATATTACTCTCTGTGTCTCAATTAAGAAAAAAAAAAGGCCTTTAAATCTTATGGTCTTACAAATACCATAATATTTGTGTGATAAAAAAATATTTGAAACTTATGATGTTAAACCTTCCATATTTTTGTATGATCGTGAAAAATCCAACGTATGAATAAAATGGATAAAATAAATTTTTAGAGTTAAGTTATTTTCAAAGTGTGTCATTCTTTTCTTAACTAACTAACTAACAAAAAAAAATATGTCATATAAATTGAAACGAATAAAATAATATGGAAGATATGTAAATAAATGAAAAAACAATCCTTCCATGTGTATGGGCCAAAATCTGACTAGACGTGAATCGGCGTGGAAAGAGACGTCAAAGGGAATAGCGGCATCAACATATGCTATAGCGACACATACCTCGACCACGGCCAAGGTTGTTTATTTAGGATATCTAAAAGGTAAATTGGATACCATGGCACTTCAATGTGTTAACCCGTAATATAGTCAAATGACTTAAATCTTGTGGTTAATGTATGTTGGAAAAGAGATAAGATCTAGTATATAAACTAATAAGAAGAAGAAAGAGGGGGCGGAACAAATCAAAACATAAATACGTTCTCTAAAAAGAGGAGGGACCGTCATCTCTATCTCTCTCCATGAAGGAGCAAGAAGCAATGAAGCCCATATCTTCAACATAGTTCATTAGTCTCATCGCACCCAATATATGGAGTTCTACATTATTAAAAGTCGGTGACGTTTTCCATCCATGTATTCCTCATCGATTGTTAAACATTATGAAAATCATCATTTTCTTCTTATATATCGTGATTTAATTAATATTTCAGTTAAATCTTATGTATGTTATGCTTGCTTACTTTCATCTCCCACTATAGATCTAGAATAAATTATAGTTAGCTAAGATTTACCCAAAATCTTCTTATTTGACTAGTTCAGCAAAAAGCCCAACACTTTTTGGTCAAACAAAATGGCGTTGTCTGTGAGGATTTCTTAGCCAAATTTTTAATTTTCTCTACATCTAAAAATCAGCCAAAGCCCATTGCCCGGGTGTCATAACCTCGCCGTAAAAGTGTAAAAACCAACCTGAAAAAAGGTGGTGGACAAGCTTGTGAAATAACTAAACCAATCATGGTCAGATCTTCGCATGGAATTGAAATTATGTCTTATATCTATCCAAAATCCGCATTTCGGCGTAGCGATGGGTTTGATGTGTTGTACGAGTACCCAGGCAGGATTATGGACACTATGCACTTAGTATGTCTGCAATCTTATTCGCCATGCTAACGTTACATATCGATCTATACTTCTACCTCTTAGGAAAGGACGATAGCCTACTGTGTAATTCTTTGAAACAATCAGCTCATCCTGCCTTATTTTTGTATTTGCATACATACCGGGTAATTTATGTACGGATTATAAATAATGTTTCCCTATTTTTGCATGCATCAGATGATGTCGGGCCGGGGCCCGAGCTCAAGATCCCAACGGGCAAAGTGTTCTCAGTCCATAAGAGGCCTATATACGATTAGCAGTGAAGCCAAATGCAAGGATATCAAATCTAAAACCACCATTCGAGTACGAGATAAAGCGAGGCGACCTACAATTCTTTGCTCCCTTCACTTACTCATCAGGTCAAGGTAACATGCAATTTTGTTTGAGCTTAACTTATCATTTTTCTTTTTTGAAACGGGATAGGAACACGAGTACTTTCACAAGTGTGCAAACAAGGAACAAATACCGCTGCCAACTTCAGACATCGCCACAACAGAGTTGCCCCTAGAGGACGTCTCAACCAAAGATGCCCACGCTGCCAACCTCCGCCTCTTTGATGGTGCTTTTTTACCACTGTTGAAGAGGGTTCGTTTGTTGAAGGGATTGTGGGAACCGGAGTGTCTAACCAGGGAGCAACCTCCAAACGAGCAGGTCCAGCCGCGGGTATGATCTGCCGAGTAGCCGAACTTTAGGTTCCACCCTTAGTTGCCCTTGGAACGAGCCGAGTAGAGGAAGCTGGCTAACGGAAAGCAAGTGTAGGAGCCCTCTCCCTTCTCACTCCTCTCCGACCTACTAGCTATAAGAGGTCCGATCAAGCAAAGATAAGGTAAGAGAAAGTACGGATCAAAGAACAAAGTAATTGGTCACAACGAGCCGATTCACCACCAAGAGGCTTATGCTTAAACTTCTCATGGAAAGGCGCCCATTCATGAATCTCCACCTTATGGGGAAGAATCGCGCTCACCCACTCGCAAATATTGGCAACTGGCAAAGGAGGTACTCTCCCAGCTATAAAAATAAAAACAAAAAAAAGCCCTCAACGAGGTCATTAAAGGGAAACAGCCAACGACCTCTTTGAGAGAAAATACATAGAGTAAAAAGGAAAGAAGACTTACGGGCAAAATTCCACGTCTCAGGAAACCCCGTCGGGTCCGACACAACGTGCTCTGTTTGGATGTAGAAAAATCTCTCCCAAAGGCAACGATTCACCTTGTCATCCATTTCACCACCAAACTCTTGGTTCCTCGATGGTACAAGTGAATCATCGTACCTCGAAGAAAATAAGGGGAAAAAGGTGAAGCATGTGACGTAGAGAAATTCCTTGGCTAGCCAACTCCGCATACTTGATGAGCAAAAGGAAAAGCTTGTATGCGTACGGAGAGAGTTGGGCCAGGCATACCTCATAGAAGCGACGGAATCCACCACCAAATAAGGAAGGGGAAACGTGTACCTAATGACGAAAGGATGCGCATAAAATGTAGTAGCTCGCGCGATGCAAATGCAGTATGTTCTGATCTGCTGGTGCCAGTTCAATGTGAGCGGCAATCCGCCATTTAGTTCTAAATGCCGCAAGCGCCACAACATCTGAATGAACGGGCTCTGGCTCATCTCTAAAAGGTCTATGGAAGTCAGTCCTCACCTTCTCTAGGCTGGGAACCACCTCATTTACCGTCGATAAAACCTCATCCTCCACCATCTCCACTTCTTCTTCGATTAGAGGTACGTCATTTTCTGGCATCGGAGCACCAACAACTCTACTAGAGTTGGAAAAAGTACTAGCCATTCTTTTCCTTGATTAAAAGAAACGAAAGTGACGAGGGGAAAAAGGTAGCAGTCACAATAATCCTCACAGAAACAGAAATATGAGAAACTGAAGAAGAAGAAGAGTTGTAAGAGTCTCTTGAGCGATTGAGAAACGTGACATTCAAATGGAAGATTTCTCCCCTATTTATAGGGATATGAATGCCCTGTGTGGGAAGCCCAAACGCCACCATTTTGAAAATGGGAAGGCAGGGGAAACGATGTATTGCATAGAAAATGCGCGCCTTAATGACGCATCAAAGCATTTATGACATTCTGAACTGATGTGACGATCCAATCCTTAATTGAGGCAATTGTCCAATGCGGCTCTCGAAATGTCACATCGCTACCTCCCCATGTGGTGCTCGCCTCTCGCATAAAGAGTACAAATTTCTCCTAATTTTTGAATCAACAGAGTCCGCCCATCGAGCTCGCCAAGAGGCGACCCCAACGGGCGGAGTGTCTAAGTGTATGGGTCAAAATCTGACTAGACGTGAATCGACATAGAAAGGGACGACAATTCTTAGAACTGCTCATACCATGATATAGCAACATACACCTCGGCTTTGGCCAAGATTGTGTATTTAGGATATCTAAAAGGTAAGTGAATGTCATGAAACTTCAAGGGATCGACCCGTAATATAGCCAAATGGCTTAAATCCTGTGGTTAATGGCCGTGGACAAGAGAAAAGATCTAATATATAAACTAAGTGGGAAGAAGAAAGAGGGGGTGGAACAAATCAAAACATAAACACGTTCCCTAAAAAGAGGAAAGATCGTCATCTCTCTCTCCATGAAGGAGCAAGGAGCAATGAAGCCCAGATCTTAAGCATAGTTCATTAATCTCTCCACACTCAATGTTTGTGGTTCTACATTATTAAAAAACAGTGATGTTTTTCATCCATGTATTCCTCATCGATTGTTAAACATTGTGGAAACCATCATTTTCTTCTTATATAATATGATTTAATCAATATTATAATTAAATCCTATGTATGCTATGCTTGCTTACTCTCATCTCCCACTATAGATCTAGAATAAATTATAGTTAGCTGAGAATTACCCAAAATCTTCTTATTTGACTAGTTTAGCAATGAGCCCAACACTTTTTAGTCAAACACTATGGTCATTTTCTGCTATTCAAATCCAAATGGACATAGTAATAGTTGTTTGGCCGTGCTTCTAAAATCTTCTCAAAAGTACATTTGGTGAGAAACAACTCGTGTTTGGCTAATAAATTTAAAAAATACTTTTGAACATTAAATAGTATTTGATCAAACTTTTAAAAAGTACTTTCAAGTAATTTTTCTTTTATATATTTTCAAAAAGTACTTTTGGGGGAAATTATTTTTTTGTACTTCTCAGATACTGCTTATGTTTCTACTTAAAAATATTTTTTTTTTAAAAGCTTAGCCAAATAACATAATATTGAAAATAGCACTTTTACCAAAACGAAGCAAAGCCAAACATGCGATAAATATATCGATATGTAACAACAACAACAACTACCCAGTATAGTCCCACAAAGTGGAGTTTGGATTTTTACCAAAACGAAGCAAAGCCAAACGGGCGATAAATATATCGATGTGTAACAACAACAATATAAACCTGATATCTTTCCCTCCAATAACTTCTCATCTTTTTATCGGAGAGACTCGAACTCACAACTTCTCGGTTGTAAGTGAGGAATGCTTACCGTCAGAGCACCCCT
This sequence comes from Nicotiana benthamiana, assembly GCA_034376525.1. NCBI lineage: Eukaryota > Viridiplantae > Streptophyta > Magnoliopsida > Solanales > Solanaceae > Nicotiana > Nicotiana benthamiana. The sequence goes on from CM067338.1 coordinate 100,005,027, forward strand.
CTTGTCTAATATATATCGATATGTAAATAGAGTTTAAATTCCAGGGTACGAACAAAATTTATAAATGTATCAATAAGTGCCTCTCACTCTCACTATAAATACATCCTGCCTCCCAGAGGCGGGAAAAATTCGAAGAGAAAATTCAGTGAGAGAGAAAATGTACAACTCAAAAGCAAAGTCCGGCAGAGATATACAAAGCTTGCTCGGAGCTATCAAATCTTCCGATGTACTTTTATTCTTAGCTTATAGTTCAAAAATCCAATTACTTATTTCACTATAAATTTCGTTATTATGAGTTTCAGCTTGATATTTGAAATATTGTACATTTTTAGGGTTTAATGTCAATCTAGGTGCTCTAAGCTGATGTAGAAGTCAAGCTGACTAATTTCAATTTAGTCATTTGATTCAACTGTTTGTATTTCCTCTGTCGGTGGTTCAGTTATATTGTATAAATTTTCTCCGTATTGCAATAGTTAATTCACTGTAATTTTATGAAATTTCTATTTGAAATAGTGGAGATGGTTTTTTAGGGTTTAGTTCCAGTGAGTTTATTCTACTCATTTTGTCCCACTTTTTGGTTCCCTAAGTTGACTTTAGAGGTCAATTTGACTAATTTCAATTTCATTCGTTTGATTCAACTGTTTGTATCATTTCACAATTAATTTGTATAAATTTCTTTTTTATTTTAGAATTTAATTCACTGTAATTTCGTTATTGTGAGTCTCATTTTGAATAAATTGCAACTGGCAGTAGTTTAGATTTTTTATTATGGTTTAGTTTCTGTAAAGTTTTTATTAGATTCTGCTCTGTCGTCCCACTTTTTAGTGCCCTAAGTTGACTTTAGAGATCAAAATGGACTAACATCAATTTCAGTTATTCGATTCTACTGTTCTATTTATTCCTCATCACGTTTCCATTAGTTTTTAGAAGTTGCCTTGTATTTTTGATAATTTCATTATTATGAGGTGTATTTTGTTGAAACTAGAGGCGCAGTCAGAATTTTAAGTATATGGGTTCTGTAAATTAGCATCTACTATCCTAGATAAACCCATAGCTAGACTTGTAGCTCCGCCACTGGCTAAGCACTTTTGGAACTAGCGTAGATTGTTTTTAGGTTTTGTTTTTTGTATGAAGGAAAATGTTCAAAAGAAAGAGCACACCTATTGCTGTATGTATTGTACACGTAAATTTATCTAGTTTGTTTTTGTATACAAGGTCTTCTCATTCTGTGACTTCCGGCGCTAGCTTAGTTCTTGGCTTCTTTTGTCAAATAAAATTTTAACTTACTGATAAAAAAATATCAATAAGAACTAAGTGAATGGCTGAATGCAATGACCTTAATATAGTTCATATGAGGATGCAAAGTAAGGACTTCTGATTGGAACATAAAAAGGTGTATAGGCCGATTAGAGGATGAGAGATCAAAGGCAATGCATTTGATTTAGAAAGAATGAGGGTTCTAATTCCTAAGGAGAGTTATTTTTGTCTTTTTCCTTTTGTTGAAAGTTTAGCCGAGTTGTGTCCAAGTCATACGTAGTGTAAAAATAAATGAGAAAAGCTTAACATTTTTCATCAAGCTGGTAGGGTAGATGTTTGTGTTTTGTGCTCTTATAGAAGCTTGCTATAACTTGGTTTGTAAATTGCCACCGAAAGTATTCTGCTCAAGATAAGGCATTTTCCATGAACATTGTTCCACTTGTCACTAATATATTCTAAATCTTTTGTCATTTTCAGATGCTTTCTATACTCGTCTTTTCTTTTCTTTTTCATGGCTTTCATATCTTAAATATATTCTTGCATCATACCTAATAACTTCTCAGCTTTGTTTAAATGTTAAGCTATTCCTTGATATAATTTGCTAGTTATTTGCATCCTATTGTTGGTTCAATCGTGTCCTTTCTATCCCCCAGGTTGTTGAGAATCGTGTTGACTTGCTTGATGAACTTGCTGAGTTAGATCTGTCAGAGAAATCAGAAGTGGCTTCTCTTATAGAATCCTTACAAGTATCCTGATGACTATTAGACATACTTTTCTTGATCTCACAGTATAATGCCATGAATTAATTGGATTGAGAAAAGGAGAATTCAGTTTACTGTCTGTAAAGACTCAAAAGCTAGAGAACTAATGTACCAAGGCTTGAGAAATTGGAAACACCATTTTCAGTTTCAGTTCTTAAATTTGCAGGTAAACACAGAAATGACAACTGAAGAGTCAATGTTCATCAGTTTTATCTTCTCTATGAATTTGACCTTTGAGCATATGTTGAGGTAAGAGTTACAATAATTCACTCATTCGTTGATGCTTTATCTGTGCTCTTCAGCAGACTTTATAATTTGGTACTGCTGTCAGTGTCTGAATTGGTCTTTCCAAAATGGTTTGTCTTTTCGGTGGTAAACAATTGGTAATTGCTTTTTTCGTCATTGTTGTTTTATCTTGTTTATTTTCTTGTAAGCAAACAGAGTTCTGATGCTATTTTGAGGTTTTATTAGAATGAAATACCATTCCAGAGCTACAAAAAAACAAGTAAATATATTTGCGTGAGAGCTATATAAAGGTTTTGTGTTTTATGAATGATGTTAATTTAATAAATGTATTTATGGAAGATCTGGCTCTCATGCTTCTGGTTTGGTAAAACAGCTAGCTTGATCTCATTTTAGTAGCAACTCATTGTTATCTACCTTGACATTTTACTGGACACTCTGGGATGATTTCATATGTCTCGACATTTCTCAATGCAAATTGAACAAAACCATTTTGCATGTGGCTGCAAAATATCTGCCGTCAGACATATCTGCATGCCTAGGGCAGTTTGTAGGCCTTGGAGCCAAAGTAAGTTTTGTTTCATCCCTTTTCTCCTTAATTAAGTGACCTATGATTTTGATGATACATATTGCTTATATTAAGTTCTTAATCATTAGGCTGCCGCATGGTGTAAAAAGCATCTACAGATGACACTCATGTCGAGTCAGGAGTCACCTGAAGAAGAACATAGTAGCCTCTTTTATCAGGTCAAATTATTACTTTTAGCATATGGAAAATGTCCCTGGTAAATTGGTTTTACATTTCAAAGTGAGGTTCTCATCTTCCCTTTAAGTTCTTAAGATCAGTATGATTGCAGTTTTCTTTATTTGAGTTTGAATATTGCATCATAGTCGTCCACCTGCATAACAATCAGTAGACCATAATCCCTCTCTTGTGAAAGCCTCTTTCATTATTTCCCTAGCATGTAATCTTTTTCTCTTTTTGGTTACGAATTTTTCTTTCCATTCTAACTTTGAAAAATCCACTGCACTTCTTTAGTAACACTGTCTGGTGTCATAATGTTAAATCCTAGCATCACAGGATAAACAAGCAAATGCAGTCAACATAACAAAACCAACCAAACTGTCTATTACACTTTAAATTGAACTGGATCACATGAGTTTACCTGTTGATAACATATTTTTTTTCATTGTGTCATGAAGCTAGTTGATTTAAGTAACTGGTGAAAAACCCAAACTGAACTGTGCAAAGTGGAAGGCCCTTTTGGATTCCGTAGTCATGTTTTAGCTGTATAGAGTTCAGCTGGTGATTGTTTTATGTGTTGTGTTTCCTTATAATGTAAGTTTCCTTAATTTTGACATGCATGTAGTGTCTCTAACAAGGCTATCAAGTTTTAGCTTCTGACAGATCTCGGTTTTCCTCAGTTGCTATTGGATTTGCTTGGCTACTCTGCCTCTATTTTCACAGCTTTGACCAGATACCCCATTGCGGTTGATAAGGTGTTAATGTCTATTGTCGAAAATTTCATAGTGGAGGAATTAAATCTCATAAAAGACTGTATTTTAGCTCAGAAGGTAGAGACTTCTGATTCATACTGGCCCTTTTGTCATGTTTCAAGTGAATACTTTTATTTTTGCATTTTCCATCTGTGTTACACCCATGCCTGTCTTACCCAAAAATGTCAATATATTTACTCTCCTATCATGGTGCTAAAATTGTTACTGTGACACTCTAATTTCTGCGATTACAAGGCTGACACTTGCTGCAGACCCTCTTATTTGCCTAAGTACCTTCTACGATGGCCATTGGAGCAGTTTGGCAGTCGAGTTAAATCTTTTTTATGTTAGACATTTTGATCTAAAAACAGGGTCAAATGTTCTGCCATTTTTCATAGTATAGCAGTAGGTTGCATATCACTTGGCAATTATTACAAGTAAAGGTCACTCTCAAAGAAATTGTTTGAATTCATTAGACTCAGCGTAGAAATATAAACTGAGAGATCTTGTCCAAACCAACAGATGGTTGAAAACCATAATGCTCAGCATATTCTTGAGTTGAAATAAATTGTTGACTAAATTTCATCAGACAAAATAAAACTGTATATTATTGCATTAAGCATTAATTGAACAAAATACAGGGCTTTAATAGCAGTCATACTACTTCTGCTTATCAAAAATGAAAAAACATAAAGCAGTTGAACCATCTTTTCACATATATGCATCCTGTTTCACCCATATTCTATTCCCATCTTTTCCGTCTTACCAGCCTCTAGCAAATCTGATACAGAAATTGCTTTTTCTCCCCCTCATAAGTAGGTGTGATGTAGTTAAGCCATTCTGCATATACATAGGTGTATGCAATGGAGACAAATTCTTTGAACTGTTCAGACTGTTTGCTACTATTTTCTTTACTGCTCTAAATTGTTGTGATTGTCTCCAGGCAATTTCCTCATTTGGTTCCGAAGTGAAGAAAATTGCATTAGAAGTTCTTGATGCTCTGGTACGACTATGTAAGGTATATTCCCATGGCATAAACTGGGATTCTTACCTTAAGATGATGGAAGAGGAAAGAAAGGTTGTGGACAATGAAGAGGCTAAAAGTGCAGATCATGTCAACAGGATAATGAAATTTACAATTGAGAAATTGTGTGAATTCAGCGTCCTTGCAGCTAATGATGGAGGAAATCTTCTGAGCTTAATTAATTTGTCATGGAAAGGTGTAGTTAACTTACTTCAGCTCTGCAAGGGCGCTTTGGCTGTAAAGTTGAATGTAGGAGATATTATTCTGACTCTTATTTCTCTGGCTAATGGATCTTTGAGATGTGCGGCTGAGACTTGGTCATCCACATTGAAAGAAACAGTTTCTGCAGTGGAAGCTAGACGCGTATTTCTTCCAGTTAAATTTTACCTGATGAATGCTGTACGAATTATCTCTCAGTACCTATCCGAGGCATTTCGTATGTTCGAAGATATAATATTATCTGTCATAATGATCTCAACCTTTAAAATTTTCCTCATGAAAAAGCTGCTCAAATTTGCTGGTGATGCAATTGCAGAAATTTTGGAGCCGACATCCTTTCATATGCTTAACTCTTTCCTTAATTGAGCTCAAGTGAAATCAGAGCAGAAGTTTCAAATTTTGGACTGGTTGTTTGGCGGTGAAACTGATTTAGAAAATGTTCCTGGGTGCATTATTAATGGAGCTGGTGGAATAAGTGCAATATTTTCTGTAAGTTCTGGCACTATGCAGGGAGCCAAGGTGCTGTTTATTGGTCGAGTAGCCTTATTTGTTAATCTTCTGAAAAATGCACCTGATATTGAAGATGATGCCAGACTAGGAATGGCTAGTTCTTGTCTTGGAACTTCCTACAATGTCGCGAATTAGTCAGAAACAAGAATCTGATGAGCCTCTGTTCTGTTTCATAATTAATGCCTTGAAAACCTTCATGATAGTTACCTCTTCAAGTCAAGCTTGGTGTGACAGTCTTTCCTGCTTGAAAACCTTTTTCATCCTCACTTTCTATGTGTTGGTGCTTTATCTCACGTCACACTGACAAAGTTGTGGTAGATGGCATTATTGAAAAGTTTTGCTCATTAATGAAGTACACAGAAGCTTCTGACTTTGGAATTAACCCTAATAGTCTGGTGCAAAAACTGGCGAGATTTCTGTGTGTACTGGTTACCTGTGGTCCAAAGTTTATGGTAGATAACCGTTGTTGGATATAACACATCACAGTATTCACCAACTACATACTTAGCCCTGCTTATGGAGGGATTACCACTATATTCACTTTCAGAAGAATTGAGAAGTGAGGCAAAGCAACAAATTGTAACTCAATACTTTGACTTCCTTGAGAGTTTTGGTGATAAACTACCGAGAGAAGGCGGCTCTGCTATTTATGGTGCTCCAGTTTTTGCTCTCTCTGCCGCTCTGCAGTTTCAGTATGTAATCAGCTCCTTTTGCATGATAGGCTAATTCTGTCAAACTTAATTGGCTGAGACACAAATGTCTATTATTGTCAAACTAGCATAGAATGTTGAAATTTACAGTGTTAAGCTTATCGTGGAACAACACTTCACTATTTAAACTTTTTCTTTCCTTATTACCTGCACTTAATGATAAAACATGACTAGGAAAAGTTGGCATTTTAATGATAAAGCAAGTGACTAACAAGGTTAGAGGTTTTTGTTGGCATCTGCTTTTTTGTGATAATAGGCTTTTACTATTGATAAATTCAAGCTACCAACTTAGATTTCCTATGTTTCTTTTCTCTTTTTGCAGCCTAATCAGCATATCTGATGCTGAGATGAAGACTATAAAGTTCCTTCTTGCTATTATTCAAAAATACAGAGATTCTTCAGAAATCAAAGTAAAGGATAAATACCGCAGGCTTCTAAGTGAGACACTCGGAATCATTTCTAACATGAAGCATTTGTATACTTCCAATGATATGGAAGAAGTCATTTTGGCGCTTCAGAACCTCTTCATCTCTGGACCGGCATTATCAGATGGAAAATCATTTCAATGTAAACCAAACTTGTCATCTTTCATGGCTGGCCTTGGTTACGTTGAATTGGAAGACCGAGAGGACAGTGCAGTTAGTTCAGCTATGTGGGAGCTGTATCACATGTTGCTTAAAGAGTGTCATTGGGCACTTGTTCACCTTGCTATCACAGCCTTTGGATATTTTGCTGGCCGCACTACTTGTAGTGAGCTTTGGAGATTTGTGCCTCAGGATGCAGCTCTTTCTTTTGATCTGGAAACAGGAAAAGAAGCTGTTGAGGAGAGATTTATGTCCGACCTAAAAGAATTTCTTGAGAAGGAAACAGCATGTCCAAAGATAAAACCTTGTGCTGACACGATTAACATGCTTGCTATAGATGGGCAAATGCTAAAAGAAACCTTAAAAAAGATAAGAGATGTTGATCCAAAGCTTATGGTCTGTGAGCCCATGGAGGTTGACAATGAAAAGCAAACCAATAGAAAAAAAAATTTCCTGACAGAGTTACCAAAGGAGTGGAATTACTGAGGGATGGATTGAAGGTTATGGGTGATGCTCTTTCTGAGTGGCAGCATAACCAGTACGACTCCACTGATATTCGAGACCAGTTCTTGACTCACTTTTCTCACCTGGAAGATGTGGTTACTCACTTGGTGAGCCTAGCTGACAGTGGCTAACTTATACTGGAGTGGTTCACTTCTGCAGTGACTGATGCAAATCATAATCAGGTATTGTTTGCATTGGACTTAATACAACAACAACAACCCAGTATAATACCACTTAGTTGGGTCTGGGTAGGGTAGTGTGTACGCAGACCTTACCCCTAGCCTGGGGTAGAGAGACTGTTTCCAAATAGAATCCCGGCATCCTTCCCTCCAAGAACTTCCCACCATGCTCTTGGGGAGACTCGAACTCACAACCTCTCGGTTGGAAGTGGGGGTTGCTTACCATCAGAGCAACCCCTCTTGTCAAAAATACTTTCCTTTCATACCAACAACAACAACCCAGTATAATCCCACTTAGTGGGGTCTGGCGAGGGCATTATGTACGCAGACCTTACCCTACCCTGGGGTAGAGAGGCTGTTTCCAAATAGACCCCCGGCATCCTTCCCTCCAAGAACTTTCCACCTTGCTCTTGGGGAGACTCGAACTCACAACCTCTCGGTTGGAAGTGGGGGTTGCATTGGACTTAATCTGTTCTAAATAAAAAGGTGCATCACTAGGATTCTCCACAAAACTCTTAAGTTTTGTTTTGACGATTTCGGGGTAGCACCATACGATGTTCTTAGTACTTGTATTTACATATAAGTGAAGCAAGTGCAGAATTGATGCAGTTAGACACTTCTAACATGTGGATATTACAGAATACAAGCACTATACACAATAGCTGTTGGAGAAGAAATGTTATTTTAGTAAACGTCTTGAAATTTCTTTACTACTGTACATGCCAGATTTATTATGAAGCTTTAAGCACCTAATAATTAAGAAATAGAGCTGGCTTCCTTTGCGGCGGCTGGCTGGGTGGGAGATGGGGGTTGAATGATTCATCTCAGGGGGTTGAATAATTCATCTCAAACTTTATTTTGAGCTATTGATATTGTGATAAAGCTTTTCGCATAGCAAAAGTGCACAGTTTTAATTCAGTAAGACTATTGTTATTCTTATTCCCAAGTCTTTGTTCCACATCCTAGGAAGGGAGGACAGTTATATTTAAATGGAGATCTGTTCGGGTGAGTTGGTTTAATCCCAGTTCAATTTTTATTGAGAAAAGAATCATAATACATGCTTTAACTGCATATTACTACGTTAAAAAGGATTACATGCTTTTGTGTCTTTTGTCACGATACTCAGTATAGCACTTATCAGTGATTTTAGTAAGACTTGATCTTAGAAATATATGAATAGCAGCATGCTTTGTGTCTTCCCATTCTGGTGACTGCTTTTTGAGACCTCTTCAACATCACGAGCCCTCAAGAAAAATAAGCATCAGCTCCAAACAATAGATGTGAGATTGAGGGTCTGTATTTCGTAAGCGATCACAGTGTTACTACGTCTAAAGAAGCTTTACAATAAGAACAATAGGACAAGAAACATATCTAATGCTTGCATAATTAGATGAATCCAACTGAGGGTGAGAAGATTGAGGTTTATATTGGAATTCTGTTGAGCTACCCGGTTTAGGCCGATTAGGTGGGAATGTCGGAATGAAGGGATTAGTAATTGTGAGCACGTGATTTTTGTCCCACTTGATTTATTCATACAGAATTCTTAAAATTAGGATTTTCCTTATTATTATTATTATTATTATTATTATTATTTGATTTTAGGAATTAATCACTTAATTTGCGTGTTCATTTGCATTTTTTGTGTGCATTTTAAATTTAACATGATTCATAAAAAAAATTACAAAAATACACATTGCATTTGCATTTAGGATTTAATTTTACATATTTTAGATTAATTAGTAATTAGGGTTTTACAAAAAATACAAAAATAAAAAAATTGATTTATTTTTGTTTTGTTTAATTTTTAGCTTTGAATTTCATTACTTTGTGGATTACACTGGGTAGTTGTTGTTGTTGAATTTTATTACTTTCCTTTAAATTAGTATTCAATTATTTGAATTAATTATTAATTAGAGTTTAATATACTTAAGTAGGTTAATTTATTTTTTAAGTTTAATTTTAGTTTGTTTTAATTTTTGAAAAGAAAAAGGAAAAGGAAATTAAAAAGGAAATTGAGTCCCTTAAATAAAATGCGCAATTTGGGTTGACCCAAGTCAAAACCCTTCCCAACTCGTCCAAAAACCATCTTGACCGGGCCCAAAACCCGGTCTAGCACCCCCATAACCTAAAGACATTGTTTCCCTTCAAATGATCTTAACCGTTGAGGTAGATCGATCTAACGGTTCATAAGCTAGGGTTCCTAAATATATGTATGTCCAAACGTCGCTTACACCCCTCCATCACCATTTCACCAGTCTCTCAAAACCCCCGTATTGCCATCATCTCCGTCGCATGCCGCCCGTCGGAAATCGCCTACGGCGGCGCTGGGGGCCAAATCTGCTCAAATTCACACCACAATACCCTCGTCTCCCCGTCATGCCGATGATATCATTATCTTCCCTCAAATCCCACTGGAAATTCTCAAATATTCTAAACCTTAGTTGTCGCCTTTGAACCCTTCGCTGTGGCCGGCGATGCCGCCACCAACCATCGCCAAAATAAGACCATGTGACCTCCTTACCCACCTCTTTCCAATTCTGCAATCTTTTTCCCTCGAACATACCCAGAATTCTTCGAATATCGTTTCTAAGTCCGAAGCTCTAAAAGTCCAAAATCGATACTCATGGAGTCCGGTGGCATGCATGGCGTGGAGATTTATTTTCTTGCAAGCCTTGAAGTTTCAAGGCAACAAATTGATGTCGCTCATTTATTATTGACAAAGAACAAATGGTCGATACTGGTTTTTGTTGAATCGTCCGTCTCTTTTTGAACTCTCAGATTCTATTTTTGTAAGTCCCTTTCATTCATTCTTCATCCTCGCTTTTATCAACCTATCCTTAGTTCCACCCCATTATTTTTTTTAGTTTTGTTTTCTTTTCCATTAATTTGTGGAACTTCAATAAGCCTGATTAAGTTTTAAATGGCTTTCTTTTCACTATTAAAGATTGATCCATAATGTTCTTGGTCTGATAAATTTGCTCATTAACTTAATTAAAATTCTGATCCCTCTTTTAGTCACTTAATTTGATAACTTGGTCAATTCCTCGTTTACTTTTGTTTAATGATATTTCAATTAATGTAGGTTTGATACTAAAAAATTATTAAATATTATCCTTTGTTGTTTGTTGTTTGGATCAATCTCATTTTGTTGATGCTTGGATATTGAAGTCATTCCCAGGGGTTCATTTGTGTCATGAGGCCGTGTCTATTAAAACTTTGAGCCGATTTGGGATCTGTTACCCATTTTAGCCTTGACCAGTTGACCCGGATGTTTCTAGGGTAAATACATAGGTAGTTTAGGTATTTAGTCAAAGGAATTTTAGGTGTAACAACTTAGGAAGCTTCCTAGAAAGTTGCATAGGGTATTAACTTGGACAGAAAGTCAGAAAGTGAGGGATTAATTGGCAAAAATGAAATTGAAAAGGGACCAAAAGCTAAAACAAGAATCTGAAGCTTACCTCAATTGCTTGCCTATAAAGGTATGCCATTCTTGCCTTGCAAGGAGGGTTTTGGAAATCAAATTTCTGGAAAGATATTTTTAGAGCCTAAAAAAAGAGAAGAAATTTTAGCCATCAGATTTTTTAGCCTAAAACTTTTAGAGCATAAAGATTTTTTTTCTTGGAGAGGTCGATGTTTCTAGAGCTAGATATCCAGAAAAACTCAAAGCAGCTAGAAAAAAAAAATAAAAAATCACTGTTTCAGTAAGTTTTTGCCTTGAATTTTGAGATTTTGATTTACTGAAGCCATTCTCTAAATCCTGTGGGGTTTAAAATGGACTGAGATCTTGGTTTCAAAAGTTTGGCTTTGAATATTTGCTTTGGTGGTGCGTCTGGGTTTCAAGTTCGAAATTGGGTGTGGGATCTGAAGATTGTTCTGCTGATCTCTGTATTGTTACCTTGCAGTTGTTCTGCTGCTGTTTTCATTTGCTGAACCTCACTTCCGTGTTTCCATTATTCCAGGTACATAGCTTAAACTTTATTAATGTAGAGTTGGATTGGAAGAATTGAAATAAAAAATAATATTTGAAGCATAGAAGCAAACTTGTTTGTGATTCTACAACACCCCTTTACTTTCATGTCTCATATAATTAGTTGATTTGGAACTTGGAACATATATCTCTCCTCTTGTATTTGATTTGGAACCCTTGAGATACTATGAAATTTAGTTTGGTTTATTGTATCCTAAGTGTGTTTACTTTTGGTTATAACCATGATTGTGTCTAATAAAAATTGTAACATATGCTAGTTGTAAAAAGTTAACACAGGACATGCTGTTTGGAAGATAATAAGGAGATTATTCTGCTGTAAAATTTTTACTCATGAACCTGAGCTGAATGTCATCTTAGTAGCTTGCTAGTTGTTTAAAATTAACCTGAGTCACCTTATAATTTTTATGCTTTGATAAGTCTTTGTGAATAGCATGTAATTAGAGATGCATTCTTAGGCTTTAGAGTCTGCCATGTTCTTATGGAATCCGCTAAAGGTTTATGTATCAAATGGTCCAATGATTTGAAAACCTTGTTAGATGCATTTTGCATTTTGAAGTTGGTATATTGCTCAGTTACAAACTCGATCTCGAGTCCCATTGCTCAGTTTCACCGGGTTTGGGCCTCTGATGGGCTGGGAACATGAGTCCATTCATGTTTCTTCTTGCAAAGATTAATTGGTCAAGCCCAAGGCTCTCGTGTGCATGCTTGATAATGTCTCTTTCACGTTTTTCTTTTTCTTTATTTTTGAATTACGCCCGAGTATTTAGGGATGAGGTATAGTTGATTTCCTAATTTATAGTTTGGTTCGATCAAATGGTTTAAAATTAGCCACAGTTTCCTTACACTGATTTAGCGAGTTTAATAATTGGGAGGTGAGCTATATTAAGAAATGTAAATAGTCTATGGCTGTTTAAACTGTAGTTAAATATCCTTTAAATTAAGCTAAGATGCGCCCCGCCAAATAAAAATCACAAATTGCGTGACTCTTTTTAATAAGGAAAAATATACAAAGGAATTCCTCAAAAATTACGATAAATGCCAACGGTTTCTACCGATGATCCATCAGCCCGGAGAATAGCTCCACTCACTCCTATCCCCGTGGCCTTTCATAAAATGGGGAACAGACATAGTCGGCCCTCTACCAACGGCCCCAGGTAAAGCTAAGTTTATGACTGATTACTGTTACAAATGGGTGGAAGCACAAGCCTTCGAGAAGGTCAGAGATTAATAAATTATTGACTTTATCTGGGATCACATCATATGCCAGTTCGGGATACTTGTTGAGATTGTATGCGACAATGGAAAACAGTTCATCGGCAGAAAAATAATAGGGTTCTTCAAAGTACACAAAATAAATAGGATCTTATCGACACCATACCACCCAACTAGAAATGGACAGGCCGAGTCAACAAACAAAACCATCATTCAAAACCTAAAGAAAAGGCTGGACGATGCAAAGGGAAAATAGAGAGAAGTTCTACCCGGGTTTTTTGGGCTTATCGAACAACATCAAAATCTAGCACAAGGGCTACTCCTTTCTCCTTAGTTTATGGCTCCGAAGCCCTTATCTCTATCGTGGTCGGAGAACCCAGTGCTAGGTTTTGACATGCATAAGAGGAATCAAAATCACGAGGCTATGAATACTAGCCTCGAGCTGTTAGATGAAAAACGAGAGGCAACACTTGTTTGGATAGCCGCGCAGAAGCAAAGATCGTGAGATACTACAATAGAAGGACCGACCTTTGACACTTCAGAATCGGGGACTTAGTTCTTCGGAAAGTCACTCTTAACACCCGAGACCCGAATGAAGGGAAACTGGACCTGAAAGACCGTATCGAGTCCTCGGAGTTGTCGGTAAAGGATCTTACAAACTTAGCACAATGGAAATTGAACAACTTCCAAATAATTGGAACATATCATTACTCAAACGATACTATTGCTAAGGTAATACTTTCTCTTTTGGTCCGTTTGAATTTGAAACTAATCTATTGCATATGTTTGATCAACGCTATCGAAGGCACCTTTTTATATAAAGGCCTTAGGTTTTAAAGCATGCATTGCAATCTTTTTCCCTTAGATCGGATTTTGTCCCAAATTGGTTTTTCCGGCAATGTTTTTAATAAGTCAACAACTATGTGCTACGTAAGGAGAACTCAACAATATCTAAGGCGGTCGAGCACTCTCTTTTCTTTGTCCAATTCCGTCTTACCAAGCAAGACTTCTTTCCGATCAACCTCGAATACTGGGGGGCATCACCCTCGGAGGATATATTTTCAAGGAAAATACTTCAAGCCTAAGAGAGCCTCAATGGGAGAACTTTGTAATGGGCCAAACGGTCAGATGAACTTTATCCATATAGAATAGTCGAGCCCCAATGGCAAAACATGTATGCATGTATCAATTATTTGAAGAAGCATTCTGTTGATATCAAAAATACTTTGTGTCTCAACGAAGTGTATTATTACACGAGCTCTACACTTATAATACTATGGGAAACGACTCAAAAGTCAGAACGCAAATGCACCCCCGAGTACTTGGGGACTATCATCCACAGTCAACGTATCCGAGTTATAAAAAACTTGGACCCATAAGACCACAAAGAGGCACCCCCTCGATATAAAGACCAATGCCATCATACTCGGGTACTAACCTTTCGACCAAGTTCGAAAGGATATCGGGGAATAAGTCCAAGAGACATACCCGAAGGCTACGACCATATCAAAGACTACAATTATATAAAAAGGCTACGACTATAGTAATGCTGCTCAGAGAAATCCGACTTCTGCCATAAATTAAAGGCCTTCAAACACTTTGAAAAAATCGGTTAAATCTAGCTACCATTGACAAAAGAAAATGATAAAGGGCTTCAGCAAAATCTGACCTCCAACAATTTAAAGGCTTTGATAACATCAACCTTCAGAAAAACCTCAAAGGGTATTCGATTATGTTTACACAAACAAATTACAAATAAGGTTTCGATCCGAAGAACCTCCATAAAACCTAACGGGTACAAAAAACACATGCTAAGGCATAGATAAATTTTCACTAAGTTTTTTATCCGAAAAAGGGAAAAATTATAGCCACTTTCAAGTCCGAACAAGCCCGATATAAAAGAGCCTAGGGGACAAAATATATAGAGTTCGAGACCTTCCTCTCATTCAATTCGGGCTCAAGAGTCCTAACATCACGAGCTCGCATCAAATTAATTTAAATCTTATCTCGAGGATCAACAAAAAACCTTAAGAGGTATTGTATTGATAAATAGACTAAGGGTTTATTATGTTATGAGTTCAGGCCAATACTCAGATTGATCCTTAAAGTTATAACATCGAATTTCTTTCAGAAATAAAGATTTGATACAAATCAAAGATGAAGCAAAAAAATCATTTTATATTCATATGATGTGTTCACAAAGGATATTTATAAACGACCAAGAAGGGGGGGGGGCTTACCAAAAAATCAAAAGAACCTAATCTATTCCGAGGCTACACACTCAGAAGCAACATCCCTAAGAACTGCATCCTCGGGAACTCTATCTTCAGGAACCTCCTTCTCAAAGGCTCCTTCTTCACCTTCCCCACCCTCGGAACTACTCACAACATCTTCATCATCAGAAGAAACAAGAAACGTGGCGTCAGTTTCCATCGTCTTTGCTTTGGCTATTTCTTCAGTGAGGTTAAACCCTCATGCATGGATTTCTTTGAGAGTCTCTCTCAGGGCTTGGCACTTGGCCATATCATTACTCTGTTTCTCCCGGTCGGTGACCTCACTCAACTTCACTCGAACAATCTCGATGTCCTTTAAATATACATGAATGGATTTATCAACTGTCGCCTTCGTCTTCTCAACCTCATCTTTGTCCTGTGCAGCTTCAGCCTCAGCTCTAGCGAGCTTAGCTTCTAGCTCCTCAATTTTCTTGGCTTGGGCCAGGATCTTCATTTTAACTTATCGAAGTTGAGTTTCGCCCAAGGCCAGTTGGGCTAGAACTTCTTCTTTATCAGCAGACCGCTCCATGCTCTCTTTCCATCGATGACAGTCAGCCTTAACTTGATCGACCTCACCTGGGAGCTACCCTATTATCTCCAACTTTTGCTGCAGCTGGGACATCAAAGTGTTAGCCCTTGTAGTAAGGCTGAGAAGACCATACTATGTTAAAAACACAGTTACCTGCTCATCTCGATCGGCCGTATTTTTCTAAGCTTTGACCAATTCAATCCGAAGGTATTTAAGCTCCTCTTCCTTTTGGTTACAGAGGATCCTCAGAGCCTTCTCATCTCCCGAAACCTTCCTGAGCTAGGCCTCATATTGGCTCAGCTCGGCCCTGAACTTCATAATGGCCTACACATGAAACAATGACATATTAGTCAAATAAAGGGGAGAAAAAACAAAAATGCAATAATAAGAGATAATGTTTACCTGGGAAAGGAGACGTTGAACCTTTTCGAAGAAGGTAAATGCATCATTAAGGTCAACAACATCGTTAAACTCGATAAAAAAGTTACGAAAATGATCTTCTTCGAGAACCTTGCTCGGGTCGGGCATTCTAATAGCCCGAGCATCTTTTATTACTTCCTCGGAGTATGATGGAAAAGAAGGTGAGTGACCCATTATCACGGACCCGAGCTCCTCACTCAGGGCTCTTTGATTAGCTGCTGCCTTTTCAGCATTTGTCCCTTCTGGCGCACTTGTTGGGGGGAGGGGATGGAATGATCTCAATTTCCAGGGACTCGAGGGCTTTGCCCAAGTCTTTTTTCAGAATTCCTTCAATGTGGGATAAGGTTTCAGGTTTGGAGGGCTTGGTGGCCTCGTCTGGTTTCCTAGTTCAGGGGTGCCAAAGTAATTTCTTCACCCTAATCCTCTTCATCTTCCAAATTTTGGGTGGCGGAACCCAAGTCCCCGTGTGTAAGCTTCCCCCTCGGCTTCCGAGCAGGGCCCCCTCATCCTGGGAATCTTCGGGCTTTGACGCCCTATTTTTTGTGGTCTTTTTCAGATTTCAGGATCGGGGACACAATCTTTTCCCTGGATCGGGTTGGTCTCATTTTAGATACATCTCCGATGCCTGCACAAATAAACCTAAGTGACTTGATGCCACCAATAAATGAAAAATATCCAAAACTTGGGAAAGAATTTATCATGATGTTTGGACTCCCATTTGCCTGTCGATAACTCGCGCCATTTGCACTCATCGTACGAGGAGGTGGCAAATAGCTTTCAGACCTAGCCCTCGAGGTCGGGGACCGCAAAGGCATTATGAGACACAAAAGCTGAATATGAATAGATATTGAGAAGAAGAATCCACTTATGATTAAAGTTCCATCTCTTTGGGAATGGCATTTCGTTCCTAGGGATGATGTCTGAAGTCCTTACTCTGATAAACCGACTCATCCAGCCTCGATCTTTGTCTTCATCGTTACTGGCAAAAAAGGAATTCTTTGTTCGACGTTGCAACTTGATGAGCCTTCGAAACAGTTGGGGTCGATATAAAATAATGAGATGGTTGAGGGTGAATTCCAATCCTTCAGCCTTGCTTGAAATATAGCGCGGCATGATCACGATGCGCCAAAATGAGGGATGGATTTGGCCGATGGTAACCACGTACCTTTTACAAAAATCAATCACTAGCGGATTGAGGGGACCCAATGTGAAGGGGCAAGTGTAAATGCTTAAAATCCCTTCCACATGGGTAGTGATGCTTTCCTCGGTGCCCGAGATATGAACCACGACCTTGTCTCCCCAGCCACAATCCTTCTTCATGGTTTTAAATTATTTTTTCGATATCGAACTAATGTATCGAGATACATGTTTGCATCGGCCTGGGATACCGGGAGGATTTTTGACATTAAAATCCTGATTTATCATGCAAGGGCTGGGGTGATTTATGAAGAGCCGGCACCGCCAACGGTTTGGTCAGCCGCGAAGTAGAAGAAGATGATGCCTTCTCCTTTTTGGGAACTATTTTAGAAGTTTTAGCCATAACTTTAAGCTAAGGAATACAGACGGTAGCAGAGCATGGTGTTTATCGAGAACTTGGCATTTTTGGCATTGAAGGGGCGGTGGAAACAAATAATGAGAGGTAAAGATGAAGAAGAGAGATAATCAGAGTAAATGTGAATGAAGGAGTAAAGTTTTCAATTCAAAGTAGCACCCTCATATTTATAGATGAGAAACGACGGTTCTACGGTGCTAGTAGTTGGCCATTACTGGCGTGCATTTAATGTCCTGGAAAAGCAAACTGACGAGACGTTTTGGTCATTTCAAGTGCTCACATCACCGGAGTGACATCATCATTAAAGACTCCAGAGAATCGAGGTTCAAATCGTTTCTTTTCATTTTACTCTAAGCAACGGGGGGATTATCTGCCTACTGCCTGATTTCTCAGGCTCGAGGGGTCGACTTAGGTCTGAGTTCGGGAAGGGTTGATTTCGAGCCCGATGGACCAGACTCAAGCTCGAAGACAGAATGTAATGCGGAAAGATAGGACTATGAGGAATACCAAAGCAGAGTATGCTCGACCCCGAAATAATGTCGTTATGGATTTCTAACAAATGAGCGAAATTCATGCCACGTCCTCAAATTCATTGCGCAAATCCCGAAATAGGATTGTACGATTCCGTACTAGGCGGTTATACAGCTGTACCAATAAGATTCTTTACATTAGATAGAAATGTACCTTATTTCGGGTTCCCCTATTATATAAAGGGGACCCCAATCATGTGCAACATCATCTATTCATTGGCAAAGAATATACTATCTTACTTTTTCGCTCATTGTTCATCAGACTTGTCCTTTATCTTTATTGTTTTTACTTTATTGTTCTTGGTTTATCTCGAGGTCACTGAGCTCGAGGTCGATATTGCTAAGTAACATTGGTTTGATTCACTTATTCATTTCATTTCTACTTTATGTCTTGATTATTAATTAGTATTGAACTCGATCACATATCTTTAAAACCATATATCAACGTTAATTGTTACCCGTATTTTCGAGGTAAACAAAATATAATAAAAGTTGATTGTTCTAATTTCTTATTTATAACTCAAAGAGAATACATAGTCCTATGGATCTATCATCTCTTTGTATATATGTGTACATCAGAAGAAAACTACCATATATTATCCACTAATAGAATAAAGAACAAGTATGACATGAATCCTTATTGTTCCTCAAACTCGTATAACCTAACCTTAAGGAAAGCTCCATCCTCATTAATCTCCCAACTGCAACTTTTGTTAGCACATCTATTTTTATCTCTCTGATAATCAAACAGAACAAAATTCAACCCAGTCATAATTGTAGCAGTTCCATAATCCATATCACATGACAAGACATAATTACCACCTGGTCTTGGTAGGTCAACGTCGACAGTGTAAGTTTGAATCGCACCATCTGTAAGTTTTACTTCGGGATATTGCAAGCCATTTAAGTCACACTCGACGTGCAAATTATAATTAGGTATTGAATCAATGATGTCGATATAGTACGTCTCTGGTGCAGAGGCGACTAATGAACAAGTTATCAACAAAAATAGAACAAGGGTTGGGACGTTTAGTAGTATAGAAGAAGCCATATGTTCTTATTGTTTTTCTCCGTAATTCTTTAGAATATTATGTCCTTTATATAGTATATGGTTTTGAGTTTCATGAATCTGTAATATGGGGAGAAATAATGATAGTTCCTATGATTTTAGGATGCAAGTATTATTTGTGATGAATAAGTTTCTATGAATTTACATTGTCAAATTTAGAAAGCATTGTTTTCTTCCAACTAGGTAAAGTTTTAATTATGAAACTTTTATGTTATTGCTTTAAACGAGCGTGGAATATCAAGGTTGAAGATTCTCATTTAAAGTTTCTTTTATTTTAGTTTATTCGATTTCCTTTTTTGTTAGATTATACTATAAAGTATGTCTCTGATCGTGTTCAACTAAAAACGACGTTAACCAACGATAGGGGTTGTACTGATAAGTGATATTTTTCCGGCCTTTGTATTTTGTTTGGGTTCATAAGGATATCTTAAAATGAAGAATTTATAATAAAAAAATAAAAATAAAGGCCCGAATTTTGTTCTTCTTTTAAGAAAGGGTTCGAAGCTTAAAACATTTAATAAAAACCAGTTACTAACTAAAAATGTTAACTGTTACTTAGTTTTACATTTTTATTCAAACGTAAAAAAAATTCTATTTACTCAATTTAGATTTTAGAGTTTTATTATTTTAAAAGTTATTAATTCATAAAAGTAATAGGACAACAAAAAATAAAGTGTTATAACTTAAAATAAACTTGTACAAACTATAAGAGAAGATAGCTTATAAAGTGAACTAACTGTTATGAAATCTCCTATTTAAGGTGAATGTCTATAATTAGAGAGATTCTAGAGTTCTATTCTTGGTAGCTAAATCATCCCCCTCCCTATAAATAAAGGGGTCTTCTACCATTGTAATCTACCCCTAACAATCTCTAAGTATCAATAAGAATACTTCTCTCTCTCTATTCTCTCTATATTGTTCTTGTTCTTGTATTATTGTTCTTGTCTTTATATTATTTCATAACACGTTATCAGCACGAGTCTCTAACCAATTGAAATTTTCGATTGTCTTAACTTTTGTTTGTCTAAGGTTTTGCTTCAAAGAAAGAATGAAGAAAGAAGGAAAAGAAAAAAAAAAAAGGGAAACGGAAAAGAAGAACAGAACGTTGAAAAGAAAGAAAAAGAAGCAAAAGAAGAAAGAAACGAAAAACAAAGAAAGAAAAAAAAAAAAGGGAAACAGAAACGGAAGAAAGAAAAGGAAGAAAACATGACATTTGGTTGACCTTTATCAAGCATCTCGAAAGAGTAAACGCCCTGAAACGAATTTTGTCTCTGACGACAATTTTGACATCACCCACTTGGATGTGGCAGACTTCTTTGAGCAACCCGAGGGGAAGATAGACCACCTAATCGGTGATGGATCAGTGATGAATGAAGATGGAGCTGTTTTATTTTATTTTACTTGTTTGTATTAGTGAATGAATAAACTAATAGCCATTAGTATTAGCTCGTATTAGTTAGTTCATGATATAATGTTAGTATTAGTTCTTTAGAATGTATCAATATGCTCAAATATCAATAATATTTTTACTTTCCAGTAGAGGTAATCGACTAACCTGAAAAACTAGTCGGTTATCTCATAATTCGCATAAAAACTGCAAAACAATCGATTGTCAATGATCAACAATCGATTGTCTTTAAAAACAGTGTAATCTAGAATTTTTCAAAAATCATCCACAATCGATTGTCTATGTCTAACAATCGATTATCGTTAGACAGTGTAATCTGGAATTTTTCAAAAATCATCCACAATCGATTGTCTATATTTAACAATCGATTGTCGTTAGACAGTGTGATCTGGAATTTTTCAAAAATAGTCAACAATCGATTGTCTATGTTTAACAATCGATTGTCTTAAAACAGTGATCTGGAATTTTTCAAAATAGTCAACAATCGATTGTCTTTGCTTAACAATCGATTGTCGTAAGACAGTGTGCTCTGGAATTTTTCAAAATAGCCAACAATCGATTGTCTATCTTTAACAATCGATTGTCTTAAGACAGTGTGCTCTGGAATTTTTCGAAATAAGCCGACAATCGATTGTCTTAAGACAGCGTGATCTGAAGTTTTTTAAAATAGCAAATAATCGATTATGCGTGTTTAACAATCGATTGTTTGAAGAAAATGCTTAAACTGAAAATTTTCAAGCTGCATAGTAATCGATTATGGATAACATTCTGATTTTGTTAGTCAACTGTTAGCAGCAAATTTTGAAAATATTATGTGACACAAACGGATTGAAGTTGTTTATTCTCATGTTCGTATATTTTCTTTTATATGTCAAACCATGGGAAGTAAATTGATTGAAGGCTCCGGAAGAGCAACTGTAACTCTGCCCAAAGGCACGACGTTTATCTTAGAGAATGCAATATTCTCTTCCAAGTCTAAGAAGAACTTGTTGAGTTTTAATGATATCAATCGCAATGTTCTCCTCCAAGTCTAAAAGGAACTTGTTGAGTTTTAAAGATATCATTCAAAATGGATATCATATTGAGACAATAGATGAGAATAATCTTGAATTCTTCATGAAAATGAGGCTGCCCATTTCGGTTTGGGTTCACGCCATTTTGCATGCAACAATACTAGTTCGTCGGCTGCCCACTTCGGTTTGGGGTCACGCCATTTTGCATGCAGCAATGCTAGTTCGTCGGCTGCCCACTTTGGTTTGGGGTCACGCCATTTTGCATGCAGCAATACTAGTTCGTCGGCTGCCCACTTCGGTTTGGGGACACGCCATTTTGCATATAGCAATGCTAGTTCGTCTCTGACTGACGAATTGACACAAATATTCCCCGTTGCAATTGGTTTTGGGTCATGGACCCAATATATCCCATTTAAGAATCTTTGGATGCGCAGTATATGTGCCTGTACCACCGCCATCCCGCACCAAAATGGGTCTGCAAAGAAGGTTAGGAATATGTGTTGAGGTTGAATCGCCCTCCATTATTCGCTACCTCGAAACATTGACAGGAGATTTGTTCACTGCACGATTTGCAGACTGTCAATTTGATGAGACACTTTTTCCAAAATTAGGGGGAGAAGTTGGTGAAACCAAACGGAAAATTTTGTGGAAAAATGCATCATTATCTCATCTTGATCCACATACCTCTATTTGTGAAAGAGGCACAAAAGATTATCCATTTGCAAAGAATAGCAAATCAAATGCCTGACGCATTTACGGACTTGAAAAGGATAACAAAATCACATATCCCCGAAGTGAATGTGACAACATCTGGTTCACGAATACATATTCATTATCGGAAGAATATGAACATGAAATTGGTACTAAATATACCACACTCACCCCTAGAAGGAGGTTTGAGATGATACCACACTCAACCCTAGAAGGAGGTTTGAGATGATATATGGCATGAATGATCGTTGGTCACGTACCTATTGTACGCCAAAGTATTTTGGAAATATGACTATTAAAGGACAACGATAATGCAAGAAACATATCTTGCATATAAGTTTGACATGACCATAATGGTATAACTTTCTCTTTAAGAAAGATATTCACCACATGGATGTTGATGAATCTGTGGTAGTACAAAATTAATTGAGAGCTCTAGAAGAGCCAATTATTACTATATTGGAGAAACACAATTGAGTATTGTGCTGTAGTAAGTCTCAAAGAAACTTATTCAGTTTTCAAAGTACACGCGAAAGCGATTGATTATATTAAGACTATAAATAAAGGAAGGCTTTGATATCTCCTATTACTACAACTTGTAGCTGGGTAATTTGCATATGAAAAGCTACCCGCTTTGTTCTCCAGTTTGTACTACACAAAAGAAAGAATGCCATAATAAAGTAGATATCTATTGGTATAAAAACCCATGTCATAATAAACCTGAAGTTTATTGATAAGTGCACATGTCATGGTGTAAATTTGAAGTTTACCAATATTGATAATTTGTTCAGTTAGCATTCGTATTAGCCATCTCATTTTAAGTATGATGTGCAAATTCACACAGGTGAATATCAAAGAACTAGAAAGTTCTTTACGAATTCTCTTGTATCACTTGTTCTCATTAATGAACTGACCAACTAAAGATTTCGGGTTGAAGCCCATAAATTCTGGAAATATCAAAGGATATGGGCCCATTCACCTGCCATGTATACCACATATGATGCATCTATGATATGGTTACATGCGCAATTATTATTAACCCGCAGCCTGGCCGGTGCTTGCGAGGTAAATTGCTCAGTAATCTAACTTCGAGCATAATTTCCAGATTTTCTACTCAAGATAGTTCATCTTGATAAGTTGGTTTATATCAAAGTTGGTTTAGCAAGATAATTATTGAGTGCTTCCACTTAATAGCTAAACTGTTTCTTATAAGAACAAAGTTATATATATCAGTTTGATATACGTTGTATACGAGAGTATATTATATTCTCCCCTCACAAGTGGTTCAGGGTCAGGAACCAAATAATTTCATCTTATTATTAATGTGCTGTGTACATTGACATAATAATGCACAAAGATGATTTTCCAAAGTTGAGGAAACAAGTTAGCTTTACTAACATGAGGGGGAGACATGATAAACACTTGAGAAAAGGTTACATGGGATGAATTATCATTTGTATATGTATATCCCCGAATATCATGATATGAACCTGAAGTTCATAAAAGGGATAATTCAATTGCAACATATTGCAGAGCATGCTATACGCATTTGCTGACCCAAAGAAAGTAACTAAATGGAAGAGATACAATTCAAGAAGAATTGATTCCATATGAAAGACATGTAGTTTTGAACCTATAGTTCAAATACTTGAAAGTATAAAGTCAAAGGTATGTATAATCAGTTTTCGATATCTTATTTGTCTAGCATGACATGGAAAACTTGATATGCATCTAAAGTCTATTATATGGCTTATATGACTTAACTTGAAAGATTTAAGTTGCTTGAAGCATATGCAATTCTTGGTCCTGAAGTACCACATCCTTAGTACAATTTGTGTACATATGTATCTTGCTATAACTATAAGCATGATGGCATTGAGAATACATCTATGGAGATATTGAAGAGTTATTCCACGACATTATATGAAGATGTTCATATCTATCAAGAATGATGATTTCAAGGTGCGGAATATTTATTCAAGTCAATATGGTTGATTTGTCAAAAGTCTACCAAAGATCGTTTTGAAGATGATGCACAAGATTGGAATGCAAATGCTCAAGGATATAAATTGATGTTCTTATTAGGGGGAGTTAATGCGCGTTGCACTCTTTTTCCCTTACAAGGTTTTGTCCCACTGGGTTTTCCTTGCGAGGTTTTTAACGAGGCAACCAATAGGCGCATATTCAAACATGTGTACTCTTTTTCCTTCTCTTTAATTTTTCCCATTGAGTTTTGGTTTTTAGGTTTTAACGAGACACATTGTTGAATAGACATTCAAGGGGGAGTGTTATGAAATCTCCTATTTAAGGTGAATGTCTATAATTAGAGAGATTCTAGAGTTCTATTCTTGGGATTCCCCCTCCCTATAAATAAAGGGGTCTTCTACCATTGTAAACTACCCCTAACAATCTCTAAGTATCAATAAGAATACTTCTCTCTCTCTATTCTCTCTATATTGTTCTTGTTCTTATATTATTGTTCTTGTCTTTATATTATTTCATAACACTAACAATTTAATAGTAACAAAAAATAAAAATTTAGGATATAACCTAGTTTAATATGAACTAATACATTATAAATAATTCCAAGATATGCACTTGCATATTTTAGCAAAAGGTACTGTAAGATTTCATCAACAGAAGTTAAATAGACTATAGATTAATTCTTATTGGATTTCATTAGGAGATCAAATATAAAATAAAATAGATATAAAAAATTAAAAACACACTAAGGGAATAAACTAGCTGGCTATTCATTTTAAAAGAAGAGAATTAACTAACTATGCTAGCTATTTATTAGGCCCTTTGGCATTAAAGGGAAATGCACGTGCAGATACAGGAACAAAACTAAAAATCGCCGCAATCAGATTTCGAACTCGGGAGCCTTCACTTAAAGTGGAGGCTTGTATCAGGAGTCCTGTGTGACAAGAAAGTTTCATACAAATTCAAGGGGAAATTCTATAGAAGCCGTGGTTAGACCTGTGATGTTGTATGGGACGGAGTGCTGGCCCGTGAAAAACTCTCATGTTCAGAGAATGAAGGTTGCGGAGATGAGGATGCTTAGGTGGATGTGCGGGCACACCAGGCTAGATAAGATTAAGAATGAAGTTATTCGAGAGAAGGTAGGGGTGGCCCCGGTGGATGAAAAGATGCGTGAAGCGAGGCTGAGGTGGTTCGGGCATGTACGGAGGAGAAGTCCTGATGCCCCGGTGAGGAGCTGCGAGCGGCTGGAGATTGTTGGCGGTCGGCGAGGCAGAGGGAGGCCTAAGAAGTATTGGGGAGAGGTGATTAGGCAGGACATGACTAGAATGCATGTTTTCGAGGACATGACCCTTGATAGCAGAACCTGGAGGTCTAGAATCAGGGTTGTAGGATAGGGGCTCCTAGAGTTTTTCGTACGCCTCATCCGGGGTTGGGTGTGGGTCAGCAGGGTTACCCATAGATGATTTGTTTTTTTAGCTTATGTCCCCCCTATGGTTGTTAGTTATGGTAGTTACTGTATGATATTATTGCATGCGATTGTATTTATGTTCCTTATGTTTAGATAATTATTTGCGCTATTGCTGCTGGAGTTACTTATGCTCTATTGTTATTGTTTTTGTTTTTGTCTTTGCTTTTGTTTTACTCCTGTTTTTCCTTTTATCCTATGAGCCGAGGGTCGATTGGAAACAGTCTCTCTGCCCTTTCGGGTAGGGGTAAGGCTCGTCTACATATTACCCTTCCCAGACCCCACCTGATGAGAGTATACTGGGTAGTTGTTGTTGAGCCTTCACTTAACCTTGAATCCGCTAGACCACTTTTTCGTACAAAATTCAAATAACTATTATATTTTCAATTTACAAAATTTAACCTATATAAAATATTAAAAATTTCAATGAAGCGGATTAATTTAGACTCGCTTGACCCTATGTGGGTCCGCCTTTGTCATTACTTAAAAATAGATTTCTTCAATTGTCAACTAAAAATGAGTAATTAATTTGAAATTTCATATGTTAATTAATAATTGATAATTAGTAGTAACAGGTATGTAAGTTTTTGTACTTCCTTATTCAATGTAGTTAGAATATGAATCAAATTGTAACTTAACCCTACTTTATGGATGACGTGAAATGTGATTAATATTCTAAAATTTATAATTCAATTTAATGCAATTTTTAAGGGAAATTACTAGTTATATTCGCCCATAACTAAGTTATTACAAAAATAGGTTAATTCATAAAATTATCAATATTAGTCAAATGCTACCAATATTAACCAATTAGCTATTTGTAGCCAAAAAAAATCTAAATTTTGCTTTCTTTTGAGTGCATGTTGTAGGAATATATTTGATATATCTCAAGGAGTTTGAACCCTAGTTTGGCGATGATTTAATAGAATTTTGAGGTGGTTTGAATTGAAAAGTTCGAAGTAGAAGATAAACATGTAAAAAATTATACGTATATCACATTGTATATCATATATGTATCATATGTATGTCAAATGCGTATCACATGTATATCCATGTATTCATATGTGTGAGATACATGCGTGATACATGTGTTGTAGAAGAACTTTATACTCGATTTTATCTATAAATTTTGATACCAAACTGTCTAAATCACCTCCAGTCTTACTCAAATTTTGTACATTACCTCATCTATATGTTCTTAATGAATTCCAACAATACTCATTAAAATCAAACTTTTCTGCCTTATTTTTTTAAACTTTTTTATCGAATTACTGATAATTAATTTTGACTCCGAAATAGGCTAATTCGCCTTTATGTTAATTTAGACACAAATTCAGTATTCCGAGGCCTAGAAAAACCTTCCTTTTACCTTCCTTTCATTTGTGTGCATGACCCAGACCTATATCTGAAAATTCTTTTATGTGAAAAGATGAGAAATAAAAATTTCCAGAGATAAAAATTTATTTTTTGGTGGACTTTGATCAACCTTTTGAGCAAACGAAATCGGATCTGTGTTTCAATGATCTCGGGAGGTTCGCAGTAAAATACGGGACTTGGACATATGCCCGAAAATAAATTTCCGAGGTCTCAAGCCTTAGAAATCAATTTTTGAAAGAAGTTATTTTGTTGAATTATCTAAGAGATGAAGAAAAAAATTAATATTTGAAACTATTGGTATGGGGACCGTATTTTAGTTCCAGAGCCCGGTACAAACTTGTTATAATATTTGAATGATAATGTATAATTTGGTGAAAATAGAGTCTATTTGACGTGAGTTGGACATCCGGTGAAACATTTATGAACTTTAAGTGTTCTTGATAAAATGATTAGTTTTGAGGTGTAATTTATGGTTTTATATGTTATTTTGATGATGTGATTGCACGAGTAGATTCATATGATATTTTTGAGTTAGTATGCACATTTGGTTTGGAGTCCTAATGGCTCGGGTGAGTTTCAGACAGTTTCCGAGATGTTTTAGGCTTAAAACATAAATGTTGCAGGTTCAAGATTTGCAAATCTCTGAACCCGCCAGTGTGATCTGCAATGATGTTGTGCGATCCGCGGTGAGGGATTTGCGGCTGCACTAGATTTTGTGCTGTCCGTACAGGTTCACTGGTTCGACTTTGGAAGCCTATATCTTTAGATCTACAAGAAATTTTGAGATGATTTAAAAATAAAAGTTGTAACCCTTCGTGTCTAGTTTCCAGAAAGGTAAAGAGATCAGAATTCAGACATCTATAGAGAATATTATGGCCAAAATACTAAAGCCTATCACTGCAGTCAACATTGTGAGCTCCATGGCCGCACTCATTTTTTGTATGGTCTGTACAGGGGGTCTGAGAGGGGTATATTTAAACAGGATTTTTAATTATATTTTATTTTTCAAAATCCCAAAAACATAAGAGGCGATTTTTCAAACAACCTTTCTTCTTCAAAATATTAGTAAATGATTTCGAACTTATTTTCCTTATTCCTTGACTTCGCTTTTACAAGTTTTCTTCCTAGAATCTAGGGTATTCATGGTGGAAATGAGAATTTTGGGTAAAACCTAAAAAGATTAAAATTTGGGGATTTACACCTCAAATTGAAGTCGGATTCCAAAACCAATTGTACATCTGGACTCGGAGGTGAATGGTTAACCGGGTTTTGGTCCGAATTTCAGGTTCGCACCAAGTGGGCCCAGAGTCAATTTTTGACTTTTTGGGAAAAACTTCACAAAATTTAGTTTCATGCATTAGAATTGATTCATTTTAGCACTTATTGATATTATTAAGTAACTTGTGGCTAGATAGATCGAGTTGGATGTGGACTCAAGAGGTAAAGTAATAGTTAAGGCTTGAATTGTGTTCGTGGCATCGAGGTAAGTGTTTGGTCTAATTAGCTTGAAGGATTAGGAGTTGTGTCTTATCTTCTATATGTTAATTGTGGATACGACGTATAGGCATGGTGATGCGTATCTATACGTCAGTGTTAAGCATGCCCGTGAGTCTTGTATTGTAATTGTTATGACTCAGTTGTGGTCTATTGTGCTTCATATGAGGCTTATCATTATTGTTCCCTTGTCGAAATATTGTTGTGGTATTATTGTTCTCTTGCCAGAATGTTGATGTTGTTGGAAATCTTGTATATCTATGATATGTGCGCTTTGGTTGTATGAGCATGATTTTCAGGTATAGGTTCTGATGAATGACAAACAATGAAGTCAAGTGTCAAACAATGATATAATATGACAATCAATCAAATGGCGAGAAGCATACTGATGACGGAATTGCATGAACGAGCCAAAGAGTTCAAGACCGAAGACCCAAGACGTAGGTCGTTTGGTAGAACCAATGTAAGGACAACGTTTAAGTTATCTTATCCTTTGGCTCAACATTAGGTCATCATAAACATGCATAAAATATTTTATTAAATCATATTTATCATAAACATGCATCTTTTTGTTAAAACAAAATGATGTTGAAGGTTTTAAACATGTCTTTTAAATCTGGACCTCAACAATCGATTATTTGAATCCTACAATCGATTGTATTAAGACAGTGTGATCTGAAGTTTTTCAAAATGGCAAACAATCGATTGTCTACTTTTAGCAATCGATTATTTTGAGACAGTGTGCAACCGAAGTTTTTAAACATCTAAACAATCGATTGTTTTTGTCATACAATCGATTATATTCATAAACAATCGATTGTCATTTTCATACAATCGATTATATTTTGACCGTTCCCACAGAATTAATTATATTTTGACCGTTCCCACAGAATCCTAAATTGATTTTTGAACGTTGAATACAATCGATTATTTAGTCCATACAATCGATTGTTTAGCCTAAAATCAGGAATATGTGTTTTGAACGTTGGTCAAACAATCGATTATCTACTCCAAACAATCGATTGTTTGAGCACAGAATCAGGGATTTTATTTTTCAATTAAGCAACGGTCAGCACCACTTTTTCACCTATAAAAAGAGGTCTTTTGAGCTGATTTTAAATACACAACTACTCCATACATTGTTATACATATTGATCATTTTCAAGCATCATTTTAGAGCTTTTGTTGAGACATTTGATAGACAACTTTGTGTTGTTCATAGAGCTTATTGTGTATCTCTTTATCCACTCTATTGAGAGAGTATTTGTTGTAAAAGAGAGTTGTTTGAGAAGAACATATCTTCTCATTTGTCGGGTTGCTAAGTACCCAAAGTCCTAGTGGTTGAAATCTTGGGGTGAGGTATCCTCAAGCAAGTGAAGTCTTAAGGTGTGGTATACTTGAGCAACTGTAACGGTTTGTTAAGCACCCGTAAGCTTGACGGAGATAGTGGAAATCTCGAGAGAGTCTCTCGGGGACTGGACTAGCCACGGTTGTGGTGAACTAGGATACATCGGTGCGTTCGTTCCTTATTATTTACTTATCGCACTTATTTCATTCTGCAATTTTTAAATTCCGCAAGTTTACGCTGTTTTTTATTATAACGCTACCCCCCCTCTAGCGTTAAGCGTATATTCTAACAATTGGTATCAGAGCCTAACTCTCTGTAAGACTTAACAGTTTGAGAGAATCCTTCTATGGCTTCTACTAGTAGTGCTTTTGTAGGAATAGGTGAAGGTCACTTTACCTTTTTGCCTCCAATATTTGATGGAAGCAATTACACATATTGGAAAGATCGGATGAGAATCTTCATCAAATCAAACAACTTTTATCTATGGCAAATCATCAAGTATGGTGAGCAAATGACGACTAAAGTTGGGGAAGCCATGGTAAGTGAATACAATACCAAGGCAATTAATATGTTGTATAGCGATTTGAATCAAGAGGACTATCGGAAAATTTCCCACTGCAAAACTGCTAAAGATATGTGGGACAAGCTTGAGGACACTTATGAAAGTACGCCTCAGGAAGCGGACAGCTCATGTGATGAACCAACTGCCCGGTGTCTTATGGCAAACAAAGAAGAAGAGGTAAGTACTTCTAACTCTCACTCGTTTGAAGAATTACAAAATGTCTATGATGAATTGTATGGTGAATTTGTTAATGCTTCCAAAACTATCATAGAATTGAAGAAAACACTTTCTTTGCAGAAAACACTTTTCTTGCAAGAAACAGATTTTCAGAAAACACTTTCTTTACAAGAAAAAGAGTTTGAAAAATCCTCTTCTTTGAAAGAAATAGATTTTGAAAAATTGACTAATGAAAATGATGTTCTTAAAAATAAAATTGAAGTTTTAGAAAAAGAAATAAATTTTTGAAAAATGACATTGTTGATTTTAAAAATAAAATCAAGGAATTGAATGAAGCCTCTACTATTGATAAATGTTCCAATTGTTCTTCTTGTAGTTCTTTAAAACTAGAGAACACAGAACTTAGGAAAGCACTAGAAACACGTAGTGTTGATAGTCCTAAAATTGAAGATATTAAAAAGGATGAAAGTAATGAGGTTGGACCATCTAGAAAGAATTCTAGGAACCTCACTAATGAGTCTAAAATTAATTGTTTTAGACCACCTAGACATGACTCTAGGAAATTCAACGCTTCTAGGGGGAACAACTTTAGATCACCTAAAACGCATTTGGCTCAACCTAGACATATGCACAATCCTAATGTTATATGTCACTATTGTAATCGAGTAGGACACATTGCACCCGTTTGTTTTGCTAAACATAGAGATTTATGTGTTGATTGTTATCCTAACCCCCAAGGACCCAAAAGAAGTTGGGTACCAAAAACCTATTTTTAGGTTCTTTTTGCAGGTGTGCTTGAAGACTACAATATTGTAGTGGATGCACCAAGCACGAAACCTTAATGCATTAAGGGGGAACGTCGGTTAGTTATCGTATTTTGAATAAAAACGCAATAAGTTGATATGTGCAAATAATCTATATCAGTTTTGGTTGATACATGCTTTAACAAGTTTTATTTTTGAATAATAATTAGTATCAATTGGTTTTATAATAAATGATTGATTCATGTTTTGATGAATATTTTTAGTTTAAATAACAATTGGCATAGTTGAGAAAAATGATCGTTATTATTAGTATGCCATTTACTAACTTTTTATATGATCTTGTCTTTAACGATTGGTATCGTCAATGGTTTAAATAACTTTTGGTATACTCTTTTTGCTAATGCCAAAAGGGGGAAGAATATGGGCGATATGCATGCTTTAATTGAGGGGGAATATTCAATTAAGGGGGAATTATATTGAATTGAATTGGTTGCATAAATTGTATGTTGAGATATAGCATCTATTTAGGGGGAATTCAATATGCATATCTTCCGTTGTTTGTCATTATCAAAAAGGGGGAAATTGTTCGAAATCATGTATATCTATGATATGTGCGCTTTGGTTGTATGAGCATGATTTTCAGGTATAGGTTTTGATGAATGACAAACAATGAAGTCAAGTGTCAAACAATGATATAATATGACAATCAATCAAATGGCGAGAAGCATACTGATGACGGAATTGCATGAACGAGCCAAAGAGTTCAAGTCCGAAGACCCAAGACGTAGGTCGTTTGGTAGAACCAATGTAAGGACAATGTTTAAGTTATCTTATCCTTTGGCTCAACATTAGGTCATCATAAACATGCATAAAATATTTTATTAAATCATATTTATCATAAACATGCATCTTTTTGTTAAAACAAAAGATGTTGAAGGTTTTAAATATGTCTTTTAACTCTGGACCTCAACAATCGATTATTTGAATCCTACAATTGATTGTATTAAGACAGTGTGATCTGATGTTTTTCAAAATAGCAAACAATCGATTGTCTACTTTTAACAATCGATTATTTTGAGACAGTGTGCAACCGAAGTTTTTAAACATCTAAACAGTCGATTGTTTTTGTCATACAATCGATTATATTCATAAACAATCGATTGTCATTTTCATACAATCGATTATATTTTGACCGTTCCCACAGAATCAATTATATTTTGACCGTTCCCATAGAATCCTAAATTGATTTTTGAATGTTGAATACAATCGATTATTTAGTCCATACAATCGATTGTTTAGCCTAAAATCAGGAATCTGTCTTTTGAACGTTGGTCAAACAATCGATTATCTACTCTAAACAATCGATTGTTTGAGCACAGAATCAGGGATTTTATTTGTCAATTAAGCAACGGTCAGCACCACTTTTTCACCTATAAAAAGAGGTCTTTTGAGCTGATTTTAAATACACAACTCCTCCATACATTATTATACATATTGATCATTTTCAAGCATCATTTTAGAGCTTTTGTTGAGCCATTTGATAGACAACTTTGTGTTGTTCATAGATCTTATTGTGTATCTCTTTATCCACTCTATTGAGAGAGTATTTGTTGTAAAAGAGAGTTGTTTGAGAAGAACATATCTTCTCATTTGTCGGGTTTGCTAAGTACCCAAAGTCCTAGTGGTTGAAGTCTTGGGGTGAGGTATCCTCAAGCAAGTGAAGTCTTAAGGTGTGGTATATTTGAGCAACTGTAACGGTTTGTTAAGCACCCGTAAGCTTGACGAAGATAGTGGAAATCTCGAGAGAGTCTCTCGGGGACTGGACTAGCCACGGGTTGTGGTGAACCAGGATACATCGGTGCGTTCGTTCCTTATTATTTACTTATCGCACTTATTTCATTCCTGCAATTTTTAAATTCCGCAAGTTTACGCTGTTTTTTATTATAACGCTATTCACCCCCCCTCTAGCGTTAAGCGTATATTCTAACAGATGTTATATTATTATTCCCTTGCTAGGATATTTGTTGTGATATTATTCTTCTCTTGCTGGGATGTTGCGCGTGTTGAGAGCTGATAGACCTTTGTTGAATTGTGCACATTTTTATCTAAGAGCGACACAGAAATAAAGGAGCATTAGCATTACTATGTTTTAAGTAGGAAAACATGAAACTTATTAGTAGCTGAGATGGAACAACGAGTAATGTTGTGGACCCACAACGTCAATTCTATAAGCCTAACGAAATATCAAAAAGAGAGGATCGTTTTCTATGTGATTTTGAACGCAATTAATATCGTTCACTATTGTGATAAAAATGATGTATTTAAACTATATACTGAAATCCCAGCCAATATAAGAATTCCCCAAATAAAAAATAAATCACTGAAATATGAAAGAGGTTTAAAACTACATGTCAACAGACTTTTGAACTTAATTGACATTGATCGACATCGTTTTATTCTACCACATACTTTTTGTTTGTGTCTAGTTATAAGCTTTTCTTCACTCAAACGAACGCTTTTAAATGCAGTTGAAGTCCAGGCTGACCTTATCGTTTCTTTCTTCACCTTTAACAACACTGAGCATAGCTGCGTCGATGAGAAAGTCCTACATATGCTCATCTAGATGAAAGGAGAAGGGATAGCAAATTAACCTCTTCCAAGGCCGTTATAGTTGCAGGAGCATATCAAAACAGGAAAATAGTACATATGATTCACGATTGTTTCAAGATAGAATTTGAAGATAAATGATGGCATTCACATGTTACGTTCTAGCATACCGTCTTCTGCAGTTAATATATCCTTCAGTAGAATTGGCAAGCCGGTTATTGTCTGGAGGCATTTCACATCCTGAGCATTTTCGAAGAAGATTTTTCAGATCAGTCATAGTTTCAGCCTCCTTCAATTGTAAAGTTAAGTAGAAACTCAAGTAGGCTTTCTTTCAATTTTCGGGAAGCATAGGAACTTCTCGGATTCAGCCCTTTGGTAAATGGTTCAGCTGCCCACTCGTCTGGTACGATCAAGAGAACTATTCTTTCCTTCTAGAATCTAGTCACGAACTCCTACAACAATTTGGACTCTCGTTGTGCAATCCCAAATATGTCGGCCTTTTAGGCATGTACCTCTATTGCCTCAGCATGGGCCTTGACGAAGGAATCCGCGAGCATCTCGAAGGAATCTATTAAGTTCTCGGGCAAGAGGGAATGCCATATCAGGGCCCCTTTCGTGAGGTCTCCCTGGACTTCTTCAGTAAGACTAACTTAATCTCGTACAGAGCTAAATTGTTTCCTTTAATCGCTATTGTACATGTGGTGATGAGCTCCTGAGGATTCGAGTTACCATCATACTTTGGCACATATGGCATCTTAAACCGTTTTGGGATATTCTTTGGTGCTGCATTTGGTTTGAACGATAATTCAGTGTACTTCTTTGAGTCCGGTCCTTTCAATATTGGTGGTGCTCCCAAAATGTGATCTATTCGGGCATTTATTTCCCTCATGAATTGCTTGGTTCGGTTTTCCATGGATCATTCTCATTGTTGTTACCGGACCGTTACAGTTTCCCCTTGCGCTGTCAAAGTCGACTTGACCTCTCGGGGTGTTGTTGTCGCACCTCTGTAATTTTTGATTTGAGGGAGCACCAGGAGGAACTGAACTTCGTCCATTCACGTTGTTGGAAGCACCCAGCAACGGCTGCCACAATTCCGTCATGACCCGATTCTCTCAGACAGATGACCCATAATAGTCTTTTATTTCTCCCTTAGGATCCTCACTGTTTCAGCAACGTGCTCTTCTTCATCATCGTTAGGAGTTTCCTCTCTAATGTGACGCAAATACTGCCCACCATGGACCAGCATGGCCTCATCCCTTTCATTGCGGGTATCACTGATTGAACCTTCATGTTGAGGCTGATTTCCTTGGGCCTCAACGTTGTGTGCGATGTTGAAATTATTATCTTCTAAGAATAAAGAATCAAATAAGTTAGTAAAGATGCAATGATTACATAACTGTCTAAGTCCCATAATGGGTGCCAAACTGTTTATCCGGATATGGTGCGATTGAATTTATACGTGATTTATAAATAAGTAAATTAACTGATCCCAAAATAATTAATAAATTAAATAAGAATGTAAAACTTAGTGTTGAAATTGAGGTAAGACAATAGAAATCTTGATTCCGGGAGCAAAGCTTCCGGAGACAGTATACAATATTAATAGGCAAGAAGATGACATATTATTGAGCTTTTGGACAAAGTGCACTATCAGCTTGTAGGAAAATCCGTCCCCTCTACAATGGTTATTGTTGAGCCTCAATTTATAATTGCACCTTAGGACAAGGTCCTAGGATCAAGCCCTCGTCAAATGAAAATTATGAGGGCCATTGAAGTATGTGTAACAGTAGGCAATGACTGCCATATTCTCTGTAACAAATTATGTACTTAAAACTATAGAATATTCTCCATTAAACGCTATCAAGTGGCAGACATTTAGTCCGTGTTTATGAACACCATTCCTTCCCGGAAATAACGAGACCGCTGCCTTCATACCCGATTGGCTTCCGTCTTCGGCTCCATCATGCGGGCATTTAATATGAACATATTTTATTGTTTACATATGTGTTTTCAACGAATTCCAATAATACCCATGAAAAAAAAACTTTTTTGCCTATATTTTTTGAATGTTGTATATAGTTGGTACCTTTTTTTTGTTATTTTTGGTAACATGACTGAATAGTTAGTTGTTGGTAACTAGGACTTTTTTGTACATTCGTTTCCATTTTTTATAACTTTTGTTTTTGGCTGCGAAAATTCAATTTCCACGCGTCAAGATCAAGATTTCTCTCTCTCTCAAGAGAAAAAAGATAAAGAAAAGATACTATTATTTATATGTAGCTTACCGTGGACCTATCTGATTTCTAACAAAGGAAATTCAAAAAATAAACACTCCTATAAATATATATATATATATATATATATATATATATATATATATATATATATATATATATATATATATATATATATATATATATAATGTAATTTTCGATGAAAGAGAATTGGTTGAACACCGTCTTCCCACCTAGCTTCGCCTCTGCTTGTGCGGAAGATTTTTGTGAAGAATTAAATCAATTGTATGTGGTATTCTGTCTCTGTAATTGAAATACGACATTTACTGACTTTTTCCTCCAATTATGTTTTATTTTGTTTCATTTTTCAGGATTGATCGATATGAGTGACAAGTCACATGTAATGTACAATGTTGATTTCCACTTTCCTGGTTTTTGGGTTTGTGTAACAAAATATATTTAAGTGATGAGGCTGCATAACTGCTGGCGCATACATTGTATTCACATGTGGTAAGTAGACTTCAATTACACTTATGAGTTATGATAGGGATTAAATGTAATTAATCTGTAAATGATCTAATCGTATAAATAAATTTCATTATGTTAGTGTTGGATTTTAAGTATTGGGCTTTAAAGACTTTAAGCATTAAGCTTTAAGAGTCTAAGAGTGTAAACTAGAAATGGTGGAAAATAAAATGAAGAGAAATGAAAATTTGAATGGAGTGAGCTTTTGTCTTGAACTTTGTCCCTCATTGGTGAGGGACAACTATATTTGTGTGTGTATATATAGGATCACTTCTTAGCGCTCTTAAAAGGAGTTGAAGAGAATGAATCCTCGTGCCATTGTCGTCGCTCGCTCGGCTTCGGCTTTGGCTTTGTCAAACGATCGATAAGATTATTTTTTGGACAAAATTCTTTAATTAATTATTTAATAATTAATTAAAATCCTGTTAGCTGAACGTTAATTTTTCTCTTCTGAACAAACACATTTCCTGAACATGCATTACACCTCTTCTAATAATTGCCTATAAATTCTGAGACATGGCTGCATATCCTGCATTTTATTTCACAGAATCTCTTCTAAATTCGTAAGTGTGATTTTGTTTCGTTCTTTGAGTTCGTTGGTATCTGCAGTTTGTATTGCCACTTTTGCCGAAAGGTTTATTCGGTTTCATCCTGAGAGGATTTAATCCATTACCTTCGCAACGTGATAGGGGTTAAAATTCCTTAAGGACACACAAGCAAATTGTGGAGTCGGAGTATTTTTTATACTTTACTCATTTCCCAGTTTTTCTTCTGACAATCTTTCTGATTTTGTGTTTTAATACAGTAGCGTCTACAAGCTTAAGGAATCTTATTTACTAGCGTTTCTTTGTTGAAATATATGTATTAAACTGTTATCTACATTTTGTATATTGGTTTGGAGACTAAAGCCTTCGTGCTTTCTACTCCAATAATTGTTCTGTCCGGTCTAAAATATATAAAAACTTTATCGAAATAATAAACGTACGGGCTTGAAGTATATAAAACTTCACCACTATTACGTGTTGTATGTTTGGTTTTGTATTGTATTCAGTTTGAAGATATCAAAACTTCCCTGATTTAACAAAGTTCTGTTTTGTTTCAAATTCTACAGAATCATAACAAATGAGAACCAAACTAATGTTGCGGGAACGGGTGCTACTGTTACGAGTGTTGCTGCCTCGCCAAGCCGTTTAACTCCTGCTCATGCTATGGCACCAGCAGAAAAATCCAGAAAGTTTTCCGGTATTGACCTTAAATGTTGGAAAATGAAGATGCTCTTCTATCTTACTACATTGAATTTGCAACGATTCATCAAGGAGTATCCTCCGGTCCTGGAAGAAGGCACTCCGGATGATGAACGATTTGTTGTAATTGAAGCACACAAACATTCTGATTTTTTGTGAAAAAATTACATTTTGAGTTGTTTGAAAGATAGCTTGTGTAATGTCTATAGTGTCATGGAAACTTCAAAAGCGTTATGGAATGCACTTTAAAAGAAGTAAAAGACTAAGGATGCCGGACTTAAGAAGTTCGTGGCTGCAAGGTTTTTGGATTTCAAGATGATTGACAATAGGCCGGTCATAAGTCAAGTCCAATAGTTTTATTAATAAGATTTATATTATTATTAATTATGAATTTGTCATTGAAGGTATGGTCATAAATGAGGCCTTTCAAGTCGCTGCATTCATTGAGAAGTTACCTCCGTTGTGGAAGGACTTTAAGAACTATCTTAAACACAAGCGCAAAGAAATGACATTAGAAGACTTGATTATTCGTTTGAGGATAGAAGAAGACAAGAAAAATGCTGAAAAGAAGTCACATGGAAGCTCGACATTTATAAGGGATAACATTGCCGAGGAGGCTCTACAAAATTAGAAGAGAAAGAAAGCTTCAGGACCAAAGAATTACCCAAGCAAGAAAAAGTTCAAGGGTAATTGCCACAATTGTGGAAATCTGGGCATAAGGCTGTGGATTGCCGTGCACCAAGAATGACAAGAAGAAGAATCAAGCTAACATGGTTGAAAATATTAAAGAAATGGAGGACTTGTA
Organism: Nicotiana benthamiana; assembly: GCA_034376525.1. NCBI lineage: Eukaryota > Viridiplantae > Streptophyta > Magnoliopsida > Solanales > Solanaceae > Nicotiana > Nicotiana benthamiana. The sequence goes on from CM067338.1 coordinate 100,043,805, forward strand.
TGCCATGTTGTTTGAATGCAACTTGATAGGAAATCCTATAGAATGGTGGATAGATTCTGGAGCCACCCCCCATGTTTGTGCTAACAAGAAGTTATTTTCTTCTTATGCCCCTGCAGGACCCGACGAGACAATATTCATGGGAAATCCGCCTAAAGCCAAAATTGAAGGAGTTGGCAAGATTGCGTTAAAGATGACGTCAGGAAAAATAAAGACTCTAAACAAAGTTCTCTATGTTCCAGAAATTCGCAAGAGTCTTGTGTCTACCTTACTTCTTGTCAAGAATGGATTCACATATATTTTTGTTTCTAATAGTGTTGTACTAAGTAAGAATGATGTATACGTAGGAAAAAGTTACTTTAATGAGGGCCTTTTTAAGCTAAATGTAATAGAAGTTCCTATCAATAAAGTTAATGCTTCTTCTTACTTACTAGAGTCAAACACTTTATGGCATTCACGCTTCAGTCACGTCAACTTCAAAACATTGCGAAAAATGATAAATTTAGAAGTAATGCGAAAATTTGATTGCATTAATTTCAAATATCAAATATGTGTGGAATCAAAGTATGCTAAGCATCCTTATAAGTCCGTTGAAAGGAATTTAAGTCCTTTAGACTTAATTCACATAGATATTTGCGACATGAAGTCAGCACCATCTTGTGGTGAGAAAAAGTTTTTTATTACTTTTATTGACAATAGAACGAGATATTGCTATGTTACTTACTTAGTAGTAAAGATGAGGCAATTGATGCTTTCAAGCAATACAAGAGTGAAGTAGAAACACAACCAAACAAAAAGATCAAAATGATAAGAAGTGATAGATTGTGAATATGAATCTCCTTTTGAAGAAATATGTTTGGAAAATGACTTTATTCACCAAACAACTGCCCCATAATCTCCACAATCTAATGGAATTTCGGAGAGAAAGAATCAAACGTTGAAAGAGATGATAAATGCGTTGTTGATAAGTTCTGGTTTACCACATAACTTGTTGGGGGAAGCTATACTTACAGCTAACCGAATAATCAACCGTGCACCTCATAGTACAACACAGTCCATTCCTTATGAAATATGGAAAGGAAGGAATCCCAGCTTGAAATACTTCAAAGTGTGGGGGTGTTTAGCTAATGTACAAGTTTCTAAAGCAATAAGGGTTAAGATAGGTCCAACAATAGTTGATTGTGTATTAATGGGATATGTAACCAATAGCAAGGCATATCGTTTTCTTGTTCATAAGTCAGAAAATCCTGAAATTCATGTTAATACGATAATAGAATCAGATAATGCTTAATTCTTTGAAACTATTTATCCAAATAAAAAGGAAAGTGAAGGACCTACCAAAAGTCAAAACGACTTCGGGAGGAAATAACAAATGGTATGCCTAATGAGGAAATCCGAGAAGAAGTAAATGTCAACGGACATCTACTTTATTCGGTCCAGTTTTTTTGACTTTCCTGCTAGAAAATGAGCCTCGTACCTTCAAGGAAGCAATGCCTTCCTCAGAAGCACAATATTGGAAAGAAGCTGTCAATAGTGAAATAGAATCCATATTGAGCAACCATACCAGGGAATTGGTTGATCTCCCTCAGGTAACAAAACATTGGGTTCTAAATGGATTTTCAAGAAAAAAATAAAAGACGTTGATACTATTGACAAATACAAAGCGAGACTTGTTGTCAAAGGATTTAGACAGCGAGAAGGTCTTGACTATTTTGACACATATTCGCTGGTAACAGGAACTACATCCATTCGGATGCTAATAGCGTTAGCCTCCTTATATGGTCTTCAAATCCATCAAATGGATGTAAAACCAACCTTCTTCTACGGTGATCTAGAGGAAGAAATTGACATGAACCAACCTGCAGGGTTTGTGGTTCTGGGAAAAGAAAAGAAGGTGTGTCGACTTGTTAAGTCCCTTGATGGACTAAAACAAGCACCCAAGCAATGGCATGAGAAATTTGACCAAACCATATTTTCAACTGGATTTAAGATTAATGAATGTGATAAATTTTTTTACATTAAGAACGTTCCAAATCATATAGTCATTATTTGCTTATATGTCGATGATATGCAAATAATGAGCAAAGACATTGCCGAAATTCAAGATACTAAGCGTATGCTTGCTAGTAAGTTTGATAGGAAAGACTTAAGAGTTGCCAATGTAATTATAGGAATTAAAATCCAGAGGACTCCTCAGGGTCTAGCTTTGTCTCAATCACATTACGTGAAAATGGTACTTGAAAAATTCAAACACTTGGAAATTATAAGCGCAAGAACTCCAATTGACTTAAACGATCATCTTATAAAGAATAAAGGTGAAAGTACGTCTCAATTGGAGTATGCTCGTGTGTTGGGAAGCTTAATGTACATCATGAACTGTACACAGCCTGATATAGCTTGTGAAATAAGTAAAATTAGTCGATTCACAAGTAATACCAACAAATATCACTGGGTGGCAATGAAACGAGTACTGAGATATTTGGAATATACCAAAGACTACGCTTTGCACTACAATAAATATCCTGCTGTTATCAACGGATATAGTGATGCAAATTGGATAATCGGCTCAACAGAAACAAAGTCCACAAGTGGATATGTTTTTACTGTTGGTGGAGGAGCAGTATCTTGGAAGTCTTTCAATCAGACGTGCATCGCTCGCTCTACAATGGAATCAGAGTTTAGCTTTGGATAAAGCCGGTGAAGAAGCTGAATGGCTTCAAAATTTCTTAGAAGACATTCCGTTCTGGCCAAAACCTTTGGCTTCTATTTGCATACATAGCGATAGTGAGGATCCAATTGGACGGGCAGGGAGTGTTATGTATAACGGAAAGTCTCGTCATATACGATGAAGACATAATACCGTTAGACAATTACTTTCTAGTGGAATTATTACTATTGATTATGTAAGATCAAAGGAAAATATGGCGGATCCACTTACAAAAGGCTTAACTAGAGAGGGAGTTGAGAAATCATATAAGGGAATAGGACTATGGCCGATGACAAGTCAACATGGCAGTAACTCTACCTAGAACTTTAGATATTCCGAGATCTAGGTTTAAGGATCTCAAACAAAGTTATGATTGACCGGTTCAACATTGTCAAAGTAAAATCTTTGGTCCATTTTGGTAATGAACACAATGTTTAATAACAAGGATAGAACTTTACATGTTCTTTAATGATTATCTAAGTTTGATGTGGTATTTATCAAATAGTATCAATATAAAGGATTACACGTTTAGGAATCACCTATGTAAGTGTGAAGTGGAAGCCGCTTCAATGATAATTCTATAAGGCCAATTCTCTACGCACTTATGAAACCAGGCGGTGTTCATGGCTGAAACGAACAACACAATGAGAACCAAAAGACGGTTAAGGGTTGGTTGTGTGACATATGGTTGTCTAGGTATACACTAAAGTTCTACAGTTCAAAGATATCAAATCTACCGATTGACCGAGTATATCCGATATATGTTCACTACGGAAAGTTCAAAGGGAAACCTACTTATCCAGATACAATTAATTCTTACTTGCAAATCACACAGCTTTCATCTATGATCATTCTTGGTAAAGCCATTCCCATTCATGCGGGTGATTGTTGGACGTTAAGCATTGGGCTTTAAAGACTTTAAGCATTGGGCTTTAAAAGTCTAAGAGTGTGAATTGGAAATGGTGGAATATTTAATAATTAATTAAAAGCCAGTCAGTTAATTAACGAAATTAACTGAAATCTAAAATCCAAAAATGTTGAATAGGCATCACGCCTCTTCCGATAATTGCCTATAAATTCTGAGGCATGGCTGAAAATCTTGTTTTCTATTTCACAGAATCTCTTCTAAATTCGTAAGTGTGATTTTTCTCTGTTCTTTGAGTTCGTTGGTATCCTGCAGTTTGTATTGCCACTGTTGCAGGAAGGTTTATTTCATTTCATCCTGGGAGGATTTGATCCATTACCTTGGCAACGTGAAAGGGGGTTAAAATTCTTTAAGGATGCACAAGCAAATTGTGGAATCGAAATATTTTTATACTTTACTATTATTTCAATTTTTCTTCTAACAATCTTTCTAATTTTGTGTTTTAACACAATAGCGTCTACCGTCAGCATATAAAACTTAAACTCCTAAGTCCTGACATAAACAAAATTATAAGGGAAGAATTGAAATACAACAGAAGCATATGAAGAGTATTGGGAAAGCCAAATCACTTAGGCTGCCAATTGTCATATGAAAAATATTCAAGTAACATAACATACCCTTTGATAGCAAAATGTTATCTTTTTACAAATTAAACAAGTCTCTCCATAGACCACTGGTAAACTAGATTGATTGAGTTGTTGAAGAAGAGAAATAAACCATTCTGCATTATGTTCCAAGTGCACATCAATTCCTCACACCTTATTCCATCTCTATTCAAGTCAAATAGAAGAAAAGTTCCACCCCTTGGACCGGCAGTCATGTTACATAAAAGATTAGGTACTAATGCTCCAGTATTATTAACTGGAACAATATACCTATGAAGATTTGACTGTTTAAGGCCGACTGTCGGAATAATTATGCCGTTCAATTTACAGTCGATGTATAATGGATCAATCAATTCACTTATGACATCTACATTGAATGATATAGGTGACATTGACCAGTTGAAAATTAAATTTTGCTCGAAATTAAAATAGAGATATAAACCATCTTGCGTTATATTCCAAGTGCACCTTTTATGCCTAATATCACACCTAGGTACATCTCTGTAAAATTTAAAAAGAAGAAAGGTTCCATACCTAGGACCAGCAGTCATGTTACATAAAAGAGTTGGTTCTAATCTGCCTGTGGCTATTTCAACAGGATATCTATGAACATTTGATTCTTTAAGGCCAACTTTTTCTTCAATATTATTATCGTTCATTATACAATCGATGTATAATGGATCGATCAGCTCGCTAATGACATCTATATTGAAGAAGTTTGCTGTTGCATAACAGGAAAATGATGATAGGAAGAAGAGGTAAACTAATATGGGCATTTGCAGTTTGTGTGAAAAAGGCATATTTTCCTTATCGTACGTTGGTGTATTTCTTTTGGTGACTCTGTTGGTCAAAACTTTGGAGTTTGATTTCTTATATAGGCTAAAATATAATGAAGAAGAAATTAAATTTGTTAAGATGTTAATTGAAATTACACACAATCATGAGTTAGATAATAGAAGGGGATCGGAAGTCTATCTAATACAATCTATTCTAAGCTGCATTAATCTGTATGAATGCATATAAATTTCAAAGTACATTTTTTATAATTAAATCAAAAGGTCACGATTTGTTATACCATCTAATCATTTTGTATGGAAGTTACATAATAGAAATAATAATTGACCCACCATATCTAAGCAGGACATAAAGGAAATAATCCGATCAATTATGAGGGTCAACGTCCCTGAAATTAAACAAGATAAATAAAAGTTCTTATAAAACAATAATGACAACAAGATGCAGAGAAAGAAAGATAGGGAATTCTTATTGAATTTTAGGATGATTTATAATGGGGTAAGACCCCTTTATTTATAGGGAAAAAATGATATAGCCGCAAAGTAAAACTCTTTATAAAATAGATATTCATTCTAAATAGAATTCTATTCATAACACTTCCTCTTGAATGTCTACTCAATAAATAATGTGTCTCGTTAAAACCTTAATTAAAAGAAAATCTAATGGAAAAAAAATTCTAGAAAAGAAAAAAGAGTACACATGTTTAGAAATGCGCCTATTGGTTGTCTCGTTAAAAACCTTGCAAGGAAAATCCAGTGGGACAAAACCTTGTAAGGAAAAAGAGTGTAACGCACATCAACTCCCCATGATGAGAGCATCAATTCACATCTTTAAGCATTCACATTTCAATCTTGTGCACCATCTTCAAATGATCTCTTGAACGAATTTATTTCACAATGAAATCATCATTCCTAATAGATGTATTGTCTTCATATGATCTTGTTGGAATCGTCATTTCAGTATCTTCAAATAGAGGTGAAAACTCTTGCTATCATATTATCAAGCTTAGAATTATAGCAAGATACACTTTTGCACAAATTGCACTGAGGAAGGCGTACTCCAAGATCAAGAATTGTATATGCTTCAAGAAACTTAAATCATTTGGGGATTGTCATATAAGTATAGTCAAATAAGCCATTTAAATAGACTTTAGATGCATATCAACTTTTCATGTCATGCTAGACAAATAAGATATCGAAAACTGATTACACATACCATCGACTTTATACTTTCAAGTATTTGAACTAAATGTTCAAAACTACATGTCTTTCGTATGATACCAATTTTACTTGAATTGTTTCTCTAGAGTTAAGATCCTCATATATACTTTAGCATTATCGTAGATGTCATCAACAAACATATTATATCAGTTCCAACCTTTTTTTATAAAGACATAACATAGAAAACTCTTCATTCATATATCCAGGTACCTGAATCTTTCATGAGATTTTATGAAGTGGTATGTCATGTGACCTTCTAGATCATTTGCCTCCTTTATTATGATCATTTATATCATTTACTCATCTTCTTTATCAAGAAGTTTATTTGAAACCGATTTGTCTATACGCTTTAAGCGTACATTAGACTTTATCCTTCTAGGACTTAATAGGAGCATTTGCAATGAGAATATACTTACTTTCTTTGGGTCTGAAATGCGTCTAGCATGCTTTGCAATATACTGCAAATGAATTATCCTTTTATGAACTTCAAGTTCATATTATTTGATTCGAGGATCTAGTTGTACAAATGATAATTCATTTCACGTAATTTTTTCTCAACTGTTTATCATGTCTCACCTTCATGTTAGAAAACTAACTTATTTTCTCATCTTTGAAAACTCATCTTTGTGCAATATGACATTAATAATAATATACTTTGCGCATCAATAATAATAAGATGTAATTATTTGGTTCCTGACCCTGAACCACTTGTGAGGGGAGAAAATAATATTCTTTGATATATAACGTATATCAAATCGACATAGATAACTTTGTTCTCATAAGCAATTGTTTAGCTATTAAGTGAAAGCACTCAATAAATTATTTTGCTAAATTAGTTGTGATGTAAATCAACTTATCAAGATTAACTTTTTGAATAGAAAATCTGGAAATTATGCTCGAAATTAAACTATTGAGCAAGTTACTACCACATATTCATCAATATCCATACGGTGAATATCTCTTTTAAAGAGAAAGTTATACCATTATGTTTATGGTCAAATTATATGCAAGATCTGTTTCTTGCATTATCATTGTATTTTAATAATTACATTGCCAAAATATTTTGGCATACAATAGGTACGTGACCAATGATCATTCATGCCATAATTATGACATTATTTTCTTATATCGTCTTAAACCTCCTTCTAGAGGTGAGTGTGGTATATTCACTACCACTAGCACGTTCATATTCTTTCAAAAATTAATATGTATTCATAAATCAGATGTTGTCACATTCATATCATGAATGGACCATAATCATATATATGTGCTTTATAAAATCTTATGTCAAATTCATGACAAATATTACTTTCACAAAGTAAAGGATTATTTTGAGAATCCTTATTATTCTCAATATTACAATAATGACGATTATAATTTTGTCTATTGTCACGTCCACATCCATTGATACATTCATAGTAATAATTTTATCTTCTTTCATACTTATCATATACTGCTATTACATTCTCTAAAGGGAATGAGAATGAAGCAAATTCAATGGAACGAGTTTTCAATTTTTTGCCCACAATCATACATGAATTTGATCATGGTAATGCATAGAAATTTTGCCACTTTGGGTGGATTATAATTTCTTTCAAACTCCATTAGAGTTACAATCAAGATTTATTGTCTTTGTCTGTATTTAAAATCAAATTGTAGAATGTCAAGAATTTGAAAGAGAAATGTAAAATACTTACCTTAAATTCAGAATTTAATCATGAAGGAAGTTCATAGAACAATTGACAATCAATATGCTCAATTTCAAAGTTTTTACTCAATTGGTTATAGTCTCGTGTTGATAGCGTGTTATAAACCAATAAAGAGAACAAGAGCAATATTATAGAGAAAGAGAGATAGAGAATTCTTATTGAATTTTGGAATGATTTACAATGGGGTAAGACCCCTCTATTTATAGGGGTAAAATGACTTAATCACAAAGCAAAACTCTTTACAAAATAGACATTCACTTTAAATAGAATTCTATTCGTAATAAAAATAGAATAAAAGAAAAGACACAATTCTTTGTCATTATATGTGTCACTTAAACAAGAATTATCTTGTTTATGTAGAATTCCTTTTTGTCCTTGTCATAGTAAACCACTCCTAACAAAAAAAAAACTATTCTCCTTAAAACATGGGTAGAAGATACTTGTAATGACTTAATCACTACCAAAAATTCGGCCAAAATCGACCTCGGACGATTAATAGATTTCGATCGATCAAAATACTATTCGAATAATCACTAATTTCGGTCGGTTTATCAAAATATTTTATTTTTCATTTACGAAATTGACCAACTGTTAATATCCAATTTTTATCCCTCCTTTCTTTCAAATTATTTCTTTGAGCTTCTAATATTGTTTATTATGTTAAAATATTTATTTTATTATCTAACTAGTATACTAATTACTACTACTACTTACTATGTTAAAATCAAGATTTAAGATTTTAAGAAGCCTAAATAAAAAATGAAGAAGATAGAGATTTAGCCCTTTTCATAGCCCAAATCGGAGGCTCATACCCACCATTCCACCTACTCTATTTTTTTCCCACATCAGCTCCATATAATTCCCATGTCAGTGTCACATAGGCACCAACGGTCTAAAGCACACGCCTAGTACACCCTTCACACACTCTAACCCCACATCTTCTAGAAAAATTCTATGTATTTTTATTTATTTTTATCTTGTTTTATTCTAAGCCTAATCTGAGCCGTCCGTTATTTTAATCAAATGGTCAATGTTTATCCCCGTCAATTAAATCCAATTTGCTAACCATGTTCTTTTTCCTAACCCAACACATACGCTTCTTCTCCTCCCTTTCTTCTTCTTCACAAAATTCCATCCTTGCTCAGCCATGACAGAACTTGCCATTACCATTTTTGAACAAGAAGCTCTGCACCTCATTTAATTTTCTTCAACATCAACGTTCAAATTTCAAACGTTCAATAGCTTTTCAGTCAATTTCAAAATCCTGCCTAAATCAAGAACCCTAGAAATCGGCCTATAAATACTCGTTTCTGGAAGCAATTTTGGACCATCTTTACCCGTTGTTACTAACCTGAATATTCACTTGCTCTTCTCTCATTTTTACCTCTTTAAAAAAAATGCACTACAAACTTAACTTCTTGGCCTTTGTTAGTTTCTCAACAGAAACAGAGGCATTTTGGTGTTCATTTCGGTGGTTAATGACAGTTTGAGGTAGCACTTTTGTGGTCGAAGTTCGGTAGATCCAAAGCTAGCGCCTCAGTTCACTGCCCTGAAATAGGTCGGTGTCTTTCTCCTTCTCTTTTCTGTTTTTTATTAAAGTATGTTGGCAATTTATCATGTGTGTTTGAATTAGTGTTGATTTTGGTTTGTCTCTCACATTTTTTTTGCATATCACAAGAATAGGCATTGAACTACACCTCTCTGTCGATCCGAAATGATGTATAAATAAACATGAATCTCTGACATATTTAGTTGTTGGCTCACTTTTCTTTGAAGAAATACCATGTTTCTGCATCTTTAGTAAAAGTTGAGGAAAATATGCTTATTCTCATATTTCTTGTTTTGTAAGATTAGACCATTCTAGTTTTGACGATTGATGGAAAATATAATGGTAGTTTCAAACTCGCGGTTAAAATAAGAAATTTTATTTAGTCAAGCTTTTCACGGCAATACCATAAATTATGGTAACAAGTAAGAATGGATAGTTTAATCTAATTATCTTAGCAATGTGCATCTTAAGTTTAATCAGTAGTTGAGTCATTAAGTATGCATAAAAGAGTAAATCTATTCTGTTGAAAAATTTGCTCTCTTTGTTTTCCTATTGTGCATGATAGAAAAACATCTTTGTAGGATTTATTGATTGTACAGTTCTATATCTATTTACCTATATATCACTTTTTCTAAAATTTAATTGTCAAGTTAAGATTGTGGTGGGTTCATCATTACGAATTTGAGTTTAAAATAGTGGAAGCCATGAATATAGGATATTCTTGTCTGACCTCGTACTTTCTTTTACGCCTTAAACGTCACGTTTGTAGGATGTTTTCAATATTTGTTTTTAACAAAAATAAAAGAATAGCTGGGAAAACTTTTCACTTTGTAAAATAGTGAATCAAGGTTACAAAGACAAATAGACAACCCATCTATGAATGTGCTGATTAGACTAACTATTGTTTGTTTATCCAAGTAACAAGAAAGTATTTTCTGTTATTATGCTGGTACATTCATTTTTAAGGAATAAAGACCATATATTTAAACCATATTGATCTTTGTCTGAAGACTACAAATGAACCTACACGTGATTCCTGTCTAAATTAAATCAAATACTATGATTTGTTACTTTTTTTTTTCTTATGCTTAAATGCCCATATCTTGAGTATGAGTTTAGAAGAAACAATTAGCTAACAATATCCTATAAATGAGTGAGTTACACTCGTTATTTAGCACGACCATACCCTAAGCTCATTTAGAAATTTAGAGTCTCACTCAAATCTATGGCATAGAATTCCAGCCCTAAGAGACATTTTATGTGTTAATAGCTGGGCTATACTATCCTTGATGCCTTCTCTGTCACAATGAAGTAGAGATGCTTATTTGCATTATGATAATGACATATAAATAAGATTTATTAGCTTACTTAATAAAGCATGCCTTAGCCCTTAGGCTACCCCGCTTAACTTGTAATTGCTCTATCTTAAATTTTAAATGAGAATAATAGAAAACATCTGCTTGAATACTTCATCAGAGGATGTTCTCGAATCAATTTGATGAATCTGATAGTATAACATTCTAACATGATAAATGTGTCTGCTATGCTGTATGCTTATAAGACAAGAGGGGTTGCTCTGATGGTAAGCAACTCCCACTTTTAACCGAGAAGTTGTGAGTTCGAGTCTCCCCAAGAGCAAGGTGGGAAGTTCTTGGAGGGAAGGATGTCGGGGGTCTATTTGGAAACAGCCTCTCTACCCTCTCTACCCAAAGGTAGGGGTAAGGTATGTGTGCACACTACGCTCTCCAGACTCTATTAAGTGGGATTATATTGGGTTATTGTTGTTATGTTGTAAGCTTATAAGTTCATAGTACGATTAATATTGTCTTTATCCTATGTTTGCTCGGATACTAAGTTCATTCTAATTTTCTTTTTCCCTCTTTGCATGTATACTTTGGAGTAAATTGGGTCTTAATGCAAGACCCTTCCAATCACGGAGCTAATGCATATTTTCCTGGAGTTTATTTAATCTGTCGCACTGTACGAAAACAGTGAAGAACGAAAAATTACACATCATATTTGATAACAAAATTTTATTAATATAAAAAAACATAGGAAACCCAACTCATTTAGGTGCCCTTATTAGGCAAATATTCATCTAAATTGGATGATACAGGTGATGACATTGACCAATTGAAAATTAGATTCTGTTGCCAGTCGAAGAAGAGATATAAACCATCTTCCATTAAATTCCAACTGCACCTTTTCTTATGAATATCACACCTAGGTGCATCTCTATGAAATTTGATTGAAGAAGAAGGCATATTGTCCTTGGCCTCGTTGGTGGGTGACTTTGTTAGAGAAATTATTGGGTTTTGAGTTCTTTAAATAGACAAAAATATAAAGAAAAAGAAAAGTTAATTTGTTAACTTCTTAATTGAAATTAAACACAATCAAGAGTTAAATGGTCGAAAATGAAAGTCTAACTAAAAACACTTCATGGAAGTCTAATTATGTTAATAACAAAACATCAATTTCATATATGTTAAACATATAATTAGTTAAATCTTATAGACAAAACTAATTTTGCAATATAATAAATATATCTATAAGTATGGCTAGTCCTTGAAAGACTCTGGGTAAGTGCAAGTTGTCAAGTGGGTAAAATTTTATTCCATAAATTGAAATCAAGAGAGTACTTACAACACAACAACAACAACAATAAAACCAACCAAGTATAATCCTACTTAATATGGTCTGGGGAGGATAATGTTTACGCAGACCTTACCCCTACCCTTGGGTAGAAAGACTGTTTCCAAATAGACCCAGTACTTACTTTGCTTTAATTATAAGAACGTGAATCTACTTAGAAAGAGAACTATATTTTGGTGAGCATATATAGTCGGAAAGATAAATGCTACTCCATGTTCTTTTTAATAACGGTGGACGGTTGTGTTTGGGCCAGCTTGCTCGCACTTCGATTAATTTCACATGGTACCTGCTACGTCCCATAACTTCAGATATTTAGCAACTCTTTCCACCAAAATTTGGATAGATGAGAAAAAATCACAGATTTGAACTTGATAATTCATAATATCATTGATTACTACGACATACCCTTGATGCAATACTACTCCATGTGGAACTGAACAGTTCAACAATACTTCTCCCTTATCTAGCTAACTGGCAAAGTAGAATAAGAAAATCAGGAGGATGCCTCTGTTTAAGAGGTTTTACATTTATGTCTCAGATTAATGGTTAACACTGTCCCTTTTCCCCTTCTACTAATTAATGTAATTATGGTTCGTCAAAAGTCAGCACATGTTCATACTTATTAGCTTAGGTGGGAGTTCTCGAATGAAAAAGTAACATCAAGCTCAAGAAGTTATTAGAATCATAGGCGTATCTAAAATTTTAAAAATATAGATATACCGTTATATTAATTAAAAAGAGCATGGAAAATTGAATTTAGTTTTAGTTCTTAATTATAAAAAGGAATAACTAAAAAGAACTATATGGGGATCGATCCTCTAATCCGAAGGTAAAAAGGGCACTTAATCACCAATGCAACAATCTATTCACTTTGTTATAGGTGGCCACAAATATATTTAGATACATAATTTGAAAGATTAGTACTGTTTATACGTAGCTTAAGGAGGGAGCATGAGTGCATGTATCTCTCTACGGAAATCCGCCCTTGGTTAGAGTATAATATGAATTTTCATCAGCAATACATAATTTCAGTTTTAGTCACTTCTTGGTTTCTAATTTATTTGGTGAAAGATTTGGGAAAAAATGGGAATTATCTTTGCAAATATGACTAAAGATTGATTAAACCGAATCAGAAATGCTATTAAAAGAATCTTGTGGTTTCAAACTATACAATGAAATGTCCTAATGTAGAATCTCCACTTTCTCATATCTCCAAATCCTACTGCTTTATTGATTTTCAGTATAATCAGGGAGATATACTGAACAAATACACAGTGATTGAAAGATAAAGAGGGAATGAATTGTATATTTTAATCTTAATCTATATTAGATGCGATAATCTAATAGTTATAATAGCAGAATATAAGATACAGAAAGTAAGTGTACGAATTAAAGACACCGAAATTTTATATTGTTTCAGATTCAATGTGAATCCTAGTCCAGTCCTCTTTGGTTGCAAGGGAGTTCTCTTTAGTAAATGTTTTTCTTCGAATATAATGGAAATGACGTGATTGCTCAATTCCTATAACATTCGTCTCTTTTGATACAATGCCTCACCAGTGTTGTTCTCTTTTTTTTTTTTTAAATTGTTACACAACAGGTCTTAGAGAACTATAATGTTTGTTTGCAGTGAAACAAAGGGAGGATTTTTGGTTCGATCGAAGTAAATATGTGATGTGATTCTTCGGGTTAACAAAAAATCTACCAACCAGGATCAAGATCTTGAAACGAAAACGTTGTTTATAGACGGATTTTAGGAAATAACATATCTCAAGTTTCAGGACTCAGAAACTGTTAATTCAAAAACAAAGTGAAAGATAATGATTTGAACTATAAGAAAGACAAATTACTCGTCCAAAACAAGTAAATATTGAAGTTGTAATGGTTCAACAAAAGTTCAGATTCTAGGATATAAAAATAACGAATTTAGATCAAGAAACATGTTCTTGAATGAAAAGTTCCTAAAGTCACCACTTGGAATCAATTAACGTGATAAAGAAATGCCATACACAATTGAAAACAAGATAAAGACTATCACCACCTTGTTTGGAACCAAAAACAAGGATAAAGAAGACAAAATATAGAAAAATACTCTATTATAAAATTAGAGCAAGCTTCAAAAACGCGAATTCTACTCTACAAAGGCATGATAACACTTTATATAGACCTAGGATCTCTTCTTTGATGACTACAATTCCTATTTTAATAAGAAAATAAATAACTAAAGAAACCAGAATCCTATTAGAAAAAAAAATTCATATTCTAAAAGGAATAAATTAAATCCTATTTTAAGAAGAAAATAATCTTGGATTCATGAAATCAATCTTGAGCTTCTTGGACTTCTTGTGCTTCTTGAAAATAAATCCATATATTTGGACTTGAGCTCTAAAATATGATCTTGGCCAAAATTAATGAAATTTAACATAGATTCTTCTTTTACATCATTCTTCCCTGATTGAGAAAGACTCGTCCTCGAGTTTAAAGGCTCCACAAATGGCACAAGATTGGAAACTTCCATGATTTGGTGGAACTCATATTCACCAGGCTCTAAATTGCATTTTTCTAACTTGTCAAAGAGCTTTATCATATTGTAACAAATCTTAGCACATGGCCGAACTAAATTTTACTTTCTCAATAGTGACTTTGTACCAATAATTCTGCAATAAATCCTCCTAAATAGATTTTTAAATACTAATCCATGATCATAAGTAGTTTTTTTATCTTCGGGAATTTTGAACTTCTCTATGTCAATGTGGTGCTTGTGGGATGGCCAAAAAAGTCAATTTAGTACCACAACCTTAAAAGAATCAAATTCAAGTATCTTTAGATCTATCTTGAAAATCGAAGTATATCTTCTTGAGAATTCTTCATCAACAATACTTTCATATTTTACTAGGAATTCATTGATAGAATTTGTTTTGAGATCTCCTGTACCAACATATTCTTGAAAATATTCATTCTTTAGGAGCAAAAAAAATTGGAACAAAATATGAACTCAAACCCTCCACAATAGACTCTTTTTTAAGCGACCCTTTCTATTGTGTTTGAAAATTTTCATGGATGTCTGGATTAATGCGATATGCTGCCGCGTTTGGAAGGATATGATCAACAATCAAATTAATATTATGTTGAGAATCTCTATTAGGAGAAAATTTAAGCTCACATATGGGATGCTCCAATGGATCATAATCAAACTTCGAAGGTAAATCCTCACCTTGAAGATCCAGTTCATGCTCCTCCTCCTTGATTGGATGATGTTCAAAGACTTTTCTCTATTGATTGGACCAATTATTTATAATTTGGTCAGAAAAGAATCATCATTGAACTTTATCTTTTTAGCAGTTTTTTGGGATTCAACGGTACTAAAATAATCTTACATCCATTCTCTATATAAGAATAGGTATTAAGATATTCATCATATTTAGAACGCTTGTCATATACTCATGGTATTCCAATTAATAAGTGACAAGCATCCATATTCACTACGTCACATCAAATCTTGTCTTTATAGATCTTACCAATATAAAAAGATACTAGGCATTGACGAGTTACCTCTAAACCATCATCATCTTCAACTTCAATGCTGTAAGGATATGGATGAAGTTTGGTTAAAAACCATCTCTTCAAAAACGATTATGTGACTCCCACGATCAACGATCAATGAACAAACTTTTCCATGGGAGATACATCTAGTATGGAAAAGAGATTCATATCGTCTCATTTCTTCATCTTCCTGAATCCAACGACCTTTTATTGCTTGCATATTAGGTTCACCGCATGTTGCTCTGATACCAAATTGATGTGATTCTTCGAGTTAATAAAGAACTAACCGACCAGGATCAAGATCTTGAAATAAAAACGTGGTTTATGGGCGAATTCTAGGAAACAACGTATCTCAAAGTTTTAGGACTCGGAATCCGTTGATTCAAAAATGAGGTGAAAGATGATGATTTAAACTATAAAAAGACAATTATATATTGAAGTTGTAGCGGTTCAATGAAAGTTCAGATTCTAGGATATCAGAAAAACGAATTTAGATCAAGAAACATGTTCTTGAATGAAAAGTTCCTAAGCTCACCACTAGGAATCAATTAACATAATAAATAAATGTCACACATTATTGAAAACAAGATAAAGACTACCATTGCCTTGCTTGGAACCAAAAACAAGGATAAAGAAGATAAAATAGAGAAAAACACTCTATTGTAAAACTATGGCAAGCTTAAAAAATGTGAATTCTACTCTACAAAGGCATGAGAATCCTTTATATAGACCTTAGGTCTCTTCTTTAATGACTAAAATTCATATTCTAATAAGAAAATAAAATAACTAAAGACAAGGAAAGTAAAATCCCTATTGTACAAGGAAAAGAAACTAGAATCCTATTAGAAGAAAAATCCATATTCTAAAAGTAATAAATTAAATCCAATTTCAAGAAGAAAAGAATCTTTGATTCTTGAAATCAATCTTGAGCTTCTTGAAAATAAATCCATATATTTGGACTTGAGCTCTAAAATATGATCTTGTCCAAGATTAATGAAATTTAACATAAATTCTTCTTTTCCATCAATCTGTCTAAGGCTTGATGCTGAGTATAAATACTTTGGTGAAGGCCGTTTGTTGATGAGACTTGACAGCCCAAGAGATTTGATCCTTGGAAAGAGACTAATTCTTTCCAAGAATAAGATTGCTTGCCATTGCTTATTCCTTGATGAGAGAAAATTGATAACTTTCCTTCTACAGTTGTTGATGATGATGGTTTACTCGTTGATTATTGGTCCTTCTGAAAATAGCAGCTCAACTAATCTCCTTACAAAATCTTTGATGCTTTTTGACTGCTTCAATCTTCCGGATTGAATGTGTTGGACTCGATTGATATCTTAAGTTTAGACTTGCTTGATTCTTTCCATTGCGGCTGTCCATGACTTCGTAATCTTTGCTGATTGATTTCTTTCCTTATGCATCCATATTGACTTCAGTAATCTCGTAGTATCTCCTTGATTCCTTGATCTTCTCTAATTCATTTCCTGCACAGATATATTATTATATCATTAAAATTAGATCTAACAATCTTTTCCTTTTTTGATGATGACAAAATAATATATATGTATAAACAACAATTGACTTCCCTGTGTTTTACTCCCCCTCAATGTATGCAGTTGATAGGTTCGTGGTATCCCCCCTAAATTCATGCAGTTGACTAGCCCATGGTTAGAGTCGACTCCTGCCATGGAGGATGTTACTTTTTCCACAGTCAACTATACCTGTATACAGATACAAAATATGCTCTTCTCTCCCTTTTTGGCATCAGGAAAGAGGGAACAAACGAAGAACTAAACATGATACATAGCATTAAGCAGCAGGATTATAGTCTAAACAGAAACAACTAAAACAAAATAAAAATTGAAATTGTCCAACGGTTGAGATAACATCCCAAAAACAACACAACAAAAAAATTGTCTTAAGAAACCACATCAACGATGCAGAAAATAGTTAAGAGTGTTGCAGATGGCCTCCTTTAATTGTTCAAAGCTAGCATTGGTTGAGATGCTCACTCCATCCAACCTGTCATGAATCTCCCTAAAAGCTTTGATAGCGTTCTTCCTAATTCCGAGACCAACAACTCTTATCTTTGACACGTCAGACCCTGTTTTCTTGGATATGGAATGAATGTCACCAGCAGTATACTGAGTGGTTGTGAGGAGATTTTTGATTTCAAAGAGTTAAAAATCAGTGGCACGAAGCTTCTCACCAAGATCTGGATCACCATGGCTGGGATGAGAGGCAGATGGTTTAGGTTTGGGATCTATAGGAGGAAGCTTTACATCTACTTCATGCTTCTTAACCCAGGAGTCCTTCACACTCACATATTCCATACTTGCAAAGTATCTAGAATTGTAATATTTTGAAATAGCGATAAAGGGATAGGCGGACAGGGAAATTGATGAGCTTCTACGATGTGAATAATGTCCATGCCATAGGGTGGACTGATGGGATCTTTTGCACTTTAAATCATAAAATTAATGACCCAGGAGGATAACTTCATTTTGAGTTTGGTCACAAGGATATACTAAGAAAGTGTCTCTTTGAGAGAAGGTTGAAAAGGAACTAGTGCGGGGAAGCAGAGCAGTTGCTACAATGTGAGCCAGGACTCGAGTTTTGAAACTAACATCACTGGGACCTAACTGGTTGGAAAGGGAGTCAGAGGGACACTGAGCAATACAAAGATTAGCTTTATCAAAGGAAATTTTAAAATCATCGGGCCATATGTTTTTGAAAAGCGTAGGAAAACTAGAACATCTGCACTGAAAGAGTGAATTAAACAGGGCACAATCAAGAACAATGTGCTTACGTAACACTAAGGATTCCAACCTGTCAGGTTTATTAGAAGCGGATATTACCATAAAACATCTTTACCAGGGGTTCATAGACATTAGGTGGAGAAATAGAGAGGAATTTATCTCACTCTTGATGAACAAAGAGATTTTTTACCTAACAATTTAGGGCTTACACATCGTCAAGGTCAACTACCCTTCTATGATCAATGGGCTTGTCCTTCAGAGCAATGAAGAAATCCTTATTTAGAGAATCTCGGAAATTTTGGTCAGATTCTAGAGATCCAGAAGGATCAATCTTGGATTTCTTTGGGGTTGAGGAAACGGGGGGGGGGGGGGGGGGCTTACATAGGTCATTTTCCTAGGGCTTTTTCTCCTACGATTTGAGAGTGATAAGAAAATTCTCCCTATGAAGAAGCGAAACCCTCAGAGTGGTCGGACTTAGGTCTACTTGTTCTAGGGGCAAAGAAGGAGTTTTGCTTTGGAGCATGTACTTTTTTTGGTGGAAGCGAAAACCTCCTCCTCCCCTCTCTCTCTCTCAGTGGGAAGTATAATAAGAGCATGACGGGCCGAGTCAATAAATCTGATCTCGTATTGAGTGACAGTCATAGAACCCTGTTGGAGACGCTCTAACTGCCTCCAGTAGTTCTCCTCTGAGTGACGGGAAGAAACTTCTCCAAAAATAGCTGACAGAACTGATTCCAAGTCAAAGCCGCTGACCTAGCTGGTCTAGCCAAACAATAATCTCTCCATCAAGTCTAGGCAGATCCAAACAGATGAAAAGCAGATAAGGTCGGCTCCATTGGTCTCCACTATACCCATATTCCATAGAACCTCATGATAGCTTTCTAAATAATCTTGGGATACTCAGGACATGTACCACCAAAAGTAGTAGTAAAATGCTTGTTGAACCTGTCCAACATCGCATTAGCAGATACACCTGGCCCCTCACCAGTCTGTGCCATAACACCCAGCTGACCTACCCGAACTGGCTGAGCTACTGTAGTTTAAAAATAGGGAGCCATCTGCTCCGAGTACGAGTAGCATGAGTCTGGGCTCCTCCTCAAGCTTGAGAGATAGCTGGTACTATAGGAAGCAAGCCTGCCTAGACGACACTCTCCCTAAGGCCTACTAGACAGAGTAGAGCATCCTGAAGTACCGGGGTGGTGATGAACCCCTCTAGGACCTGGATGGTCCTGCTGGAACTGTGTGGGATGGAACCTCATCATCAAACTTAACCCGAGGCTCCCCCGTTAGTTCTGTTGCTCGAGCTCTAGGCTGAGCTCTGCCTCTACCTTGGGCCCTAGCATAGCCTCGACCACTGTCCCTCGCAAGAGCTGCTATTAGGGGCTCGGGCTGCTGGTCAACTGATGAAGTGATACGTGTTCTCACCATCTGTGAAAGGAGAAAGTGGAAGTTCAATTAGCATTGAGAATCAAGTCGTGCATTAAGAAAGAATAGATATGAAGTTTTTCATTACTCTATTGCCTCTGTAATAAATACAGACATCTTTGTACCTATCCCTTAGATTTTACTATGCTTGTACGTGAAATGTGAGACCTAAGTAACCTTGAGATGTGATACCAACTTATCATGACCTAGATTTTCTACCCTCGGGAGTCGTGATAGCGCCTACTCATGGAAGCTAGACAAGCCTACACATTCACATATTATTATGTTTTACCTCATCCACAAGCAGTTACGAGTTAACAATTAAATGACAGCAAAATAATAATAATAATAAAATCATTGGGGAAGACAAAATTTGATGATTTAACTTAATAAAAATTGCGAAAGTCTAAATACAAATCTACCTAGAATTTGGTGTCACTATATGACGGACCATATACAAATAATACAAATAAAGTCTTAATAGAAACACATGAATTTGTCTCTGAAAAAGTAAAAATAGAAAGGAAATGATATAAGGGGATGCTAAGGACTGCGGACGTCTATAGGACTACCTCGGGTTTCTGCCGATGGACTAAAGGCATCAACCTCACTGTGGTCCTAACGCTTGAGTACCGGGATTTGCACGAAAGAGTTTTAGTATCTGCACAACCGACCCCATATGCTGGTAAGTTCCAAGCCTAACCTCGGCGAAGTAGTGATACGGCTAGGACATGGCTACCAAATAAACTTGTGCAGTTATATCATATATATATATAACAAGTAATGATGATAGAAACTAGAAGTTAGAGATGGGAGGGGAAACATGCTACAGGGAATATCATATACAAACAAAATATCAGTAAAGAAGTAAACAAAACACGAACATTCAACTTTAAGAAAGAATAAGGAAATCAAAGACAAGTACATGATATCACCCTTTGTGCTTTTACTCTCGTCTTCACCATAAAAATCAATATAATCGGCACCGCATCACCCTTCGTGCTTTTACCTCACTTGATAATGGTACAAAATCATCTTTCGTGCATTATCACTGATATCACAGTACGACACTGTACATCGTACGGAACGACATCACTCTTTGTGCTTTTACCTAAAAATATCTGCACTGTATCACCCTTCATGCATTACAACTCTCTCATAAATATCATGTACGACATCACCATTTGTGTTTTTACATTCTTCCTCACACAAGCAACAATAACAAATCAATTCGGGTAAGGGAATGAATAATATTACAATAAAAATCCCAGTAAGGAACAATAACATAACAACAATATAACGACAAAGGAAATAATATCATGAGTAATAACATCCCCATATGGAAGATAATATCATAAACCTCTTCTATTTCCCACATTTACTTAAAGGTGTCTAACGGGCAGGGTCAACCCATTTCTGAACAAGCCCTGATCGGTTAAAATCGGAATTGGCCCAGACCGATAGAAAGGGCCTGGTGGGTCTGGGTTATAAGGGTAGGCGGTTTGTACCGTTCACTTTTGAACCACCAGTTAACCTTACCGGTCAAACCCGATCAATGAATAGTGTTCTTTGTGCGGTTAATCCGGTCCGGCCCAGAACAGTTTAATGGTAACAATTTTTTTCTAAGTAAAAATTTGGGCTCAAATTTCTGACCGTTGGCAATGGTCCATTTCACAGTATCGTTGTTGCCCAACCGCGGAATTTAAGATTTAGCCCATTTTTATATTTTTAAAAAAATATTAACCCTCCTTTGAAAAAACTATAAATACCCTCCCCCTTCCTTTCCTCATTTCTTCACTCATCTCTCAATTCTCAATCTCAATTATCATATTCTCCCATTCTTCAATCTTCACATATTAAAATACAATCAACTATTTGGCTCTTTGTTTTGGAATTTAATTTATCATATTATTTATTATTTGAAGTTTGAACAATTGGACTTCAAAATTGGAACAATTGACATTTCTTCGTGGTAATATTTGAGTTGCAAAGTCATCAAGTGCTTAATTTATTGTCGAATTCGGTGCACTTCCTCCATCTCTTTCTCTTATTTACTATTTTATTTGCATATTTTTTTGTTGCTAGTAGTTAAATTTTTACAATATGTTTAACGCTGCAAAAAGAGTTTGTAACAAGGATACTAATCGGGAAAATAAAAAAAGGGTAGTAGTTCAGCTTCAACATCTGGTAGTAATTTAAATATCTCTCCAAATATTCCTGGAACATTATCTGATAATAATATAGATTATGAACAATTCCAGGAAGGTTTTGGTGTAGAAGATAATGAATTAGAAATGGAAGATGAGATACTACTTAAACCTAGTAGTGTTGGAGCTAGTTGCAGGGGTAATGATCGTGGTGCTAGTAGTAGATCACATGTGGCCCGACTAGTAATCATAGAAAAGAAGTAAGGTTTGGAAAGTTTTGTAAGACATACCAAATAGTGATAGAGTTAAATGCAAACTTTATAATGATAATTTAAACATAGGACTGGAGGACAATTAGGGGGAACTGGGACACTTATTAGATATATGAGAATTGAGCATCCTATAGAATGGTGATATGATAGAGATAAAAATTAATCAACTCTAAACCCTACCACTAGAGGTCTTGTGAAATATGATAAAATGAAGGATCATGAGGAGTTAGCAAAAATAATTACTTTGGGTTGTCTACCTTTTTTTTGCTTCTTCATCATATCTTATTATGTATATTCAAAGGATTTATAATTTTTTATTTAAAGGTATCCCTAGAAGTACTTGTAGATATGATATTTTTAGACTTTATGGACAATATCAAACATACATACGTTATTTGTTTAGCCACCTTCCTTGTAGAGTTTCTCTAACTTTAGATATTGACCATACTATTAATGAAAATGACTATTTGAAAATTACATGTCATTGGATAGATGATACTACTTGTATGAAAAAACATGTAATCGCTTTTAAATATAATGAAGATCAGAGTCATACTGTTGCATTTATAAGTAGTACTACTTGTGAAATTGTTGAATTATATATCTCAAGTAAAAAGTATTGTATATGTCTTTTGATAATGCTTCTAACAATAATGCCACAATTTCAATATTGAAACTGCATTTGAAACCAACTCTTGATGAAATTTTTCATGTTAGGTGTGCATGTCATGTTTATAATTTAATTATTAAAAGCGGCCTTGATTTATTTTCCACTGAGATTGCTCATGTTAGAAGAGTAGTTAGTGTTATTCCAGGAAATAATAGACAATCTAGAATAAATGAATTTAAGGATAAGTGTACCCAGTATAACCTTAAATCTAGATTCATGCTAGAAAAAATTGTTACTAGATGGAACTATACATATATATTTTTAATATGTTGCTATAAATATGGATTCCTAATAACTGAAGTTGCTAATGCACATTGTACTGATCCAAACCGTATGCTAACAAGGGGAGGTCATTAATGATGTTGTTAAATTTTTACATAAATTTTATACAGCTACTTGTTGAGTTTTCTGGAGCATATTACCCTACTGTTACTATGGCTTTAGTACATATAGCTGAAATTTCCTTTCTACTCTTTGAATTTAAGAAGAAAGAAAAATATAGGGATGTTGAAAAATGCATGCAAAATAAAAAAAATATTTCTTTCTAATTTCTCCGATTTACTTAATTGATGCTATTTTAAAACGTTCTATTAAGATGTCTGATTGTCACAAATTAATGAATACTTTATATACCTATATGAAGATTGGACCAACAGAAATCCCAGATTTATATGCTTGTATGAACAAGCTAAATGAATATCTACAATAATTATATAATTATGATACAAATGTAATTGATGATGCTGCTCTTAATGTAGGCAATATTAATTCCACTATGCATTGTACCACTTCTACTACTGTGAATAATGATGAAGTCCTTGGTATTTTTAATATTTTTTCTACATTTTTTAACACTCAAACGAGTAGCAGAAAAATCAATGAACTTCAATTCTACTTGCAGAAGCATAAAGGGCCTCGCACAAAGAAATACCGTTGGAATAGTAGCATGAAAATGAAAAACAATTTTTTGTTCTTTTCGTTATGGCTTGGGACGTGTTCAATGTGCAAATTTCAACTGTTCCATCAGAGAGTGCACTTAGCCAAGCAAGACAACAACTTGGAGACACTCATTACTCATTAGGAAGCAATGCTTTGGAAGTTTGAGTATGTTTTAGAGATTAGATTAGATCGGAACAAAAAATCAAGGACGTGAAGATTTTGATAGCCTAAGAGACGAGGAACTTGGAGATATATTAACATATAATACTCCATCCGAATATAACACACCAGAAGAAGGCCATTCAGTTGATTATGAAAACTTACTAAGACAATGCAAAATCTTTGAATTTACTCTTTTTTGATTAATTTACTTGTTGTTAAATGTCAACCTTTCAATTTGTAAGTTTGAATTTTAAAATAAATATAGCACTTGCAATTTATAAGTGCAACATTTTCCATCTTTCTTGTATTTTATTTATATTTCTACTTTATATTAAAATAACTTATAATGGTTATACAAAATAATAAAAAAATAATACTAAATCGGACCGGCCCCGCCCCATGAACGCGTAACCCTTATGGTTCATTTTTTTCTCGGATGACTCCAAACCCGTTAAACTAGGTATGTTCCAACTTGTAACCAGCCCGAACCATAACCCGTGTGGGTACTAAATTTCCCTACCCGACCAGACCCGACCCACCCGTTAAATACCCATATAATTACTTCACAACTCAATTCTCAACTCGAGCTAACACTGTACAATGTGAAATTACCAATAATACTTCTACAAGCCTTGTTCAACAATAGATATCATCACATAAAGCATGAACAATACGAAACAGAGTCACATTAATTGTAATATAAGACTCACGGACATGCTTGCCACCAACATATAGATACTCATCACCACACCTATACGTCGTACTCAACAATTAACACATAACAAATTAGACTCAACTCCTAATCCCTAAAGCTAAGGTTAGACGAAACACTTACCTCGATGCCACAAACACAATCAGGCCTCAACTACAGCTTTACCTCTTGATTCCACCACCAATTTATATATATCTAGGAACAATTTACTTAATAACGTTAATAATTGCTACATAAACCAATTCACATGCATGAAAATAGATTTTCTAATGATTTTCCCAAAAAGTCAAAAATCGATCCTGGATCCGCTTGGTCCAGATCCGAAATTCGGACCAAAATCTAATTATTCATTCACCTCCGAGCCCGGATATACAATTAATTTTGGAATCTGACCTCAATTTGATGTCTAAATTCCCAAATTTCGATATTTCTAAGTTTTACCCAAATTCTCAATTCCACCATAAAAACCATAGTGAAAGAAACTAGTCAATAATCACTTAGTTGCGTCTTAGGGAAGAAAGAGTGTTTTGAAAATGACCTCTTGTGTTTTAGGGTTTTGAAAAGTTAAAATGGATGAAAAGTCTCGTTTATATACATCCTTCTCAAATCCTCACGCTGACTGCATAAAAAGGACCACGGCTGCAGAGCTCCACCGTGGACCGTGAAATATCGAGCGCGGCCGTGAAGGGTTGGCCTTGCCTACTGCTGACCGCGAAAAATCTCACTGCGGTCACGAAGAACCCACTGCGATCGCGAAGATTCACTGCAGACTGCGAAGCCTGGTTCAGACACTTGCAACTTCTCTGAACCTACAACAGTTATTCTCTATGTCTAAATTCACTCTATGGCCTAATACGAAACTCACCGAAGCTCTCGGGGCTCCAAACTAGACATGCACTTAAGTCCAAAAATATTGTAAGGACTTGCTCGAATGAGCAAATCCTTAAAATAATATCAACAACTATGAATTAAACTTCAAATTCATAAAATCACTCAAGAATATAAAAACTTCTATTTTCTCAACTATGCGCCCGATTTATACCAAATCAATTCTGTATCTATACCAAATTTTACAGATTGAACTAAATTATTATTTAAGACCTGTAGCAGGCTTCGAAACTAAAATACGGGCCCGATGTCAATTTCAATCATCGTTACATTTCCAAAGACTCTTATAATTTCAATTAAACAATTTATTTCAAAATTTTATTTCATGGGCTTAGGACATTTGAATTCGATTCCGCGCCCAAGTCCCATATTTTATTATAGAGCCTACGAGATAGTGGGATCATGGTTCCGGGTCTGTTTACAAAAAATATTGACCAAAGTCATCTTTAATCTATTTTATTAGCTAATTTCCTTATTTTACTTAGTTTTCACATTTCGAAAACGTGCCCGAACTGCGCACACAAATTAAGATGAGATAAAAAAGAGATTTTTAAGGCTTCAGAACTCAAAATTAACTTTCAAAATACAGTCTGTGGAAGAATTTGATGGTTGTTTGAACAGATCAAAATCGCCAAATGGGTGGGTTAAGTTGAATTTGCGCGGGTCAAGATGAATTAAATATATAAATGATCATTACCTAACCCAGCCCAAAATGTAATTGGGCTGAGATGGGCTAGGTCAAGATGAACCAAATAATGGGGGGAGAAATTCAAACATAATCAGATTTACAACTGGACGTTCAAAAATAACCCAATTTCAAAATTAATCTAAATTTACCCACTTTTTATGTAAAGATAAGTCTGAACGAAAACATCGTTTAAAACCCGAAAAATACTTCAATATATTATGCTGGAGTTCCAGCATAAGTATACTTGAACTCCAGCATATTATACTGGAGTTCCAGGACCTACATAATATGATGGAGTTCCATCATAAGTACACTAGAACTCCAGCATAATATACTGGAGTTCCAGCAAGCATACTAATCCAGTATAATATATTGGATTTCGGAGCACCGGTGCTCCAGTCTCCAGTATATTATACTGGAGCCAGCAAAGTATATCGGTCTAGCATAACATGCTAGAGTTCATACACAGATGTACTGAACTCCAGTATATTATGCTGAACCGGTCTCTAGTGCAACAAAGTAGTGGCTATTTTTGATTGACTTGGTAAACGCTGGCTATTTTTGATTAAACAGTCCGAAAACTGGCTATACCGTGCTATTTTTACAATAATGGATCTAGCCCAACCCGTCCAACTTGACCCATATTTTAGAATCATGCTCATCTTGCATAAGAAAAGTCTTTTACCTTAATATGTATGAGTTAAAAAAAAATTGGGGTGGGGCAGGTGGTGATGCACAAAAGAAGAAAAAATAGAAAATAGAAACAAAAAAATAGAAATTTTAGAAAAAAGTAAAAAAATATTTTTTTAGGGGTTTGCATGGGGGAGGGGGGAGGCAGGGTTAGGGGTACAGAAAAAAACAAAAAAATTGAAAATATAAAAAAAGTAAAAAAAAAAAGAATTAAGGGAACGAAGGTTTTGCTGGGGTGGGGTGGGGTTGGGTGGTGCAGAAAAAGATAGAAAATAAAAAATACAATAAAAAGAAAAACAACAATTTGAGGGGGATGGTTTTGGGAAGGGCAAGGTGGGTGGATGGTGCAGAAAAATAAAAGAATATAAAATTAAAAAAGAAAAAAATTAGGAAAACTAATTTTTTTTTTATATAAGTTGGGTTGAGATATTTTTTATTTTGGATGAGTTTTATGGGTTGTATATGGACTGCTTAATGAATCAGAATGTGCTATAAAATATAATGAGTTAATTTGGAATACGCCTAAATTGACCCATGAACTAAAATATTTATAACTTAATCCATTAATTTATGAGTGAACGGAACGGGTTAGATGTGTTTGGGCTCAAATTATGACCCCAATATTTAGAGAGTACAATTTAAGCATCTCCTGGTTAGACTGTAGGGTAACCATTAACCACCTAGCTGCATCTCCTGGTTATTCTCTTCCAGTATTAGAATAAATTAAAAGAATATTAAAATAATTAAATACTCCAAAGAAAAAAAGAAGGAAACACTATATGAGAACAAACATCAAAGGTTAGAATTCGTTTGATTGAATGGAATCATTGTTCTGTATTGTCCTACCAATCAGTGTTTGTACAGAACGAGCCATCTACTAATAATAAGTAGGCGTGACCAAACTAAAAGAATAAAATATTATAGTACACCATACGACCACCCTCGTTTGTTGTTGGCGTGATAATTAGAGGATTAATATATTAAAATTGAGTATAATTAGAATCAGATTTTGTCAAATAAGTGTATTATTTTCTTAGAAAAAAGGGGGAAAATGCACTCTCATACAGGCAAATGAAAAAAGGTTATTCACAGGACAATCATTAATTATAAGAAAGAATTGTTGAAATTGCCAAAAGTCCCGTATCGGTAGATGATAATTTTGGTTGAAAATTTTTCTCTATAAAAGAGGCTTAATCTTTAGGATTTAAACATGCATTATTCATTTATCTTTTTATCTTCTTAAGGTATTTGCATCTTTCCTCTTTTGTATTATTTTATTTGTATTTTTGGAGTGGAATAAAATATTGGTTATGTCCGAGGAAATAGGTAAAATTGACCAAACCTAATAAATTCTGGTATTCCTTTTATTGTTGCTTCATTGTCTTAATTATTATTTGGTGGCTGTCATAATTTTTTGTATAGTAGTTGTGACTCATTCATACTATATACATTTGGCTTCCGCAACAAATGGTATCAGAGCCAAGGTATTGTCTAAGTATACTATATGATTGCAATATAGCCTGATCTCCCATATCAGTAAAAACTTATCTTGGTAACTGAGTCAAGGTTCTGCCTGAGTATGCTCTGTGGTTGCAGCTTAGTCTGATCTTCCACACCAGAAAAAAATAATCTTGATTTTCATTGTCAGCTATTAAATAATATTTGTATCAAAGATGAGAGACAATAAACAAGAAGAATCTACATCAATTGTCGATAATACGACATCATTGACATTTTCGCTTAAGACAAGAATTGTGTCAAATGTAAAATTTACGGTACAAATTTTTGACCGGTCAGGATATTTTAGGATGTGGCAAGGCGAGGTTCTAGATGTCCTTTTTTTAACAAGAACTAGATCTTGCCATTCAATAAAGAAGATCAGATGTTATTGGAGAAGAAGAATGGAGAATTATCAACCGTGTTGCTTGCGGTTCCATTAGATCTTACCTTGTTAGAGAGCAGAAATATCTATACAGAAAGGAAACTTCTGCAAGTAAATTATGAAACGCACTGGAGGATAAAATTTTGAAGAAAAACAGCCAAAATAAATTATATATGAAAAAGAGACTGTTTCACTTCACCTATGTTCCAGGTACCATGACGAATGAACGTATCACTCGTTTCAATAAGTTGGTCGCAGATTTGCAAAATATGGACGCAACTTTTGATGATGGTGACTTGGCCTTGATGTTGTTGGGGTCACTTCCTAATGAGTACGAGCACCATGAAACTACTCTACTCCATGTGAATAACGAAATTTCTCTTAGAGAAGTTTGTTTGGCTTTGTACATCTATGAACAAAGAAAGGGAGAAAAATAGAAGGGCGGGGAAGGAGAAGCACTGGTTGTGAGGGGTCGTCCTCAAAATCAAATGAGGACAAAGAAAGGAAGATCCAAGTCAAGATCTAGAAGAATGAGCCTTTTGTCAAGAAAAGAGGCACCAAAAGAAAGACTGTCCGAAGTTGATGAATAAGGCCAAACATAATAATGGAAAGACCATTATGGATTCAAATGTAGTTGATTGTGATGATTCAAACTTCTCATTAGTTACAACAGAGTCATCAACATCATCAGATATATGGTTGATGGACTCGGCTTGTAGCTATCATATATGTTCCAACAATGAATGGTTCGTGTATTTTCAAGAAAGAGAATGTGGAGTCATCCACAAAGCGGATAACAACCTTCTTACCTCATATAGCATTGGTTCAATACGATTAAGAAATCATGAAGGAATAATCAGAACATTAGCAGATGTTCGAGATGTACCGGGTTTGAAGAAGAATCTCATCTTTGTGGGAGCTCTAGAATCAAAAAGGTTTAAAATCATTGCAGAAAATGGAGTGATTTGAGAATATGCTCCGGCGCACTAGTGATAACGAAGGCCAAACGGAAGGACAATAACATGTACCACTATCGTGGTAGTACAGTTATTAAGACAGTGACAGTGACATCCAGTGACGACAAAGAGGCAGAAGCAACCAGGCTATGGCACAAGCACTTGGTACATGATGGAGGAAAATCCTTGAAAACACTATCAGATCAAGAATTCTTCAAAGGAGTAAAAACTTGCAACTTGAAGTTTTGCGAGCATTATATCAAAGGAAAATATACAAGGGTTAAATTTTGTACAGCTATTCATAATACTAAATGCATTTTAGATTATGTACAGTTTTATGTCGGGGTCCTTCCGAAACACCTTCATTGGGTGGGAAGCACTATTTTGTAACCTTTGTTGATGATTTTTCTCGAAAAGTGGGGTGTATACAATGAAGAGAAAAGATGAAGTGTTGGGAATTTTTCTCAAATGGAAGAGGATAGTGGAGAATCAAACAGGTAGGAGGATCAAATGTATTCGCACAGACAATGAAGGTGAATACAAAAGTGATTTCAATAAGGTCTGCGAAAATGATGACATCGTCTTACACTTCATTGTCACACATACACCACAACAGAATGGAGTGGCAGACCATATGAACCGGACCTTGCTGGAGAAGGTAAGATGTATGTTGAGAGGGAGGTTTCAACTCAAGAACCTCAACGACAAATTGAGATAATTGCAACAAGTAAACAAAAGTGGACAATAAAGAAACATGTTCGTCTCATAGACACGGTAGCTTGTGCCGCCTCAATTGTAGATAATGATATTCTTACCACTTATAAAGATGTAGTCCAAAGTTCAGAAGAAAATAAGTGGAGGATTGCCATGAATGATGAAATACAATCCCTTCATGAAAATCATACATGGAGATTGGCAAATCTTCCAAAGGACCTTTACGCAAAGAAGGAAGGATTTCCTAACCAAATAGATGTTCGCTACAAAGCAAGATTGGTGGCCAAAGGATATGCTCAAAAGACAGAATTGATTACAATGAAGTATTTTCTCCAGTTATAAAATATCACTCCATTACAATTATGTTGGCTTTGGTAGCACAGTTGGATTTGGAACTATTTCAAATGAATGTAAAAACTGCGTTTTTACATGAAAACTTGGAGGAGGAAATCTACATGACTCATCCAGAAGGATTCAAAGTAGCTGGAAAAGAAAATATGGTGTGGCAAACTTGAAAAATTGTTATACATATTGAAACAATCTTCTAGATAATGGTACAAGCGATTTGACAAGTTTATGTTGCGATAAGGGTACAAGAAAAGCAAATATGATCATTGTGTGTATTTGCAAGTTTGAAGATGATTCCTTATATATCTTCTCAAATATGTTGAATATATGTTGATAGCTTCCAATAATTTGGAAGAAATTGATAAGTTGAAGATTCAACTGAAGAAGGAGTTCGAGATGAAGGATCTGGGTGAGGAAAGAAAATCTTGGCATGGAGATAATAAGAGATAGACGTTAAAAAAGACGCTATTTATCTCAGAAAGAATATTTGAAGAGAGTACTACAAATCTTTGGTATATATGAGAAGACTAAATCAGTCAGTGCTCCACTTGCTCCCATTTTAAGCTAAATACTATTATGTCGCCAAAAGATGAAGATGAACGGGAGTATATATCAAGGATACTATATGCAAAGTTGTGTTGGAAACACGTTCTCAATGCAATATACTAAAACGTGTGTTCTTTTGTATAGGTTTTGATGAATGACAAACGAAGCGAAAATTGATATATGACGAAGTTCAAGAAACAAGCGCACAATTGATATACTACGAGATTCAAGCTCAAGACAAAGTTTTATAGTTTAATTGAGTCATTCTTAATTGTGATCTTGATCCTACAACTTGACTCGTAACATGGCTTCTCTCATAAAACTATTTTCCAAAATCATGCATATTTAATTTAATGTCAAATGATTTTAAATCATGCATATTTACAGTAGTCAAAATGATTTTTAGACATGCCTTAAAAATCTGGACTAAGATAATCGATCATGTACTTATGATAATCGATTGTTTTAAACCAAGTCTGCATGACAATCGATTGTGAACTAATGACAATCGATTGTGAGTAAGACAGTGAGCATCAGGTTTTTCAAACCTGCATGACAATCGATTGTGAACTAATGACAATCGATTGTGACTGAGGCAGTGTCCATCAAAGTTTTTCAAAACTCAGAATAATCGATTATGAACTAATGGTAATCGATTATGTTGAGACAGTGTCATCCAGTGATTTTCAAATTTATTACATAATCGATTGTTACATTGGACAATCGATTGTCAAAGAGACAGTGTCTAAAATGTTTTTCAAAAACTGATAAGTAATCGATTGTTGACTTTGTGCAATCGATTGTGAAGCTGACCGTTGTCGTAAAGTTTTCAAATACCGTTAGGTAATCGATTATTGATTCTGTATAATCGATTGTTTTGATTAAAATCCGGAAAAGATTTTTTGAACGTTATTGGGTAATCCGGAAAAGATTTTTTGAATGTTGCTGAGTAATCGATTGTTGATTCTGGACAATCGGTTGTTTGTGGTAAAATCTGGAAAGGATTTTTTTGAACATTGCCAGTAATCGATTATGGATTGTAAGTAATCGATTATCAAGCGTAAAATCTGGGATTGAATTTTGATCTGACTGGCAGACAATCGATTGTTGGGGTTTGACAATCGATTGTCAGTGAGTAAAATCAGCAACTCTTAATTGGCAATTAGGCAACGGTAATGCCAAGTTTTTCAACTATAAATACAGCTTCATTTCAGTGTTTTAAACACAACAACATACTACAACTGATCATTACATTGCTATAAGCTTGCATACTTTTGTTTATCATTTTATATTCAATTTCATAAAGCTTTTGAGAGCCATATTCTTGTCCAAAGTTGTTGTGATCTAGAGCTTACTTATTTTACTCATATCTACTCATTAAGGAGTATTTTGTTTGAGTGTTTAGTGTTTTATACACTTGTAAGAGAATTGTGATTCTCTTGTTGTAAGGAACTTGTGTTTCCTTGGTTGAAGTCTTGGAGTGTTGTATCTCCGAGCAAAGGTGTTAAGGCTTGTGTCCTTAAGTTGTAAAGGTTTGATGAGCACCCGTAAGCTTAACAAGTTAGTGGAAAATCTCGAGAGAGTCTCTCGGGGACTGGACTAGCTTCGTGTTGTGGTGAACCAGAATATATCGGTGCGTTCTGTCCTTTTTGTTTATTTAACGCACTTATTTATTTCCTGCAAATTTTAATTTCCGCAAGTTTACGCTAAATTTTATTATAACGCTATTCACCCCCCTTCTAGCGTTAAGCGTATTTTCTAACAATTGGTATCAGAGCCATACTCTCTGAAGACTTAACAGTTTGAGAGAACCATCCATGGCTTCTACTCGTGACTCTTTTACAGGAATTGATGAAGGACAGTGCTCCACACGACCACCTCTATTCAACGGTACAAATTACACGTACTGGAAGGAGAGGATGAAGATCTTCGTTCAGTCCAACAGCTTTCACCTTTGGAAGGTGATAATGAAGGGAAACCAAATTCCAACAAAGAAGGTGGAAAACGAATGGGTTCCCACGTCCGAGGATGAGTATGACGCGGATGACATCCGAAAGGTTCAAAATAATGCTAAAGCAATTAATTTATTATATTGTGCTGTTAATGCTGACGATTACAGGAAAATATCGTGTTGCACAATGGCAAAGGAGATGTGGGACAAGCTAGAAGTTACATACGAAGGTACAGACCAGGTAAGGGAAGCAAAAATTGATTTCCTAACCCATTCTTATGAATTATTTCACATGAAGGAAGGTGAAAAGGTGGACGAAATGTTGGAGCGATTTTCAATAATCGTAAATGACCTACATGCTCTCAAGAAAACATTCACGGATAGAGACGTTCGAAAAATTCTTAGAAGTCTCACACCGGCATGGAGATCAAAGGCCGATGCAATTCAAGAATCCATTGGCGTTTCAAACGTCACCATCGACGCACTAAGAGGTAACCTTAAGACCTATGAATCTACTATTCTTAACCCTTTTGTTGATGATCAAAGGAGGCAAAGAATAGCTCTAAAGGCGAGCACAAGCCAACCGCAAATTGATGAGGAAGGAGACAACGAGTTTCGACTCGTTATCAAAAGATTTCAAAAGTTCATGCGCAAGGAGTATGAACGCAAGGGCAAAAAGCAAGGCGAACAAATCAAGTGCTATGAATGTGGTGAAACCGGGCACATCAAATCAAATTGCCCAAACATCAAAAAGGAGAAGAAACCTTTTAAAAAGCAACGTGCATACATTTCTTGGGGAGGCGACTCCGGAGATGAGTCAAGCGAAGGAGAAGAAGACGCAGCAACAAATCTTTGCCTTATGGCACAAGAAGACAACAAAGATGAGGTATGTCAAATCTCGTCTAAAAACTTCTTTACTCTTGAAGAAATGCGAACTGCTTTTGATGAATTATATGCTGAGTTTATTAAGGCTTCAAAAACTGTTAAGGGCATAAAAGAAAATGCTTCATTAAAAGAAAAGGATTTTCAAAAACAGCTTTCTTTGAAAGAAAAGGATTTAGAAAAACTGGTTTTAGAAAATGAAAAGCTGAAAGAGGAAAACAAGTTTTTTGGAAAAAGAAGCGCCAATAAGCCCGAAAATTCTACTAAAAATTGTTCTTCTTGCTTGCATCTCAAAAATGAGGTAGATAGACTCAAAGGTACCTTAGATAAGTTTAATTCTTCCCACAAGAATTTGAATGAGGTCCTTGTAAATTTGAAATCAACCAAGCATGGCATAGGATTTAAGAATGAGGTTAAAGAAAAGGTTGAAGCCAAACCCCAACCACCTAAGGCTCAACCTAGGACTAATAAAACAAATGCTTATCCTAGAAATAGCAATCCTAGAACCAATATGCATGCTAGACAAAATGTTGAACATTTTAGGAGACCTAGAAATGACTTACCACCTAGAAATAGTTACCCTAGAAATGATGAATATTTTAGGCCAAATGTTGAACCTTTGAGAAGACCTAGAAATGGCCTTCAACCGAGAAACAATCACTCTAGAAATGCTGCCCATCCTAGAGCTCATAGTAGGAGAAATAATTCTCATGAAATGCGAAATAGTCATAGTGTTCAAAATAGAGTAAGAAATTTTCATCCGTCTAGTTACTATGAACCTAGAAGGATGCATAACCCAAATGTGACTTGTCATTATTGTAGACGTATTGGTCATATTGCTCCTGCATGCTTTACACGTCATAGACATATTACTCAATCGCATCATTATAATATGCCTAACCCCCAAGGACCCAAGATGGCATGGGTACCTAAAGAACATTAATTTGTTTTGTAGGTGTGCTTGAAGGGATCAAGTGTACTATGGTACCTTGATAGTGGATGCTCCAAGCATATGACGGGAGATGAATCCAAATTCCTTCAATTAGAGCACAAAGAAGGAGGAAGTGTTATCTTCGGTGATAACAATAAAGGAAAGATCATCGGCATCGGCTCGGTCGGTAAGGATGAAAATTCCTCTATTAAGCATATATTAGTTGTTAAAGGATTATAGCATAATCTCTTGAGCATAAGCCAATTGTGTGACAAGGGAAATCTTGCTTTATTTGATTCGGATGAATGCTTAGTGTTCAGACGTAGTGATTTCACAATTATCCTCCGTGGTTTTAGAGTGGATAATATTTATATGGTTGATCTTGCTAATTCCTCACCCGATTATGTTGATTGTCTAATGAGTAAAGAGGATGATACTTGGCTATGGCATCGTAGAGTAGCACATATCAATATGCATCTTTTGAACAAATTGATTTCTCAAAACTTAGTTGTTGGTCTTCCCAATTTAAAATTTAAAAATGACTCTATTTGTGACTCGTGTCAAAAGGGGAAGCAAACAAAAGTTTCTTTCAAATCTAAAAACATTGTCTCAACTTCTAGACCATTGCAATTGCTTCATATGGATTTATTTGGTCCCTCTCGCATTGAAAGTCTAGGAAGAAATAAATATGCTTTTGTGATTGTTGATGATTACTCGAAATTTACTTGGACTTTATTTCTTGCCAATAAAAGTGATGCTTTTCAAAATTTTAAATATTTTCTTAAGCGTGTTCAAAATGAGAAAGAAACAACCGTCACTTCAATTAGAAGTGATCATGGGGGAGAGTTTGATCACAATCTCTTTGCGGACTTTTGTGAAGAACTCGGAATCGAGCATACCTTTTCCGCTCCACGTACACCACAACAAAATGGGGTGGTGGAAAGGAAAAATAGGTGTCTCGAAGAGATGGCTAGAACCATGCTCGACGAAGCTAAGATACCCAAACATTTTTGGGCGGACGCCGTGAGTACCGCTTGCTATGTTCTAAATAGAGTAGTAATTCGGCCGATACTCATGAAAATCCCCTATGAACTTTATAAGGGTAGAAAACCAAATATTTCCTATTTTAGAGTTTTTGGTTGCAAATGTTTTGTTCATAACAATGGCAAAGACCAATTGGGTAAATTTGATGCTAAGTCGGATGAAGGTATTTTCATTGGATATTCCTCATGTAGTAAAGCATATAGGGTCTTTAATAAAAGAACCCAAATTGTGGAGGAATCCCCTCATGTTGTATTTTCCGAAAATAATGCTCGCTTGGCGAGAAAGGATTCCGGTTTTGATCTTGCAGGTATCTTAGATAGCTTGGAAGACAAAATACAAGAGGAACCACCCAAGGAAAATAAAGATGAAACTGAGGAACAACCAATGGAAGAAGCGCCACAATTGGAAAAAGAAACAAAAAAATTCCAAATGAGTGGAGGACGATCAAAGATCACCCTCTTGAACGGGTAATTGGCAACGTTGGAGACAAGGTAAGTACCCGAAACTCTCTTAAAAATACCTTAGAACATACTGCTTTTGTTTCTCAAATTGAACCCAAAACCATCTCAGAAGCAATTGGGGATGAATTTTGGACCTTGGCAATGCAAGAGGAGCTTAACCAATTCGAACGCAATGACGTTTGGGATTTGGTGCCAAGACCCGAAGGTCATACCATAATTGGTACGAAATGGGTTTTTCGCAATAAACTAGATGAAAATGGTATAATCACTAGAAACAAAGCTAGGCTTGTAGCAAAAGGCTATAATCAAGAAGAGGGTATTGACTATGAGGAAACATATGCTCTCGTAGCTAGATTAGAAGCTATTCGCTTATTGCTTGCATTTGCCTCTTCTATGAATTTCAATTTATATCAAATGGATGTGAAAAGTGCTTTTCTAAACGGTTTTATTCAAGAAGAAGTTTATGTTGAACAACCCCCCTGTTTTGAAGATTTTTAATCTCCCGATCATGTTTTCAAACTCAAAAAGGCTCTTTATGGTTTAAAACAAGCTCCCCGAGCTTGGTATGAAAGATTGAGTAAGTTTCTTTTGGAAAATGATTTCATTAGGGGGAAAGTTGACACAACTCTCTTTGTTAAGCATAAAAACAATGATATTTTGTTAGTTCAAATATATGTAGATGATATTATATTTGGTGCTACTAACAATGTTTTATGCAAGGAATTTTCCGATTTAATGAGTGGCTCTCTTCTTTATCTTACTGCTAGTCGTCCGGACATCATGTTTAGCGTGTGCTTATGCGCTCGTTATCAATCGTGTCCGAAGGAGTCTCACCTTACTGCGGTAAAACGGATTTTAGGGTATCTTGTTGGTACTACAAATGTGGGTCTATGGTACCCCAAAGGCTCTTCATGCCAACTTGTTGGCTATTCCGATTCCGATTTTGCTGGATGCAAATTGGACCGCAAGAGCACTACTGGCACTTGCCATTTGCTCGGTAGCTCTCTCGTTTCTTGGTTTAGCAAGAAACAAGTAAGTGTTGCGTTGTCCACAACCGAGGCTGAATATGTAGCCGCGGGGAGTTGTCGCGCTCAAATCCTATGGATGAAACAACAACTCTTGGACTATGGCCTAAGTCTTAATCATATCCCTCTCAGATGTGATAATACTAGTGCCATATGCTTGACGAAGAACCCCGTTCTTCATTCGCGAACGAAACACATTGAAATTAGACATCATTTTATTAGAGATCACGTTCTCAAAGGCGATGTCGAAATTGAATTTGTTGAAACCAAAAACCAATTGGCAGACATCTTTACAAAGCCTTTAGAGAAAGAGTCCCTCTTCCGAATTCGCAGTGAACTCGGGATCCTTGACTCCACGTTGATCTAAGTCATGCACTGCATTTTTTTTACATGATTTCTAACTTGAGCGTCGGAGATGTCTAATTCTTTTTTGCAGGTATCGCCCTAAAAGTAGGGAGAATTATAAAGCATGACGCGCAAGAATCGAGTCTTCTTCAGAAAAATCTGTTTCCCTCATCTAATAATCGGTTATCTCGTATCAATAATCGATTGTAATGCTATCATTTGAGCTATTATACTCTCTTTAAATAATCACACCTTCTTTCCAATAAATAAACAAGGTTTAATTCATCTTTGGCATCTTATTATTATTTTTGCTAATGGCAAAAGGGGGAAGACAACAGGTATGATGCACTCTCAAGTTATAAGCTTAAATTGAGAGGGAATTCTCAAATTGAGGGGGCACAAATTGCATACTTGTTGCATGTATATACTTGTCTTGAATCGTCATTATAAATTGCTTGTCTTGCATATCCCGCTTAATGTTTGCCATTATCAAAAAGGGGGAAATTGTTAGAAACACGTTCTCAATGCAATATACTAAAACGTGTGTTCTTTTGTATAGGTTTTGATGAATGACAAACGAAGCGAAAATTGATATATGACGAAGTTCAAGAAACGAGCGCACAATTGATATACTACGAGATTCAAGCTCAAGACAAAGTTTTATAGTTTAATTGAGTCATTCTTAATTGTGATCTTGATCCTACAACTTGACTCGTAACATGGCTTCTCTCATAAAACTATTTTCCAAAATCATGCATATTTAATTTAATGTCTAATGATTTTAAATCATGCATATTTACAGTAGTCAAAATAATTTTTAGACATGCCTTAAAAATTTGGACTAAGATAATCGATTATGTACTTATGATAATCGATTGTTTTAAGCCAAGTCTGCATGACAATCAATTGTGAACTAATGAAAATCGATTGTGAGTAAGACAGTGAGCATCAGGTTTTTCAAACCTGCATGACAATCGATTGTGAACTAATGACAATCGATTGTGACTGAGGCAGTGTCCATCAAAGTTTTTCAAAACTCAGAATAATCGATTATGAACTAATGGTAATCGATTATGTTGAGACAGTGTCTTCCAGTGATTTTCAAATTTATTAAATAATCGATTGTTACATTGGACAATCGATTGTCAAAGAGACGGTGTCTAAAATGTTTTTGAAAAACTGATAAGTAATCGATGTTGACTTTGTGCAATCGATTGTGAAGCTGACCGTTGTCGTAAAGTTTTCAAATACCGTCAGGTAATCGATTATTGATTCTGTATAATCGATTGTTTTGATTAAAATCCGGAAAAGATTTTTTGAACGTTATTGGGTAATCGATTATTGATTTTGTATAATCGATTGTTTTGATTAAAATCCGAAAAAGATTTTTTGAATAATGCTGAGTAATCGATTGTTGATTCTTGACAATCGGTTGTTTGTGGTAAAATCTGGAAAGGATTTTTTTGAACGTTGCAGTAATCGATTATGGATTGTAAGTAATCGATTATCAAGCGTAAAATCTGGGACTGAATTTTGATCTGACTGGCAGACAATCGATTGTTGGGGTTTGACAATCGATTGTCAGTGAGTAAAATCAGCAACTCTTAATTGGCAATTAGGCAACGGCAATGCCAAGTTTTTCAACTATAAATACAGCTTCATTTCAGTGATTTAAACACAACAACATACTACAACTGATCATTACATTGCTATAAGCTTGCACACTTTTGTTTATCATTTTATATTCAATTTCATAAAGCTTTTGAGAGCCATATTCTTGTCCAAAGTTGTTGTGATCTAGAGCTTACTTCTTTTACTCATATCTACTCATTAAGGAGTATTTTGTTTGAGTGTTTAGTGTTTTATACACTTGTATGAGAATTGTGATTCTCTTGTTGTAAGGAACTTGTGTTTCCTTGGTTGAAGTCTTGGAATGTTGTATCTCCGAGCAAAGGTGTTAAGGCTTGTGTCCTTAAGTTGTAAAGGTTTGTTGAGCACCCGTAAGCTTAACAAGTTAGTGAAAAATCTCGAGAGAGTCTCTCGGGGACTGGACTAGCCACGTGTTGTGGTGAACCAGAATATATCGGTGCGTTCTTTCCTTTTTGTTTATTTAACGCACTTATTTATTTCCTGCAAATTTTAATTTCCGCAAGTTTACGCTAGATTTTATTATAACGCTATTCACCCCCCCTCTAGCGTTAAGCGTATTTTCTAACAAGTTGTTGGTAGCTTGATGTATGCAATGGTATGTACAAGACTTGACATTTCACAAGTTGTTGGAGTTATTAGTAGATATATGTATAATCCAGGAAAGGAGCATTGGTAAGCTGTAAAGTGGATTTTACGGTATATTCGTTATATTGTAGATGTTGGGTTAGTTTTTGAGCATGAAGGCAATCAGTTTGTAGTTAGATATTGTGACTCAGATTTTTCGGGTGGTCTGGACAATGAGGATCAACTATTGGTTATGTATTTACTTTTGCAAAGGCACTAGTTAGTTGGAAGTCTACTTTGCAGTCAATAGTTGTTTTGTCTACAACAGAGACAGAGGACATGGCTATTATAGAGGCTGTGAAGGAGGAAATTTGGCTTCAGGGATTGCTAAAAGAGCTTGGTATTGGACACAAAAGTATCACAATTTTTTGTGATAGTCAAAGTGCTATTTAATTACCAAAGAACCAAGTTTATCATGCAAGGACGAAACAAATTGATATTTGATATCATTTTGTACGAGAAATCATGGAAGAAGGTGGAGTCACAGTGAAGAAAATTCATACTACAGAGAATCTTGCTGATATGCTGATAAAAGTGGTGACTGTGATCAAGTTTAAATATTATTTAGATTTGATCAATATTTTTTAGCACCGAAGATTGAAGACACAACCAAAATTTATTATTAAGAGAAAGTTGAAGTTGTGAAATTTTTTCAAGGTGGAGATTTGTTGAAATTGTCAAAAGTCCCATGTCGGTGGGTGAAATTTGGTTAGAAATGTTTCCTTATAAAAGGAGGCATAATATTTAGGATTTAAAAACACACCTCTCATTTGCCTTCTTATCTTCTTAAGGCCTTTGTATCTTCCTTCTTTAGTATTATTTCACTTGTATTTTTGAAGTAGAATAAAATTTTGGTTGTGTCCGAGAAAGTATGCAAAATTGGCCGAACCTCGTAAATTCTGGTGTTGCTTTTATTGTTACTATATTGTCTTATTTATTATTTGATGGCTGTCATAATTTTTTATCATTCATATAATATATATTTGGCTTCCGCAATAAAGTATGCTTAAGTTTTACACGTACAATTATCGAGTAAATATCTTTTTTACATATACATTTTAATTTAATCAATTCTCCAACAATGAATGTACTGGTCATGG
Source organism: Nicotiana benthamiana (assembly GCA_034376525.1). NCBI lineage: Eukaryota > Viridiplantae > Streptophyta > Magnoliopsida > Solanales > Solanaceae > Nicotiana > Nicotiana benthamiana. Next base: position 100,085,318 of record CM067338.1, read on the forward strand.
AATCTATGTTTACCTTTAATTTAGTTGTTTTATCAAAATCAAAGAAACTCTTATTGGGCATCGTTCTTCAGCTATTCTTTTCTTTAAATACAGGAACTGAGCAAGATTTCCATAAAAACAGACTTCCCATTATCTCTCCACATTACCACTGAAAATATTCTCTAAATTATTTTAGCAAGATCACTTTCAATTAGGGACGCCAAATATGTGGGTTGGGCTTATTTTAGGCAGGTTAAAATAGGAGAAATTCAAAAATAGTCAGATTTACAATTGGTCGTCCAAAAATAGCTCATTTTCAAAACTAATTGAAATTTAATCACTTTTTATGTAAAGATAAATCTGAGCGAAAACATTCTTCATAACCCAATACTCCAGTATATTATGCTGGAGTTCCAGCATAAGTGTGCTTGAACTCCAGCATATTATACAGGAGTTCCAGGATAAGTATGCTAGAACTCCAGCATAATATGATAGAGTTCCAGCATAAGTACACTAGAATACCAGCATAATATACTGGAGTTCCAACAAGCATACTGATCCAGTATAATATACTGGAGTTTGGAGCACCGGTACTCCAGTCTCCAGTATATTATATTGGAGCCAGGAAAGTATACCGGTCCAGCATAATATGCTGGAGTTCATACACAGGTGCACCGAACTCCAGTATATTATGCTGGACCGGTCTCAATTGCAGCAAAATAGTGGCTATTTTTCATTGACTTGGTAAACACTGGCTATTTTTGAACGGCCAATCCAAAAACTGACTATACCATGCTATTTTTACGTTAAAATAAGTTGACCTAATAATGGGCAGGTCTGAATTATTTGAGCTGAAATGAGTTGGGTCAAGGTGAGCGAAAATTTGGGTCATAGCTCAACTCGTCTAATTCTTATCAAGCTTTAATTAATGTATGTGTGTTTTTTATGAATTGTTTAATTATCAAATAAAATTATTTTTTCTTTTGTTATGATCATGTATAACATATCAAACAAAAAATAATAATTTAGTAAAGTTACTCATGAATCAAGTCGGGAAAAAAGTCAGCTTAACTCGAGATGGGTGGAGATGAACTAGGACAAGATGAGCTAAACTCAACAAACAAGCGGATCAATCACCAGCCCAACCTTGGACTGGTTGAGTAGGTTAAATAGGTTTGGACTCGTTTGCCACCCCTACTTTCAATAATAATAGCACGGTCTAGTCAGTTTTTGGACTGATTATTCAAAAATTGTTAACATTTACCAAGTCAATGAAAAATAAAAACTATTTTGTTGTAACAGAGACCGGTCCAGCATAATATACTGGAGTTCGGTGCATATGTGTATGAACTTCCAGCATATTATGCTAGACCAATATACTTTGCTGGCTCCAGTATAATATACTGGAGACTGGAGCATCGATACTCCAAACTCCAGTATATTATATTATACCGGTATATTATACTGGAACTCCAGTATATTAGACTGGAGTTCCAGTATAATATACTGGAATTTCAGTATATTATGCTAGAGTATTTTTCCGTATTTTAAACATTATTTTAATTTAGATTTATCTTTATATGAAAAGTGGCTAAATTTTAATTACTTTTAAAATTAAGCTATTTTTGAACGACCATCTATAAATCTGGCTATTTTTGAATATCTCCACTACTTCCAATAAATAAGTTTTGTTACCATTTTCATCTAGTCTTATTTATTACTTATAGTTATTATATGAAGTACGTAGATGTGTTAAAATGAAAAATTCGTAAGTTTGATACCTAGCTTGAAAACCGATGGAAATTTATGGGGCAGTTAGGCCATTCCGTGAAACGAATATTTAGTCCCCATATTTAATTTATGAAGATATCTTCAATACCAACAAGTGTTAGCCCTAGTAAACTAAACCTATTGTAGACTACAAATGCAGAAGTTTTAAAGGTCAGCAGCCGATCATATATAATCTTCAAACATGACATTATTCATTTGCTTTATTAAAGGAAGAAGTTAATTCAACCTTTTTGTCAAAAGAAAAAAGCGCTAGAAAGCAAACCCATTTGCCATCAACTGCGGCTAAAGTAATCAACCAAAACCAAAACAAATCTTTTAGTCCTCAAATATAGAGAGCAGAACCATATAAACCATAATACTTGCTATTATATTACAACCCAATTCCAAAGAACCTAACAATTTTCTTTTCACCTAATCTTTAGTAAGATATAAAAATAAGATATAAGAACTAGATGACCAAAGAGACCACAAGAAATATAATACTATCGTAGACAAAAACACAAGGAAAACGTAAAGTAGGAAGCTCTGTTTGATCGAAGAAATATTCCTAAGAAGAACGCACGTACGATAGGAAGCTCTATTTGAATGGGCCTTAACGGCGACGGCGGCGACAATGAGCTTTGCACATGTGGATGCAATCATAAAAACAAGGACCACCACAATGAAGAGGACAATCCAAACGCATTCCTTTGCATCTTCCTTTAACCATGCATTGTGCAAATTCCCCTGTCTTGTAATCTTGATTATTATTCATATGCCAATGTCTATGATCTCTTCCATTATTATTATGCATCTTTTGTTTCCTACATCCCCATGCCCACCACCCACCCCCACCTCCTCCCCAACCCCATCCACCACTACCTCCCATACCCCCACCACTACCATCTCCTCGTTCTTGGCTGCCACTACCACCGCCGCCTCCACCACCTCCTCCTTGGCCGCTACCATCGCTCCCACCTCCACCTCCACCGCCACCTCCCCATCCCCGCCCACCCCCTCCACTGCCTCCTCCTCCTCCGTCCTTTTTGTCGATAACATCTTGAGTAATGTTGTAGGTATTATTAGCCATTGTTGGAGCTTGAGCAATTCTACTTCCATCCACGACTTCTTCACCTCTCAAACTCACAGTAAACATAAAAATGAACAACAAAAACATTAACAAACTTTGTCTCGGACTGCTGAAATTGTCCATTGTTGAATTACTTTATTAAGATTCGAGTAATTTGTCTTCCTTTTATAGTTGTTCGCAGGAGCGGACAAAGACACTAAAAAATATAGAACATATTACGTACCTACTTATCTTGTTCCAGTCATGTTGAAGCTATCTAACGAACTATCACTGAGAAATAAATATAGTATTTCTTAAATACACATAGAATTAGTTGCCTTAGGTTTTACTCTGTCCCCACAAGAACAAAATGAAAGGCTGGGACTCATTCATGGCTTGCTTGAAAAGGTAAGGCAACTCATCAATGAAGATCTTGGCATTTTTGTCTGACTTATTTTAATTGAGACACAGAATGACCAAAGATTTAGAGGGATTTAGGGACTGATGAGGTTTTAACAATAGGGCCCACTAGTTTTCACGTTTGTTCAACTACTAGTTGTTAGTTGGCGGGATCTATACGAAGGAATTTCAAAAACAAAAATTGTAAGACCCCTTAAGTTTAACAGCTTGTAACTCCAAGTTAGTGTCTTTGTTTATTGTTCAAACCCTTTCGCCGTCCGTCTAATGCAATTTTCTATTTTGTGTAATTGCCAGTCATTTTAGTTTAGTTCTCTTTACTTTTATGCTCACTTTCCCATTGACTTTACTGACATAACATACATGCATAACCCCAGGCCTGATCTTAAAAGATTACTCATAAGGCAATGAATCAATCTTGAAGGAAATAAGTACACAATTTTGAGATCATTTGAAGCTCAATTTGTGTGGAGCTGGGGCGGATGATTTCAAGATCACTACAAAATAGAATTGTGTTAATATGGGACAAGTCGAACATAGAGAAACACTGTAGAAATACACCATGCTTTATCAAGTTGAACTAGTGACGAGTTCGCCCAAGTTTCACGTAGTCTAGCTTATTTGTACTTGGCATATTTTGAAGATTGGAATGACGAAAGTATTTTGTTCTGCTACCTAAATACATTATCATTTGCTACCCCGTTGAGCTTCAATTATATTTTTTTTCATACCGCTCTTTCGTTATCAGTAGCAAAAGTCCGAAATGCAAGTATGAGAAGGCAGTGAAAGGAAAAGAAAGGAAATGATAGATAAAATGAAAAAAAATGAAAAAAAAAGAAAGAAGAAAAACAAGAAAAGAGAAGAGAAAATAAAAAAACAAAACAAAGAAAAGGAAAAAGAGAAGAAAAAATGAAAGAGAAAAAAAGGAAAAGAAAACAGACAAACAACAACAACATTCATGGTTAATAATTACGGAAGGGATATTTTAGAGAGAGGAGAGAGAATCTCTGGCGACTGGCAAGCAAGACGCCGCCGGCCACCACCCGTCATTTGACGAGAGTGAACCCCGGAAAGAGGAATACCACAACAGTTAACCCCAATACCCATGCTACACTGGTTTCCTGGTATGGGGAGTACCCCTACAGTCATGCAGGCACCGCCGGCGAAGGAGGACGCAGGTGGAACGACGATGGCTAGGAAACTCACGTACTCAAATGAAACCCAGAAGCAAACAATGGCTGAGGTAGTCAAAGGTAATAGGGTTCAAAATCGGGGCATGCAGCTTAAGTGCTATCCTCCGATGATGAAGTATGGAGTGAAAATCGCAAAATTGAACCCTAAGGAGATAGAGATTCAGAACCAGAAGTGGAGGTATGCTTTAATCGGCTATTTTTTAGGAGGTAATCCATCATTTACGAAAATGTTGAAGTATGCTTATGGCGTCTGGAATGAGGTTACAACGCCTACAGTGCTGCTGCATGATGATGGGTATTTCATCTTCAAATTTGAATCTATGGAAGATAAGAACCTAATAATGCAACAAGGACCATATACTTTCAATGGTACGCCTATGATTTTGAAGGAATGAGATCCTCACTTTCAGATTCAAAACGAGTCGATGAGAATTGTCCCAATTTGGGTCAGTTTCCCTGGGCTGCTTATCCAATGCTGGGCTGAAGAGAACTTAGGCAGAATACCGAGCTTAATTGGTAAGCCTTTATACACCGATAGATTAACTGCTGAATATGAAAGAATTTCCTATGCTAGAGTTCTTGTGGAAGTTGATATCACTCAACCGCTGCATGAGAATGTCTATATTGAGATACCAGATGGAAGAAGCTGGCTACAAAATGTGGAGTATGAATGGAAACCAATCTTTTGTCTAGAATGCAACTCATTTGGGCACAAAAATGGAGATTGTTAGAAAGAGGAACAACAGAGATACGGGATACAGAGGCAGAAAAAGAGGAAAAAGAAGACAGCCAGATTGCAATGGCAACCAAAAGCTGTAGCTGAGGAGAAATTAGATGAGCAGCAGAATAAAAAACCAACAGAGTTACCTGCAGTAGAAGTTCAAATGAATAATAAAGGCAAGCAGATTGCAATTGTCCAAGGACAAAAAGATAGAAGACAAAACAAAGAGACCAACTATGCTGAACTAGCCAGGAGAAATACATTTGAAGTACTCACTATATTAGAGCCTCCTGATGGGAATCAACAGAAGTGAGAATGCAACCTAGAACCAGGTCTATTAGATCCAGGAGGCACTACATCCACTACTTCCCCATGATTATTGTATCCTGGAATATTAGAGGACTAAACAAGTCCTACAAACAAAGAGAGTTAGTCAAATTCCTGAGGACTAATAGAGTAGATATAATAGCTTGTCTAGAAACTATAATGAAACAGCAAAACTCAATGGCAATCTATAAGAAGCTGGGAGGTGAGTGGACAATTGGGAACAACTATGCATATGCTCATAATGGAAGGATATGGATAATGTGGAAAGAAGTCAATGTTGAGGTGGTAATTCTGGAAAGCACTGATCAACTGATCCATTGTCAAGTGAAAGATAAGAATTCAACTTTTGCTAGCTACATTACATTTGTATATGGCCTACAAACTGCTCAACACAGAGCACTACTATGGAGGGATTTGAGAACTGCCCAACATACTGGCCCTTGGCTTATAATGGGGGACTTTAACAGTTTGTTAGGGGTCGAGGATATGATAAATGGTCAGCTAGTGCATCCCTCAGAGATAACTGACTTTCAGAGATGTATTGATGACATTGGAGTGGGGAAGCTTACCAAAAGAGGTAACAATTTCTCATGGAGCAACAAAGAATGCTGAACCCAAAGTCTATAGCCATATAGACTGGGTCTTTGGTAATGATGAGTGGTTCAATTATTACACAGGGGTGGAAGCAGTATACATGTTACCTGGATGTTCAGATCATACCCCTATACTGATAGACACTGAAATAATTAAAATTAAAGTGAATAGACCATATAGGCTACTACTAACAGTTATGCAACAAAAAGAATACAAGGAAGCAGTTCAAAGAGTGTGGATTCAACAAGTCAAAGGATACACTATGTATTCTATTTGGAGCAAACTGAAGAAAATTGAGCAGGAAACCAGAACCATTCATCAGGAGCACTCATCTTTGAATAAGAAGCTGCAACAGATGAGAGAAGATCTGAGGGTAGTTCAAGGAAAACTGAATGAAGAGTATTTCAATGTAATAGTGATTGAAGAAGAAAAGAAACTGTTGGAGAACATTGAAAAGTGCGAAGCAATTCAAGAACAAATAATGAGACAGAAGTCAAGAGAAAATTGGATCCAACTGGGTGATAGCAATACAAAGTACTTCCATGCATATATGAAATCCAGACAAGCAAGAAACAGGGTGAGCAGTATTCTCAATGATAACCTGATGAAGATTACTGATCCACAGCAGATCCAACAAGAGTTCACTCACTTTTTTTACCAGTTACTAGGCACAGCAGCAGACCAGCTTCCTGGAATAAACATTAATGTGGCTAGAGATGGGACCTATCTATCTTTGCACCAACAGCAGCAACTGTTAACTCCAGTAACAATGGAAGAGATCAGCCAGATAGTACATCACTTTCATAAGCGGATTCCAATGTCATAACTTTTGCCTTCCCTCCTCGCTCTGTTTTTATTCGGAACCCAGTTTCACCACTCTATCTCACTATGGCCACCCTGCTGGAGAAGATTACTGCACCACTTTCTCCCGTATTACTACCTTGTTTTGTTGACAAGGCTCCTGGCATAGATGGTTACCCTGCAGAATTCTTTAAAAAGTTTTGGTCAACTGTGGTAGATGAGGTTATAGAGGCATTGCAGCAATTCTTTCAGATTGGAAAATTATTGAAAGAGATTAACTGCACAACTAGTACATTGATTCTGAAAGTGAAAAATCCCAACTATATCAAGGAATTTAGACCCATTGCTTGCTGCTCAACAATGAACAATGTCATTGCAAAGATCCTTACAAACAGACACAAACTGGTTGTGGATTATCTGGTGGGGCATGCACAATCAGCTTTCATAGAGGGGAGAAATATCTTAGACAATGTTATTATGGCTCATGAATTGATATGAGCTTACACCCAAAAGGCAATATCTCCTAGATGCATGATCAAAGTGGACATTAGGATGGCTTATGACTCTTTTTAATGGGAGTTTCTGAGGGCCGGATTGCTGGAATTTGGTGTACCTTACAAAATGGTCACTTTAATTATGGAGTGTGTCTCCACAGCAAGCTACTCTCTACTAATCAATGGAGGTCTCACCAGAAAGTTTGTAGCAAGAAAAGGATTAAGACAGGGAGACCCAATGTCTCCTTGACTGTTTGTCTTAGTCATGGAATACCTCAATAGAACCTTGAAGAAACTAAACAGGAACCCAGACTTCAATTTCCTCCCCAAATGCTCCAAGTTACAAATTACTCATATATGCTTTGTAGATGATCTTTTTATGTGCTGTAGAGGTGATGAGATCTTAATGAAGTTAATGCTGGAAGAATTTGATAACTTTTCTCATATGTCTGGATTGCAAGCAAACTTGGAGAAAAGCTCTTTGTACATAGCAGGTGTCTCAAAGGAAGTCAAAGAGAAGTTACTGGCAGAATTTAAACTAACAGAAGGGAAATTCCCTTTCAAATACTTTGGAGTTCCTTATCAACAAAAAATCTCACAGTCACACAATGCTTACCTTTGGTTGAAAAGATAGTGGACAGAATTAGATGTTGGTCATCCAAGGTCTTATCCTATGCTGGAAGACTCCAACTGATCAAAAGTGTTCTATTTGAAATGCAAACTTATTGGGCCCATGTCTTTCTCATTCCAAATAAGGTCATCAAACTAGTTGATGTAATATGCAGGACCTATTTGTGGACTGGCAATCGTGAGACAAGTCATAGGGCTCCAATAGCATGGGTAACAGTATGCAAACCAGAGGCAGCTGGAGGTTTGAATATCATTTGCTATGAGAGGTGGAATAAAGCAATCTTGTCCAAGCTTCTATGGCTAAAGAAAGACAAGCTCTGGATCAAATAGATCTACTGTCACTATATTAAGAAAAAAGCAATTGATACCATGGAAACACCAAAGCAAGCTAGCTGGTTTGTAAGGAAAATATTTGGAGCATGGGAATGGTGGACACATGATAGTGCAACAATACAAGCATGCTGCCAGAATGGAAGCTACAACATCAGTAGAGCATATATACACTCTACTCCACAGTATCCCAAAGTTCACTGGAAAAAATTAGAGCTGGTGCCTGGACTGCTGCCAAAACAGAAGTTCATATTATGGATGAAATTGCATAGACGCTTGGAAACAGTTGACAGGTTAGAAAAGTGGGGTATCCACACTGATCAGTCATGTACATTGTGTGGGAGTGACATTGTAGAGACACACGATCACCTGTTCTTTGAATGTTCTTATTCCCAAAAACTGTGGCAAGGATTGTTAAAGTGGCTGAACTTCAACTGATTGATAAACAACTGGGAGCTAGAGGTGCAATGAGTTTCTGCTAGAGTAAACAACAGAAAGCCAAAGAAAACCATTCTATGAGTGGTGTTTGCAGCAGTTGTATACAATATTTGGATGGAAAAGAATGAAAGAAGATTTCGACAGTCGAGCAAAGAAGCTACAGACAGAGTACGACAGATCGTAATCCAAGTGCACATCACTGGACCTAAGAAGCCAAAATGGCAGCCTACCCTGCAGAACATAAATTGCTACCCTCAATGTATTCCTTGACTATATCTACATTTTTGTATGTTAGGAGTTAGTTAAACAACAATGGTTGTAGAGTAGCTAGTTGATCAAATTTTAAGATTTGTTCTATAGTCCCAAAGAACAATTGATGTACATTAATACTGGTTGAAATACAAATTTTCTCTTTGACAAAAAAAAAAAGACAAACAACAACAAAAATAATTGGAGCTTGGAACCAATAGATACATACTCTGTCCAATTTAGTAACTAAAATCAATCATTTAATTGCAAAACAAACACACAAAATTATATAAATATTGAAATTGACATATATAAGATTTCAAAAAAGCTTGGTGCTATTGGGGCTCAATTGTTGAACCTGGAACCCATATATATATATATATATATATATATATGTATATATATATATATATGTATATATATATATATATATGTATATATATATATATATATATATATATATATGTATATATATATATATATATATATGTATATATATATATATATATCTATATATGTATATATATATATATATATGCTATCCAATTAAAGATTACCTATTTAATTTTAAAAACAAACCCACAAAATTATAAAAATATTGAAATTGACACACATAAGAATTCAGGAAAGCTTGGTGCTACTGAGCCTCAAATATCGAAACTGGAACCCATAGATATATACGCTATCCATTTAATATTATTTTATTTACAGTAGATGACATGGACGTGCCGCATGTGCATCCCAGACCTGTCTCCGATGAGCTATTAGTGTTACAGGGCAATCATAGGTCCTCGTACCTATGGGATGGAGAGCTACTTCCCCGGACTCTCTGTGCTAGGAGAGTGGACGAATTGTGGGACTTTATGAGGGGCAAAGTTTTCCATGCCCCTATATTCCAGTGCCTACGAGATACGAGCTTCTATGGAATTTTTGAGATTGGGCAGCTGCAGCTCGACTGGTCTCTGATTACAACCTTAATAGAGCGGTGGCAATCAGAGACACACACTTTCAACCTACCCATTAGAGAGGCCACCATCACGTAGCAGGATGTTGAGGTTTTATATGCGGTGCATGCTGATAGACTGTCTCTTACACTACCTTAGGGAATGAGATCTATGCCACGTGGCCAGTATTTGGACTTTTTGCAACATCTCACTTGTTTCAGGCTACAGGATGAGACTGTATGTCAAAGGCCCAGTTGCATAGGTTTTACAACTATTAGATAATATTTGGAGTATTTACCCTAACATCATCGGTGATAGAAATGATTTACATATCACCGGTATACTAGGTTTCTGCTGCTCCTTCCTTTGGGGGGGGGGGGGGTGTCTTGCTCCTGAATACTTCCGGAAATCTAGTGAATTTTTGATTTCTACGTCATCTTCATCTGCTAGATACTTTACCCCAGTACAACTGGGGTGCTGCTATTCTCGCTTACGTATACCGGCAGCTGTGTTGGGAGAGCATGGGCACCCAGAGCGATATATGTGGTTTTCTACCGCTTCTACATGTGACAACATATTCGAATACTATGTTCATTACTACCAATTCAATCTAGTCAAAATTTATCTTACACTTTACGTCAACTTTGTATGTTAGGTTTGGGCCTGGGAGCGATTCCTGGTGTTTCAGAAACCTCTACGACCGTTACCTCTGAATGTACCACCTCTATTCCTCCCTCTATCTAGGAGGTGGGTTCTCCAACATGGAAATTGCCGAGTTTGTGATGCTCATCATAATCTCCCCCTTATCAGGCATGTGTTGGATATGCTGAAGGGCGCATAGGTAAATGTGTACCTAAACTTACTTGGTATAGATTCACTTTAGTTGCGCATACCCATTTTATGTTCTTATTTGATAGTTCATCTAGACGTATACAACGACGATGTGATAGGTGGTCAGCGTGATTATTGCTCAGCCGACCGACTAATTTGGAGCACTTCCGTCCCGCTGATGTGCATCGATATCGTGAAGTATCACGCCACAGTTTGGGTACTTCGCTAGTTTGGCCGTCTGCAGACTATACTATGGGGGCCTACATGGGAGGCTACACATTATCAGTGGGATAATCATTCGAGGGTGGACGGTGCATTTGTAGCCTAGATAGAGGCGCGGGTCCATGCTTGTGACCAACGAGCTAACCTGATTTCTCCCTCACCTTCACAGATCTTGGCAGCAACTATTCAGATTTATACGTCCTAGTACCGCCGCGTTACTCCCCTTTTTATCGGGAACTCAATTTATCAAGCTAGCGGTCGGTACAGACCATACGCCGGGAGCCACGATGCACTGGCATGTTATTTGTATTCTTACTTATAACTATGATATAGCGTTCTGTAATTAATATTTTAAATGTTGTGCAGGCTATTAGTCATCATTTATTCTACCAGTTGGGACTGCAGATGCAGTAGCATGCCGGCGATCACACGGTCGTTGATTATGGCTGGCAGGTGACAGAGGTGGCTCTCCGGACACTGCAACAACCAAAGAGGGGAGCGCTTAGATCACGACCTGATTATGTGACTCAAGAGCACTACCATTGGGGAATACCTTCACACGCCCGAGGGGATGGGGACGAGGACGAGGCAGGGCTTTCCTACTATGTGGGGGTGCCCCACGAAGCAGGGGTGCCCTATGGGGTCCTGGGGGCCGGCGAGGAGGTAGTCCCTGCAAGGGGGCATTGAGGCACCCGATGAAGAGGTTAGAGCTAATCTGCCGGGTGAAATTCCTCAGCTAGACGAGCATCCCAGTAGCATGTTGTCATACAGCCTTCAGCTGGCGTTGCCAGCATCGCAGGTGAACTCGTCACATCAATTATTGATTAGGGGCACGAGCCTCACCAGAGGTTAGGAGTTGTTCTTTTTAGGCCCATCGACCACAGCTAAAGCTCGACCGATCCGAGACGTGGATGATGAGCACAAGTTGAGTTTTGGCTCATCGTTGCCGTGTGTGGCGGATCTATCACATGCACATGTATGTTTGTATTACTATTAAATTTTAATTTATTTTTTTCCAATTTATATTGCCAAAAATTAATTTTTAATTTTCTTATTAAGGCTTCATCCCAGCCCATCATGGAGGCCACTTTGTGCGATGCTGAGGACACCATGGAGGCTTATTTCCATGAGCTCGACGAGACCATGTTAACAAATGTTTTTGACTTAACACGTACATTGCTAATATACATATTCATATACTGATCTTATTTATTATTTTGTAGGTTGCTGATGGATCGGCGGCCCCTTCTACCGCCCCTGCTAGCCCAACTGACGATCACGCTGCAACACATCCTCATATAAAGTGGCGACTTGATGAGGATGATCCTGATAGTATATTCAGGCAGGAGGGGATGCGCCTCAGGCATATGGCTACATTGAAGCACAAAGGCTGTGAGACTCATTGATTTTCTCTTTTTGTATTTTATGTAAATAAAAAATTATGTTAATAATAACAACAAATTTTTATGCTTACATAATATGAGAGTTATATTTTTATTACCATATTTCTTCTTTATTTTAATAGTACAACATAATCACAAACATAGAAAATTAACATAACTTATACGTATAACTAATGAAAACTCATGACCCGGGAAATATAAAGATATAATACTATGCTCAATACGTACATATTATTGTTTAGTCATCATCACCTAGTATTTTCTTCTCCAACCACTTAATTATTTCTTCTAGCTTATTTTTTCTTCTTCCACCTATTTTAATTTCTCCTTCAACTCCGCAACTTCTCGTTTGGATTGTTGCTCTCTTTCCTACTGTTTCAAACACAAATAATAAAGATGTTGCAACTTTTCTTTGTAGTATTCCTGCTGGCAAGGTTCATCAATCCATTCCTCAAAATTGCAAATAGTTTCGTCGGGAACCCTATAAAGCATGTTCATACACACCAAATAATGGTGTCCAGCTTCACCATCATCCCAACAATCTTGCATCATGTACTTTTTTCACTCGCGTACCTTGGCACATAAAAGGGGTTCATACATTTGTTAAAGCGTAAAAAAACCTTTCTTTTGTGGAAATATTTGCCATTGGTTATTGTTAAGTGCAAAAAATAACTAGAATGCGCCTGTTATTTATTGGCAAGACAATACACAAAACGTAGTATTTAACCGCGTTATACACATTGACTTTTTTCTGAAACGAACGTAGTATTTAACCGCGCTATACATATTAATATTTCTGAAACAAAATAGCTTTTTTGTAGTCAGTCAACTTTTCAAACCAATAAGATAATACACAAAATATAGTATTTAATCGCACTACACATATTTACTTTTTCTGAAACGAAATAGCATTTTTCGTAGTCGGTCAACTTTTCAGACCGACAAGGCAACATACAAAACGTAGTATTTAACCGCACTATACATATTGATTTTTTTGAAACAAAATAAATTATTCGCTGTTAGTCAGCTTTTTAGACCGACAAGACAACACATAAAATGTAGTATTTAACCGCGCTATACAAATTGACTTTTTTTGAAACAAAACAACTTATTCGTAGTCGGTTAGCTTTTCAGACCGACAAGACAATACACAAAATATAGTATTTAACCACACTATGCACATTCATTTTTCTAAAACGTAACAAATTTTCTTAATTTATCCTTTTATTATCTTTTACTTTCATGTATATTACTTTTGTTATGGTAGTTTTTCTTTTTTCTCTTCAAGTATTATGTTATGAAATTTCTATCTTCATATTAGTCTTCTTTACTAACACCAATAAATTAAATGTTAGAACTATCGTATCATCATCTCAATTCAAAAGGCCATGTTAGATAATAAGATGTAATAAGACTGTGGAACATAATTTTATTTGATAGATATTGCAACATAAACAAGTACATGCACTTACTTTAAAATATATTACGAAAATAAAACACTAGGTGTATCCTTGATAGTTGGGTACATTAGACAAACTTGCACCAGAGCTGGATTACCACCGCCACCCATACCTACTGAAAGACATTTACGACGGTCATGTCCTATTTGCGAGCATGTGATAATTTATGTGCATAAATGGTATCGTCAACATCCATTTGGTTCCGTATATGCATTCTCTTCTGCACTTGAAGCTTGTGCAAATAGCCCTTGTTATATAGCATTTTAAATGGTTTCGGCGGCCAATAATGTACAACGTCCAATGGCTGCTACTGCCCACTATATGTGTTTAAGTGTGTAGCAATACTATATTGCCTATCAACATAGTTCGTTGCTCCTAAGCTAACTTTTTTAAAGCATTTCATGGCATGTGCGCACACCATATGGTTGATGGTCCATTCTCACATGAACACAACTTGCTGGCTTCATTGATGATTTGTAGAATATTCCCCTGTTGTCCGCGAATAGCAGTGCGAACTTGAAAAACACCCCAGACGTGATCATATTGTAAATATGAATGCCAATGTGCTTGCCTCCTATTATTTCTCAAATCTTCTCATTGGTATTGGCATAAATTGAACAACCCTGTCTATCAATTCCGATGCAGCTCTATGCCTTTCAACAAACCTCTCCGCAATCTGTTTGAATGTCATCCAAACCATGTCAATGACAGGCAATTCACGTGCAAGCCTCAATAAGCCGTTGAATGACTCTGACACATTTGTAGCTAAGGCTCCCCATTGTCTTATACCATCAGGATGCAATTGTCCACTTGTGAAGCTCATGTCTCATCAGCCAATTATATGCTACTTCGTCTAACTGCTGGATCGCTTCTATGCGCCTCCTGAATTAGGACTGCTGGTGCTCAATTGCAGCCATCCATATTAAATCATGCAAGGCCTTGTCGGGATATTTCTTCTGAAAATTGGCCTTCAGGTGCCTCACACTGTAGCGATGGTATGCATAGGGTTCCTACCATTTAGGAAAATATCATACAAAACTTTAAATACCACTATGCAGATAATACATTATACAAATACTTGAACGCTGTTTAACAACATACTGCGTCAAGTGGTTCCAAAAACACGTCCACGTCTTTTCACTTCATTGGCACAAATGGTAAAAGCTAGTGGAAATATTTATCCATTGGCATCTATTGTAACTGCGATCAAAAGCTTAAATATCATACTTTCCATAGATATGAGTACCATCTATGAAAATTACTGGACGCAGTACAAAAATCATCAATTGCTGGTTTAAATGACAACACATAGTTGAAATTATATTTCGGTATTCCTGGAGTTTGCTCATGCCTCCACTCAACAACAGGCCCAGGTTATAGAATTTCAGTGCGGCCATGTACCTGGGTAGAGATGAAATGACTTATCACAGTAACCATAAATAATTTCAAATGCACGTTTTCGCCCGAGATATTCCTTTATTTTGGTTATAGTACAACTTTATTACTGGTGGATTGATGTAATATACTCTTTGATCTTGTACATAATGGACACTTCCAAGTGTAG
Source organism: Nicotiana benthamiana (assembly GCA_034376525.1). Classification (NCBI taxonomy): domain Eukaryota; kingdom Viridiplantae; phylum Streptophyta; class Magnoliopsida; order Solanales; family Solanaceae; genus Nicotiana; species Nicotiana benthamiana. The sequence continues at coordinate 100,100,754 of CM067338.1, forward strand.
AATCAAGACAAAACGAAATCAAGTCTATATCTAAGTTGAAGTGATTCTGATTGATTGTGTCCATTTTACATCTGTGGGTGCTAATATATTAACCCACTTTTTACAATCCTATTTCCTTCTTGATCACACGAAACATCCAGTTACAACCCATAAATTGTCTACGACATTTGACCTTGTATACCTTTGAGTTGACTCCTATAATATTATCTCACTATACTCTCTTACAATGTACATTTTTATAGCCCTAGTTAAGGGAGGTTTATCAGGAAAATAAATGCCTTTGCTAGCACCACTGGTCTTAATATATATATATATATACATTTGTTCATTCTTCTAGCCAATCAGGCCATTGCGTTGAGTACAATTAAAAAATTTGTGACCAAAAGACCTCTTTCTTCTGATGTACTCTTTTTCAAATGGGAATAAAAGCGTGACTGTAATTGACTCGATTTAAAAAAAAAATTATATTAACTTCACTCAGTTATTGGATCAAATCTAAACTAATTATAACTGTATCTCTTACTTAAGGATGGATAAAAAATATTAATGACTTACTGATTTTTTTACCTGATAAAATTGTTGGACATTTTGCTTTGGTTAAATTTTACATATAAAAACGACCAGAGGAAGGAAATATTATACCACACAAACAAGATTGATGGCTTCCCTAATTACCCATCACTTGGCCTTTTGCTTTCTGCTCTCGTTTTATTCCATCTTTTCTCCTTCCATAGCTGAATCCTATACTGTTAAGATTCGCAACACAATACCACATCCTGTACAAGTCCAGTGCAACTGGAATGGAAAACAAGATCTCGGAAAACGAACGATCGGTGCGTCAATATTTATTTATACAATATATCTTCCTATACATAGTGATCAAGAAAACATACTTTGGTGTGCAATGGGGGCAGAGAATAAGTCAAAAGAGTTTAAAGTGTTTGATTATAAGAGAGATATATCCCTTTGTGCTGAACATAAACTTTGCTATTGGATTGTTAGTTATAATGGACTTTGTCTTCATGGTCCTAATGGCTGTGTTCTGCACTACGGTTGGGATGATAATTTTGGTTCCTAAGTGTTGTTTACGTAACAAGATTACATACTGCATAAAAATTGATGTACTTGTATTTATTAAAATTTAGCAACTTCCTATCTTTTTCATTCATTTGCTCCACTACTTTGTATCTTCGGTTAATGGTCTGATTTGCCCTTGTACTATTATAACAACAACAACAACCCAGTATAATTTCACTTAGTGGAGTCTGGGGAGGGTAGTATGTACGCAGACCTTACCCCTACCCTGGGTAGAGAGGCTGTTTCCAAATAGACCCCCGGCATCCTTCCCTCCAAGAACTTCCCACCTTGCTCCTGGGGAGACTCAAACTCACATCTCTCGGTTGGAAGTGGGGGTTGCTTACCATCAGAGCAACCCCTCTTGTCTCCTTGTACTATTATAAATAGACCTTATTTATCCTCCCTTTGGGTTTCTTATCAAAAATATCCCCGATGCTATACTTTTGGGTCAAATATAGCCTTCAATCGTTAGATATACCTTAAAAGTTCATAATGGACACGTGGCAATATGTCATTGGACCTGATTAATTTTTTTAAGTATTTTTATTAAAAATTGGAAAACAATTATAAAAATAGAAAAAATGTTTTTAATAAAATATTTTTGTTCGTTAAAAAACTGAAAAAAATATTTCGTTTTTGATTTTTTTTTATTTTTTTCAGTTTTTATAGAATTTTGTTTTTATTTCAATTTTTCTGTTTTTTAAAAAAAAAAGTATTTTTGTTCTTTTTTTAAAGTTTTTGAAGTTGTATTTTTCAGTTTTTGAATGACTTGTGTGAATGACTTGTATTTTTCAGTTTTTGAAGTTTTTTTCTTATTCTTCACAAAAAGATTTGTGCCGTGTCCAAAATCAACAAAAGTATTTCCAACAAAATTTGTTTTTTGTAATTCTTCACAAAAAAAACGAAATGCCTAGTCGTATTATTATTGAGTCCAAATAGCATTTCGAAATGTTTTTTCTTCATTTAAAAAAAACAAATATTTTTTTTTAAAAAAAATTGAAAAAACGAAATAAAACGAAATGCTACAAAAACTGAAAAAACTAAAAATAAATTCAGAAACGAAAATATTTTTTTTGGTTAGTTTTTTTAAAAAACGAAAATATTTTATTAAAAATATTTTTTCTATTTTTATAATTGTTTTCCAGTTTTTGATAAAATTACTTTTAAAAATTAATCAAGTCCAATGACATGCTGCCACCTGTCCATTATAAACTTGTATGAGATATTTAACGGTTGAAGGGTATATTTAACCCAAAAGTATAACCGTGGAGATATTTTTTATAAGAAACTCAAACGAAGAATAAATAACGCCTATTTATATTAGTAGAATGGTAAATTAGACCCTTAACCGTTGTATCTTTAGTTGTACAATTTGCTCAACTCTCCTTCTAATAAAAATATCTACATTCAGCTTTTATTGCCTGCTAATTTTCTTTATTTTATCGTATTTTACCAACACTTTACCTCAACAACTTGACAAGAGGGGTTGCTTTGATTGTAAGCAACCCCGACTTTCAACCGAGAGGTTGTGAGTTCGAGTCTCCCCAAGAGCAAGGTGGGAAGTTCTTGGAGGGAAGGATGCCAGGGATTTATTTGGAAACAGCCTCTCTACCTAAGGGTAGGGGTAAGGTCTGCGTACATACTAACCTCCCCAGACCCCACTAAGTGAAATTATACTGTGTTGTTGTTGTTATTGTTGTTGTTGTTGTTGTTTACCTCATCAACTTGTTAGTTGTTCTGTGTATCGTCTCTGCAATGCATGCTGATGTTCAAATTTATATAGTGCATACATTTTATTTATAAGTTTTGATTTGATTTATGTGAAACTTTCACAGACCAAATTACCAAGATGTCTAGGCTGGGTAATAATGTGGACTCAATATGCTGGCAAGAAAAAGGAAAACGCCAATGCTCTGAAGAAACATGCACCAAAAAAACAAAGACGTTGTGAAATATATAGGGTGACATCAACTGATAAAAGAGAACTGAACTTATTGCAGCGACGATCAGCAAATCTTCATTCTAGAATGCAGAAGCCGATCTGTAGTTCCACTGAAGTATCAACTTCTTATCAGTTTAATGGAGAGTTTGCTGACCAAACAGTTGCTCTATGAGGAGGCTTATCTTCTATTTTGAGAACAGGTTTGCAAACTAAAATTTTGTTATCCTTAATTGAACTATGAGACATTAAACATTTACATATTTAATCCGTTTATAATACCTTTTTTTGTCTTTGAAAATATCTCCACAATTTAGGATTTTCCGGTTTCATAATGTCAGAGATGTACGTGATAGCTCCTGTATTTTTTAAGTTGGTAAGTGTGGAAGTATGGTGTTCAAATTTGTAGAATGTCCAAATAGCCAGACTTATATGCTTAATTCCTTATATCTTAGGGTCCACATCAGGAACATGCGCAGAAACAAAATGATATTACTATGCATAAAACTGCAAATAGAGGTTTGGTTACTTATAGCTTTAATGTAATTTGAGTCATTTATTTTTCGAGGTTGATATTTTTTCCATTTGGTTAACCCCAAAAAACACAGATCGTAGATCTAGAAAAATAGGTCAGTGGAACACTATTGACTTGCCCAATAACCTTTATAGACTGAAAACGGTACAGAATTGTAAATTTTGTTAAGCTTTCAATATGAATCATCGGGATTTTGCTATGATAATGAATTCGTAAAATTGATTCACTGTGGACTATCTACTCAACTCCTAAATCTTTATTTAGGAAATTCTAGGAAGTCCAAACATTTTCGCACTTATGTTAGATTGTATAACGATATATTTACATTTACTTATCCTGGAGTGAATTATGACAGAGATTTAGCAAGAATAAATTGTGGTAGTTATACGTTTAGAGTTTTAAGGGAAAATGTATCATTTCATAAATGACCTACTGCCTTTGAGTGAACCAACCAAAAATTTGCAGTTGTATTTTTATGATACTGATAACGAACTAGCAAATCGGATATCATTCTTTGACAAGCTTAACGAATCGGTTATCAGAACGTTGATGGACGCATTAAAAGTTAATCCATACTCTATCTTTTTGAAATCTTTAACAGATATCCCACAATTATCAAACTTCTACATTGCACTTAAGTCTGACTTTGATTTAGATCAAAGAACATATAACTTACCAATATCATCTGAAGTAGCAGCAATATAGTTAGAAGATGGAAGTAGTTCTAATATTTCTCTACCATATATTCGAATTATACACATAGTAATAAAAGCCAATTGGTAAATTATTACTATGGTTGTTATGATCCATTGCGGTATCCATTACTATTTCCTTATGGACAAAAACTGATGGCAATGTGATATTAAAAAGATTATTCAAACAAATAATACTATTAGCCAAGGAACTTACTGTGTGAAAATGAACAGCTATCAAATGTACAAAATATGTATTTAGTTGACATGCTATTTGACATAGAAGCAGAACTTTTAGAAAAAAAAGAAAGAAATATTGTGTCATACCGTGAATATTGTTGTTACCAGCTTCAAATGAGGGATGACAAAGAAAATTGAGTTTTACATGCTGGAAGAGTATTCTAACAATATTCAGTTGACGAGTTCATCAAGCTTGAGACTCAAATGTTAGATTTCTATTCATTTAATCAAGATTTATTTCGAATTGATGCATTAGCAGAGATTCTTGATGTTCTAAGACATGGTGAGCAAGAGGCATGCAACATAGGCAGACAAGGTTTTTTACATACAAGTTTTATTGGAGGTCTTAAAGATATGCGCTAACGATATATGGACGCTATTGCATTAGTGAAAATTTTTGGAGAACCTGATATATTTTAACAATGAAGTGTAATTCAGCATGGCCAGAAATAAAAGAACATTTATTGGTAGCAGATGAGGTACAAAATAGACCTGATTTAATTACTCAAGTGTTTAAAGCTAAGGTAGAGGAGATGAAAACAGATATATTGAAGAGAAATATATTTGAAAAAGTTGGTGCTTTTGTGTACACTGTTGAATTTCAAAAGCACGGTATTTCACATGCTCATTTTCTTATCATATTCAATAACGAATGTAAATTGTTAAGTTCGAATGTTTATGATAAATTTGTTTGTACTAAACTGCCTGAATTTGAAAAGAATGACTACCTATATTCACTTGTTATTAAACATATGATGCATGTACCTTGTGGTAGCTTAAATTTTAAATGTCCTTGTATGAAGAACAGAGAATATTGTAAGTTCAAATATCCAAAAGAATTTGCTGATCATACATATATGGGGGAAAATGGATATCCAATTTATAGAAAGCAAAATAACAGTAAATTTGAAAATATTAGAAGCCAATTTCTTGATAATTCATGAGTCGTTCCTTAAAATCCATATCTATTAAGCAAATTTTACAGCCATATCAATGTCAACGTTTGTTATGATTTTAAAGTTGTTAAATACCTTTATAAATATATCTATAAAGGGACATGATAAAATTGTCTTTTCGTCCATGATGATGATCCAAATGTTAAAATAGATGGGATAAACGAATAGCAGTATGCTAGATAGGTTTCTCCATCGAAGGCAACTTGGTGTTTATTTGGTTTTCTCATTAGCAAAATAACTCCATATGTTTACTATCTTCAGCTACATCTTGATGGAAAATAATTTGTCTCTTTTAATAGCACACAGACTATAAATTCAATTGTGAATAACCCCATTATCAAAAAAACCATGTTGACAGAATTCTTTGTAATGGATAGAGAAAATAAGGATACAAAAAAGTTAAATTTACTCTACAAGGAATTTCCAAAATACTTTGTATAGTCCAAACAATATAAAATGTGGACACGTCAAAAGCAAGGTGATGTTATTGGATGTATAGTCACATGCCATTCAATAGAAGGAGAAAGATACTATCTCAGATTATTATTAGTGAACATTAGAGGACCAAAAGCATACCAATATTTGCTAACCGTAAATAGAGTATGTTGCAATACATTTAAACAAGCAACATAAAATGAAGCTTATTACAATGTAATAATAACTTAGTTGATTGTATGTTAGAAGTTGTAAGATATCAGATGCCTTATAGTTTAAAGCGTTTATTTGCTACCCATCTTATCTATTGTAATCCTGCTAACCGGATAGAACTTTGGAATCAATTTAAAGATTCTATGTTCGAAGACATCAAGATTTCCAAATTTAAACTCGAAACAGATTCGTCATATGGCATTAAACCATATTAACGAGATTTTGCATTTAATGGGTCGCGGCATAAATGAATTTACACTCACACCAAAAAGAAATTTAGCTTCTTCTACTGCTTAGGGAGGCTCCAGATTCTCATTTTAAAAGAAATATAATTATTAGAGAAGAAGATTTGATCAGCTAAAAGTATATGATATAATTCTTGATAGAATTTTTAAGAATAAGTGTGAAGCTTTTTTTTATTGATGGTGCCAGAGGAAATGGTAAAATATTTTTGTACGACGCATTATTGGCTACTGTACGATCTAAAGGATTCGTAGCTCTAGCAACATCAACATCTGGAGTCACAACTTCAATTCTCCCCGGAGGATGAACTGCTCGCTCCCGTTTTAAATTTTATATTGATATTGATGAACATTTCTCATTTAATATCAGTAAACAAAGTTCACGTGCGTTATTGATACAAGATGCCAAACTAATTGTGTGGAATGACGTATCTATGGCCAAATAACAGCTAATAGAGGCTTTTGATTCACTACTAAAAGATATAATGGATAAGAAGAAAATATTTAGTGGAAAAGTTTACGAGAAAATTTATTGTGTTCTGAAATTTGGAAACAACTCGAAAATTGCGATTATCAATAAACATGTGCAAGAACAAATCCTGCTTTCTGCGACTATTTGATGCAAATAGGGAGCGATAAAGAAAAACTAATTCAATTCTCAATGTAAGATTGAAATTCCTAATTGTTCCTTTTATAAGAGAAAAAGAATCATTGAATCTGTTATTTAGAATTACCTATCCAAATTTGACACATCTACTTGTGATATGTCTTCGACAAATTATTTTAACAACAAAAAATAATTTTGTTGATGAAATAAATGATAAAAGTTTTTGGTGAATCTAGAACATATGTCGCGTTTGATGAAACTATTTAAACGATTGATCAAAGTTAATATGAAGATTTTTTGCATACTTTACACTCAGCTGGCTTACCTCCGCATAAATTATCGTGAAAATAAATTGTTCAGTTGTTTTACTACAGAATTTAAACCCTTGAGAAGGTTTATATAATAGAATACGACTTATATGTTGTAATTTTGAGAGGGCATGTGATAAGCGTAAAAATTGCAAGTGGTGTTTCAGAAAACACGCATGTATTTATTCCAAGAATACTGTTCTTGTCTTCACAAGATGAAAAACTACCTATTCCTTTCAAAAGAACACAATTTTTGAGTAGATTATTTTTCACTATGACTATTAATAAAGGTGACATTAGATTTTGTTGGAATTTATTTATGAGAGCCTATTTTTTCGTATGGTCAGCTTTATGTTGCTTTATCGCGAGCAAAAAACTCATGTGCAGTGAAAATGCTGATCCAACCGCCAATAGCTGATAGCAACGATGATCATAAAACACAGAATATAGTATATGATGAAATCATTGAAGCTCCCCTATTGGGAATTGACAGTTATGCTATGAGATTTTTTTGAGATTTAACCTACAACTGAAAAGTATTCTGCAAAAATTTGATCGTCAATGCTTTAAAAGTTAAGTTATTATCATTTAAATCTTAGTGAGATTTCTCTATATCCTGAATCCTTGTATAGAGATTCTGAAGTTATAATACTGCTTGGATAGAGTATCAACTGTAAGGTAAATGATTTTCCTCTTGAATAGATGCATCTAATACTTAAAATTTTACAAATTATGAAACACAAATACAGAAGGCTCAATAAATATTGATGATGAGACATTATTCTATTATTTTTTCCTTCACATAAAAAACTGTCTTCTCTGTTCTGTTGGGAATTTTTTTGAAGCCCGAACAGCAAGAGAAGAGAATTGTGGTTAATGACAAAGATAAAATAGAAACAACAGGATAAGTGTTTCACATGTCTACGAACATGATATGCTATATTTTTCGCCCTTTTAGTTTTCTCAGTAGTTGATTCCTGTTGAAAGGAGTTAATATATTTTCATATCTAACCTAATAATCATTAATCATCAGTTTATTGGAGCGTTGGAGATGAGGAAGCATACGCTCTTTCCTTAGGATTGAAAGTATTTGTTGGTGTTGACGAGACACCAGACCGATGAGAATGAGGCTCTAACTTTGATACTTAATTAGTAACAACAACAACAACAACAACTACCCAGTATACTCCCACCAGGTGGGGTCTGGGGAGGGTAATATGTAGGCAGTCTTACCCCTACCCAAAAGGGCAGAGAGGCTGCTTCCATGCGACCCTCGGCGCATAGGACAGAATGAACTTAATTAGTAGTATTTAATAATTTTAACTTGGAGCCAAACAACAAGAAGATGTTTAATGGTAATTGCACTGCATTTATACAACAAAAATGCACTAGAAAATGAAATAAGAAAGTCAGATTAAACAGAATTGAGAAAGTGAAACACAAATAAACAGATTGTCTGTATTATTTTTCTGAGAGTTTCGAATGAGGTGTAAAGCATTTTAGGACTTGTGTTCATCATCTGCTTCACAACATCTGCATCTATTCCTCTCAGCATCCGCTTCTTTTTTATTTGGTGGAAACTTTTTCTATTAGATTATGGTGAGATTTATAACATACCAAAGCCATTGGATTCTGTTTACATACTGATTTAAGATTAAGTTTTGAATCAGTTTTAAACTGTAATTCTTAATCTGATATTCATTTTTTAAGCATAAAAATTAATTCATAAACCAAATAAAGAAAAGACCAAATAGTCACCAAATAATTTGGTATCTCTTTAAATCAGTTTCTAAAACTGATCAAAAAAATTCTTATCTTATATATATATATATATATATATATATATATATATATATATATTTAATGGCGACCGGACTCCTCTTCTCTGGAAGTCTAATGGTTTGGGGGACGTCGATGAAATTGAGCTCGAACGAAGCTAGAGGCGAACAAAATTAGCTATTAAGCTAGGGTTATATATATATATTTTGTTAACGAATGTTATTATTTTTCGCCAATCGGCCTAATATTTGACTTGCCAAATTTTTTTCGTAAAAGCATTCAAAGCTTGTAAAGTATGTGGTATGAAAAATCAAGGCTACCGGTGAGGCCATCAATTATCTCAAGAGCCCTTGAGTGGGCTAAAATTTTCAGCCTTAATTCAATGTATCTACCGATTTCTTTGATAATGTTGAATGAATGGGATTAATTAGTGCAGTTACATCGCTAAGGTTCTTAATCTAACCTAAACAGACTCAATCTCAAAACCTTAGAGGTTTGCGGTTTACAGTTTAAAAATAGAATTTCTCAAGCCGTAATAAAGAGTAAACTACGACTCTTATTGTTGACACTGGTTCACCGGCGGCGGCTCACAATCGTAGATCACACATATCTTATGAGGAGTTGAATACCGCGGTTGTATACCATAAAATACGTTAGGCTAAGTGGCTGCTTAAGAGAGTGACACGTGGAACTTAAGGCGGGGAATAGTTTGAACTAAAGGCAATTATCCCTTTTGTCACCGGAAAGAATATCACTCGTAAAGATGCAACAAATATTCTCTAACTGGTAATATTTAATGGAGAATATTCTACAACATTTAGTGTGCTACCCGTAATAGAGAGTTATTCCTTCATCAATTGCCCTGATAATTGATATTAATAAAGGGTACGATCCTAGGACCTTGTTCCCGAGACGTAGCTATATATAGTGAGATATGTGATTATTGTAAAGGACACGACTTTTCTGCCAAACTTACGCTGTAATAGATTAAAAGTTTTATACAATTATATCTTCTTGTTCCTTGATTTCATCATGGTTGTTCCCGGAAGATCTGCTCCAAAATCACTGTTGTTCGTGATTTAAAAATCATCATTTCGAGGCTAAGTATTATGCATTTCTTTTATTTAATTCCTCATTTCAGGATGAGATTAATTCACTTGTCTAGAAACCACGTATAGATTGAAATCGTTTTATGGTAAATAGTTTGACGCCCACTGCGGGACCTAGAGAGCCTTGTCATTAAGTTGATCCTTGCCTCTTTTACCAACGTTTTATGATTATTTGTCTTAGCAAAAAAAAAAAAAAAAGAAATGGCAGATTCTAGTGTTAACAACAAACATAATCCTGAGGTTCAAAGAGATCAATCTCATCTCGAGGATTCAATCAGTGACACCCATAATAAGGGGAACGATGCCACATCGGTCCACGACAGGTAGTACCCATGAACAAAATCTGTGGCGCACCATTAATGCTGAAAGAACCTTACTTAAAGAAGTGTACTCAATTGTCAGACAAACCAAGAGTGGAACCTGATTTAATCCCAAAGCAGTTTAAAATGCACGACATGCCAAAATATGATGAAACTTCAGACCTTCAGGAGCATATTACCACCTATATAACGGTGGTGAATGGGAATAATTTAGCTCCCCACGAGATTGGGTGTGTTTTACTCAAGAAATTTGGAGAGACTCTCACGAGGGGATAGTTGGCGTGATATTCGTTGTTGCTCGAGCATTCTATAGATTCTTTTGTGATGCTCGCGAAGTCTTTTGTTAAAGCTCACGCCGGGGCTAGAAAGGTGCAGGCCCGAGAGGCCGACATATTCAAAATTGCACAAGGAGAATTTGAGTTGTTGTGAGAGTTCATTACCTAGATCCATAATAAGAGGATGTTTCTCCCGGCTATTCTGGATGAATGGGTGGCTGAAGCATACACCAAGGGTCTGAATCGAGAAGGTCAGGCGCTTCCCAAAAATATAAGGAATATTTTCTTGGGTTCCATGCGACGTCTTGGGCGGATATCCACAACTGGCACAAGTAAAAAAATAAGGATACAAGATGATCAGGTTGGTTCCCATATTCGGCTAAAGGACGGGAGAAGAACAAATAAAAATCAAAGACGATTTCAAATGGACAGATGTCTTCAGGGGACCGGTTTTTGCCCTATGAACGGACCAAAGGTTGTGGCAATGGCTTCCGGTCAACAGACATGTTCGCTATCGATAGAAGGACTTATCGCGGTCGAAACAACATATCATAGTAAGACAAAGAAGCATAAGGTATGCGAGATGCTTCATACCCTGGGTTGTCAGATTACAATTTCAACTTCAATGTAATAGAGTTGGTATCAGAAATTAGAAACATCAAAGAAGCAGAGTTCCTGAAGCTGATGAGATCTGATCCTATCCAGAGCGATCTGAACTTGTGGTGTGAATACCACGTGAAAAATGGCCACTGGACTGGGGATTGCTGACATCTTAAGGTAGAAGTGACGATACTATTAAATAATGGGCATCTTAGAGAATTCTTAAGTGACCGGGCCAAAAACAACTTCGAAATCGAGAAAACGCAGAACCGTTGAAAACAGGATAAGATCCCATCTGCCAGATGATCAAAATGATCTTCCGTGGGAACGAGATTATTGGAATCACCTTCTAGGCAACAAAAAATATTAAAGTATTAATTACCCATAGCAAGAGACTCTGGGAAGTTCTTGAAGATGCTATAACATTCAAGGAGGACATAGAGGGATTGTTGCTACCGCACAATGATGCATTGGTAATTTCCTTAAGTATTCTAATATTTAAAATCAAACATGTTCTAGTGGATATAGAAAGTTCGGCCAATATCATACAATGGAGAGTATTTGAGCAAACTAACCTCAGTGGAAGCATCATTCCGGCGATAAAACTCCTCACCGGATTAAACCTTGTGATCATGACAACCCGATCACGAACGCTGAAGAAGTGATGAAAATGACTCTTTTCGAAATGGTGGATGGTGATATGGTATATAATATTATTCTGGAAAGACCATGGTTGCACGATATGAGAGCTGTACCATTAACGTATCATCGCTTGCTGAAATTTCCAGAGCCTCAAGGAATCAAACAAAAAAGGGGCGTACAACCAGCGGTAAGGAAGATGAATGAGATTTCAATCTCGAATATCAAATAGAAGGAGCATGCATCATAGAAACGACAGGAACCGATGCCTGCTGTAGAATTGAATGAAGTTAGCTAGGGGGTAGAAGTGTTAGAAACTTATCTGGTTCCAAGGTATTTACAGGTACCAGAAGAGACTGATGCAACAAAATTCACGATAGAAGAGCTCGAGCAAGTTGCATTGTTTGGATATATCTTAGAAAGGAAATTCCACTTGGGGGTAAGATTGCACCCCGAGCTCAGGTCTGGCTTTATTGAAATTCTGAAATATAATAATAATTGTTTTGCATAGTCGCATGGGGACATGAAAGGAATCTAAACAGAGGTAGCCGTATACAAGCTAAGTTTGTATCACAATATCCTTTCGGTAAGACAAAATAAATGCCTTACTGCGGAAGCTAGGAATAAATTCACCAAAAAATAGGTAACTCGCTTACTTGATGTCGGATTGATCCAAGAGGTAATGATTCTAGACAGGCTAACTAATGTAGTAGCTCCTATGAAGAACACTAAACTTCACATACGTGTAGATTGTAAGGACTTCAATAAGGCATTCTTGAAAGACTCGTTCCCATTGCCAAACATCGATCAAATGATTGATGAGATGGCCAAGAATGAATTAATAAGTTTCCTTGATGCTTATGCCGGGTAAAGTCAAAATAAGATGAACCTGGAGAATCACGAAAAGAATTCGTTCATAATGAACTTCAGTACATATTGTTATAATATTATGATCTTCGGGTTGAAAAACGCCGGAGCCACTTATCAGCAAAAAAAGAAAAGAAAAACAACTTCGAATAGACCCCAAAATGCCATTAGGTATGTAATCTCCCATTTATTACATTAGTAAAATCTTAACGGGAGTAGAAACTCGCTATCCGCAATTGGAGAGGCTTATATTAGATCTCATAGTCGCCTCTCAGAAGCTAAGGCCCGACTTCCAATGTCACCTGATAGCTGTGGTGACCATATTTCCACTGTGAAACATTCTTCATTAACCCAAAATCTAGATTTGGTTTTCCAAATGGGGTAAAAATGTGTGAATTGACATAGAGTATAAACCAAGGACTGCGATTAAGTCACAAATCTTGGATAATATTGTGGACGATTTCAGTCTGGGATTCCTACCTCTAGCAACCAAAGAGGTAGTAATGGTGTCAAAATCGACATCTAGAGTTTAAACCTTATTTACGTATAGAACCACCAATGTAAAATGGACCATGCTCGGCATAGTATTAACCATACATTCGGGAGAAACCTTAAGGCAAGCCATTAGAACAATCCCTTTAATTAATAATGACACAGACTTTGAGGCTTTGATTGCAGGACTTGAACTGGCTTGGAGACTAGATTCTGAGGTCATAGAAATCAAGTGTGACTCACAGCTGGTGGTAAATATGGTCTACGATATTTTGGAAACCAAGGAGGAGCGCGTATAACATTACGTAGTAAAGGTCCAGGCTCTACTGGCTCGATTTTGGGAGTGGTCGATTGCTAATATCTTGAAAGAAGAAAATGCAGAAATAGGTGCACTGGATAACCTCGGTTTATCAACAAAAATGAAAGGACTAGGTTCTTGGATTGTAGTACAACTGATGCACTCGGTACTGGATGTGAATAGCTACTATGAGGTAAATATGACTAATTTGATCTCGGACTGGTGGAATGATATTATCGATAATCTCGAGCATGAGAATATTTTTTTGAAGATTGCAAGGCAGAGCATTGCACATCAAAGCAGCATGATATACTTCAAAGGGGGCCAACTATATCGAGATTCTTTCAAGGCCCATTGGGCCGATATTCGGGAGCATCCGAAGCTAATTACATTATTCAAGAAGTCCACAAATCTATATACAGAAACCATTTAGGTGGAGATTTTTTAGTTCTAAAATTGGTAGGGCAGGATAGTATTGGCCTTGCTGGGAACAAGATGCCAAAGCTGACATACAAAAATATCATAAGTTCATAAGTTATGCACCGCTAGTACATCAATTGACAGAACCACTTAAGTTAAGTCTCTGTGGTTGTTCATGAAGTGGGGGATAAACATTGTCGAAACGCTACCGCCGGCTCCTGGTAAGGTAAGGTTTCTTTCGATTTTAACTGACTATTTTTCTATGTGAGTGGAGGCAGATACTTATCAGAAGATTGGCAAACGCAATTTGGTGGATTTATTGTGTTAAAATATAATCTGTAGGTTTGGAATACCAAAAACATAGCATGCAATAATGGATGCAATTTATCAGCACAACGATCACAAAGTTCGTTGAAGAATTGAAATGCCATAACCCTAATTTCCCACCGTCTGGAGTGTGATAGTACCTAACATTGTACTCGCTAGGCAAGCCAACATTACAAAATATTTCACCTTTTTCCTTTATCTTTTAACAATTAAAACTTAATAAAAGGTAAGCAGCAAAAATAAATGCGAAAGAACACAATCTTAAAGAATATCTTTATACTAATAATGACAACCATAATAAATTCCTCGCAGACCTGGTGTCACAATTCACTAACAGTCTATGAATACGACAAATAATTGTCTGAACGAAAAAATATACATCTGTCTCGGAAGAATAAAAAAAAGAAATTAAGTAGGATAGAAAGGGATGCCAGGGCCTGCGGAAGCCTCCAGGACTACCTTGGGTAACCGGTGGACTTATGGCAATAACCTCGAACTGTGATCAGTATGCTCCAGTACTGCGATCTTCATAGAAAGTATAGAGTGCAGTATCAGTATAACCGATCCCATGTACTGGTAAGTGGCGAACCTAACCTCAGTGAAGTAGTGATGAGGCTAGGACACGACGTCCAACATAAACCTGTGTAGTTAAATAACGTACAAACAGAATAATAAGTACTAAAAGCTAAGAAGAAATAATGGGGAAGGGAATACAGAATCACAGTAGTAAAGGAATCTAAGCAGCTAGTACACTTGAATTGATACAACAAATAAACACAAGAAATAGAAAATGCAAGGCATCACCCTTCATGCTTTTACTCTCAATCCTCACCATGCAATCAATAATAGAAACATGCACGTCATCACCCTTCGTGCTTTACTACTCTTCCTCACCATATGAATAATATAAATGTCCACGGCATACCCTTCGTGCTTTATTACTCTTCTCATCGTATGAATAATAGAAATGTACACGGCATAACCCTTGTTGCTTTATTACTCTTCCTCACCGTATGAATAATAGAAATGTGTACAGTATCACCCTTCGTGGTTTATAACTCTTCCTCACCATACGAATAATATAAATGTGCACGGCATCAACCTTCGTGGTTTATCACTCTTTCTCACCATAAGAAATAATTGAAACAATAATAACCATGCTAGAGCATCACAATCAAACAACTTTGTCTCAGCACTTATTTTCGCAACAGAAATCTCAATTGGAGCCAATACTCAACAAATATCCACATTCAGGAAAAACATAATATGACTTATTTAACATGAGTAATAACTAGTTTATGCAAGAACAATACATACAAAGAAAACACAACGGTCACAAGTATAAGACTCACTCACATGCTATGACTCGACAACGATGTATAGATACCTGTTACCATACCTATATGTCCTACTTAACAATTAAGGAAGTAGAAAATAAGACAAAAACACCTAATCCCTCAAGCTAAGGTTAGCCACGGCAGTTACCTCGATTCCACGGCCAAAATCAAGCATCAATTACAGGTTTACCTCTTGGTTCCACTTCTAAAGACTTAATAATGTCAATAAATTCTAAAGAACTCAATCCCAATGCTTAATTATAGGTTTCCCAACATTTTTCTCAAAACGTCAGTTACTGACCCGTGCCTACTTGGTAAAAAATCAAAGTTCGCACCAAAACCCGATTATCTATTCACCCCAAGCCCAGATATACAATTGGTTTTGGAATCCGACGTCAATTTGAGGTCTAAATCCCCAAATTTTAGAATTCCTAAATTCTACCCAAACACACCCAATCCCCCCATAAAATTCCTAGATTTTGTGTAGAAGGCTTGTAAAAAGATGAAATATATTGAAGAAAATGAGCTTAAAATCACTTATGATTTATGGAAGAAAGAGTATTTAAACAATTGCCTTTTACATGTTAGGGTTTTGAAAAAAAGTTAAAAATGGATTGAAGTTCCTTTATATAGCCCCCTTAGATCCTCAAAACGCTAACCGTGGAAAAAGGGTCGGGGCCGCGAAACTTACCGCTGACAAGGAAATAACGAGCGCGAAAGCGGATCTTTGGCATTGCCTACCGCTGACCGCAAAATCCCACTGCGGCAGCGGAATCACCTGCGCGACTGTAAAATTCTATCGTGTACCGCAAAATCCCAATTTCAGAGACCTGAATTTTTCTGGAACTATTCAACATATGTCTTTTATAAGTCTATACACCTGGAAGACTATCTGAAACTCACTTTAGAGCTATGAATTCAACACCACAACCAATGAAATTTTCAAGATAGATTAAAATTTCTCAACCAGTGGTCCACATCACGTCAAATTACTTATGTTTTCATGAAATTTCACATATGAGGTTTAAATATTATAACGAACCTATACCGGACTTCGAAACTAAAATATGGGTCTGATACCAACAAGTCCACACATTATTCAGTTTCCAAAAACTATTATATTTCCAACTGAATAATTTTATTCAAAAATTCATTTCTCGAGCTAGGGACCTCGAAGATTGATTCTGGACATACGTCAAAGTCCTATATTTTACTGCGGACCCTCCGGGACCGTCCGAACACGGGTTTGTGTCCGTTTACCCAAACTGTTGATTGAAGTCAACTAAAATCACCCTTTTTATCTAAAAATCATTATTTCTTAAAATTTTTAACTCAAAAGCCTTTCGAAAGCTCATCAGGACCGCGCACGTAAATCCATGTGAATAAAAATAAGGGTTTTAAGACCTTGGAACACCGAATTGGATTCTAAAACGAAAGATGACCCTTTGGTTCATCACATTCTCCACCTCTAAAACAACCGTTCATCCCCGAACGGACATAGAAAAGTACTTAAGTCGGTGAAAAGATGGGGATATCTGCTCCTCAGATCGGACTCGGAATCCCAGGTAGCTGCGTCAACGGGCTGAACTCTCTACTACACACGAACTGATGGATAACTCTTCAATCTCAACTATCGAACTAGCTGGTCTGGAATAACCATCGGCTCTTCCTCGTAGGTCAAATCCTTATCCAAATGGACAGTGCTAAAGTCTAACATGTGGGATGGATTGTCGTGATACTTCCAAAGCATGGACACATGAAATGCTGGATGTACTGCTGATAAACATAGTGGCAAAACAAGCTCATACGCCACCTCATCCTTTCTCTGAAGGATCTCAAAATGCCCTATGAACCTAAGGCTTAGCTTGCCCTTCTTCCCAAATCTCATCACGCCTTTCATTTGCAATACCCAAAGCAATGCTCACTCTCCGACCATGAATGCCATGTCATGAACCTTACGGTCAGCATAATTCTTTTGCCTAGAATAACTTGTACGAAGCCTATCGTGAACGACCTTAACCTTAACAAAGGCATCCTATACAATATCGGTACCCATTAACCGAGTCTCTCTCAGATCTAACGAACCAATCATAACCAACATTGCCTACCATATAATTCCTCATAGGGAGCTATCTTGATGCTCGACTGATAACTATTATTGTAGGAAAGCTTTGTTAAAGGAAGGAACTGATCATAAGAACCTCCAAAGTCAATAACACCGGCGCGGAGAATATCCTCCAAGATCTAGATAGTGTACTCAGACTGTTCATCCGTTAGAGGATGAAATGCAATGCTCAACTCGACCCGCGGTACCCAGCTGCCCTCTAGAAATGCAAGGTAAACTGTGTACCTCGATCACTAATGTTAGACACAGGTACACCGTGGAGACGAATGGTCTCACGGATATTAATCTCTTTCAACCGCTCCAAAGAATTGGAAACTTCCATAGGAATGAAATTTGCTAACTTAGTAAGTCTATACACAATAACCGATACTACGTCAAACTTACTCTGAGTCCGTGGGTGTCCAACAACGAAATCGATAGTGATACACTCCCACTTCCACTCAAGAATCTCAATCTTCTGAAGCAAACCACCAGGTCTATAATGCTTGTACTTCACATGCTGGAAATTCAAGCACTGAGCTACATATGCAACAATATCCTTCTTCATCCTCCTCCACCAATAATGTTGCCGCGAGTCCTGATACATCTTCGCGGTGCCCGGATGAATAGAATATTAGGAACTATGAGCATCCTCTAGAATCAATTCACGAAGTCCATCCACATTAGGCATACAAACTCAACCATGCATCCTCAAAACTCTGTCATCACGAACTGTAACCTAATTGGAACATCTGTGCCGAACTATGTCCCTAAGGATAAGAAAATGAGGTTCATCATATTTCCAATCTTTGATGCACTCAAATAAAGCAAAACGAGCGACTATGCAAGCTAGAACATGGCTGGGCTCAAAGACATCCAACCTCACAAACTGATTGGATAAAGAAAGCAGTCTGTCATTGACTGGAACATACGCAAGGCTACCCATACTGGCTGACTTCCTAGTCAAAGCATCGGCCACCATATTGTCCTTCCCGGGATGATACAATAAGGTGATATCATAGTCTTTCAATAGCTCCAACCACCTCCTATATCCCAAATTTAGCTCCTTCTACTTGAACAAATACTGGAGACTCTTGTGATCCATGAACACCTCACATGACACACCATATAAATAGTGCCTCCAAATCTTCAGTGCGTGAGCAATGGATGCCATCTCCAAATCATAAAATGGATAATTCTTTGGGTGAATCTTCAACTGTCATGAAGCATATGCAATAACCATTCCCATTTTGCATCAACACTGCAAAAGGTCCATGGGATGTGTCACAATATACTATATATGGCCTTGAACCTATGGGCAATACAAACACTAACGCTATAGTCAAAGCTGTCTTGAGCTTTTGAAAGCTCGCCTTACACTCGTCCGACCAATTGAAATGTGTACCCTTCTTGGTCAACCTGGTCATCAAGGCTGCTATAGATGAAAACCCATCCATAAACCGATGGTAATAACCCGCCAATCCCAATAAACTCTGGATTTTTGTAGTTGATCTGGGTCTAGGCTAGTCTTTGACTACCTCAATCTTCTTAGGATCCACCTGAACACCCTCTGCTGATACAATGTGACCCAAGAATGCAAAATGAACTCAACCAAAACTCATATTTTGAAAATGTAGCATATAAGTCAGAGTCTGAAGAATGGTCCGAAGATGCTGCTAATGCTCCTCTCGGCTACAGAAACAGATCAAGTTGTCATCAATGAAAACAATTACAAAAGAATCTAGATAGGGCTGGAACACTTGGTTCATCAAATCCATTAATCTTGCAGGGGATTTGTCAACCCAAATGACATCACTAGAAGTTCATAATGCCTGTACCGAGTGCGAAAAGCTGTCTTAGGGACATCGGATGCTATAATCCTCAACTAATGGTAGCCAAACTTCAAATCGATCTTTGAAAACACCTTGGCACCCTGAAGCTGATCAAATAAATAACCAAATAGACTACAAATACTTGTTGTTTGTGGTGACTTTTTTCAGCTCCAGATAATTTATGCACATCCTCATTGATCCATGCTTTTTCTTTACAAACAACACTAGAGAACCCTAGGGCAAGACAATAGGTCTAATAAAGCCCTTGTCAGGAAAGTCTTGTAAATGTTCCTTTAATTATTTCAACTCTGGCGGGGCCATGCGGTTTAGCAAAACAGAAATAGGCTAAGTTCTCCGAGCCAAATCAATGCAAAAGTCAATATCCCTATCGGGTGGAATCCCTGGCAAATCTGATGGAAATACCTCGAGAAACTCTCGAAAAACTAGCACAGAATCCATAGAAGGAACCTCAGTAGTAGAATCGCAGACATATGCCAAATAAGCCAAATACCCTTTCTCAACCATACGCTGAGCCTTCATACAAGACCCTGCTGGTAGAATGAATAGGAGTCCCTCTCTCTCCAATCGAGGCAACCCCGACAATAATAAGGTCACGGTCTTGTCATGACAATCCAATATGGTATGATAAGGTGATAGCAAATCCATCCTTAGAAATGCATCAAAATCCACTATATCGAGAAGTAGGAGATCTACGCTAGTCTCAAGACCCCCAATAACAACCAGACAAAAACAATTAAAATGATCTACAATAATAAAATCAACCACTGCAGACATATATAAAGGTACACTCAAAGAATCACGAGGCACAACCAAATACGAAGCAAAATAAGATGATACATAGGAGTATATATACCCTGGATCAAGCAGAACTGAAGCATCTCTATTACAAACAAAAATAGTACCTCTAATAACTACATAGGCGGACTCCTCCTTAGGTCTGGCTGGGACCTCACAATTCTAAACTACATCCCTGGGACGGCCTCATGCTGGCTGACCTTCACCTCTAGCAGCCTGACCTCCACCTCTCACACCTCGACCTCCACCTCTAGCCGCTTGACCCCTACCTCTAGCTGGGTGAGCAACCAGTGGAACACCCAGTACCGGAACTATGGCACGAGAACCCTAATGCTGACAATTGCTCGAGGCTCAAGGGAAAAATATAGCAATATGAGTCGTATCGCTACAAGAATTACAAGACTTCGACTGCTGAGACTACTAACCCTGAAACTGACTCTTACAGCCTGAGTAACCATCCTGAAAACTCTGGAGTAGATGTGCACTGACAGGAGCTAGTGGTGCACTATAGGATAGCTTATCAGAATACTGCATATAAGAACCACGACCACATGAAGCACCAGGAGAAGCCTGAAGTGCTGAATGAAACTGCCTTGGAGGACGGACCCTACCAAAAGAATCCCTGCCTCCATACAAGGCACCATAGAATCTTCTAGAATGACAAGGCCTCATTTTGGAACACCTAACCGCTCCCCTAAACTAGAACCATCTCAACCCGTATGGACACATTGGCCGCATCCTAAAAAGAAATCTCTCTCCCTTTCTCCTTTGCCATCTGCAATCTAATATGTTGAGCAAGTCCCTCATTAAACCTCCTCATCCTGTCTCTCTATGGGGATTATAAGAAGAGCATGTCGGGCCAAATCAATAAACCTCGTCTCGTACTGGGTGACGCCCTACTGAAGATGCTCGAACTGCCTGTGGCACTCATCCCTCCGAGAGATAGGAAGGAACTTCTCGAGAAATAGCTAAGAGAGGAGGTGACCCAGCTAGTCTAACCAAACAAACATCCTTCCACCAATTCTTGGAAGTACCTGACAGATGAAAAGCCACAAAGTTGACCCTATTGACCTCCACTATCCCTATGTTCAGTAGAACCTCATAATAGATGTCTAAATAGTCTTGGGGATCCTCTGAAGATGTACCGCCATAGCTAGTAGTGAAAATCTTGGGGAACCTATCATATATCCTCAAAGCATCATAAGACATAGCTGATCCATCATCGGCTTGAGCTGCAACACCTGGTCGAACTACTTCAACTGGCTGAACTACTGGAGTTTGAAACTTGGAAGCCACCTATTTCGGAGTGCGAGTAGCGGGAGTCTGTGCTCCTTCCCCAGCCTGAGAGATGGCTGGTGCTACAGGAAGTATGCCTGCCTGAGTGACACTCTCCATAAGGCTTATTAAACGGACCAGAGCATCCTGGAGAACCGGGGTAGCGATCAACCCCTATGGAACCTAAGCTAGCCTTGCCAAAACGGTCTGAGCAGGAGCTTGAGGCTCCACTTCTGGTGCTGCCGCTCTAGGCTGAGCCCTGCCTCTAGAAAGTACAGAGTGCAGTATCAGTACAAGCGACCCCATATACTAGTAGGTGTCAAGCCTAACCTCGGCGAAGTAGTAATGAGCCTAGGACACGATAAGCAACATAAACTTATGTAGTTCAAGAATATACTAACAGAATAAAAAGTAATAAAATCTAAGCAGAATGAGCAGGAAGGGGAAACATTGTATGGGGTTCCAACATACAGAATCACAGCAGTAAAAGAGTTTAAACAGCTAGTACACTTGAAGCGATAACAACTAATAAACACAACAAACAGAAAATTCACGGCATAACCCTTCGTTCTGTTACTCTCAATCCTCACCATGCATCCAATAATAGAAACATGCACGATATTACCCTTCTTGCATTATCACCTATCCTCACCATATGAATAATAGAAACATGCACGTCATCACCCTTCGTGCTTCATTACTCTTCCTCACCGTATGAATATTAGAAATGTGAATTGTATCACCCTTCATGTTTTATCTCATTTCCTCACCATATGAATAATATAAATGTGCACGGCATCACAATTTGCGTTTTGCCACTCTTTCTTACCATAAGTAACAACAGAAAAAATAATAACCCTGTAAGGGCTTCACAATCAAGAAACTTCGCCTCATCACTTAATTTCACAACAACAACCACAACTGGAGACAAACTCAACCAATATCCACAACCAGGAAAAACATAATATGAATTGTTTAACATGAGTAATAATTAGTTTAAGAAGGAACAATAGTTATAAAGAATCCACATGCTACGACCCAACAATGACGTATGGATACTCGTCACAATACCTATGCATCATACTTGATGATTAAACAAGTAGAAAATAAGGCAACAATACCTAATCCTTCAAGCTAAGGTTAGCCACAACACTTATATCGATTCCATGGCCAAAATTAAGCCTTAATTACAAATTTTTCTCTCGGTTCCACTTTCAATCCATTTGTATCTAGTAACAATTAACTTAATAACGTCAATAAATGCTAAAGAACTTAATTCCAATGCTTAATTATAGGTTTCCAATATTTTCCCCAAAAAGTCAAAAACCGACCCTGGGCCCGATTGGTCAAAATTCGAAGTTCGAACCAAAATCATATTACCCATTCACCCCCGAGCCCAGATATACAATTGGTTTTGCAATCCGACCTCAATTTGAGGTCTAAATCCCCAAATTCTGAAATTCCTAAATTCTACATAAAAACACCCGATTCCCCATGAAATCACTAGATTTTATGGAAAAATCTTGTAAAAAGATGAAATAGATTGAAGGAAATGATTTTAAAATCACTTACTAATTACTTAGGAAAGAAAGAGTATTTGAAAAATTGCCTCTTAGGTTTTAGGGTTTTGAAAAAATGAAAAATGGATAAAAGTCTCGTTTATATAGCCTTCACAGATCCTCAAAAAGTTGACCGCGAAAAAAAGACCACAGCCGCGAAACTCACCGCTGAAAGCGAAATAACGAGCGCAGCTGCTGAAGCTTTGGCCTTCCCTACAGCTGATCACGAAATCCCACCAGGCCAGCAGAATCCCTTGCGCGGACGTAAAATTCTACCGTGGAAAGCAAAATCCCAAGTTCAGAGACCTGAAATTTTCTGGAACTATTCAGCACAGATCTTTTCTAAGCCTATACACCCTGAAACCTAACCGAAACTCACCCCGGCCCTCAGGGCTCCAAAAACATGCACACAAGTCTTAAAACATCATATGAACTTGCTCGCACATTCAAATCGCCAAAATAACATCTAGAACTAGGAATTTAACACTAAAACTCATGAAAGTTCCAAGATAGATCAAACTTTCTATTTTCTCATCCAATTATCCAAATCATGTCAAATTACTTCCATTTTCATTAACTTTCACATATGGGGTTTAAATATAATAATATACCTATTCCTGAATTTGGAACCAAAATACGGGCCCGATACCAAAAAGCTCACATATTATTCAATTTCCATAAACTACTATATTTCTACTCAAACAAATTTCTTCAGAATTTATTTCTCGGGCTAGGGACTTCAATATTTGATTCCAAGAATACTCCCAAGTCCATATTTTATTAGGGAACCTCGGGTACTGTCGGAACACGGGTCCAGGTCCGTTTATCCAAAATATTGACCGAAATCAACTAAAATCATCTTTTTAAGCCAAAAATAATTATTTCTTACAATTTTCACACAAAAGCCTTCTGGAAGCTCGTCAGGAGTCTGCACACAAATCGAGGGATGAAAATGAGGTTTTAAGGCCTCGAAACATGGAATTAAATTCTAATTTGATAGATGGCCCTTTGGGTTATCACATGAAAATAAGAGAATAACATATTCACCCTTTCATCTGAGCACAAATGGTCAAGCGAAGTCAACAAAGTGATCATACAAAACGTTAAGAAAAAGGTAAGAAATGGCTAAAGGTAAATGGCATGCGGAGCACCTGTAGTTTTGTGGCCATCCTGAATGAAAACCAAATCAAGCGTGGGGGAAACTCATTTTCCCTTGTATACGGAGCAAAAGCCTTAATTCCGGTGGAAGTAGGGGAGCCTACCTAAATATATTTCCAGGAAAGTGTAGAGACGAAGAACGAAGCGATGTTGGTGAACTTGGAATTACCCGATGAACTCATATACGTGGCACATATAAGAATGGAGTCACAAAAGCAGAGAATGGAAAGATAATACACCAAAAAGTCAACATTTGTTATTTTAAAGAAGGGGATTTGGATTTAAGGGATGTAACTCGAAACACCCCGAAACTCAACAGAGGGAAGCTAGGCCTACCTCTAAAGGCCCCTACAGAGTTTCAGCTGTCACCGAGAAATGTTCATACGAGTTCAAGAATTATAATGGAGAGAAGTTTCCAAGAAATTGGAATATGATACACCTTAAGAGATATTATTTCTGACAAACAACATCTGTGCAAAAAATATGTGTTGCACTCTTTTTTCCTTCATCCATTGTTTGTCCCAATTGGGTTTTCTGGCAAGGTTTCTAATGAGGCATCAACGAAAACCGTACTATGAAAAAAGTTTTAACGGCAACAATAAGACCTTTAATATCAAGGCACACAAGCGAAGAACCACTTTGGGGCGGTTAGATAATCTCTAGCTCGATAGAAAATTCCCACCGGGAAAATAACTTTGCTATAAACCAAGGTTACCAGACCGTTCATAAGTGCAAACACTTGAGGATTTTTAGATAGTCTTTTTATCGATAACATAAATTCCTAAGGGGAAGAGAAATTTGTTACCAAGTAGAAAATAGTCTAGCTATTATTTGTGGGAACCTTGAAGGTGCATTTTCCAGTGTTCCAATTTGCAATCTTCGCATTTGAAGACTAGGGGTGATGATATGAGAATGTGTCAACAATGAATGCTACGTCGATCGGAGCACAAAAATCGGGAACATAGTTGTGTTATCGGGACTAAAGACTGTATGTCCAACCTATAGAAACAAGTTATAAGATTAGCCATAATATATGACAATTTTTCTATAACATAACGAAATCTTATGCACTTTTTTAAAATGGAAGGAATAAAATAAACACCTTTTATTTTCCAACTTGTTTCTTGTCTGATCGATGAGTTGATTTTTTTTTTAAATTTAAAAAGTACTTCGCTTATTAGTGCCCAAATGAATAGAAGACGTTCTCTTCAAGAGCACCGTAAACATAAGAGGGTACTCTCTTATGAAAACCCTCATGTTATAAGAAGAACTTATGCCCGGAATCAAAATGATTTCATGTGAAAACCAACCCAAAGCTTTACCTAATAAGACGCAAATAGTAAAACGTGCGCAAAACACAAAGGAAAAACAAAAAGAGAATGCAAAACTTGCATAATTGTTCAAACAAAAGAAAGACTCAAACAATACTTGAGCAAAAGGATGTCTTTATTTACATAAGTTTCAAAGTTGTACGGATACAAACGCTGCTGGCAAAAAGCTAAACTTCTACATCTCCATAACCGGAGGAAGAGAAGTGTCTGCGCCCCTAGGGGAAGTCGGTAGATCCGCTGATCGCTCAACATTTCGGCCTTAAAAATCTTCGCCTTTTATTTCTTCTTCGGTTCAAGAAGTTTTAGAACAGGAACCAAAAGAATTGGAAGCATCATGCTCTACTGGGAGACCACTTTTAGCAACTAACTCAAGCTCATGGGCCTTAGCAATTTTAGCATTAACGTCATTAATACTAGATTTGGCCTCTTCCAAGGTTTTTCTTTTCATGTTGTTCACATCGTATGTTTTCTCAACAACGAGGGAAGTTGCTCGGTGCTTAAGTATTCTTTGATTTGTGTTACCTGGTAAGTTTTTCCTTGCGGATCTAACATATCTGATGCTAACATCAAGGCCATGGATAGTTGAACTAAAGATCCCACTATGCTCAATAGTATTCTTATACTTGTCCTCTAGCTGAGCATGTTTCACCTCCGCAATGGCAAGCGCTTCAGTTTTGGAGATCAAGACTGCCTCCAAGTTGGTCAGTCTTTCAGTTGAAGCAGCCTCACAATCAGTTACAGCAAAAATGGTATTATGGATTTCAGCCCATTAGGCCCCTGATTTGTTAAATTTAACCATCAGTAGGCTAATATCTTATCTAAGGGTTACCAGTTTTTTTATTGCTTTGATGCAAACCAGTCTTTAATACAACAGCCTCAATATCTTTGGCTTCCAATTTTGAGAGGCGAATAGCAGTTTGCAGCCGCCCGATCAAAAGCTTATCCCATGGGGAGGTAAGTTCTTCCTTTTCCCGAATCAACCTTTGGGGGCATCCAAAGCAAGGAAGTAGGCAAAAAAATACAAGAATGGTAAACTTAGGATGTTTTCAGACAAAAAAAGAAATAACAAAGGAAGTAAACAATGTACCGCTACGGCATTGTGAATGGCGTCGTTCAACAAGCACTCTCCCAATAGAGCCTGTATCTTTTCCCAAACCTTCTTTGAAGCCATTGGCTTCAGATAATTAGCAAATTCCACCACTCAGAATATCTAGTTGCATCCGGTGGAGACCAAGAAAGTAACGTTCATTCTTCTTTGCGGATCTTCAGAGGGGGCAGCATAATTTTTCCCTAAATTCCCATAAACTGGGGACTGGGGAGAGGAACACTCTCTTCTCGTATAGGTGCAATTAGTGGAGATGATGTAACAAATGCTAATGGAAGAGTTTGTAAAGAAGGAGATGAAGAAGATGATGATGTAGGGTGAGAAGTAGTTGTGACAAATGCATTGCTAGTTGTTGGTTGCATGCTAAAGATGGCAGGGACCTGGTACTCGAACCCGTAATACTATACATAGTGATTAGGACCCAACAATAGGAGTTGGAATTTTCAACAATCTCAAACTCCCCCAAGTGTCGAGATATCATCGGTTGGTGTAACTAAATCAACAAGTTGCGCATTCTGTCAAGTTAATGTGGATACTTGCTTTCTATGTAGAGAAGCTTCGCCATAACAAGCTTCTACATCATCGTTTATCATCAAAATATTGATGACCATCATGAGAGGTAGGCTAGTCACCACAACATCCGAAGATGACTCGGGGGCAGTAGTCTTCGCCCTCTTAATTCTTTTCCCCAGTCGCTGAGGAATGTCTTCTTTTTGGTTGATTGTCCTCTGGTAGGGGGACTTCGTGAAGAAACACTTGTACCCAAAGCAGGCCTGCAGATTCCCATTTGATTTACTGCCTCTTTAAGCATCCTCACCCTATTAGCTGGAATAGCAGAAACGTCATTCTCAGAGTCGACAATCAAGTTCGTAGGTAGACCG
Source organism: Nicotiana benthamiana (assembly GCA_034376525.1). NCBI lineage: Eukaryota > Viridiplantae > Streptophyta > Magnoliopsida > Solanales > Solanaceae > Nicotiana > Nicotiana benthamiana. The sequence goes on from CM067338.1 coordinate 100,128,522, forward strand.
GGTTTCAGAAAAAAGGGTTAAAGGATCAATCAATTTCCTTGCATAAATAGCAAAAATGAGACGAGATTAAGTTAGCATGATTTTTGGCCTTCCACTATATTTAAGGGCTAGTTCTTTCCATGTGCGGGTTTCGGCATAGTAATGTCCATGATTTTTTGTACCACAGAATCAGACCTTCTAACCTAGGTGGAATCCATCAATTTCTTGAAACAGGAAAAATGAGGAGGATCAATAGGATACGAAAGAATTTCAAATAAAAGAGATTTAAACCAGAAGCTTATGGGTGTGCTTCCATGATTCCGAAAAAGGATGAAGTTATTACCAGAATGATATCATTGGTGGTAATGGAAACAAACCGTTACATCCACCCACAGCCGTTGTCATCATCCATGCTATATAATTTAGCATGCGTTGGCTATAGTTTACCATTCACCTATGCAAGACTTTGAGAGAATAGAGATTCATCACATGAGCTAAGGATAGATCCTCTCCTATCTAAAGCACACACTCCAACGGCAAGAAATAAATCTTCCACACAAAAGGATTTACTTATGCCAAACACACATGGTAGCGCAGGTCGAACTCCGCAATAACAGAGTCAAGCTCTCCACTCGAAGAAAATGCACCCAAAGTAAAAGGAGGTTTGTAAAAGTATGTAAAAACCTCCCTGGGTAGGGTTACTCGCTCTGTTGGATATGGAGAAACAATGTTTAACTCTTGGCAGCGACAATCTTCCTTCACAAAAAAATATTGGAAGGACGGATAGAAGAAGTGTATCTGCCAATGGCATACGTGCGGGTGTTAGTAGTAGGGAATTTCTCTTTGAAGTCTTTTGTTGTAACAAGACTTATAGGGATGAAAATTCCCACTGTTGGAGAAGTGATGTCCTTGGCTTTGCTCTTGCTCTTTGAAGAGCTGGTGGCCTTTGACAAAGAAGCCATTATATGTTATGGATGAGGGTAAAGCTTTTTCATTTGAAGAAAGTTAAAGAATGGATGAAGAATAATAAAGAGAGTTTTAGAAGGTTTGGAGAGTTATGATGTATTACTGAAGAAGTTTGATGCTTATAAGTAAACGTTTGGGATGGCGCGAACTCGAGGCATTAAATACAGAGAGATGTGCGTCTAATCAACCAGCAGAAGCTTTTCAGATGGAATACACAGTAATTCCCGCCAAAAAGAGTGTTTGTACCACTTCCTGGTGACACAAGTTATATCACTGGAAAGTAGGAGGATTATCTGTATACGATCAAATACGCTATGCTAAGTAGCCGCTTAAGAGAGTGACACTTGAAGTTTAAGGCGGGAATAGCTAGAACCGAATGCAATTATCCTATTTTTCTCCGGATAGAATAGCACTCGTAAAGATATGATAAATACCCTACGACCTATAGCATGTAATGGAGAATATTCCATAATTTTTAGTGCACTACTCATTATAGAGAATTTGTCATTTGTGTTCTACGTTACACCTTAATCAAATGTTGTCAATTGATATTGAAGAATGTCACGATCCTAGGATCTTGTTCCCTGGTATAGATATAAATAATAAACTCTTGACTTCCCTGGCAAACTTACGCTATAATCAATTAAAAGCTTTAAACAATTTTATCTTCTTTTTCCTTGATTTCTTCACGGTTGTGCCTGGAAGCTCTACTCTGGAATTACTGTTTCTCGTGATTTTATCTTCATTTCAAGGCTAAGTATTACGTATTTCATTAATTGTTTCATTATTTCATATCAAATTGATCCACTTGTCCAGAAACCACGTATAAATTCAATTATATTGTTTCACGGATAAATAGCAGTATGCTTCAAAGAAGGAAGAAATGAAATAACCTAAGCCCCTTTTGACACCCACGTCGTCTCACTTACCTCGTGGGATCATCTCATGCCTCAAGAGCTATAGAAGTTACCAAGGATAATTATTTAATTATGTCCATTAGTTTGTTGGGATAGTAAAGATGTGTTTGGTATCCTTCAAAATATTTTCCTTGAAAATAAATGGTTTTATCACTTATTATTTATGCTACTCTGCTCATTCCTCTTTCCCTAAGTCTCCATGTTTCATGTGCTCCCTTCGCCTTCCCCCCCTCCCCCCTCACACACACTATCCATCAGTTTTAGAACTCTATTTTCTTTAAAATTTAATTTTTTTATTCTTCTAAAAATTCAGACAAACCCAAAGGAACTAATATGCTGCTTTACAATTTTTTAAAGCAAAAAGAATGTTGAAATCTCTGCTCCATTATTAAAAAGAAAATACTCCTATTTTCTTGAAAAAGAAAGTACACTTTCTACATCATGAAAATAAAGTAATCATTTTGTAAATAATTTTTCTACATCACGAAAAGAAGGATTTTTTGATAAAATATAAACAACACTTTTTTATATCAAGAAAAGAGAACGCTCATCTTCCTATCAGACCTCAGATTTAGTGTTTCTACATATATTGTCTTGCTATTACTTGCTATTGGTAGTTCTTTCATATTCTTTATAGCTATCTTGAATTCAGTTTTCAAAATATATTATCTTGCTATGAATTTCTATCAATGCTTCTTCCATCTTCTTTAGCCGTGGGTCTCTCGAAAATAGTCTCACTGCCTTCAAGGGTAGGTGTAAGTTTGTACGCATCATATCCTCTCCAGAATTCACTTGTGGGATTATCAATGGGTTGTTGTTGTTGATAAAAAAAATATTTTATTTATGACATGAACAGAAAGTACTATTAGTAATATTTCTATTTAGGGCAGGGGTAGGGTGCGGGCTAGGTTAGGGGTGTGATGAGGGATGGGGATAAGAATAAGATGGGGAAGGTTGAAAAAGAGTTTTAAAAAAATATTTTCCCTTCTCTTGATTGGGAAAATATTTTCAGTTTATGAGGATAATTCTTTCCAAAATATTTTTGAGTCAACCAAACATGGAAACATTAGAATACATTTTTCGCAAAATCATTTCCTCCATATCAAACACACCACAAGAGTCAGTTAGTTTTCTGTCGTACTATTTGTATATAGCAAGGCTATGTAGTTACAATTTAAATAGATCATGAGAAAATTGGGAACTTTCCCTGCAGATCGATTCATGAGTGTCTTTCAAAATTATCAATTATATGGAATTTTTATGAAGTATACTGACAGTATGTTAATTCCTTCAATTCCTCTCCCGCAACGGTGTTTCTTCTCTCTTTAGGTCGTGCCAACAATGGTAATGCATAAGACGTTCGAGAATGGTTCCTTAATTAGAAAAAAAATCGTCTCATTGACTGTCGCGCACCACTATTTTCAAAGTAAAAATTTAAAGGCACTTGATTTTATACCGAACTAATAGATACATGATATGTATCGCATATAATTTCTATTTTATAACTATAATCAAGCAATATATATTCTCTTGAATTGCTAAATGATGGATTTATAGTACATTAGTTAATGTTTTGATGATTTGACAAATTTATTGTCAAGAACCATATAAGGAATCGGATACACACTTGGTACACAAGTCAAACATCGGATTCAAGTTAATGCGAGCCGCTATGACTTCAGAAGATAAAGAATCAACTCAGGGACCAGTCCCCTTGAGTTCCCCTTGTACTAATACGAAGTCAACTCTGTACAGCAGAAATGTAGCTGCCTGCACTTTACACGCAAATAATACAATATAGTGCAACAGTCACTCTCATCGGGAAGGACCTTCTACCAACTAAGTAATTACATCATTCAAGTGATGTCATCTATGTTTTGTTCATATTAACATTACAGAAAAACATCACGTGAACATTTGAGTTTTGACTCAAGCACTCCAAGCGTCTAGTAATGAAGCATTAAATTCTCAAATGCATCAAGAACAAAGTACAACACTGTTACGTACTAGTTCGTAAAACAAGTCTTTGTATGTCTTTACTTGAGTTATAACTTTGTAATTGTTATTCATTGTTATTCCTACTTTTCTTATCTAGAAACATTAATTAGGAAACCTTGTAAATCATAAACAAGGTGTTTGTGTCGTGACTAGTGTTAGTCATGTGTTGAAGTCTTTATAATAGTTGTATTGCAAAGTGGCTTGTAATAGATGTATTACAAGTTAGTGAGGGATTACGAGTTTAATTCATAGATTGCATAGGTTGTAATCTAAAGATTGCTCATAATGAAGTTGAAATCCTACAAGTGTATGTCGTGGTTTTTTGATCCCCTTGAGCAGGGATTTTTCAACTTAAATGTTCCCTTTTTCCATTTACTTATTGTTGAGTTACCTTATTTTACGAAAAGCATTATAGGACCTTGTCTATATATAGTTTGGTGCACTTATCTATTCTGTCAATTGGTATCAGAGTGAGTTCCTTCTATCAGGTTGACACCTAGAATGGATCCTCAGGGCGGCTCCACAAAACATCGAAGAAGGCCAGTCTACTTACAGACCACCTAGGTTCAATGACCAATATTATGGATGGTGGAAGACTAGGATACATGACTTCATCATGGCTGAAAAACTTATGATGTGGGATATCATATCCGATGGTCCTTTTGTTCCTTCAAAAATGGTCAGAGATCCAGCGCTAACAGTTCCCAAGACAAGGAAAGTGTTCAACGATGTTGGCAGGAAAGCTGTGGAGAAACATTTTAGTGCCAAGAAAACTTTTGTGTGATATAGTTCATGATGAATACAACAGGACTTCAGTTTTCCAATCTACAAAAGGATATATAGGATGATTTACAAACAACACACAAATGACCTACTCAAGTAAAGCAATCTAAGATTGACATGCTCAACACCGAGTATGAGCTCTTCAGAATGAGAGGAGGATGAATCTATTCAAGATATGCATACTTGGTTCACTTCCATCATAAATGAGCCACACTCTCTTGGTGAAATCATTCCTAGGTTAAAGCTCGTGAGGAAGATTCTTAGTGTTCTACCCGGCTCCTAGGAGAGCAAGCTAAACGCTATTACTGAAGCAAAGAATTTGCAGTCGCTAGCTATAGATAAGCTTGTTGGGAATCTGAAGACCTATGAAATGAAGAAGAAGAAGAAGAAGGATAATGAGAGAACAGAACAAAAGAAAGAAAAGAACTCGGTACTCAAAGAAGAAAGCAATGACTCAAGTGGCGAGGATAGTGACATGGCATACTTAACCAGATGGTTTCAGAAAATGGTTCGAATGAATAGAGGTATACAAAAGAGGGTAGTTCTAGAAAGCCAAAATATTATGATTTGTGTCATAAGCGTGGAAAGTTGGGTCATTTCATCAAGTATTTCCCTCTCCTAAAGCAGGAACATTTCAAACAAAACTCTAACAAATCATCCAAGAGGAACCATGTTCCAGATAAATGCTTTAAATGAAAGAACGTCTCTGACAATGTTGTGAAGCAAATTCATGTAGCATGGGGAGACTCCTCCAGTGAGTATGAAGAAGAAAATGATGCAGGTGAAAACTCAATTATGGCAATTGACAATAAAGAAAATGAGTATGACTCAATATTTGCTTTGATGGCTCAATCAGATAATGATGAAAATGATGACAATGATGAGGTAAACTTTAAAGTTGTTCGGAGAAATATTAAGTCCTACTCTCCTAAAAAACACATGTCATTAGCTAATGTGTTAATTGATGCTTACCGTAGTCTTGTAAATAATAAGGATGCCTTAATTATGGAGTTAGGAGATACTGAGAAAACTAGAGATGACTTAGTAATTAGTGTCGTTTATTTAAAGGAAACAATAGATAATCTGAAAAATGAATTGGAGGTTCTAACTGAGAAAATCACTAGTGAAGAATACAAAAGAGATGATTTGATGGTGGTAGTAGTTGACTTAAAAGAAACCAGTGAAAATTTTGGTTAAGAAAAAGACGCCTTCGTGGAGAAGGTTGCTATTATTGAGCAAGAAAGAGATGACCTCTTAGAAGTGATAGTAGACATATAGGAAACTACAGAGGAACTCAAAGTTGAATGTAGGGCTGAAAATTTAAAAAGAAAAGGAAGTTGCTAGTGAGGCACATATTAAGCTTGAAAATGAGTTGAATGCTGTAGAAACTAGTTTGTGTGCTAAGCTTGAGAAAAATAAGCAGCTTTGAGCAGAATTGGAAAGAGTAAAAAGTGATCTTGAAAAGTCTCTTCATATGCTATTACTGCCATGTACGTTAACGATGGTGGAAACAAGCAAGGAATGGGTTTCAAAGGATGAGTACTCTTTTTAAACCTCCTAGTAAATATGTTATTGTACCTAATAATTAGGTGTGTACCCAATGTGGCAACATGAGCAATTCAAAGAAAACTGCAAAGCCAAGGTTCAGTCTCTTTATAAAATAAGGTTTTTGTTGAAAGAGTAACTACTGAAAGAGGGTTGCCGCCATTCATAAGAAGCACATGTTACCTGCATGGACTAGAAGAGCACTTTTTTATCCATTTCCTTATTATAAGGGACTCAAAAATTGTTTGGGTTCCTAAATCTAACCCTTGATTTTCTGGTGCATGGAACAGTGAAAGGAAGCAGTCAACAATGCTACATGGACAGTGGATGCTCAAAGCACATGACTGGGAATACCATGGACTTTATTTCCCTAAAATCCCTACAAGGAGGGAATGTATCCTTTGGAAATAGTAGGGTACATTCTTAGCATTGGAAGAATTGGAAAATAACTCACTCACTCAATTGAGAACGTGTACTATGTCAATAGTCTTAAGTACAGTCTCTTGAGTGTTTCTCAAATATGTAAGAAAGGAAACAAGGGGGAGTTCGTGTAAAAGATATGAACAGTTACAAATATTGTAACTGGTAAAGTGGTACTTGTGGACAAAAGATACAAGTATATCTACGTTGCTAATTTCGAGTCCTTACAAAGTGATAATCTAAGCTGCTTGAAAGCAGTTGTGATGCTGAACTGTGACATATAAATTTATGGAATGCAAGATTCTCTCTACAGAATAAGGTGGTCAAGAAGGACCTGCTTCATCGTCTGCCCTAGTAAAAGTACAAAGCGCACAAAGTATGTGATGCATGCGCTAGAGGAAAGCATGTAAAGTCTTCATTCAAGCATGGGAAGGCTGTTACCACCTCAAAACCATTTTATCTTTTTCATATGGATCGACATGGCCCTATTATAGTGCTAAGTAGGGGAGGAAAAAGATACATATTTGTGATAGTACGTGACTACTCCAGATTCACTTGGACTATGTTTCTCAAAACCAAAGAGGAGACCTTTGTAGTTTTTTCTAGTTTTTGTAGCCTTTGTGAATAAGATTCAAGTAAAGATGGGATCAAAATAAGCATGGATTAGATTAGATCATGGAACAGAATTCTACAATGCTATGTTTGATGAATTCTGCAACGAAAATGGCATCACCCACACCTTCTCATCCCCAAGAACTCCACAAAAAAATGGAGTATTGGAATGGAAGAACTGAACTCTTGAAGATATGGCAAGGACAATACTGATTGATAGTGGGGATTGCTAAAAGCTTTTGGGCTAAAGCTATCAACATTGCATGTTACTTGATGATCAGGTCTCTCTTGAACCAAATCCTCTATGAGTTTCTAAATGAAAGGAAGCCCAAGACGACTCACTTATTTTTGGATAAAAATGTTATGTCCTCAACAATGGAAATGATAAGCTTGGAAAATTTGATGCCAAGAGTGATGAAGGAATTTTTCTGAGGTATTCTTCTGAAAGTAAATGCTATAAGGTATATTACAAGCGGACTAAGTGTGTTTAGGACAGTGTTCATGTAGTCTTTGACGAGTCCTACCCCTCCTATGAGAAGAGAAAGAAGGATGATCAAGATGAAGAGCCACTGCTAGTTGTAGGAGAGGTTATTGGCAGGGCAAATAGAAAGGCAGACATGATGAGTAAGGTGAATGAGACAGGTAAAGACAATGCAATTATTTCCTCAAAAACTGGACAGGAACCAGGTACTACAATCACAACCACTGAAGCTAGAGAAAGAGTGGCTGATGCAGTTCAAAGTACAACTTAGCAGAAAGAAGGATACAAGGGAATCAGTCAGGCTTGCCCGACTCCTTTGCATGGGTTTTTCAAGTGCCAAACGGGAAACACAAGAGCTTCCATCCTGTCGACAATATAATAACTCCTCTGGATTTAGAAGTCCAAGCCAGATCAAAAGCCAGAAATTCACTAGCTTTCTCAGTATTTCTCTCCTAAATAGAGCCCAAAGTATTAACGAAACCTGGAAAGATGCATATTCGACTACAACGACACAAAATGAGTTGTATCAATTTAAAAGGAACAAAGTATTGTATATAGTACATAGACCCACAGATCGTACCATCATAGGGACCGGGTGTGTATTCAAGAACACTTTTGATGAATATGAAAACACAACAAGAAATAACGCAAGGCTAGTGGTCCAAGACTACAATCAGAAGGAAGGAATTGATTATGATGAGACTTTTTGCTCCAGTTGCTCGTATGAAAGCCATGAGAACCCTCTTTGCATCACATATAAAATTCACTATGTTCTTAATGGATGTCAAAAGTGCATTTTTGGATGGTTTTCTCAAGGAAGAAGTCTATGTAAAGCAACCACCGGGATTTGAATGTCATGAACACCCTGAATATGGATTCAAATAGATAAGGCTGTATGGGTTGAAGCAGGCTCCTCGAGCTAGTTCGAAAAATTGCCAAAGTTCCTCTTAGAAAATTATTTTGTAAGAGGAAAAATTGACAACGCTTTATTTCTAAAGAAGTGAGGGAGGAACCTGGTCATTATTCATGTATATGTTGATGATACCATTTTTGGGGCACAACTAGTTCACTATGTGAGAAATTTGCAATACTTATGGGAATTGAGTTTGAGATGTGCATGATGGTTGAGTTAAATTTATTCTAGGGACTTTATGTGAAGCAGTCCACAAAGAGAACACCTATAAGTTTGTAGAAGTATATCAAGGAGATTTTAATAATATTTGACATGGAAGCATCAAAGTGATTGTCACTCCCATTGCCCCTGCTACTCGACTAGATGTGGATGAATCTGGCTCTCTTGTGAATCCAACTATGTTTAGAGGCACCATTGGATCTTTCCTCTATCTTACTGCAAGTAGGCCAGATAATGTATTTAGCGTGGGATTGTGTGCAAGGTTTCAGTCAAATCCCAAAGAATCTCATCTAAGGCTGTCAAAAGAATCTTGATATATCTTAAGGGAACACAGGACCTGGTTCTATATTACTATTCAGGTGAAAATTTTAATCTTATTGGTTATGATGATGTTGATTGTGTACATTATCTTGTGGACATGAAAAGCACATCAGAAATGGCTCACTTCTTGGGGTAATATCTTATCTTATGTGGCATAAGAAAGTAAAATTCAGTGACACTTCCAACAGCTGAAGCAGAATTCATTGCATCTGCCTCCTACTGTGCTCAGTTACTATGGATCAAACAACAGCTGGACGACTTTGGAGTGTACACTGATTGTGTGCCTCTTTTGTGTAACAACACAAGTTCACTCAACATGACCAAAAATCCAGTCCAGCATAAAATAATTAAGCATATTGATGTGGGACATCATTTTCTTTGAAACAACGTAGAAAAGAGGCTTATCTGTATGAAGCTTTGCAACATAGAAAACAAATTGTAGACATCTTCACCAAAGCCCTAAGTAGACAACAATTTGAGAGAAACAGGTTGGCAGTGGGGCTAATAAGCCTAAATAAGAACCTAATTCCCACCATATGGATATGAAAGTCTCTTACAGGTAAAATTAGCTAAAGTGTTTTCCGGCTAACTCTAACTTACTTCTATACCATTACAGGTAAACACGCATGATGTTTACAGAAGCTACCGAGGAAATGCATGAGCGATAAAGAAGGTTAAGATTGCCACATCATCAACCTTTTTAGACTCTGAATGTCATGTCTTTTCGTTAAAATCCTTTCACTTCCCTTTGAATTGTTGCATCTTTCCACGTATCTACCATTGTTTTAGAACCCACTTCTCCTCCCTTCATAATTGCTATATCATCAACCTTTATAGAGTCTGAATGTCACGTCTTTTTTGTCAAATACTTTAACCTCCCTCTGAAACGTTGCATCTTCCCACGCATCTGCCGCTATTTTTGAACCCGTTTATCCTCCCGTAATAATTGTCATCCACCTCAATATAACCTTCTCACTTCCAAAACTTGAACCACCATCTTTGTCTTTCTTAATCTGTCCACTACATTCAAAAATATCATTTACCATTATTGAGGAACAGGAAATTCTTCCTATAACATATGAGAAAACCCTCGAGTCTTATCCTGTAAAAACCCCACTAGTTATCCCTTCTTCCATAAATGTTCCAATAGAAAAACCTAAAAAAAATTTTCCTTCACTTTCCATCCCTCTCTCTACTCCCTCTGACTCTACTCCTTCTCTAAGTGTTGAAACTAAGAAAACCATAAGAATGAAAGAATCCCTCCATTAATGTCCAAGACACTGATAGAACAGAGTAAAGAGGATATTCCTGTTCGAAAACAAAAATGGAGTGAGTTACCATCTGCAGTAAATTTTTTATCGATCAGTCTTGAAAGTTCTAAGGCCACTAAGGAAGGGTTTAAGTCTACAAGTACTCTTGTCTCTTCTACTGTTCTATGGAACCTCTAGAGAGGACGCCATAAAAATTTTGTTGGCCATTGTGCTGAGGAGAAAATGAGTGAGGAAATTTCTGGTGTGCCTAAGTCTCAGGGGGAAGAGACTCAGCCCATAGTAGGAGAAAGAACATTGGTGCCTTTTGAATAGCCAACACTGGAAGAGACCACTAGGACCCCTCTTGATAGACCTGACCCCTCTCCTAAGGAAACATGTTAGAAATCATCTTCAAGGGTCAGCTTTGACCCTGCTCTTTCTTCTTACTTTAAAGCTTAGCCCATGAGTGTGGTGGCTCCTATTATAAGGTCCAGTTATGAAGAAGATAGGATGATGTTGCGTTGAATGCGTTCTTTACGGTAAGGAGGATAGTAGAAACTCCTGAGCCCCTCCCAAGCTACCTACCACAAGGTTGCAGAAAAAGGAGGCTGTTGAGTCTGCTTTCAAGAATAATAAGAGAAGTAACAGGAAGAAGAAGAAAAGGCTAGTCAAGGATTGTGAAGTTGTTTGTGATAAGAATATCTAGTTGAAGAAGTTCATGACGAACCGCTAAAAGAACCATGTTCCTTGATCAAGAAGTCTCAGAAAAACAAGCTCTCTATTGAGAGTCCTTAAGAAATGTTGTTGGAACACCAAGTGAGAAGTCAGTAAAGAATAGTGGCAAGTCGAAAGAAGTGGAAGTAGAAGAGTATGTCTGATAAGGATTTGCAAGTCAAGTCTAGTGGAAAGTCTGTAGAAAGGAAATTTGAAGATTTTAAATAACCTGATTTGGTTATGAAAGCAAAGAGTGGTAGCACCATTGTCAAATAGTGATTGAGGTATCAGAAAGTGTTGTAGGGTCGTACTTTTGACCCTGAAATCTCGGAGATGGCAGACATGCGTCAAGTGCTTGAGATGGTTGAGTTGCAATAGTTGGCACACCTACTCAAGGTGGATGTGACCAAAGTATACGAGAAAGAGGTTCAAAGTTTTTATGCAGACCTCTTTACTATTGAATTTGATCACATATGCGCATCGGTAAATTGTGTAGACATGGTTATGGATTTTGCTTTGCTAGCAGAGATACTAAAAGTTCCTATTGAAGATCTGTTTTCTGTTAGAGGTGCCTATGGTGCAAACTTTAGGCGTGCTATTGTTAAGGAGAGAGTAGTGCATTAATAGAAACGGGTGCATAAGAAAGCCTTGCTTCATATATATCAGCTTCTCTTTGAGTTGGTGAACAAGGTTTTACTTCCTCGCGTTGAGAAGAGGTCCATCATATCCAAGGCTAATATGTATTTGATGGACGCACTGGATCGGTTCCAAACTATTAATTTTCCAGCCATCATGATCTAGCATATGCAAAAGGTGTCAGAATTCAAAGACGAGAACCATGGTCTCCCCTATGGATTTCTCCTTATGTGAGTGTTCAAATATTTCAAAGTGCCTTTAGGACAGCCTAAAATGGGAACCAAGAAGCTAACATTCTATAATATTACACTACTTCAAAGATCTCGTAGCTCGTAAATACTTAAAATTGTCCTACTAAAGATATCCGAATGTTGAAGGCTCGAAATGCCATATTACAGACTCAGTTCAGTCAGGCCCAAGAGGCACCAAGGTCTTCCTCAGTTCTTCAAATTCAGAGGTTGCTTATGTGATTAAGGAGAATGCTTATCTCAGGAAACAGGTTGAGACATTGAGGGGGAAACTGCTCACTTAGAAAATTTGTGACAATGCTCTGATAGCTCTTGTTCTCATTACTCTTGCAGCCTCTTCCAAGCCCTCTTTTTCTAGTATCCCCTAGGCTTATTCCTCAATTACCAGTGTATCAGTTTGTCTCTCTTACCAGTGTTTTGACAATGTTGTGGTGGTTGTTTTTTTATTTATTTTTGGTTTGTGCACGGAAATCACAAGTACTACTCCCGTGAAAACAGTCAAAATACCGTTTTGCTGATTAATGAAAACTCTCCTACTTTTGCTGCAAATGCTTATGTTTTTCTTCTTCTCTTTTCTATCATATTTGTGTGCACACAAGTGGCATAAGTTAACTATTCTAGATTTCTTTATGTTATTTTCTTGTTTGTGCATTTTAATGATGCTGAAAGGGGGAGAATAAGTTGAAGAAGCAGTGGACTGATTTAGAGGGAAGGACAAAGTTAGTGGAACTTATGAAGTTCGTGTTGCATTATCTTGTTTTTGTTGCTCTGTATATGATTATCAATTTTTTAGTTTGTCATCATCAAAAAGGGGGAAATTGATGGATTTTTTATACTTTAGTGTCACGACCCCAAACAAACCCGGTTGTAATGATGTCTCTCCTGAAAACAAGGCCGACCGACTCGCTTCCAATTCACTTTAAGCAATTAAAATAATAACTACTAAGTCTTTAATCAGAAATAAAATCCCAAAATAAGCATTTAACAATATAATTTGTGAAAATAATAGCCAACACAGCCCGACATCGGGGTATGGCCAATCATGGGCATCTAAAACAATACTATGAAAGTCTACTCCACAACTAAATAACTAAATCAGAAAATAAATAAGATTGAGGGAGGTTGGATTGGGCTGTGAATCGTCAAGAAGCTACCTAGTAAACCTCTGAAGATTTGCTGGAGCTGTCAATCCTCAGTAGCAGGACCTATAGCGCACAAATCTGTATGCAAAGGTGTAAGGAGTAAAATGAGCACTTCCAACTCAGTAAGTAATAAGAATAAACTAAAACTAAATGATATAAAATCATGTTAAACATAAAATTTAGCTATCAGAGGCATAACAAAATCAATAACTCAATTTAATTTTGAGATCTCATAAAAACATCGTTTTAAGTAGTCAACAATAGATAGGGAAAACAACTAGGAAGGATAAACACATAAGAACTACCCTTCCGCTACAATAACATAAAATCAGCCCCTCGGGCAATATCACAGAGAAAAAGCAGCCTCAGGGGCTATATCTCATGTCACAATGGGTGTCAGCGCTCATTGGGGGTGTGTAGACTCCTTGAGGGGCCCCTTGTAGCCCAATCACGATATCAAGTCATCTTGTGCCATCATAAACATGATCTCGGCCTCATATCAATATCAAGCCACCTCGTGGCTTACAATCTCAAGACCTCTGCCTCATTATCATAATTAGTGTATTATTGGTGTGGCATGCAGCATGGCCCAAAAGTTGCAGCCCAACCCAAAAATATCCTTACAATAAAGGCCCTCGGCCTTGCTCAATTAGAATCTCATAAGCCCTTCGAGCAATAGTTAAAATATGCAGCATAGCTCAAAATATCTTTAAAACATCATTTAAGGTTTCTAAAATAGATTAACATAGCTGGATTTTGAAAATATTTAAAGATGTGACATGAGTGAGCACAAGTATTAAATCAAACAGTGAGGAAAATATTATTAATGATCCCCTAAGTGTTCAAACAGTTGGCACGAAGATGAAATATGGTATTTAGCCCAAAATATAATAATATCAAAGAAATAGCTACCAAATATAGAGAAAAATAGTCATTTGGGATGGACTATGTCACAATCCCCAACGGTGCACGATCCCACGCTTGTAATCTAGTGTGTGTGTCATCTCAACACAACCAAACATTGCGTACTCCGGGGTTTCATATCCGAAAAATATCATTTAAAATTATTACTCACCTCAAACTACCCCGAAAAGCTACTTTGCAACATGCTTGCCTCTCGAACCAACTTCTAAGTGCGCCAAATCTACCAAGTTCAGATGTTGATCATCAGATTATGCTAAACGAATGAATTCAAACTGAAAAATATCGATTTTAAACACAAAACCCAAAATCACTAGAAACCTGACCCTGGGCCTGCATCTCTGAACTAGACATACTGTATACCAAAATTTTCTTCATCATCTCACGAGTCCGTGCATATAAAGAACTCAAAAATGAGAGATCGTTTCTCCCCTCAAATCATCCCTAGAAGGTCTTACAATATCAAGCCTTAACTCCATCTTTTTCTAGTGATTTTTGTGAATTAAACACTGATATTTTGTTCCTTAAATACAAATAATGGAGTTTTAGGGTCCAAAATCCTTACCTAAATGAACAAAAATGATTTCCTCTCTTCAAAATCGCCTCAAAGCTTTTCTCCCATTCAATAATGGTGTAAAGGGTTTAATGGTCGCGAAGGGTTTATTTACTGTTCACTCAAGTACTGTTCACCCGAGTTACTGTTCATTCGAGTAACTATTTATGGTGCTGTGAAAAAATGCACCAGCTTTTCTTTTAGTCTAATTTGATCCATTAAACTTTTACGATCTACCCGAGGCCCTAGGAAATCTCAACAAATATACTAACACATCCAATAACATCATTCGAACTTAGTCGAGCCTTTGAAACACCAATAACAACAGCAAAACACCAAAATCACATCAAATACAAGCCTATGAATTTTGAAATTCCTAAATTCCACCAATGACGTCGAAACTATCCAAAACAACTCGGATTGACCTAAAATTTTTCAGACATATCCAATATGACATTACGAACCTGTTCCAACTGCTGGAATTCCATTTCAACCTTGATAGCCTATTTTCCACTGCCGATCGGAAATCGCCAAAAACTAATTTTCGCCAATACAAGCCTAATTCTACATTGGACATCACAAAAATATTCCGGACACACTCTAAGTCCCAAATAACCTAACGAAGCTATGCGAGCCATAAAATCTGCATTCCGAGGTCATTTACCAATATGTCAACTCTCGGTTAACTTTTTGAACTCTAAAGATACTTTTAGAGACTAAGTATCTCAAACCTGACAAAACTATTCCTGGTTCGATCCGACTAACCCGATATCACATAAACAGATAAACAACGCATAAAGAAGCAGAAATAGGGAAAAATAGAGCGATAACTCATGAATACGACTGGCCGGGTCATCACATCCTCCCCAACATAATTAAACATTCGTCATTGAACGAGTGAAGAAAAATACCTAATGTCTCAAACAGGTGAGGATATCTGCTCCGCATCTCCCGTTCGGTCTACGGGGTAGCCTCCTCCACGGGCCGACCTCTCCACAGCACTTTTACTAAAGCTATATCCTTTGACCTCAACTTTCAAACTGATGCTCCGAAATGGTTGTTGGCTCCACATCATAAGTCAAGTCACCATCCAGCTGAACTGCTGAAATCTAGAACATGAGACAGATCCCTAATATACTTTCGGAGCATAGAAACATGAAATACCGGATGCACACTCGGCAAGCTGCGTGGAAAAGCAAGCTCATAAGACACCTCCCCAATCCTCCTAAGAACCTCGCCCAATGATCTGGGAAATAAATTTATCCTTCTTCCCAAATCTCATAACATCAACAAAACCTTCTCACCAACCTTGTAGAACACATCCTGAACCTCCCTGTAAGCATAACTCTTTTGTCTCGATTATGCTGTATGAAGCCTCTCTTGAATCACCTTCGCCGTGTCTAAAGAATCCTGCACCATGTTTTTCCCTAATAGCCTAGCCTCAACGGGCTGGAACCAACCAACTAGAGAGCTACACCGTCTCCAATACAAAGCGTCATATGACACCATCTGAATACTCGACTAGTAGATGTTATTATAAGACAACTATGAAAACGATAGAAATTGATCCCATGACCCTCCAAAATTAATTACAGAAGCACTCAACATGTTCTCCAATGTCTAAATAGTGCGTTCGGACTACCTGTCCGTCTGAGGGTGAAAAGTTCTGCTAAACTCAACCTGAGTGCCCAACTCTCGCTGCACAGACCTCCAAAACTATGAAGTGAACTGAGTGCCGCTATCTGAAATGATGGAAATTGGGACACTATGCAACTAAACAATCTCCCAAATATATATCTCTGCCAACCGCTCTGAAGAATAGGTAGTGCACTGAAGAATGACATGTGCGGAGTTGGTCAGCCGATCCAGAATCACCCGAATAGCATCGAACTTCCTCAAGGTTAGTGGAAGTCCAACTACAAAGTCCATTGTGATCCTCTCCAACTTCCTCTGGAATATCCGTCCGCTGAAGCAAACGACCCGGTCTTTGATGCTCGTATTTCACCTACTGACAATTGAGACACCAAGCTACAAATTCCATAAATTCTTTCTTCATTCTTCTACACCAATAGTGCTACCTCAAATCCTGATACATTTTTGCGGCACCAAGATGAATGGAATAATGCGAGCTATGGGCCTCCTCTAGAATCAAATCCCAAAGCCCATCTACATTGGACACACAAATCCATCCCTACATCCATAACACCCCATCATAGCCAATGGTCGCATCTCGGGCATAGATGAAATCTATCCATAAGGACAAACAAATAAGGATAATCAACTGGCGCTCCCTGATCTGATCATATGAGGAAGGTCAAGAAACCACACAAGACAACACCCTACCGAGCTCCAAAATATTAATCCTCACGAACCGGTTGGCTAGACTCTCCATACTCACCGCCTTTCGACTCAGATCATCGGCCACCTCATTAGCCTTCCCTGGATGGCACAGTGTAGTGATATCATAATCCTTAACCAACTCCAACCACCTCTGTTGCCTCAAATTGAGATCCTTCTATTTGAACAGGTGTTGGAGGCTGCTATGATCTGTAAACACCTCACAAGACATACCATACAAGTAATGCTTCCAAATCTTTAACACCTGAATTATGGCAGCCAACTCCAAATCATGAACGGGGTAGTTCTTGTGGGGACAACTGACAGGAAGCATAAACAATAACTCTAACCTCATTCATCAATACACAACCAATACCGACCGTGGAAGCATCACAATACACGGTATATGAACCTGAAGCTTACAGTAAAACTAACATTGGAGTTGTGACCAAAGCTTTCTTGAGCTGAGCTCTCCTCACACTCATCCGGCCATACAAATGAAGCGCCCTTCTAAGTCAACTTGGTCTAAGGCGATGCGATAGATGAGAATCCCTGAACAAACCGATGATAATAACCCGCCAAACCAAGAAAGCTGCGAATCTCTATGGCTGAGGACGATCAAGGACAACTCTGGACCACCTCTATCTTCTTTGGATCAACCTAAATACACCACATGTCCCAAGAATGCCACTGAACTGAGCCAAAACTCACACTTGGAGAACTTTTCATAGAGTTTCTGCTCCCTTGATCTCTACCACACAACCCTCAAATGCTCAACGTGCTTCTCCTGACTACGTGAATATACTGAAATATCATCAATGAAGACTATGAAAAATGAGTCAAGATTGGGTCGGAACACGCTGTTCATCAAATGCATGAACACTGATGGGGCATTGGTCAGCCCAAAAGACATCATCAAGAACTCATAATGACCATATTTGGTCATGAAACCTGTCTTGAGTATATCGAGTCCCTGATCTTCAACTTGTGATAGCCTGAACGGAGATCAATCTTGGAGAACACTCTCGCTCCCTGAAGTTGGTCGGATAAATCATCAATGCAATGTAAAGGTTACTTGTTCTTAACTGTTACCTTGTTCAATTGCCTATAATCAATGCACATTCTCATAGTTCCATCCTTGTTATTCACAAATTGAACTGGCGCTCCCCAAGGTGACACACTAGGCCAAATAAACACTATATGAAGGAGTTCTTGAAGCTGCTCTTTTAACACCTTCAGCTCCATTGGTGACATACGACAAAGCGAAATAGAAATGGACTGCATGCCCGGTACCAGGTCAATACCAAAATCAATATCCCTGTCCGGTGGCATGCCCGGCAAGTCTGTACGGAACACATCATGAAAATCCCTCACAATTAGAAGAGAATCAATACTGGGAGTCTCAACTCCGACATTCCTCACAAAATCTAGATACAGAAGACATCCCATTCCAACTATATGCTTGGCCTTCAAGAAGGAGATAACCCTATAGGGAACATAGTCAATCAAGCCTCACCACTCGATCCGTGGCATACCCGGTATAACCAATAAGACTATCTTGGCATGATAGTCCAAAATAGTACAGTACAAAGGTAACCAACCCATGCCCAAAATGACATACAAAACAATCGCATATGATTACAACAAACAAGGGTCTCTAGATCTCCAATAGTCACTACAGACCACCGGTACACATGCTCTAATACAACAACATCACCTAGGGGATAGATAAATAAATAGGTGAGACTAGAGACTCACGGGGCGTAAGCAAGTAACGAGCAAAGTATGATGACACATAAAAACGGATGGAACCGGGATCAATTAATACAGAGGCATCTCCATGGTAGACTTAAATAATACATGTAATGACAGTATTGGAAGCAATTGCACCGGGTCTAGCTAGTAATGCATAGAAACGGGCCTGACCGCTACCTGATAAGCCTCCCCCTCTAGGGCGACCCCTAGCTGAGTGACCTCCCCCAGCTGGCTGGCTGGGTGGTGTTAAAGCAACTAGCACTGAAGCCGATGATTGAACCCTCTACTATAATGAATTCTCGAGAAAACGAGGTCACTGCCTCCACATATGACCCATCTATCCACACACTTAACAACTCCGAAGTGATAGAGGGGACTAAAGGGAACCCATCGCACTTGAGCGACTAGCAGATGCACCTGGCGTAGAGGAGCCCAGAACTGATGAAGGACAAGACAAACTCTGAGCGGGAAGGGCACTAAGTAATGACTAGCCCTGCCGAGAACTGTTATAACCATGAGTCGACGACGCCCCACGATAACTTGGATGAGCTAGCTGATCCTGCCTAAATGGACAGCCTCTGCCATGCTGAAACTGACCTCTCGATGGAGCACCACCATAACTACCATATCCTCGAGGCCTTATTGCCTCCCTCTCCTTTCGTTCCTGGCGATGAACATACTCAATCTCACGAGAAATATCCACATCCTTCTTGAACATTGCACCAGTCACCCTCTCCCTGGTCAAAGGAATGCAAAGCTGATAAGTGAGGCCTCAACAAACTTCCTAATCCTTTCTCTATCTATTGGGACCAACCAAATCGCATGACGAGCTAACTCAAAAAACCTCATCCTATACTATGTGACCGTCATTTCTCCATGATGAAACCACTCAAACTTCTTATGCAGCTCCTGTCTGCGAGACTGCAGCATATACTTCTCCAGAAAGAGAACATTAAGAGGTGCTTCACCAATACGCTTACACCTCTTAAATGCCTCCTACCAATTGAAGGCAGCTGCGAAAAATAGAAAAGTAGTGGTAGCGACCCCACTTGTCTCCAGAATACCTGCTGTATGAAGCATCCTCTAACATTTATCTGTGAAACCTTTGGCATCCTTGCCCTCTACACCACTGAAGGTCGGAGGCTGAAGTCTACCAAACCTCTCCAATCTGCACTTCTTGTCCTCTAGAATATAAGGAACTAAATAATTCTGAGCAGCTGCAACTGTCTAGGCTAGACGTGACTCCAGTGTTTGCACTCCCTAAACTACCGGATGGGGTGTGTGGGCGGCGGGAGTCTGAGAGCCTCTTCCTTCTCGAGAAGTGGTTGCGGCAGTAAAAACCGCGACCGCCTGAGCAAGACTCATACATACGGCCAATATTTTGTCCAAAGTATCCTGAAGACCAAGAATCACAATGGGCACAACTGGTGCCTAAGTGGGTGCTCCTGGGGCGTCCAGAACCAGGACCTAATCCTAAACTAGGGCTGCTGGTGGTTCTGCAGGTGCTGCCCCAACTGATGTGTGGGTTGTATCTCTACCCTTACCACGACCTCGATTGCGTCATTGATCTCTAGCGGCTCCAACTGCTAGTACTATTGGTCGTCCATCCTGATCGGTAGCACGTGTCCTCATCATCTGTGAGAGAACAATATAACAGAAATTTAGTCCTCGGATCTACAAATTCGCACGACAAGAATTACAAGAATATGGAATTTTATCTACAGGTTTTGCATCCTCTCAGCATAAATGCAGACATTTCCGTACCGATCTGTGAGACTCTACTAAATCTTCACATGACTCATGAGAGCTATGTAATCTAGGCTCTGATACCAACTTGTCACGACCCTAAAGCCAACCCGGTCGTGATGACGCCCCTCGTGAAGACAAGGCAAGTCGGCTTACTTCCAATTCACATTAAGCTATTAAAATAATAACTACTATTAAAATCCCAAAATAAGCATTTAACTGTATAGTTTGCGGAAATAAAAGCCAACATAGCCTGATATCAGGGTGTCACCAGTCATGAGCATCTAAAACAATTCTACCAGTCTAATAGTCTACTCCACTACTAAATAACTGAATCGTAAAAGAAATAAGATAAAAGGAGGTCTCACTGGACTGCGAATTGCCAAGCAACTACCTAGTAAACCTCTGAAGATCTGCTAGAATTGTCAACCCTCAATAGCAAGACCTGTAGTGCATGAATCTGCACACAGAGGTGCAAGGAGTAAAGTGAGTACTTCCAAGTCAGTAACTAATGAGAAAAAAGGAAAACTGAAAGATATAAAATCACGTTAAATACAAAATTTAGCTATCATAGGCATAAGAAAACCATTAACACAATATAACAATGAAATTTCATAAAAACACCTTTTAAAGCAGTCAACAATAGGAATAGCAAACACCTAAGAACTTCCCCTCGGGCACAATAACGTTAAATCAGCCCTTCGGGAAATATCATAGAACAATACCAACCCTCTCGGCTATATCTGATGTCACAATGGGTACCCACATTCACTAGGGGTGTGCAGACTCCTGGAAGGGCCCCTTGCGGCCCAAGCTCAATATCAAGCCATCTTGTGGCATGATGAATACGATCTCGGCCTCATATTAATATCAAGCCTCCTCGTGGCTTACAATCTCAGGCATACGGCCTCATTATCACAATTACTGTATTACTACTGTGGTGTGAAATCCGACCCAAGAGTATCCTCACAATACAAGCCCTCAGCCTTACTCGGTCAGAATCTCATAAGCCCTTTGGGCAATAGTAAAACTATGCAGCTCAGCTCAAAATATCTTTAAAACATCATTTAAGGTTTCTAAAATTGACTAACATAGCTGAATTTTTAAAATATTGAAAGATCTAGCTTGACTGAGCACAAGTATGAAATCAAAAAGTGAGGAAAATATTATTAACGATCTCCTAAGAGTTCAAACAGCTGGCACGAAGCCCAAATATGTCATTTAGCCTAAAGTATAATAACATCAAACAATTAGCTACCAAATATACAGAAAAATAGTCATTCGGGATGGACTAAGCGACAATCCCCAATGGTGTACGACCCTATGATCGTCATCTAGCGTGTGCGTCACCTCAACACAACCGAACATTGTGTAATAAGTGGTTTCATACCCTTAGAACAGTATTTAAAATCATTACTCACCTCGAACAAGCCCGAAAATCTACTCTGCAACACGTTTGCCTCTCGGACCAACTTTCGAGTGCTCCAAATCTACCAAGTTCAGATTTTTATCATCAAATTATGCTAAACGAATGAATTCCAACTGAAAAATATTAATTTTAAGCACAAAACTCGAAATCAGTCAAAACCTGACCCTCAGGCACACATCCTTGACTGGACAAACTTTATATCAAAATGTTCTTCATTATCTCGCGAGTCCGTACATATAAAGAACTCGAAAATTGGAGTTTGTTTGACCCCTCATCATCCATAGAATATCTTATAATCTCAAGTCCTAACTTCATCTTTTTCTACTGATTTTCATGAATTAAACACGAATATTATGTTCCTTGCTCTCAAATAATAGTGTTTTATGGTCCAAAATCTTTAATAATGAAGAACAACAATTTTCTCTCTTCAAAATCGCCTCAAAGCTCTTTTCCCGTTAAAAAATATTGTAGAAGGGTTTAATGGTCGCGGAGGGTTTATTTATATATTTCTCAAGCATTTTACTATTCACCCGAGTATTGTTCACCCGTGTTAATTTTTACCTGAGTTACTGTTCACCCGGTTACTATTCACCAATCATGCTGCTGTGAAAAAATGCAGCAGCTTTTCTTCTTGCCTAATTTGATCCATTAACCTTTCGAGATCCACCCGAGGCCCTTGGAAATCTCAACAAATACATCAATACCTCCCATATAAACATTTGAACTTATTCGAGCCTTCAAAACACCAAAAAAAACATCAAAACACCAAAATCATATCAAATTCAAGACTATAAACTTTGAAATTCCTAAATTCCACAAACGACACCGAAACTATCCAAAACAACTTCGATTGAACTGAAATGTTGCTGGCATATCCAATATAAAATTATGAATTTATTCGAACTATCTTAATTCCCTTCCGACCCCGATAGCCTATTTTTAACTACCGACCAGAAATTGCTAAAAATTAACTTTCGCCAATTCAAGCCTATTTCTACGCCGGACATAACAAAAACATTACCGACACAATCCTAATGCTTAAATTACCCGATGAAGCTATCCGAGTCATAAAATCTGCATTCCTAGGTTGTTTACCAGTAAGTCAACTCTCGGTTGACTTTTCGAACTGAGACCATTCCGGATTTGATCCGACCACCCGATACCATATAACACGGATAAAAAAGCTAAAAGAAGCAGAAATGGGGAAAACCTAGTGGTAACTCATGAGATGATTGCCCAGTTCGTCACACCTAGCTTTATGTTTTGCTGAGCTAAAAAACGTATTATCAATAACCAGATAAGAACCTCATACACACTTGGTACATAGCTCAAACAACAGACTCAAGTTAATGTGAGTTGCTATGACTTTAGAAGATAGCTAATCAACTCAGGCAGCTGATCCCCTTGAGTTCCCTGGCAACAGTACGAATCCAACTCTCTATAGATGGAAAATGACTGTCTGCACTGTCCGCGCAAATAGTACAACACAGTGCAACAGTCACTCTTATTAGGAATGACCTTGTATTGCCTAAGTGATTGCATCATTCAAATGATGTCAGTCAATTTGTATTAACATTAACATTACAATGAAACATCACTTGAACACGAGAGTTTTGATTCAAGAACTCCAAGCATCCGGTAATCAAGCATCCAATTCTCAAGTGTATCAAGAAAAAAGTACCACACTTCTACAGACCATTTCCTACAACAACTCTTTGTATGTCCTTAGTTGAGTTATAACTTTTTAATATTCTTCACTTAATTCCTACTTTGCGTATCTAGAAGAATTAATTAGTAAACCTTGTAAACCATAAACCATAGTGTGTGTGTGTCGTGACTAAAATCACTGAGCCAAAATAAAATTTACAAAAACTCTTTGTAAATCTAAGGATTAACTCAAATAATATTGTGCCACACAGCCTCAACTGCTACGACAACTTCAATTTAACTCTAACTTGAATACTCTAAGTACCTAATACAATCGCTTCTAGATAAAGTTAAAAGACCACTACAATTGAACTAGAATAAAAGATAGACACAATGGAATTGGTTCTTCTATCTCGTTCAAGTAGCGTCAGGAGTGCGCACTCAAATCACATATAAACTACTTGCAAAATCACCTTGCTCTTTTGCTCTCAATTTAGTTTAACTTCTGCGTATGTGCAACACCTATAAAAATAACAACACGGACATTTAATAGGTT
This sequence comes from Nicotiana benthamiana, assembly GCA_034376525.1. Lineage (NCBI taxonomy): Eukaryota > Viridiplantae > Streptophyta > Magnoliopsida > Solanales > Solanaceae > Nicotiana > Nicotiana benthamiana. The sequence goes on from CM067338.1 coordinate 100,152,610, forward strand.
AGTAATCAAACTTTGATTAGGACTCAGGTTCTGTTCATCTATCGTAGAAAAGTTCATGATGATCTCAAACTCTAACACTATCTTTATCCTGGATTGTGTTCTCTTCATATAAGGAGACTTTCTCAGCTTATCTAATATACAACCTTTTCGATTAGATCAGGAGATACTGCTGCTTGATCAATAGGACTTATCTCCTTCACATGCATCTTACATTCATAGATTGATCATGACTGTGCTTCACAAGATGTACCTGATCCATGACTGAGTTCTTTTGTCAATGTTCAAAAATCAACCTGTTCATGGGCCAACAAATTACCCATTTTTTATGATGACAAACTCTGTGCTTTTCACTAATTTGGAGCCTATAAGAACTCAGATTGACCATCAATACTAAACTTAGAAATTTCATCTTATCATCAAGGACCAGGTTATTAGGTTATAAATATCACTTATTTCAGAATGTGTAAAGCACAATGTCTCTTTCCCTTTTTGGCATCATTTAAAAGTTGCATACAAAGTGAGATTCTAGATTTTAATAAATACTCATGGCCACTGGGAAAATTGCAAGTGCAATCATGGTGAAATTATCAGTAATCAAACATATATAAATTATTAAGGACAAATTATTCATTGAACAAGAGCAAAACAGTACTTATCATTGACAGAGATATGTTGACACCTACAATCAACAAAAAGAAAGAAAAACATTCAAACCACAAGCAAAAAAATATAAAGATAGACAAATCCCTAATCTGGGTCACTAGGGTACTAAACAAGTTAAGGAGATAAGAGCTAGAAATCCTAGGGCTTGGAGTAACTAGAGGGAAGGGTTTGAGTTTGGAGAAGATTTAGCATATTCTGAAGAATTCCATCATTCTTCTTCTTTTATTTTGCAAGCTCAGTTCTGAGAGCATCCCTCTTAATTTCCATTTCAACCAAACGAGCCTTGAGCATAGCTATTCCAGCATCCTTGGCAGCACAATCCTAAACCAGAGCCCGAACTTTACTGTTGATAGGTGTCTTCTGGGATGAACCAGGTTCATTTGGGATGGCATTGACTGGATAGTCACAAGCAAGAAGAGTAGCAATGCCAACGTTTTCCATGTTCGAGTCCATTTACAATTTCTTCAGAGGCACATTCAGCCTATCCAGAACAATTGTTAGAATAAAGCCAAATGAAGTAGCATGAGCCTTGGAGCTGTTTATGACCCTATCTAGCAGCTTGATAATGAAGGCATGCAATTTTATTTGCTTTTCTCTCTCCAGACACACCATAAGAACAAGATCCATATCGTTAAAAGTGTGCCTTCTCTCATGTCTGGGCAATAAGCACTTGATAACAAATTCAAACAAGACCTTGTGCTCCGGTCTAATTTCACTTTTCTGCATAGTCTGGATTCATTCACATCTTCTGAATCAGAAAATCTCCTGGTAATATCAAGGACAGTAGGGAGGAGTCCAGGCATGGCCACCTTTTCCTTGTATAGTAATCAAACCCTTTAGAGGGTATTTCCAGGATCTCTCCAAATTTTTGTGCATCAAACTTCACTTGGACTCCTTTCACCAGGCTTCTAACAATGCCTTCCTTGACCACACATTTGCCATAAATTCAATCAGCTCATTTTTGGCTAGCCTATCATCCATTTGAAGAACCATGTCCTTCCATCCTTTAGCAGCTAAAGCATCCACCAATGTCATTATTTCAGGTTCCACCAGGTCCTTCAATAGCCTACTTTTTAAAATCATTTTTTGCAAAACATGGCAAGCTTATCCTATTCCTTCTCAGATTCATTTTCTTCATCTTCACCACTCTAGTCATCATCATCAGAAATTTTTGATTGTTTGTTTTTCACAGCAGATCTTGCCTCTTGGATAATGAAGGCTCAACATCCTCATACACAAAGGAAGAATTCTTGGAAGAAGACTTTGACTTTTGGGCTTGGGAACCTATATTGATGTACCCCTTTCTTGATATACTATTTCCATCTCCTCTTCCTCAACAGCCTCTAAGGATTTTGTAATCTTTCCCTTTCCTTTATCAAGTTTCTTTTTCTTACTTGCAGCCAAAGCCCTTTGAAGCTCAACTTTACTCTGTTTCACCATACTTCTTGTGGCTCTAACCTTTAGAAATGAAGAGGCAGCAAATGTTGGAGAAGAAGCCTTTCTTTTCGTGCAAGGCTTAGGAACATTGGAGGGTTTTTGTTGGGGGAGTTCTTCGTTTATTTGGGTCATAGCTTGCCCAAACCTTTTTCTGCAGGTCATCTAGGGTCTCTTCAGTAGAGGAAATAGGTTCATCTCTTTGTGTGCTCAGATGAACCAATCCGTCAGCAGCTTCCCAGAGCCACTTCCTCCTGACTTCATGACACTCTCTTCAACCTTTTCATGTTCAACCCCACAAATAGCAGGCACTACTCTTTTCCCAATTCACCTCTCATCACCATACGCACCCTCTGTCTTTTTCTTTTTTAAAATTCTTTTTACCTCCACTCCTACGTATCTCAGGCAATTCAACATCCTTAATGGGTCCAACCAGAACAAATCTAGACTCTAGGTTTTCAATCATATATAAACATACCAAAGAAAGAGATTCTTGAGTCTTTTTAGAGTCAGAAGACCCATATCCTTCCCCCTCCCCCATCAGTACCAAATTTATAGGATTCAGACATAGAGCTGGAGTCGGAGCTTTGAGCTTGGCTTGTCTTCACTTGACTTGCTTTCAGCCTTTTATTTAATACCTTCCTCTAAGCCCCAGATGCTACAGTCTTTCTAGCAAGCCTTTTCACCCTTTGTAGTCTAGGTTTTGGAGATACACTGGGTGGAGTAGTTGAGGATGAATTTGAGGAAGATGGTGGTGGAGGATATCTACGATTGTCTTGTGGGTTAGACATGATCGTTTCTTTCTTGAGAGAATTTGGGAATTTTGAAGAAGAGGGCAAGTGAAAGTGAAGAAGAGGTTTTGACGTTGTGGATTTATGATGAAGGTAGGAGAAATGATGTGTATTTAAAGGAATTACACATTTAATAAGTAACTCTAACCTTTTTCAGAGGTCAATTAGAGCTCTAATCAACCCGAAATTCCAGAGTTTGAATAATCGATTTGGCTTCCCTAGATTTTATGCAAAATTTATGGTTTAGAGTTCTAGGCGGACGAAATTGGTTCAAATTCTAATAAATATAGGACTTCTGCTCATGATTGAATTATTAATATTCCTAATTTTGCAAAGTATAGTAAACATACCTTAGCTTTCACATTAATCCATACTGATGAATCAGTTTCTTCATCTAGAACTCTCTTAAACATGCCTCAAATTCCATAATAGAAAATTTTTTGTGAGATATCAGTGAGTCATATAAAAACATGTCACAGGAGTGTACTAATTAAAGTATGAAGTTGAGTAAGAATTAATCTAGATATTTACACAAGTTCAGAATTCCTGGCCTAAAAAAGTTCATTCATTTTTTTTAAAATTTTTTTCATTGTGCATTCTGAGCTGGACCTATTAGGTGATCTTAATCATCCCTAATTCTAACCTATTCCTCTCTAATTTTTCTCTACTCAGTGCTTTAGTGAAGATGTCAGTAACTTGTTTATCACTAGCCTAAAATTCTATGGAGATCAATCCTTTCTTATAGTTATCTCTCAAGAAGTGGTGTCTAACATCTATGTGCTTAGTCCTCTTATGATGAACAGGGTTCTTTGTCATACTTATAGCACTAGTGTTATCACAAAATATAGGAATGCAACAACCTTCAACGCCAAAATCAACCAATTGTTGTTTGATCCATAGTAATTGAGCACAACAAGAGGCAGCAACAACATACTTAGCCTGAACAATGAATAACACCATTGATTTTGCTTTTTAGTAGTCCATGATACAAGTCATGAACCAAGAAAGTGAGCCATACCTGAGGTTCTTTTCTTATCCACTAGGAAACCAACATAATCAGCATCATCATATCCTACTACATTGAAATTACTACCTTTAGGATACCAAAGACATAGATCAGCGGTGCCTTTCAAATATCTTAGTATCCTTTTGTCATCAGTCAAGTGAGACTCCTTTGGATTAGCCTAAAAGAAAGCAGAAAGCCATACACTAAAAATGATGTAAGGTCTGCTAGTAGTAAGATACAAGAGTGAACTAATCACACCCTTATACAACTTTTGATCAATTGATGAACCAGGTTCATCAATGTCTAAATTAGTGGCAATTGCAATGAGGGTGTCTATTTCAATTGATTCATCCATTTTAAACTTTTCGATAAGCTCTTTTGCATACTTCTACTGATGGATCATGGTACCATTTGGGATTTATTTGATCTGTAAGCCTAAGAAAAAGTTAAGCTCACCCATCATGCTCATTTAAAACTCACTCCCCATTAATTTTGCAAACTCCTTACTTAGTTTATCAGTGGTGGTTCCAATGATTATGTCATCGTCATATATTTGTACCACAAGGAGATGATTGCCTTTTTCCCTTATGAATAGGGTATAATCAATTTTACCTCTTTCGTGGCCATGTTCAAGTAGTCGTTCATACCATGCTTTAGGATCATGCTTGAGTCCATAGAGAGCCTTGTCTAAATTGTACACATGCTCAAGACATTCCTTGCTCTCAAATCCTAGAGGTTGCTTCAAAAACACTTCTTCTTTCAGGTAGCCATTCAGGAAAGCACTGTTGACATCCATTTGATGGAGAGTGAATTCCATCTGTGTTACAAAAGCTATAAGGAGTCTTATTGCCTCTAGTCTTGAACCTGGAGCGAAAGTCTAATTACAATCTATGCCTCCTCTTCGCTGTAACCTTGGACCACCAATATTTCCCTGTTTCTTGTAACTATTCCATCTTCATCAATTTTGTTTCGAAAAACCCAATTTGTGCCTATCACTGATCTATCCTTGGGTCTTGGAACTAGATTCCAAACTTGACTTCCCTCGAACTGATTAAGTTCATCTTGCATTCCACTTACCCAATCTGTATTCTGCAAAGCCTCAACAACATTTTTAGGTTTAATAAGAGATACGAAAGCATTCAAAGCATACACATTCTTCAACTGTGATCTAGTTTGTGCATTAAATATTGGATTAGAGATTATGTTCTCAGTAGGATGAGAACTTTGATACTTGTGAGATTTCACAACAAACTGATTTTTGCTAGATATTTGTCTTGTGTTCTGCTGCTGAGGAACAAGATCATGAACATATTTTTTTAGGGAATTTGTTTCAATTATTCCTCTTTGATCAGTTCCCCGGTCAGGTGGCCCTGGATGGAGGAACCTGTTCCAGTACTTGTTCCTTCTTTTGGTGCCACTTTAACTTTTGCTGAGAAATTAGTCAAATGCTTTACAAGTCCAATGGCTTCATCTTCACGTTCCTGTCTCTCAGAAAGAATGTTAGTTTCATCAAAAACTACATACACACTTTCTTCTACACATAAAGTTATTTCATTGAACACTTTCTATGATTTTCTATGTGAAGAATATCCCAAGAACACTCATTTATCTCTTCTGGGATCAAACTTACCTAGGGAGTCTTTTCCATTATGTTGGAAACACGTTCTCAATGCAATATACTAAAACGTGTGTTCTTTTGTATAGGTTTTGATGAATGTCAAACGAAGCGAAAATTGATATATGACGAAGTTCAAGAAACAAGCGCACAATTGATATACAACGAGATTAAAGCTCAAGACGAAGTTTTATAGTTTAATTGAGTCATTCTTAATTGTGATCTTGATCCTACAACTTGACTCGTAACATGGCTTCTCTCACAAAACTATTTTCCAAAATCATGCATATATAATTTAATGTCAAATGATTTTAAATCATGCATATTTACAGTAGTCAAAATAATTTTTAGACATGCCTTAAAAATCTGGACTAAGATAATCGATTATGTACTTATGATAATCGATTGTTTTAAGCCAAGACTGCATGACAATCGATTGTGAACCAATGACAATCGATTGTGAGTAAGACAGTGAGCATCAGGTTTTGAAACCTGCATGACAATCGATTGTGAACTAATAACAATCGATTGTGGCTGAGGCAGTGTCCATCAAAGTTTTTCAAAACTCAGAATAATCGATTATGAACAAATGGTAATCGATTATGTTGAGACAGTGTCTTCCAGTGATTTTCAAATTTATTAAATAATCGATTGTTACATTGGACAATCGATTGTCAAAGAGACAGTGTTTAAAATGTTTTTCAAAAACTGATAAGTAATCGATTGTTGACTTTGTGCAATCGATTGTGAAGCTGACCGTTGTCGTAAAGTTTTCAAATATCGTCAGGTAATCGATTATTGATTCTGTATAATCGATTGTTTTGATTAAAATCCGGAAAAGATTTTTTGAACGTTATTGGGTAATCGATTATTGATTTTGTATAATCGATTGTTTTGATTAAAATCCGGAAAAGATTTTTTGAACGTTGCTGAGTAATCGATTGTTGATTCTGGACAATCGATTATTTGCGGTAAAATCAGGAAAGGATTTTTTGAACGTTGCCAGTAATCGATTATGGATTGTAAGTAACCGATTATCAAGCGTAAAATCTGGGATTGAATTTTGATCTGACTGGCAGACAATCGATTGTTGGGGTTTGACAATCGATTGTCAGTGAGTAAAATCAGCAACTCTTAATTGGCAATTAGGCAACGGTAATGCCATGTTTTTCAACTATAAATACAGCTTCATTTCAGTGTTTTAAACACAACAACATACTACAACTGATCATTACATTGCTATAAGCTTGCATACTTTTGTTTATCATTTTTATATTCAATTTCATAAAGCTTTTGAGAGCCATATTCTTGTCCAAAGTTGTTGTGATCTAGAGCTTACTTCTTTTACTCATATCTACTCATTAAGGAGTATTTTGTTTGAGTGTTTGGTGTTTTATACACTTGTAAGAGAATTGTGATTCTCTTGTTGTACGGAACTTGTGTTTCCTTGGTTGAAGTCTTGGAGTGTTGTATCTCCGAGCAAAGGTGTTAAGGCTTGTGTCCTTATGTTGTAAAGGTTTGTTGAGCACCCGTAAGCTTAACAAGTTAGTGGAAAATCTCGAGAGAGTCTCTCGGGGACTGGACTAGCCACGTGTTGTGGTTAACCAGAATATATCGGTGCGTTCTTTCCTTTTTGTTTATTTAACGCACTTATTTATTTCCTGCAAATTTTAATTTCCGCAAGTTTACGCTAAATTTTATTATAACGCTATTCACCCCCCCCCCTCTAGCGTTAAGCGTATTTTCTAACAATTGGTATCAGAGCCATACTCTCTAAAGACTTAAAAGTTTGAGAGAACCATCCATGGCTTCTACTCGTGACTCTTTTGCAGGAATTGAAGAAGGACAGTGCTCCACACGACCACCTCTATTCAACGGTACAAATTACACGTACTGGAAGGAGAGGATGAAGATCTTCGTTGAGTCCAACAGCTTTCACCTTTGGAATGTGATAATGAAGGGAAACCAAATTCCAACAAAGAAGGTGGAAAATGAATGGATTCCCAAGTCCGAGGATGAGTATGACGCGGATGACATCCGAAAGGTTCAAAATAAAGCTAAAGCAATTAATTTATTATATTGTGCTGTTAATGCTGACGATTACAGGAAAATATCGTGTTGCACAACGGCAAAGGAGATGTGGGACAAGCTAGAAGTTACGTACGAAGGCACGGACCAGGTAAGGGAAGCAAAAATTGATTTCCTAACCCATTCCTATGAATTATTTCACATGAAGGAAGGTGAAAAGGTGGACGAAATGTTTGAGCGATTTTCAATAATCGTAAATGACCTACATGCTCTCAAGAAAACATTCACGGATAGAGAGCTCGTTCGAAAAATTCTTAGAAGTCACACACCGGCATGAAGATCAAAGGCCGATGCAATTCAAGAATCCATTGGCGTTTCAAACGTCACCATCGATGCACTAAGAGGTAACCTTAAGACCTATGAATCTACTATTCTTAACCCTTTTGTTGATGATCAAAGGAGGCAAAGAATAGCTCTAAAGGCGAGCACAAGCCAACCGCAAATTGATGAGGAAGGAGACAACGAGTTTGGACTCGTTATCAAAAGATTTCAAAAGTTCATGCGCAAGGAGTATGAACGCAAGGGCAAAAAGCAAGGCGAACAAATCAAGTGCTATGAATGTGGTGAAACCGGGCACATCAAATCAAATTTCCCAAACATCAAAAAGGAGAAGAAACCTTTTAAAAAGCAACGTGCATACATTTCTTGGGGAGGCGACTCCGGAGATGAGTCAAGCGAAGGAGAAGAAGACGAAGCAGCAAATCTTTGCCTTATGGCACAAGAAGACAACAAAGATGAGGTATGTCAAATCTCGTCTAAAAACTTCTTTACTCTTGAAGAAATGCGAACTGCTTTTGATGAATTATATGCTGAGTTTATTAAGGCTTCAAAAACTGTTAAGGGCATAAAAGAAAATGCTTCATTAAAAGAAAAGGATTTTCAAAAACAGCTTTCTTTGAAAGAAAAGGATTTAGAAAAACTGGTTTTAGAAAATGAAAAGCTGAAAGAGGAAAACAAGTTTTTTGGAAAAAGAAGCGCCGATAAGCCCGAAAATTCTACTAAAAATTGTTCTTCTTGCTTACATCTCAAAAATGAGGTAGATAGACTCAAAGGTACCTTAGATAAGTTTAATTCTTCCCACAAGAATTTGAAAGAGGTCCTTGTAAATTTGAAATCAACCAAGCATGGCATAGGATTTAAGAATGAGGTTAAAGAAAAGGTTGAAGCCAAACCCCAACCACCTAAGGCTCAACCTAGGACTAATAAAACAAATGCTTATCCTAGAAATAGCAATCCTAGAACCAATATGCATGCTAGACAAAATGTTGAACATTTTAGGAGACCTAGAAATGACTTACCACCTAGAAATAGTTACCCTAGAAATGATGCATATTTTAGGCCAAATGTTGAACCTTTGAGAAGACCTAGAAATGGCCTTCAACCGAGAAACAATCACTCTAGAAATGCTGCCCATCCTAGAGCTCATAGTAGGAGAAATAATTCTCATGAAATGCGAAATAGTCATAGTGTTCAAAATAGAGTAAGAAATTTTCATCCGTCTAGTTACTATGAACCTAGAAGATTGCATAACCCAAATGTGACTTGTCATTATTGTAGACGTATTGGTCATATTGCTCCTGCATGCTTTACACGTCATAGACATATTACTCAATCGCATCATTATAATATGCCTAACCCCCAAGGACCCAAGATGGCATGGGTACCTAAAGAACATTAATTTGTTTTGTAGGTGTGCTTGAAGGGATCAAGTGTACTATGGTACCTTGATAGTGGATGCTCCAAGCATATGACGGGAGATGAATCCAAATTCCTTCAATTAGAGCACAAAGAAGGAGGAAGTGTTATCTTCGGTGATAACAATAAAGGAAAGATCATCGGCATCGGCTCGGTCGGTAAGGATGAAAATTTCTCTATTAAGCATATATTACTTGTTAAAGGATTAAAGCATAATCTCATGAGCATAAGCCAATTGTGTGACAAGGGAAATCTTGCTTTATTTGATTCGGATGAATGCTTAGTGTTCAGACGTAGTGATTTCAAAATTATCCTCCATGGTTTTAGAATGGATAATATTTATATCGTTGATCTTGCTAATTCCTCACCCGATTATGTTGATTGTCTAATGAGTAAAGAGGATGATACTTGGCTATAGCATCGTAGAGTAGCACATATCAATATGCATCTTTTGAACAAATTGATTTCTCAAAACTTAGTTGTTGGTCTTCCCAATTTAAAATTTGAAAATGACTCTAATGTGAATCGTGTCAAAAGGGGAAGCAAACAAAAGCATCTTTCAAATCTAAAAACATTGTTACAACTTCTAGACCATTGCAATTGCTTCATATGGATTTATTTGGTCCCTCTCGCATTGAAAGTCTAGGAAGAAATAAATATGCTTTTGTGATTGTTGATGATTACTCGACATTTACTTGGACTTTATTTCTTGCCAATAAAAGTGATGCTTTTCAAAATTTTAAATATTTTCTTAAGCGTGTTCAAAATGAGAAAGAAACAACCGTCACTTTAATTAGAAGTGATCATGGGGGAGAGTTTGATCACAATCTCTTTGCGGACTTTTGTGACGAACTCGGAATCGAGCATACCTTTTCCGCTCCACGTACACCACAACAAAATGGGGTTGTGGAAAGGAAAAATAGGTGTCTCGAAGAGATGGCTAGAACCATGCTCGACGAAGTTAAGATACCCAAACATTTTTGGGCGGACGCCGTGAGTACCGCTTGCTATGTTTTAAATAGAGTAGTAATTCGGCCGATACTCATGAAAACCCCCTATGAACTTCATAAGGGTAGAAAACCAAATATTTCCTATTTTAGAGTTTTTGGTTGCAAATGTTTTGTTCATAACAATGGCAAAGACCAATTGGGTAAATTTGATTCTAAGTCGGATGAAGGTATTTTCATTGGATATTCCTCACGTAGTAAAGCATATAGGGTCTTTAATAAAAGAACCCAAATTGTGGAGGAATCCCCTCATGTTGTATTTTCCGAAAATAATGCTCGCTTGGCGAGAAAGGATTCCGGTTTTGATCTTGCAGGTATCGTAGATAGCTTGAAAGACAAAATACAAGAGGAACCACCCAAGGAAAATAAAGATGAAACTGAGGAACAACCAACGGAAGAAGCACCACAATTGGAAAAAGAAACAAAAGTTCCAAATGAGTGGAGGACGATCAAAGATCACCCTCTTGAACAGGAAATTGGCAACGTTGGAGATAAGGTAAGTACCCGAAACTCTCTCAAAAATACCTTAGAACATACTGCTTTTGTTTCTCAAATTGAACCCAAAACCATCTCAGAAGCAATTGGGGATGAATTTTGGACCTTGGCAATGCAAGAGGAGCTTAACCAATTCGAACGCAATGACGTTTGGGATTTGGTGCCAAGACCCGAAGGTCATACCATAATTGGTACGAAATAGGTTTTTCGCAATAAACTAGATGAAAATGGTATAATCACTAGAAACAAAGCTAGGCTTGTAGCAAAAGGCTATAATCAAGAAGAGGGTATTGGCTATGAGGAAACATATGCTCCTGTAGCTAGATTAGAAGCTATTCGCTTATTGCTTGCATTTGCCTCTTCTATGAATTTCAATTTATATCAAATGGATGTGAAAAGTGCTTTTCTAAACGGTTTTATTCAAGATGAAGTTTATGTTGAACAACCCCCCGGTTTTGAAGATTTTAGATCACCCGATCATGTTTTCAAACTCAAAAAGGCTCTTTATGGTTTAAAACAAGCTCCCTGAACATGGTATGAAAGATTAAGTTTCTTTTTGAAAATGATTTCATTAGGGGGAAAGTTGACACAACTCTCTTTGTTAAGCATAAAAACAATGATATTTTTTTAGTTCAAACATATGTAGATGATATTATATTTGGTGCTACTAACAATGTTTTATGCAAGGAATTTTCCGATTTAATGACAAGCGAATTTGAGATGTCTATGATGGGTGAGTTAACATTCTTTTTGGGATTACATGTAAAGCAAATGAAAGAAGGTACATTCATTTGTCAAACCAAATATTGCAAAGAATTGCTGAAATGATTTGAGATGAACAATGCAAAAAAAATGGCAACTCCCATGAGCACATCCGATCATCTAGACAAAGATGAGAAAGGTAAGGAAGTCAACACCAAAAAGTATCGAGGTATGATTGGCTCTCTTCTTTATCTTACTGCTAGTCGTCCGGACATCACGTTTAGCATGTGCTTATGCGCTCGTTATCAATCGTGTCCGAAGGAGTCTCACCTTACTGCGGTAAAACGGATTTTATGGTATCTTGTTGGTACTACAAATGTGGGTCTATGGTACCCCAAAGGCTCTTCATGCCAACTTGTTGGCTATTCCGATTCCGATTTTGCTGGATGCAAATTGGACCGCAAGAGCACTAGTGGCACTTGCCATTTGCTCGGTAGCTCTCTCGTTTATTGGTTTAGCAAGAAACAAGTAAGTGTTGCGTTGTCCACAACCGAGGCTGAATATGTAGCCGCGGGGAGTTGTAGCGCTCAAATCCTATGGATGAAACAACAACTCTTGGACTATGGCCTAAGTCTGGATCATATCCCTCTTAGATGTGATAATACTAGTGCCATATGCTTGACGAAGAACCCCGTTCTTCATTCGCGAACGAAACACATTGAAATTAGACATCATTTTATTAGAGATCACGTTCTCAAAGGCGATGTCGAAATTGGAATTTGTTGAAACCAAAAACCAATTGGCAGACATCTTTACAAAGCCTTTAGAGAAAGAGTCCCTCTTCCGAATTTGCAGTGAACTCGGGATCCTTGACTCCACGTTGATCTAAGTCATGCAGTGCATTATTTTTTCTTGATTTCTAACTTGAGCGTCGGAGACGTCTAATTCTTTTTTGCAGGTATCGCCCTAAAAGTACGGGGAATTATAAAGCATGACGCGCAAGAATCGAGTCTTCTTCAGAAAAATCTGTTTCCCTCATCTATTAATCGATTATCTCGTATCAATAACTGATTGTAATGCTATCATTTGAGCTATTATACTCTCTTTAAATAATCACACCTTCTTTCCAATAAATAAACAAGGTTTATTTCATCTTTGGCACCTTATTATTATTTTTGCTAATGGAAACAGGGGGAAGATAACGGGTATGATGCACTCTCAAGTTATAAGCTTAAATTGAGGAGGAATTCTCAAATTGAGGGGGAACAAATTGCATACTTGTTGCATGTATATACTTGTCTTGAATCGTCATTATAAATTGCTTGTCTTGCATATCCCGCTTAATGTTTGCCATTATCAAAAAGGGGGAAATTGTTGGAAACACGTTCTCAATGCAATATACTAAAATGTGTGTTCTTTTGTATAGGTTTGATGAATGACAAACGAAGCGAAAATTGATATATGACGAAGTTCAAGAAACAAGCGCACAATTGATATACAACGAGATTCAAGCTCAAGACAAATTTTTATAGTTTAATCGAGTCATTCTTAATTGTGATCTTGATCCTACAACTTGACTCGTAACATGGCTTCTCTCATAAAACTATTTTCCAAAATCATGCATATTTAATTTAATGTCAAATGATTTTAAATCATGCATATTTACAGTAGTCAAAATAAATTTTAGACATGCCTTAAAAATCTGGACTAAGATAATCGATTATGTACTTATGATAATCGATTGTTTTAAGCCAAGACTGCATGACAATCGATTGTGAACTAATGACAATCGATTGTGAGTAAGACAGTGAGCATCAGGTTTTTCAAACCTGCATGACAATCGATTGTGAACTAATGACAATCGATTGTGACTGAGGCAGTGTCCATCAAAGTTTTTCAAAACTCAGAATAATCGATTATGAACTAATGGTAATTGATTATGTTGAGACAGTGTCTTCCAGTGATTTTCAAATTTATTAAATAATCGATTGTTACATTGGACAATCGATTGTCAAAGAGACAGTGTTTAAAATGTTTTTCAAAAACTGATAAGTAATCGATTGTTGACTTTGTGCAATCGATTGTGAAGCTGACCATTGTCGTAAAGTTTTCAAATATCGTCAGGTAATCGATTATTGATTCTGTATAATCGATTGTTTTGATTAAAATCTGGAAAAGATTTTTTGAACGTTATTGGGTAATCGATCATTGATTTTGTATAATCGATTGTTTTGATTAAAATCTGGAAAAGATTTTTTGAACGTTGCTGAGTAATCGATTGTTGATTCTGGTCAATCGATTGTTTGCGGTAAAATCTGGAAAGGATTTTTTGAACGTTGCCAGTAAACGATTATGGATTGTAAGTAATCGATTATCAAGCGTAAAATCTGGGATTGAATTTTGATCTGACTGGCAGACAATCGATTGTTGGGGTTTGACAATCGATTGTCAGTGAGTAAAATCAGCAACTCTTAATTGGCAATTAGGCAACGGTAATGCCAAGTTTTTCAACAATAAATACAGCTTCATTTCAGTGTTTTAAACACAACAACATACTACAACTGATCGTTACATTGCTATAAGCTTGCATACTTTTGTTTATCATTTTTATATTCAATTACATAAAGCTTTTGAGAGCCATATTCTTGTCCAAAGTTGTTGTGATCTAGAGCTTACTTCTTTTACTCATATCTACTCATTTAGGAGTATTTTGTTTGAGCGTTTAGTGTTTTATACACTTGTAAGAGAATTGTGATTCTCTTGTTGTAAGGAACTTGTGTTTCCTTGGTTGAAGTCTTGGAGTGTTGTATCTCCGAGCAATGGTGTTAAGGCTTGTGTCCTTAAGTTGTAAAGGTTTGTTGAGCACCCGTAAGCTTAACAAGTTAGTGGAAAATCTCGAGAGAGTCTCTCGGGGACTGGACTAGCCACGTGTTGTGGTGAACCAGAATATATCGGTGCGTTCTTTCCTTTTTGTTTAATTAACGCACTTATTTATTTCCTGCAAATTTTAATTTCCGAAAGTTTACGCTAAATTTTATTATATTATAACGCTATTCACCCCCTCTAGCGTTAAGCGTATTTTCTAACACATTATTGTGCACAAAGCACTTGCATCCAAATTCCCTAAGATGGTATATATTTGGTTTTCTCCATTTAAGTAACTCATAAGTATTCTTCTCTACAACAAGTCTAGTTGTGCATCTCTTGATAATGTAACAAGAAATGTTTACAGCCTCTGCCCGGAAGCTGTGCGGTAGTTTACTAGAAAGAAGCATTGTCCTAGCAATATCATAAAGAGTCCTGTTCTTTCTTTCAACTACTCCATTTTCTTGAGGAGTCCTAAGGGCAGAGAAGTTATGATCTATACCATGTTGATCACAGAATTAAGCAAACTTAGCATTTCAAATTCGGTTCCATGATTAGACCTAATTGATGCAAGTTGATTACCTAATTTTTTTTGAGTTTTTCTAACAAAAGCAGTAAATATGTCAAATGCTTATTCTTTATATGCTAAAAATAGTACCCAGATTAATCTACAATAATCATCAACACGCACCCTCACATATTTCTTTCCACTTCTGCTCAAGGTTCTCATTGGACCACAGAGATCCATGTGGACCAGTTCCAACGTCTTGGTTTTGTTACCATTTTCTTGTTTTTGAAAGATGACCTTACTTGCTTCGCCATTGCACAAGCCTCATAAACTTTGTCTTCCCTGAACTTGATGTTAGGTAGCCCTATCACTTAGTCCCCATAGACCAATTTCTCTAGCTGATTCAGACTAGCATGACCAAGTCTTTTGTGCCACAAGAGGGGATCATTATCCAACATACTTAGGCTAGTCGGTTCATTTCCTCAAAGAGTAGACAAATTTACAAGGTAAATATTGTTCACTTTTTTCCCAGCAAAACAATCTTGTCAGTAGTAAGTTTAATCACAAAGCATTTGGTAGAAGTTAATGCTACTAGAGTATCTCTGTCACATAGTTGTGACACACTGATCAAGCTATATTTCAAGCCATCTATTAAGTAGACACTTTCAATGGATTTTGAGTCTGTCTTACCTACCTTTCCAACCCTAATAATCTCATCTTTCTTCCCATTTCCAAAGGAGAAATTACCTTCCTTTAAATCCTCAAGTGAACGAAACTGGTTCTTACTTTCAGTCATATGTTTTGAGCAGCCACTATCCATGTACCATATTTGGCTACTTCCCTTCACTTGGACCTGCAAAAAGAATTCAAAGGATAGTCGTAGGAACCCAAAATAGCTTTGGTCCATTTCTATAGGCAAAAGGGTAAATAGAATTTCTTTTAGCCCACCCAGAAAACCAAGTTTTCTATTGAACAAAAGCTTTGTTCTTTTGACTGGCCTTTTCTTTTGCAATACATTCATTTTTGTAATGGCCAGTCTTGGCATAGTGTGTGCAGATTTTGTTCTCAGGAAGCGTGAGGTCTTGCTTTTAGGATCCCACTTAGGTTCTTGAGTCCCATCGCAATGTCCTCTTCTATTGCTACTGTGATATTCTTGTAGCCGGGAAAGTGCATCAGAAGCCATGTTCAATTTGCAAGTTCTGTTTAGTTCATATTTTACCTTCCCTAGATCCTCTTTTAAGACTTTTATCTACTCATCCTTCATGTACAACTCTCATCCTTCCTTTTTCTTAAGTTTTCTTCTAGGGTGACATAAGTATGATAAGCTTTCTTCTTACTTGTTCCTAGTTTCAACTTTAAGTTCTCAGACCTCTGTTCTAGGACACTGGTGTCATGTTCAAGAACCCGGTTTTTCAGCTCAACATTTTTATTATCACTCTCATTAGCCCTATATTCTAGATTTTTGCACATGGATTTTAGGATCATACATTCCCTAAACAGTTCTTTCTTCTCATTTTTAATTATCTCATACCCATCAATAAAGTCTAGCAATAGCTCAGACATCATTTCTTTAGACACGAATTTAATCTTGTCTTTGAGATGAAGGACACTTACCTATTGTTTATCATCTGATTCTCTGATGGCCATAAGTGCGTGTTTATTTTTAGCTTCATCTTTTGAGTCCCATAAGATATTTCTCCCCAAGCAGCAACAATAGCCTTTGTTGATCCTTCGTTCCTTTTTGGTTGAACTTGTCCCTTCTTCTTGTTCCTCCGTTCAGCCCTTTCCTTCTTCCACTCAATTAACTATTGAGGACTATTCTTGATAATATGAGCAGTCTTACCATAATTGTAGCAACCCTCGATGGTCTGTTTCTAAAGAACATTTGGTTTATTGAAGGTTGTACCTCTTGAAGAACCCTTTCCTCTCATCTAGTACTTTTTGAAATCTCCTGTGATAATGGTCACTTCATCATCCTCCATATCTCAATCTTCAGCTATTATGAGAGCCAGGCTCTTTCCTTCTTGGGTCCCGTATTTCCTTTGTAGTAATACAGCTTTGAATCCTGATGTATTCGTCTAGACCCTGACCGCATACAAGCCTTTTCTTGGCCTTGGCATTCTTCTGCCATTTCTTCAAGTCTTCAGTAGTGTAGTCAGCTCTTGTCTTCGGCACGTCCACTCCGTCAGTGTTCTACTTTGTAGTCTCTAGGGGACCATCAGTGAATATGTCCCAGAGTACATAATCTTCTCCTATGATGTGATCTCTCGTCATGTTCTTCCACCAAGAACAATATTGATCGTTAAAGAGTGGAGGCCTAGTAGTGGATTGCCCTTCCCAGTTTCCAGGTGGTGCACTTATATTGATCTTTTCCTAAGGCGTTAGCCTCTTCAAGGATAACCTGCTCTGATGCCAATTGACGTTTTAATCGTCAATACCAAATAAGGGGGGGTGATTTGTGTGGTACCCAATTCTGCTTAACTAATCTATAGAAGAACCTGGTTCTTCTAGGTGTTCCAACTACTACTATTTGCGGAATAATAAATACTGAAAATAAAGAACACAGAGATTTTTACGTGGAACACACCTGGCTTAAAAGGTAAAAATACTACGACCTAATACTCAGTATGATTTTCTCAAACTTCCACTAAAATCATTGAGCCAAAACAGCATTTACAAAAACTCTTTGTAAATCTAAGGATTAACTCTAATCCCGTTGTGGCACACAACCTCAACTGTTGGATAACTTCAAGCTATCTCTAACTTGAATACTCTAAGTACCTAATACAATTATTTCTAGATAAAGCTGAAAGGTACAATATTAAAATACCTACTACAATTGAACTTGAATAAAAGATAGGCACAATGGAACTGGTTCTTCTATCTCGTTCAAGTAGCCTTAGGAGTGCACACTCAAATCATACATAAATTGCTTGTAAAATCGCCTTTCTCTTTTGCTCTCAATTTAGTTTAACTACTGTGTATGTGCAGCACATGTAAAAGAGAACAACAAAGATGTTTAATAGGTTAGTAATCAGAGATTATTTGGGACTCAAGTGCTGCTTTTCTATCGTAGAAGTGTTCATTATGATCTCAATCTCAAACAATCTCTTTATCCTGGATTGTGTTCTCTTCATATAAGGAGACATTCTCCGCTTATCTAATGTGCAACCTTTTCGATCATATCAGAGGATACTGCTGCTTGATCAGTATGATTTATCTCCTTCACGTGCATTTCACATGAATAGATTGATCATGGTTGTCTGTGCTTCACAAGATGGACCTTATTAATGAATGAGTTTTTCTGTCAATCTTCAAAACTCCACCTGTTCATGGGCCTCCCCCTTTTTGATGATTACAAACTCTGTGATTTTTATTAATTTGGAACCTATAGAAACTCAGCTTAACCATCAATACAAAAGTTAGAAAGTTAACTTATCATCAAGGACGAGGTTATTAGGTTATAAATATCACTTATTTCGGAATGTGTAAAGCAATGTCTCTTCTCCCTTTTGGAATCATTGAAAAGTTGCATACAAAGTAGGATTTCCAGATTTTTGTAATTACTCATAGCAATTGGGGAAACAACAAATGAAATCATTAGTAATCAAATATATTTAAACTATCAAGGAAAAATTAGTTATTAAACAACGGCAAACAGTAGTTATCATTGACAGAGATATGTTGCCACCTACAATCCACAAAAATAAAGAGAAACATTCAAACCATGAGCAAAAAATAAATAGAAAGATAGATAAATCTCTAATCTATGTCATTGGGGTTCTAAACAAGTTCAGGAGACAAGAGCTAGAAGTCATAGGGATTGGAGTAACTAGAGGGTTGGGTTTGAATTTGGAGAAGATCCAGAATGTTCTGAAGAATTCCATCATTCTTCTCCTTTTCTTTTGCAAGCACAGTTCTGAGACCATCCATCTCAGTTTCCACTTCAACCACATGAGCCTTGAGCCTTGCTATTTCAACATCCTTGGGAGCACATTCCTCAACATGAGCCCTAACTTTGCTATTGATGAATGTCTTCTGGGATGAACCATGTTCATTTGGGATGGCATTTAATCGATAGTCACAAGCAATAAGAATATTCATGCCAAAGTGTTCCTTTCTCGAGGACATTTTCCATTTCTTTAGAGGCACATTCAACCTGTCAAGAACTGTGGTTATGATAACTCCATATGGAGTAGCATGAGCTTTGGAGCAATTTATGACCCTGTCTAGCAGCTTGATAATGAAGAAAGGCCAGTTGATTTGCTTTCCTCTCTCCAGGAACTTCATAGGAACAAGATCCATGTAGTTAGAAGCGTTCCTTCTCTCCCGTCTGGAAAATAAGCACTTGTTCTCAAATTAATACAAGACCTTGTGCTCAAGTCTTATTTCACTTTTCTGCACAACCCTGGCTTCATTCACATCTTCTGAATCACAAAATCTTCTGGTAATATCAAGGGTAGTGGGGAGGAAGTCCAGGCAAGGCCACCTTTTCCTTCTATAGTCATCAAACCCTTCAGAGGGTATATGCAGGATCTCTTCAAATTTCTGTGCATCAAATTGCACTTGGACTCCTTTCACCATGCTTCTAACAATTCCTTCTTTAACCACAAAATTTGCCATAAATTCAATCAGCTCATTTTTGGCTAGCCTGCTATCCATTTAAAGAACCATGTCCTTCCATCCTTGAGTAGCTAAAACATCCACCAATCTCAGCATTCTCGATTCCACCAGGTCCTTTGACAATTTACCTTTTAAAATCTTTCTTCTGCCAAACATGGCAAGCTTAGCCTCCTCCTTCTCATAAAAATTTTCTTCTTCTTCACTACTCCAATAATCTTCATAAAAAAATTTTGATTATTTGATTTTCACTCCAGATCTTGTCATTTTGGATAATGAAGGTTCAACATCCTCAGACACTGAGGAAGAACTCTTGGACTCTTTGGGCTTGGGGAAGGAACCTCTATATATGTACCCCTTTCTAGATAGACCAGTTCCATCTCCTCTTCCTCAGCAGCCTCTAAGGATTATGCAATCTTTCCTTTTCTTTTATCAAGTTTCTTTTTCTTCCTTACAGCTAAAGCCCTTTGTAGCTCAGCTTCACTCTAGTTCACCCTACTTATTGTGGCTCTACCCTTTGGAAATGAAGAGGCAGCAAGTGTTAGGGAAGAAGCCTTTCTTTTCTTGCAAGGCTTAGGAACATTTGGGGGGGGGGGTTGTGGGTGTTCTGTATTTCTTTGGGTTATAGCTTGCCCCAACTTTTTTCAGTAGGTCTACTAGGGTCTCTTTAGTAGATGAAACAAGTTCATCTTTTTGTGGGCTCGGATGAACCGATCCTTCAACAGCTTCCCCAGAGCCACTTTCCCCATACTTTATGGAAATCTCTTTTACCCTTTCATGTTCAACCCAAAAAATAGCAGGCACTACTCTTTTCCCAATTTCCCGCTCATTAACACATGCACCCTCTCTGTTTTTTTTCTTTTTCAAAATTCTTTTTACCTCCACTCCTACGTATCTCAGGAAATTCAACATCCCTAATGGGTCTAACCCGAACAAATCTAGTCTCTAGGTTTTAAATCACAGATGCACTTACTTTAGAAGGAAATTCTTGAGTCTTTTCAGAGTCAGAAGACCCATGTCCTTCCCGCTAAGTAGTGGATTGATAGGATTCAGACTCAGAGTTGGAGTCGGATTTTTAGGCTTGACTTTCTTTCAACTTTTCATTTAATTCCTTCCTCAGAGCCCCAGATGCTACAGTTTTTCTAGCAAACATTTTACCCATCGTATTCTTGGTTTTGAAGATGCAGTGGTGGAGTACTTGAGGATGAATTTGAGGGAGATGAACCAGGTTCTCATTTAGAACTCTCTTGAACATGCCTCAAATGGCATAATAGAAATAATTTTGCGAGAGATTAGTGAGTCCTATAAACACATGTCACGGTAGTATACTAATTAACGTATAAAGCCGAGTAAGAATTTATCTAGATATTTTCACAAGCTAAGAATTCCTGGCCAACCAAAAAAAATCATTCATATTTTTTTTTCATTTTTTTCATTGTGCATTCAGAGCTGGACCTATTAGGTGATCCAAATCATCCCTAATTCTAACATGTTCCTCTTGAAGTTTTCTCTTCTCTGTACTTTAGTGAAGATATCAGCAATTTGTTTATCAATAGCACAAAATTCTATAGAGATCAATCCTTTCTCATAGTTATTACTCAAAAAAGGTGTCTAACATCTTTGTTCTTAGTCCTCTTATGATGAACATGGTTCTTGTCATACTTATAGCAATAGTGTTATCACAGAATATAGGAATACAACCAACTTCAATGCTAAAGTCAACCAACTGTTGTTTGATCTAAAGCAATTGAGCACAACAAGAGGCAGCAGCAACATACTCAGCCTCAGCAGTGGATAAAGCCACTGGATTTTTCTTTTAAGTGGCCCACGATACAAGACATAAACCATGAAAGTGAGCCATACCTGAGATGTTTTCCGATCCACTAGTCAACCGGTATAATCAGCATATCCTACTAGATTAAAATTACTATCTTTGGGATACCAAAGACACATATCAGTGGTTCCTTTCAAACATCTTAGTATCCTCTTTAGACCAGTCAAGTGAAACTCATTTGGATTAGCCTGAAAGTGAACAAAAAGCCCTAGATTGAAAATGATGTCAGGTCTGCTGGCACTAAGATACAGGACAGAACTAATTATACCCCTATGCAACATTTAATCAACTGATGAACCATGCTCATCAATGTCTAATTTAGTGGCAGTTGCAATGGGGGTCTCTATTTCTTTTGATTCATCCATTTAAACTTTTTGATCTGCCCGTTTACATTCTTCCGTTGATGGATCATGGTATCATTTGGGCGTTGTTTGATCTGTAAGCCTAAGAAAAAGTTAAGCTCACCCATCATACTCATTTAAAACTCGCTACCCACTATTTTTGCAAAATCCTTACTTAGTTTATCAGTGGTGTTTCCAAATATTTTGTTATCACCATATATTTGTACCACAAGAAGATCCTTACCTTTTTCCACTAAGAATAGGGTATTATCAATTTTACCTCTTTTGTAGCCGTGTTCAAGCAAAAATTTGGACAGTCATTTATACCATGCTTTAGGATCCTGCTTGAGTCCATAAAGAGCCTTGTCTAATTTGTACACTATGCTCAGGACATTCCTTACTCTCAAATCTTGGAGTTTGCTTCACAAACACTTCTTCTTTCAGGTAGCCATCCAGGAAGGCACTTTAGACATTCATCTGATGGAGAGTGAATTCCATGTGTGCAAAAAAAGCTATGAGGAGTCTTATTGCCTCTAGTCTTGCAACTGGAACAAAAGTCTGATCATAATGTTAGCGTCCTCTTGGTTGTAATCTTTGATCACCAGTCTTGCCTTGTTTCTTTTAACTGTTCCATCTTCATCAAGTTTGTTTGTGAAAACCCATTTTGTGCCAATAACTTATCTATCCTTGCGTCTTGGAACTAGGTGCCAAACTTGACTTCTCTCAAACTAATTAAGTTCATCTTGCATTGAATTTACCCAACCTGTATCCTCCAAAGCCTCAACAGCATTTTTAAGTTTAATGAGAGATAGGAAAGCATCAAAAGCAAACATATTCTTCAATTGTGATCTAGTTTCTACTACAGATATTAGATCAGTGATTTGTTCTCAATAGGATGTGAACTTTGACACTTGTGAGATTTCACAACCAACTGATTTTTACTACATGTTTCTCCTATGTTCTGTTGCTGAGGAACATGATCATGAACATATATATTTAGGGGATTAGTTTCAATTATTCCTATTTGATCAGTTCTCCCTGTCAGGTTGCCCTAGATGGAAGAACATGTTCCATCACCTATTCCTTCTTATGGTGCCACTTTAACTTGTGCTGAGAAATAAGTCAAATCCTTTACCAGTCCAATGGCTTGATCTTCATGTCCCAGTCTCTCAGAAAGAATGTTAGTTTCATCAAACACAACAAACACACTTTCTTCTACACACAAAGTTATTTTATTAAACACCTTATATGCTTTGCTATGTGAAGAATATCCCAAGAATACTCCCTCATCACATCTGGGGTGAAACTTACCTAGGGAGTCTTTTCCATTATTGTGCACAAAGCACTTGCATCAAAATAACATAAGATAGGATATAGTTGGTTTTATACCTTTAAGTCACTCATATGAAGTCTTCTCCATAAGAGGTCTAGTCATGCATCTATTTATAATGTAACAAGTTATGTTTACAGCCTCTGCCAGGAAGTTGTGTGGTAATTTACTAGAGAGAAGTATTGTCCTAGCTTTGTCTTCAAGAGTCCTAATCTTTTCTTCAAATACTCCACATTGTTGACGAGTCCTAGAGACAAAGAGGTTATGATCTATACCATATTCATCATAGAATTCAGCAAACTTAGTATTTTAAAATTGAGTTCTATGATTAGGCGTAATGGATGCAAGTTGATTACCTACTTTTTCTGAGTTTTTCTAATAAAAGCAGTAAATATGTCAAATACTTCATCTTTAGATGTTAAAAATAGTACCAAGGTAAACTTAAAATAATCATCAACAAGTACAATCACATATTTCTTTCCACGTCTGCTCAAGTTTGTCATTGGACCACATAGATCCATATAGACTAGTTATAACGTCTTGGTTGTGCTTTCCATTTTTTTGTTTTTGAAAGATGATCTTACATGCTTCCTCCTTGGACAAGCCTCACAAACTTTGTCTTCCATGAACTTGATGTTAGGTAGCCCTATCACCAAGTCCTTAGAGACTAATTGGTTTAGCCGATTCAGACTAGCATGACCAAATCTTTTGTTCCGCGGGAGGGGATCATTATCCAACACACTTAGGCAAGTGAGTTCATTTTCTGAAAGAGTAGACAAATGTACAATGTAAATATTGTTCACTCTTTTTCCCTGCAAAACAATCTTTTCATTAGTAAGGTTAATCACAAAGCATTTGGTAGAAGTGAATGGTACAAGATTTCTCTGTAACACAGTTGTGACATACTAATCAGGTTGTATTTCAAGCCATCTATCAAGTAGACCTTCTCAAAGGAGTGTGAGTCTGTCTTACCTACCTTTCCAGCCCCAACAATCTCACTTTTCTTCCCATTTCCGAAGGAGTCATTACCTCCCTTTACGACCTCAAGTGAAAGGAACTGCTTTTCTTACATCCATTCATATGTTTTGAGCAACCACTATCCATGTACCTTGTGTGGCCACTTCCCTACACTTGGACCTCCAAAAAGAAATCAAGGGATAGTCTTAGGATCCCAAACTAGATTGGGTCCCTTTCTATAGGCAAAGGAGTAAATCAAATTCCTTTTAGCCCACCCAGCCAGCCTAGTTTTCTCTTGAACAAAAGCTTTGTTCTTTTGACTGGCCTTTTTTTTGCATTACATTCATTTTTGTAATGGCCAGTCTTGCCATAGTGTGTGCAGATTTTGATTTCAGGAAGTGTGAGGTACTTGCTTTTAGGATCCCACTTAGGTGCTTGAGTTCCATAGCCAAGTTCTCTTTTGTTGCTACTATGATATTCTTCTTGCCATGAAAGTGCATCAGAATCTTTGTTCCATTTGCAAGTTCTGTCTAGTTCATGATTTACCTTCCCTTGATCTTCTTTTAACACTTTTATCTGCTCATCCTTCCTGTACAACTCATCCTTCATTTTTCTAAGTTTTCTTCTAGGGTGAGATAAGTGTGATAAGCTTTCTCCTTACCTATTCTTAGTTTCAATTTTAAGTTCTCATACCTATGTTCTAGGACACAGGTGTCAAGTTCAAGAACCAACATTTTTATTATCACTCTCATTAGCCCTAGATTATAGATTTTTGTACTTCGCTTTTTGGATCACCCATTTCCTAGATAGTTCTTTCTTCTCATTGTTAATTATCTCAGACTAATCAATGAATTCTAGCAATAGCTCAGACAACCTTTCTTTAGCCAGGAATTTAATCTTGTGTTTGAGATGAAGGAGACTTACCTCTTGTTTATCATGTGATTCTCCGATGGCCATAAGTGCTTGTTAATTTTTAACTTCATCTTCTGAGTCATCGTCTAATGTTTCTCCCAAGCAGCAACTATACACTTTGTTGATCCTTTGTTCCTTTTTGGTTGAACATGTTTCTTCTTCCTGTTCCTTCTTCATATTCCTTCGTTCAGCCCTTTCCTTCTTTCGCTCAATTTCCCATTGAGGAAACTTCTTGATCAATTGATCAATCTTACCACATTTGTAGCAACCCTCATTGGTTTGTTTCTCAGGAACCTTTTGTTTATTGAGGGTTGTATCTCTTGAAGAACCCTTTCCTCTCATCAGGCACTTTTTGAAATCTATTGTGATCATGTCCACTTCATCATCCTCAAGACCTGAACCTTCAGCTATTCTAAGAGCCAAACTTCTTTCCTTCTTGGGTGCATCCATTTTCATGATTTTCCTTCTCAGTTCATAGACAGTAAGGTTTCCAATCAGTTCATCCAGCTTGAGCGCAGCAATGTTCTTTGATTCCATAATGGCGGTGATCTTGCTTTCCCAGGTCACTGGTAAGACTCTTTTCAAGATTTTCTCAACCTTGTCTTCTTAAAGGATAATTCTCCTAAGAGATATAAATTCATTTGTTAGTGTTGTGAAACTTGTGTACATCTCCTGGATAAATTTTCCTTCCTTCATACTGATATTCTCATATTGAGATTATAGCAGTGTTCCTCTTGATCTCTTTACATGGAGTTCCTTCATGAGCCACTTGTATAGTGTCCCATATTTACTTTGCAGTAATATAGCTTTGAATCCTACTAGACTCATCTATAGCCAGCCCACATACAAGCTATTTCTTGGCCTTGGCGTTCTTCTACTATTTATTTAAGGCTTCAGCGGTGTATTCAGCTCTTGTCTTTTGCACGTCCACTCCTTCAGCATTTTTCTTTATAGTCGCCAGGGGACCATCAGTGACTATGCCGTAAAGTTCATAATCTTCTCCTATGATGTGATCTCTCATCATGTTCTTCCAACAAGAACAGTACTGACCATTAAAGAGTGGAGGCCTAGTAGTGGATTGCCCTTCCCAGTTTCCAGATGGTGTACTAGTTTTGATCTTTTCCTAAGGTGTTAGCCTCTTCGAGGATAACCTTCTATGATGTCAATTGATGTTTTAAGCATCAATACCACATAAGAAGGGGGTGATTTGTGTGGTATCTAATTTTTGATTAACTACTCTATAGAAGAACCTATTTCTTCTAGGTGTTCCACCTACTACTATTTGCAGAATAATAAATACTGAAAATAAAGAACATAAAGATTTTTACGTGAAAAATACCTGGCTCGAAAGATGAAAAACTCATGACCTACTACTCCGTAGGATTATCCCAAACTTTCACTAAAATTACTGAGCCAGAATAACATTTACTAAAACTCTTTCTAATCCTAAGGATTAACTCTTATCATGTTGTGGCACGCAGCCTCAACTGCTGCAACAACTTCAAGTTAACTCTAACTTGAATACTCTAAGTACCTAATGTAATTTCTTTTAGATAAAGCTGAAAGGTACAATATTAAAACACCTACTACAATTGAATTGGAATAAAAGATGGACACAATGGAACTGGTTCTTCTATCTCGTTCAAGTAGCTTCACGAGTGCACACTCAAATAACACATAAATTTCTTGCAAAATCGCCTTGCTCTTTCTCTCATGCGTATGTGCAGCACCTGTAAAAGAGAACACCATTGACAAGAGAACACCACTGACATTTAATAGGTTAGTAATCAGAATTTGACTGGGACTCAATTGCTACTGTTCTATCATACAAGAGTTCATGACGATCTCAATCTCTAACACTATCTTTATCGTGGATTGTGTTTTCTTTATATAAGGAGACTTTCTCCCCTTATTTATTATGTAACCTTTTCGATCAGATCGGGAGATACTGCTGCTTGATCGGTAAGACTTATCTTCTTCATGTGCATCTCACATGCATAGATTGATCATGACTGTGCTTCACAAGATGGACCTGATCCATGACTGAGTTCTTTTCTCAATCTTCAAAACTCCATCAGTTCTTTGGCCAACACTATCAGTATAGGTTGTGGTTTGTTAATCCCCTAGAGGTCATCTCAAACCCTTGTACCATTTTTTTTACACAAAAATACTGTTAACACCAAAATGGTGCAAAGTAACTCCAATCCATTACATTTTGATTTTACACCAAAAAATAATATTCCTTTTATATTCTTCTCTCTCCTCTATATTATTATATTTTCTTATAA
Organism: Nicotiana benthamiana; assembly: GCA_034376525.1. Taxonomy (NCBI): domain Eukaryota; kingdom Viridiplantae; phylum Streptophyta; class Magnoliopsida; order Solanales; family Solanaceae; genus Nicotiana; species Nicotiana benthamiana. Next base: position 100,179,761 of record CM067338.1, read on the forward strand.
AAAAATCCTTTCTTTTTTCATATTTTACATATTTTTCCCATATAATTCATATTACTTTCTTATGTAACAATTTAATATATATTATTTATACTAATTTTTAAATAATATAAATTATAAATAAATATTATATATATTTATGTATAATTCAACTAAAAATGAAATATTGATAAGATATAATTCATAAATATCACGTTACGATATAATTTATTGTAATTTTTTAATAAATATTCAACTTGCATGATAAGTATGTTGCTTTCATAACGCTCTATTATTACATTACGAAGTACAAAATGAGCATCTTTGTCCATAATTTTTTGTGCAAAGCTAAAAAATGTTCTAATCGATAATTTTCATCTACTATCACTTCTACTGTTGGAGTTGGACCTTCCCAAGCATCATAAATTGGTGCATTAAGATCATAATTTTTTATGTTGTGCAATATAATACATGTAATTAATATATCATGAAGCACTACTTTCCTCCAAAAAAGAGATAACTTTGCAATAATTGCAAAATGAGATTGCAAATTCAGTTGACAGTTGAGAATAAGATGAAATTCATTCAACGGTGTTGTAATTTTTTATATAATTATAACTTATAATAAAATTAACTTATAATTTTATATAAAAATAAAAGATACCAAAATTAATTAATAAAAATTATACACCAAAATCAAAATGTAAAATTAATATTATAAAGATATTATATAAAAACTATAATTAATTACAAAATTACAATATGCTAAATAAAAAGAGTTACATAGTAAAATATAATATTAAAATAATGGTAAATAGTAATAGTAATGATGAATAGTGTTACACTAAATTTGGTGTAACACAATTGACACACCAAAATGGCGTAAGAAATGATATTGGGTGGGAGCAAAAAATATCAAATCTTACACTAAAATGGTATATGGTGTCAAAATTGGTGTTGGGTTGGAGATGGTCTGAGTAAGGATTTTTTCACGTAAAAGTTTCATATTCCATTTATTTACTGTTAAGTTAGCTTATTCTATAAAAACTATCATAGGATCTGATTTCTATATAGTTTGATGGACTCATATATTTTGTCACTAAAAAAATTACAATGAAAGTTGATACCATTTGTTGTAAATTGGGTGCTGGTCAAAATTGCTTTGCACTCTCTGTGTGCGCTGCCAAATATCATTCATGTATCGTGATCGGGACTAAACTGCACTAGTGTTTATATAAAATAAGAAACATTAGTAGGTAATAGTTCTGCTTATAAATATTCACTAAGGACCCCAGCAAAGAGTAAACGTGTAATTGAAGATATGGACAAATTTAGAGGGGATTTAGGCCTTTTTCCATATTTAATCATGATTAATTAGTATGTCTTCATTCCACATTTATTCACATAACTATAATAAGTTAAATACAATTTATTATAAACCTCCTTTTACGTTTTTATTATCCAGCGTTTGAGTGTGTTCATCTGAAAGGATTGAAATACCCCAAAAATAATTTAGGCAATAAAAACTTCAACAAATATTATAGAGAAGAAATTTATTAAATTAGGGATAGAACATGGTAGAGGGTTTTTTACACTCATATTCTCTTGAATCTCTCTACATCATAGCTACATCTTCAAAATAAAGAATATGTAGTTGCACCCCTATTGATAATACACCAAAACTGACTAGAATCTAGAAAACCTATTCGTACATGATTTAGCTTGTGAATCCTAATTAGACATAAATTAAATAAACTAGTAAATACCAAATCCTAAACGACGTAGGAATACTATTTAATCTTGGTTTTATTTCCAACGACCTCCCTTAAACCAAGATATTCAATCTTTAGCATGTCATGAGTAACATCAAGACTTGTAGAAGTCAAGTACCTTTAAACTTTCCACCAATTCTCTAAAATATGTTGCATCAACAAAATTGCGAGTATCTAGCTTTAGTTAACTTTAGTTTCTCTTCAATATTAGTCATATATGATTTGTCTTTACTCATGGTAAATCCCTTCAAAGTGTCGTCAACATATTTTTTCCCTGCTTTAAGACCATCTACTTCTCTAAATTCTTTGTGGGTCGTCTTGTACACCTAATAAACTCCACGTGGCAATTTTATAGGTTGTAGAATAATGTCGTTAATGAACAGTGCATCATACTCCTTGAGACATGCAACTTCGAACAGTGGCACGAAATCAATTGCATCTTCAACATCTATGATCATGTGTTGGTATGTTTCTGGATCCAAAGCAACTTCTTCCTCAATCATGGGTTGATTAATAAAAGAAATTTCTTGATGAACCTTCTTGCTTCTTTCGTTACTCAGTTCATATTCAATACTATCAAACAATTTTTCTTGTAAATTATCAACCGCTTTTGAACGGGCATCTCTTGCAACTAAATCATCCTTTTCAACTATCAAAAAATTTCTTTTAGATCAATTTAAATATTATTTACTTCGCATTCAATGGAACTATCATAATAATATTCACGTGTACCTTCTCTATTTTCTCTTTTGTTTCTAAATTTTTGCGTTCTTGGTTTATTTTGGTCATCTTTGATGTGTCTTCTTTTTCTTTTGGTTGATCATATTTTTCTTGTGATGCATCATCTAATATATCGTATTTCTGTTGATTCAATGATCTCTCATATGTCACCAATTCGCCTATTAAATGATCAAGTCTTAGAGTGCTAAGATTTTGTATAGACTCAAGAGTAACTTTTTGTTGTAAAACTTTAAACTATGTGACTGTAATATTTTCTCAACAATTATAACTTCTTCCAATACTTCTCCATTGGTCCTTAGATGTCATGACCCAATCTCATAATATGCCATGAAAGCGCCCGACACCTTTGCCAGGCAAGCCACCACGAAAATATCTCTAAATCTTTTATGTTGATTTATTTTTTTATCAGAGTTTAAGTGAAATAAGAACTCAAAATATTAATTTGAAACCAAGAGTGATAGATAATGTAAATAGCGTAATAATACAATCCCAAAAATATAAGTCTACTAATGCGTGTGCCAAAACCTGGTGTCACAAGCTACAGACAGCTAATAGACTATACACAAAAGGATATTACATTATCCTACTATCTGAATCAGGATAGACAAAAAATAAAAGTACAAAGGAAAGCGGGTCGGCATATATGAAAAGCAGCTTACCGTAGAAGTCCCAAGTCCGCTCATGGGGCGCACCGAAATAACAACCAGATCTACCTACCTCAAAACCTGTACATTTAAGTACTGAAGCGTGGTATGGGTACATAAACACTATGTACCCAGTGAGTCTCCCGTCTAATCTCGAATAAGTAGAGACGAGAGGTCAACTTGACACACACCAGGGTCGAATAATATATTGGGGTAATCATACAAACCATGAAGAATCACTAGCAAGAAATAGTGTGTTACAAGACATAAAGGTCCTACTCTCCACTAGATGTCAAGCTAACCATTCACCTTGGTTATATTTATCAATTTATGTCAGACCATGAAAGGCGATATTAATATATATAAAAAAGAAACTCTTAGGCAAGCAACAATAGCATGCGCAAATATGTCGAGGCTACGGCCCGATCCAATAGAAATAAATTATGCACTTGCCGAGGGTCGACGGCGCGCCTATAGATGCATCTATTCATACCGAGGTAGTCGGTCCGATCCAAAAATAATAAAAAATACCAAGTATACACACAAGGCACATCGATAGTCATTAAGGCCAAGCAAGACTTCAAAAATTAACAAGTACGTACTTATCCCCTTTTTAAGTCTCTAGCATACCCTAGGATGCTCGTATTACAAGATAATATAGAGATTTATATAAATTAAGCATGATATGGGTCCGATACTACCCGGACAATTAACATAGTAGTAGCTACGCACAGACTCTCTTCACCTAGCACGTTCGTAGGCCCCGCATTTAGCAATAATTACTAAATTATTACTCTTGTAGGGACAATTCCCTCTAACAAGGTTAGAAACGAGACTCAACTCGTTCCAAAGAACACTTTCAATATCAAGAGCAAGCCCTAGCCCTCAATTCGGAGCCGATCGATCTAAAACTAGTTAAATAAAGTAAGAACTAGTCAATGAAGTCTTACAAGGTCGAATTCTAACTCTTTAAGTGATTTTCCAAGATTTTCCACAAGCTTCCTAAGTTCCGAACCCGGGCCCACGTGCCCGGATTCCGAGATTTTTTCGAAGAAAGTCGTTCTCTATAACCTAAAGGTAAAAAATATATGAATTATAGTTCATTTCATAGCAAGTTTCGTGGTTAAATATTAGTTTTATTAAAACTCTAGGTCTAGCTCTAACCTTTTGATTTTACCTAGTTTCTTGGTGTTTAATTTATCTAATATACATGTATTTAAACTAAGAATTAAAAGAAATTACTTATCTAACAATGCTATGTTGAAATCCCTTCTTTGGAAGCTCTCAAATCTCCCAAGTGTAGAGTAGAAATGAAATAATTGCTCTAAGTCCCGTTTTTAAAAGCCCTAACCACTCCTCTGATGTCGCATTTGCGACACCAGGCTCACAAACGTGAGGTCGCAAATGCAACAAAAGGTTAGCAAATGCGAACTGATCCCTAGCCTGCCTTGATCAAAAATGCGGACACTGATGGATTCGCAAATACGTAGAAAAGGTTCTCAAATGTGAACACTTCCCAACCCGGCCAATATCGCAAATACGATATATGGGTCGCAAATGCGGACCCTGCTGGATTCGCAATTGTAAAGAAATGGTTCGAAAATGCGAACACTATCCAGCGAGCCAATATCGCAAATGTGAAGCATTACTCGAAATTGTGAGTTCGCAACTGCGATGGCCATCTCACAAAAGCGAAACCTGCAGCAGCAGCAAAAATACCAGCAAAAACTTATGTGTTTTCTTACCTCCAGCTATGCCCGAATCTCGCCCGAGCCCTCGGGGCTTCACTCCGAACACCCACACAAGTTCTACCACAATGTGCAAACTTGCCCAAGCAACCAAATCGCATAATTAAAACCTAAAACCATGGATCTAACTCCAAAATGCATGAATTTCTCAAAAATACCCAAATTCCCATTTTTTAACTGAACGTCCGAATCTCGTCAAATAAGTCTCGTTTCTCACCAAATCTCACAGATAAGACTAAAATATTATACCTAACTTGTAACCGGCTCCGGAACTAACATACGGGCCTGATATCGATGTGATCAAGCATTTTTTCTCTTTATTAAACTCTTATGATTTCCATCTAACAATTTTCAATAAAAATTTATTACTCGAGCTAGGGATCTTGGAGTTCGATTTCGGGCATACGTCCAGGTCCTAATTTTTTCAACAGACTTCCCAGGACCATCAAACCACGAATCCGAATCCATTTTCCCAAAAAGTTGACCGAAGTCAAACTTGATCTTTTAAAAGAATCTTAAAGAAATAATTGGACATATTTTTTACTCAAAACTCTTCCAACTCCCGAACCAACCATCTCCGCAAGTTATAAATTAGCTAAATCAAGCGGAGGAAGTTTTATTTAAGGGAACAGGGTTCTAAAAGGCAATTTGACTGGTCGGGTCATTACATTCTCCACCTCTTAAACAAACGTTCATCCTCGAACGGACATAGAAAGTACCTAGACTGCCGAATACGTTGGGATATCTGTTCTGCATGTCCTCCTCTGACTCCCAAGTCACCTCCTCGACCAGTTGGCCCCTCCACTGGACTCTAACCATAGAAATCTTCTTGGACCTCAGCTGGCGATCCTATCTCCCAATAATAGCAATTGTCTCCTCGTCATAGCCCAAACTCTCATCTAAATGAATGGTGCTGAAGTCCAACACGTGGGTCAAGTAGGCATGATACTTCCAAAGCATTGAAACATGGAAAACTGGATGAAATCCCGATAAACTGGGAGGTAAAGAAAGCTCAATAGAAACCTCGCCAACTCGCCTCAATACCTCGAAGGGGCCAATAAACCTTGGGCTCAACTTGCCCTTCTTCCAGAACCTCATAATGCCATTCATTGGTAAGACTTTCAAGAGAACCTTCTCTCCTGTCATGAATGATACATCACGCGCCTTCTGATCCGTGTAACACTTCTTTCTGGACTGAGCTGTGCGGAGCCTCTCCTGAATCAACTTTACCTTGTCCAAAGCATCCTGTACCAAATCTATACCAAGCAACTTAGCCTCACCAGGATCAAACCACACTATAGGAGAATGACCACGTCTACCATACAAAGCCTTGTACGATGCCATCTCTATACTGGACTGGTAGTTGTTGTTGTACGCTAACTCTGCTAAAGTCAAGAACGCATTCCACTGCCCTCCAAAGTAAATCTTACATGCTCTAAGCATATCCTCTAAGATCTGAACTGTCCGCTCCGACGGCCCATCGGTCTGAGGATGGAATATTGTGCTAAGCTCTACCTGGGTCCCCAACTCACTCTGAACAGCTCTCCAGAAATGGGAAGTGAACTGAGGGCCTCTGTCTGATATGATGGAAACCGGCACACCGTGCAACCTAACTATCTCCCGAATATAAATCTAAGCATATCTCTTCATTGTATAAGTAGTCACCGCTGGAATGAAGTGAGCGGACTTGGTCAACCTGTCCATAATGACCCACACAGAATCAACCTTCTGCAAAGTCAGTAGCAACCCAACTACGAAATCCATGCTGATGCACTCCCACTTCCACTCAAGATTAGGTGTGAGCATGTGATTTTTTCCCATACATGAAAATAACTCCTAAAAGTAGAGCAAAATAATTTTAATTGACTTTTAGGTATTTTTCTTTATTTAGTTGCATTTCATTCATTTTTAATATTTTTAAAATAATAGAAAAACCATAAAAAGTGTCACACTTTAATTTTATGCCACCTTATGTTCAATTTGCATATAGGAATTAATTACATTGAGTTAATTGGGTTATTAATAAAAAAAATCACAAAAAATGGTTAATTTTGCACTTTTAATTTTAATCTTTGAATTTGGTAGTTTTTCGTTTAATTTGGTTTTAATTAGTTGCAGTAAGTATTACATGTAGTAATTAGTTTAATTTGAAAATAATTTGACTAGCAACTAATTAGGTGTTATTTTTAGTTTTAATTTAAAATAAAATAGAAAAAAGAAATACGAAAACAAAAGATGTGAATCAGATTTTTTGGCTGATCTTTACTTCCATTTTTAAGTCCAATGCAATTTCCCTTCAAAATCCAATCCTAATCCCTTCCCCATTCAGACGTGGAAAAATATCGGATCTTAGACTACACTTAGGAAAGAGGCTGCACAGCTTTGGCATAGAAAGACAACCCCCCTTAAACCCATTTTCTTCACACCACTCGCTTCTCAAAACTCGTCCAAAACTAGCCGTTTAACAAATTTTTACGGCCTCCCGCAAAGTTAATAACACCTTAGCGTCTTTAGGCGCGTTCTTAAATAACCTTACCTCCTTAAATTCGGGTGTGCATTTCATGCGACCCAACTCCAAATCCCCAAATGTTGAATAAAATGTGTCGAGGATCTGGGTGCATTTCATGTGACATGTGTTGGAAACACGTTCTCAAGGCATTATACTAAACGTGTGTTCATATTTGTAGGTTTTGATGAATGACAAACTATGCGCAAATTGACACATGACGAGATCCAAGCACAAGTACAAAATTGATATATAACGAGATTCAAGCACAAGACAAAGATCGAGATTAAGTTTTATATGAGTCAGTATTTAATTGTGATCTTGATCCGACAACTTAAACTCAAGACTTGGCTTCTCTCGTAAAAATGTTTTTAACAAATCATGCATATTTAATTTAGAGCAAAATGATTTTAAATAATGCATATTTACTTTAGTCAAAATAATTTTTAAACATGCCTCTAAAATCTGGACTAAGATAATCGATTATGTACTTATGATAATCGATTATGTTTAACTCAGCTGCTTGACAATCGATTGTGAACTTATGACAATCGATTGTGTTAAGGCAGTGAGCATCAGATTTTTCAAATCTGCATGACAATCGATTGTGATGAGGCAGTGTCCATCAAAGTTTTTCAAAGCTCAAAATAATCGATTGTGAAGCTAATGACAATCGATTGTGATGAGGCAGTGTCCATCAGATTTTTCAAAGTCACAAAATAATCGATTGTGAACATATGACAATCGATTGTGTTGAGGCAGTGTCTTCCAGAATTTTTCAAAGTTATTAAATAATCGATTGTGAACCTATAACAATCGATTGTCAAGAGGCGGTGTCTAAATTGATTTTTCAAGGCTGATATATAATCGATTGTATAACTGACCGTTGCCAAAATTTTTTCAAATACCGTCAGGTAATCGATTATTGATTTCCTATAATCGATTGTTTTAAATAAAATCTGAAAAAGATTTTTTGAACGTTGCTGAGTAATCGATTATTGATTTCTCATAATTGATTGTTTTAATTAAAATCTGGAAAGGATTTTTTGAACGTTGCTGAGTAATCGATTGTAGATTTTTAACAATCGATTGTTTTACGTAAAATCTGGAAATGATTTTTTGAACGTTGCGAGTAATCGATTATTGATCTTAGATAATCGATTGTTATGCGTAAAATCTGGGATTGATTTTTGGAACGATTGGCAAACAATCGATTGTGGCATTTTGACAATCGATTGTCACTGAGTAAAATAAGCAATTCTTAATTGGCAATTAGGCAACGGTAATACAAAGTTTTTCAACTATAAATACAGCTTCAATTCAGTCTTTTAAGTACAACAACTGATTATACAATTGCTAAAGCTTGCATATTTTATTGCTTATCATTTTATATTCATTACATAAGCTTTTGAGAGCCAAATTCTTGTCAAAAGTTGTTGCGATCTTGAGCGTATTCTTTTTACTCATATCTACTCTTAACGGAGTGTCTTGTTTGAGTGCTAAGTGTTTTTGTACACTTGAAGGGAAGTGTTAGTCCCTTGTGTTGTAAGAAGGAACTTGTGTTTCCTTGGTTGAAGTCTTGGAGTGTTGTATCTCCGAGCAAAGGTTGTTGAGGCTTGTGTCCTCAAGTTGTAACGGTTTGTTGAGCACTCGTAACCTTAACAAGTTAGTGGAAATCTCGAGAGAGTCTCTCGGGGACTAGACTAGCCACGGGTTATGGTGAACCAGGATATATCGGTGCGTTTGTTCTAATTTATTTACTTATCGCACTTATTTATTTCCTGCAATTTTTAAATTCCGCAAGTTTACTCTAATTTTTATTATAACGCTATTCACCCCCCCCCCCCCCCCCTCTAGCGTTAAGCGTATTATCTAACAATTGGTATCAGAGCCCAACTCTCTGAAGACTTAACCGTTTGAGAGAAATATCCATGGCTTCTACTCGTGATTCTTTTGCAGGAATAGGTGAAGGACAATGCTCCACCCGACCACCGCTATTCGATGGTACAAATTATACATACTGGAAGGAGAGGATAAGAATATTTGTACAATCAAATAGTTTTCATCTTTGGAAGGTCTAACGAATGGAGAACAAATTCCAACCAAGAAGGTTGAAAATGAATGGGTCCCAAAGTCCGAAGATGAATACGATGCGGATGATATCCGAAAGGTGCAAAATAATGCTAAAGCTATTAATTTATTATATTGTGCTGTAAATGCTGATGATTACAGGAAGATATGTTGTTGCACAACAGCGAAGCAAATGTGGGACAAGCTGGAACTTACGTACGAAGGTACAGACCAGGTAAGGGAAGCCAAAATTGATTTCCTAACCCATGCATATGAATTGTTTCACATGAAGGAAGGCGAAAAGGTCAATGAGATGTTTGAACGATTTTCAAAAATCGTAAATGATTTACATGCTCTTAAGAAGACCTTCACGGATAAGGAACTTGTCCGAAAAATTCTCCGAAGTCTCACTCCGGAATGGCGATCCAAGGCCGACGCCATTCAAGAATCCATTGGCATTTCAAATGTCACCATCGACGCATTAAGAGGTAATCTTAAAACTTATGAATCTACTATACTTAACCCTCTTGTTGATGATCAAAGGAAGCAAAGAATCGCTCTCAAGGCAAGCACAAGCCAACCTCAAAATGATGAAGACGGAGACAACGAGTTCGGACTCGTTATCAAGAGATTTCAAAAGTTCATGCGAAAAGTGTATGAACGAAAGGGCAAAAAGCAAGGAGATCAAATAAAGTGCTATGAGTGCGGTGAAACCGGGCACATCAAATCAAATTGCCCAAATGCTAAAAAGGAGAAGAAACCCTTCAAGAAGCAACGAGCATACATATCTTGGGGAGGCGACTCCGGTGACGAGTCAAGTGAGGAAGAAGAAGACGAAGCCGCAAATCTTTGTCTTATGGCACAAGAAGACAACAAAGAAGAGGTAGTCAAATTTCTTCCAAAAATTTCTTTTCCCTTGAAGAAATGCAACATGCTTTTGATGAGTTGTATAGCGAATTTATTGAAGCTTCAAAAACTGTTAAGAGCATAAAAGAAAATGCTTCTATAAAAGAAAAAGATTTTCAAAAACAACTCTCTTATAAAGAAAAGAAATTGGAAAAACTGATTTTAGAAAATGAGAAGTTGAAAGAGGAAAAAAAAAATTTTGGCAAGAGAAGCGCCGACAAGCCCGAGAGTTCTAGAAATTGTACTTCTTGCATGCATCTCAAAAATGAAGTAGAAAGGCTTAAGGGCACCTTAGATAAGTTTAACTCTTCTCATAAAAATTTGAATGAAGTGCTTGTTAATTTGAAGTCGACCAAGCATGGCATAGGTTTTAGAAACGAGCCTAAAGAGAAAGTTGATGCCAACCCCCAACCACCTAAGGCTCAATCTAGGATAAATAAAACAAATGCTCATCCTAGATACAACAAACCTAGAAATGGTTTTCATCAATCGCAACCTAGAAATAATCATGCTAGAAATAATGCACATTCTAGGCCAAACACTAGAAGGAATGTTGAACCTTTTAGGACACCTAGAAATGACTTCCAACCTAGAAACAACTATTCTAGAAATGATGCATATCCTAGAACAAATGGTAGGAGAAATGATTTTCATGATTTGCGCAATAGTTATATTGTCAAGAATAGAGTAAATGAATTCCGTCCGTCCAATTACTATCAACCTAGAAGGATGCATAATCCTAACGTGACTTGTCATTATTGTAGACGAATTGGACATATTGCTCCTGCTTGTTTTACATGACATAGACATAACACTCAATCACATCACTATGATTTGCCTAACCCCCAAGGACCCAAAATGGCATGGGTACCAAAAACTCATTAATCTGTTTTGTAGGTATGTTTGAAGGGATCAAGTGTACTATGGTACCTTGATAGTGGATGCTCCAAGCACATGACGGGAGACGAATCCAAATTCCTTCAACTAAAAAACAAGGAAGGGGGAAGTGTTATTTTTGGTGATAACAACAAAGGAAAGATTATCGGCATCGGATCTGTCGGTAAGGATGAAATTTCTTCCATTAAGCATATATTACTTGTGAAAGGTTTAAAACATAATCTCTTGAGCATAAGTCAATTATGTGACAAGGGAAATCTTGTTTTATTTGATTCGGATGAATGCTTAGTTTTTAGACGTAGCGATTTTAAAATTATCCTTCGTGGTTTTAGAATGGAAAACATTTATGTGGTTGATCTTGCAAATTCTTCACCCGAATATGTGAATTGTTTAATGAGCAAAGAGGATGATTCTTGGTTATGGCATCGTAGAATAGCTCACACCAACATGCATCTTTTGAACAAATTGGTTTCACAAAATTTAGTTGTTGGTCTTCCAAATTTGAAATTTGAAAATGACTCTATTTGTGATTCTTGTCAAAAAGGGAAGCAAACAAAAGCATCTTTTAAATCGAAAAATATTGTTTCAACTACTAGACCATTGCAATTGCTTCACATGGATTTATTTGGACCATCTCGCATTGAAAGTCTAGGTAGAAATCGTTATGCTTTTGTTATTGTTGATGATTATTCCAGATTTACTTGGACTTTATTTCTTGCCCATGAAAGTGATGCTTTTCAGAATTTTAAATATTTTCTTAAACGTGTTCAAAACGAAAAGGAAACAACCGTCACTTCAATTAGAAGTGATCATGGGGGAGAGTTTGATCACAATCTCTTTGCGGACATTTGTGACGAACTCGGTATCGAGCATACCTTTTCTGCTCCACGAACACCAAAACAAAATGGGGTGGTGGAAAGGAAAAATAGGTGTCTCGAAGAGATGGCTAGAACCATGCTCGAAGAGGCTAAGATTCCCAAACATTTTTGGGCGGATGCCGTGAGTACCGCATGCTACGTTTTAAATAGAGTAGTCATAAGACCAATACTCATGAAAACCCCTTATGAACTCTACAAGGGAAGGAAACCAAATATCTCCCATTTTAGAGTATTCGGTTGTAAAGTTTTTATTCATAACAATGGAAAAGATCAATTGGAAAAATTTGATGCCAAATCCGATGAGGGAATTATTATTGGGTATTCTTCACGTAGCAAAGCATATAGGGTATTTAATAATAGAACCCAAACTGTGGAGGAATCCCCTCATATTGTGTTTTCCGAAAATAATGCTCGCTTGGCGAGAAAGGATTCTTGTTCTGATCTTGCAGGCATTTTAAATCGTTTAAAAGACAAAGTACAAGAGGAAACTCCTAAGGAAATTCAAGATGAAATCTTGGAACAATCAACGGAGGAAACGCCACAATTGGAGAAAGAAACGAAAATGCCTAACGAGTGGAGGACAATCAAAGATCACCCTCTCAAACAAGTAATTAACGACGTCGGAGAAAAGGTAAGTACCCGAAACTCCCTTAAGAACACCTTAGGACATACTGCTTTTGTTTCTCAAATTGAACCAACAACCATCTCCGAAGCAATTGGGGATGAATTTTGGACCTTGGCAATGCAAGAGGAGCTTAACTAATTCAAACGGAATGACGTTTGGGAATTGGTGCCAAGACCCGAAAATCATACCATAATTGGTACGAAATGGGTTTTTCAAAACAAACTAGATGAAAATGGTGTAATCACTAGAAACAAAGCTAGGCTTGTAGCAAAAGGCTATAATCAAGAAGAGGGTATTGACTATGAAGAAACATATGCTCCCGTAGCAAGATTAGAAGCTATTCGTTTATTGCTTGATTTTGCCTCTTCTATGAATTTCAATTTATATCAAATGGATGTGAAAAGTGCTTTTCTAAATGGTGTTATTCAAGAAGAAGTTTATGTTGAACAACCCCCCGGTTTTGAAGATTTTAAATCTCCCGATCATGTTTTCAAACTCAAAAAGGCTCTTTATGGTTTAAAACAAGCTCCCCGAGCTTGGTATGAAAGATTGAGTAAATTTCTATTGGAAAATGATTTCATTAGGGGGAAAGTTGACACCACTCTTTTTGTTAAGCATAAAAATAATGATATTTTATTAGTTCAAATCTATGTGGATGATATTATATTTGGTGCTACTAACAATGTTTTGTGCAAGGAATTTTCCGATTTAATGACAAGAGAATTTGAGATGTCTATGATGGGTGAGTTAACATTCTTTTTGGGATTACAAGTAAAGCAAATGAAAGAAGGTACGTTCATTTGCCAAGCGAAATATTGCAAAGAATTGCTGAAACGATTTGAAATGACCAATGCAAAAGCAATGGCAACCCCCATGAGCACATCCGATCATCTAGACAAAGATGAGAAAGGTAAGGAAGTTGACATCAAAAGTATCGAGGTATGATTGGCTCTCTCCTTTGCCTCACTGCTAGTCGTTCAGACATCACGTTTAGCGTGTGCTTATGCGCTCGTTATCAATCATGTCCGAAGGAGTCTTACCTAACTGCGGTGAAACGGATATTGAAGTATCTTGTTGGTACTGTAAATGTGGGTCTATGATACCCCAAGTTCTTCATGCCAACTTGTTGGCTATTCCGATTCCGATTTTGCCGGATGCAAATTGGACCGCAAGAGCACTAGTGGCACTTGCCATTTTCTCGGTAGCTCTCTCGTTTCTTGGTTTAGCAAGAAACAAGTAAGTGTTGCATTGTCCACAACCGAGGCTGTATATGTAGCCGCGGGGAGTTGTTGCGCTCAAATCCTTTGGATGAAACAACAACTCTTGGACTATGGCCTAAGTCTTGATCATATCCATCTTAGATGTGATAATACTAGTGCCATATGCTTGATGAAGAACCCCGTTCTTCATTCGCAAACAAAACACATTGAAATTAGACATCATTTTATAAGAGATCACGTTCTCAAGGACTATGTCGAAATTGAATTTGTTGAAACCAAAGATCAATTGGCCGACATCTTTACAAAGCCCTTAGAGAAAGAGTCCTTCTTCCGAATTCGTAGTGAACTCGGGATCCTTGACTCCACGTTGATCTAAGTCATGCATTGCACTCTCCCTTTCACATATTTTCTAACTTGAGCGTCGGAGACGTCTAACGTATTTTTGCAGGTATCGCCCTAAAGGCAGGGGAAATTATAAAGCTTGACGCACAGAACAATCGATTTCTCTTTTATATAATCGATTATCCAGTATCAGTAATCGATTGTCTTGACATTATTTGCGTTATTATAAATAAACAAGTTTTTCTAATCTATTTTTTTGCTAATGGCAAAAGGGGAAAGATAACGGGTATGCACTCTCAATACTTATCGGCATAAATTGAGGGGGAATTCATATATTGAGGGGGAACAAATCGCATCTATATACTTGTTGCATATCTTTACTTGTCTTGAATCGTCATTATGAATTGCCTAATATGCATATCCCGCTTAAAGTTTGCCATTATCAAAAAGGGGGAAATTGTTGGAAACACGTTCTCAAGGCATTATACTAAACGTGTGTTCATATTTGTAGGTTTTGATGAATGACAAACTATGCGCAAATTGACACATGACGAGATCCAAGCACAAGTGCAAAATTGATATATAACGAGATTCAAGCACAAGACAAAGATCGAGATTAAGTTTTATATGAGTCGGTATTTACTTGTGATCTTGATCCGATAACTTAAACTCAAGACTTGGCTTCTCTCGTAAACATGTTTTTAACAAATCATGCATATTTAATTTAGAGCAAAATGATTTTAAATAATGCATATTTACTTTAGTCAAAACAATTTTTAAACATGCCTCTAAAATCTGGACTAAGATAATCGATTATGTACTTATGATAATCGATTATGTTTAAGTCAGCTGCTTGACAATCGATTGTGAACTTATGACAATCGATTGTGTTAAGGCAGTGAGCATCAGATTTTTCAAATCTGCATGACAATCGATTGTGAACCTTATGACAATCGATTGTAATGAGGCAGTGTCCATCAAAGTTTTTCAAAGCTCAAAATAATCGATTGTGAAGCTAATGACAATCGATTGTGATGAGGCAGTGTCCATCAGATTTTTCAAAGTCACAAAATAATCGATTGTGAACATATGACAATCGATTGTGTTGAGGCAACGTCTTCCAGACTTTTTCAAAGTTATTAAATAATCGATTGTGAACCCATAACAATCGATTGTCAAGAGTTAGTGTCTAAATTGATTTTTCAAGACTGATATATAATCGGTTGTTAACTTAGTATAATCGATTGTATAACTGATCGTTGCCAAAATGTTTTCAAATACCGTCAGGTAATCGATTATTGATTTCCTATAATCGATTGTTTTAAATAAAATCTGAAAAAGATTTTTTGAACGTTGCCAAGTAATCGATTATTGATTTCTCATAATCGATTGTTTTAATTAAAATCTGGATAGGATTTTTTGAACGTTGCTGAGTAATCGATTGTAGATTTCTAGCAATCGATTGTTTTACGTAAAATCTGGAAATGATTTTTGAACGTTGCCAGTAATCGATTATTAATCTTAGACAATCGATTGTTATCCGTAAAATCTGGGATTGATTTTTGGAACGATTGGCAAACAATCGATTGTGGCATTTTGACAATCAATTGTCACTGAGTAAAATCAGCAATTCTTAATTGGCAATTAGGCAACGGTAATACAAAGTTTTTCAACTATAAATACAGCTTCAATTCAGTCTTTTAAGTACAAAAACTGACTATACAATTGCTAAAGCTTGCATATTTTATTGCTTATCATTTTATATTCATTACATAAGCTTTTGAGAGCCAAATTCTTGTCAAAAGTTGTTGCGATCTTGAGCGTATTCTTTTTACTCATATCTACTCTTAAAGGAGTGTCTTGTTTGAGTGCTAAGTGTTTTTGTACACTTGAAGGGAAGTGTTAGTCCCTTGAGTTGTAAGAAGGAACTTGTGTTTCCTTGGTTGAAGTCTTGGAGTGTTGTATCTCCGAGCAAAGGTTGTTGAGGCTTGTGTCCTCAAGTTGTAACGGTTTGTTGAGCACCCGTAAGCTTAACAAGTTAGTGGAAATCTCGAGAGAGTCTCTCGGGGACTGGACTAGCCACGGGTTGTGGTGAACCAGGATATATCGGTGCGTTTGTTCTAATTTATTTACTTATCGCACTTATTTATTTCCTGCAATTTTTAAATTCCGCAAGTTTACGCTAATTTTTATTGTAACGCTATTCACCCCCCCCCCCCCTCTAGCGTTAAGCGTATTATCTAACAACATGATCCAAAAACATATTTTAAACGATATTCAATTTCCTAAAATTATTAGTTAAAACGGTAAATATTTTCAAATTGCACTATAGGATAACATGTATTAAAAAACAGATTTTTTGCCAAATATAATAGTTGAGCGACCGTGCTAGAACTACGGAACTAGGGAGTTCCTAACACCTTCTCCCGTGTTAACAGAATTCTTTACCCGGGATTTCTGGTTCGCTGACTGTTAAATAGAGTCAAACTTTCCTTGACTCGGGGTTTAAATCGGTGACTTGGGACACCATTAATTATCCCAAGTGGCTACTCTGATATCTCTAAGTAAAATAAATCACGTTTTGATTGTCCTTAAATTGAAAAACACTCCCTTTTCTACACCCTTCGTCGGGATTGTAGTGTCCAAAAGGAGTTGTGACAGCTCTGGCGACTCTGCTGGGGATCGAACCCATAATCTCTGATTCAGGGTTCAAGAATTCGAGCTTAGAATAACTGTTGTATTTGGCTTTTATGATTTTCCCACATGTTCCATGATATATGTGCTAAATGCTTTACCGCTATAATATTTGTTGAACTGTATATATAAACTGCTGCGAAACCCTTCCTGTCTCTAAGTCTTCTAAATCATGGATAAGGGTGCACTGTGTGACTTCTCTTCTGTTTAGAGTCTTATCCAAAATTAGAACGAGGTTCGGACAAGCTGCTAAGCCGACGGAGCTTCTGTATCCCCAGTACGCTGCATCCCAACCCCCGGCTCGAGTTTTCCGCTCGAGTAAGGCAGGTCTAGAACAATAAACCCAGGACTTAAACCTAGTATAACAAAACCTCATGCCGGATCCCTAGTAGGAAGGTTTGTTGGCATCACGTGTATTTGACTTAGGAGACTCAACACAGGGGTTGGGTCTGTCTAAGCAGGTGTACCAGAAATAACAGACCATCTTGATGCATCCTATATGCTATATGTTGCATTTCTTCAAGGGTGAAATGATCATTTGGTGGACCAATGATAGCTGAGGGCAAATGAAAATTTTAAAAAAAGGAGAAGAAAAAAAAGAAAAATAGGGTGAAATAAAGCAAGTAGGGCCCGATTATATTTTCTGTCATATTTTGAAAAAGAAAAAGGAAAAAACATGAAAAATTCAAAATTTTTGCACTTTCTTTTATCATTTTTTCAAAAATCAAAAATCAAAAAAAAGGGAAAAGAAAATCCAAAAAGATTTTACATGTTTCATATGAAAAAAATGTGTTTCCTATAAGTTAGTTATTTTTTTAGTTCTTGTCCGTGTCCATTTCGTCCCCAACTACCCAAATATGATTCTCGTCTTTCGGAGCGTGATACGTAGGCAACCCACATAGGGTCCGGTCTTCTTTTATACTGACGAAAGGTCAATTGGGATCAGTCCTTGTTTGTCAGAGCATTGTTTTGTGATTTCAATTCAATCTACGAGTTATTCATGGGGCAATGTTTGAAAAGTAATTCCTACATTGAACATCAATTAACTTTGTGCTAAGACTGAAAAGTTCTGAAGCTTATATTGTTGAAGTTTGCCACTATTTGTGGAGAAGTTTTTGGAGTAAATTGATAGCTAATATTCTCCTAGTTTGAACTTGTTTTTACCGATGTTAATAGTTGATATTTTTGTTGAGTTAATAGGGGGGATTCAGTTGGACTAGAGATTGAGCATGCTTGAATTGTGATTTATAAGCTAAATCTGTCGAAAATTTGTGTTAGTTGAGATTGTGTTTGAGTTCTGCAGTTTTATATGTTTGTAATTGTATAGTATTAGCTACAATTTTGTCACCTTCTGCTACAATTGCTTTTCCTTTGCCCAGTTTGCAAAATTGCATCGTTGTTTTGATAGCCAATATCTTTACAACTTGGACAACTATTGTTCTGCACTGTTTCTCCATAGTTTCAGCAACATTTTATGCATCTTTGGGCTGTATTTTGGTTGAAAATTTCTGAACTGTTTTTGAAATTGATTGTCTGCCACAATTCTGCACTGTAACAGCGATTTCTACCCTGTTTGAGTTACCATTTGTGTGTTCTTTAAGCTGTTTGTCTGATTGCTTTTAACTTAATAGTTGTGATGATTATTTGATCTACTGAAATTGCAATTTTGGTTTGGCATTGGAGCTTAGAAACATTGCAGTTTTGTGCCATATTTCTGACTGTATAAGCAGAAAATTCTGCACAAATAGAGCACAAATCTGCACTTAAGAACTCGGTTTGGGCCAGCAACTTGACAGTATTTTAACACATGTTTTGCATTGGTTATTTGCACCAAATTGTCTATCTATTTGCTCCTTGTTATGTGCTCAAAATCTGCATCATTTTTGGCAACAGATTTATTTCAATGTTCAAAAGAAACTGATGCTGCTCCAATTTTTTTTCTTCAGTTCTAACTTGCCTACCTGTTTTGAATTCTGCTTTTGATTAGTCTTGAGACTGCTGTATTTTCATTACAACTCTGCATTGTTTCTGCCCTGTGTGAGATGCTGGAAATATACCGTTCAGTTAGTTGGTTTGATCAATTCTTCTTGGTTTGAGATAGCAGGTGGACCGAATTGAAGAGATCACAAGTACGAGTTTTTGAGTATACATTACTTTGCTGTTGTCCATCTGAAAATAGTTAGCACCGTTCATATTGAGATTTTTTCTTGAGTTTTTAATTATGCCGGAGCTTGGTTTCTGGAAACTAATAGTTGCTGGGATCTTGGGGTTTTGACAGAGGAATCGGCTTTAGTGTTTGAGCTGAGTTTCTGCTGGTGCAACTACAATTTTCTGGACTGAACTAATGTACTAAAGTTAAATTTTCATTCGAATTGGAAGCTATGAATGTGGTGTGTTGTGAATTGAAGTTAGGGAATCTATTTAAAAAAATGTAACCATACTTTGAAGTTTAATTTCCATATGTTAGTTAAGTTGTTCAGTTGTGTTTGTTTCTTTTTTGTTCTTCTTGAGTGGCCTATATGCTTGAAGAAGATTGGGCAAGAAAATCAATGGATAGGTGCATGTGTAGGCTTTTAATGTGACATTGTCCTACAAAGTAAATAGCAATGTCACCTCTCACGTCTTATGTCTGCCCTCCTTCTTACCATTCTTTTGTTCCATCTTAAGTCAACAAGAGCCTAGATCTCTTGTACTTGGTGATGAATTTATGTCCATTTATTTGTGTAGGAGTTCTGTTCTTAATAGTTTTGCATGTTGCCTCAAGTACTTTGACAGATGATGACAATCAGGTCTATGTAACTTATTGTGTCCTTGCTGTTCTAGTCATATGTTCATGTTGGTTTACAATTGCAATTTTTACAATGCCTCATTTTGCCATAGTGTTTGCGTACAGTGGTGGTCAGTCGGGCATTTTGAGAAGAGAATTTAAAAGAAATACATGAATGCCTCATTGAACCATCTTAATCCCTATACCAAAAGTTTCTTATGTCAAGGAGATTTAACAATCATATGTAAATAAAAAAGGGGCTTTACCCTATTTGTGCTCCATTATTTTCTGACGTAGGTGATTCAATTAAACCTTTTTCTTGCATCTATGTCTGCCTTTCGTTGTAGTGGGAAATTATCGTATGGTTGTTTGAGCTCGCTTCAGTCCAAACTGGAAGCTTGACTTTTGTCATTTAATACGTAATCGGTGGTGCTGAAGATTGCAAATCAAAAATAAATTACTAAGACTAAGAATTCAAAAAAAGCGATTGTCTTTTAGTACTTTTTAAAAAAGGTTTTCTTTAATGTATTAATTTCAAAAATAAAAAAATAAAAAGATTTTCTTGTGAGGTTCCTCTTTGAGAAATTAATAAAAAATGAATGAAAATTTTTCTTTTTAGTAAGATTTAGGATATTGTACATAGAAGAAATAAAATACATTATCTTCTGTTTATTATTATTATTATTATTATTATTATTATTATTATTATTATTATTATTATTATTATTATTATTATTATCTTTTAGGTAATTAAAAATTGAAACCAAAAATAGTTTTTATCTTTGTCATTTCTCGTAATGACGTTTTCTTCAGGGATATCAAACGAAAAAAATCAAAAATATTTTTCTGTTCTAGAATATTTCCTAATAGAGTATTTGTTTCAAAAGGATAAGTAATAAAAAAACATGTCCATTAAGCTTGAGTTTAGAATAGGTCATAGAATATTATGTCTAGAAAATTCTAAAAAAAATGCACTGTTTGCTGAATGTTTGCTTTATTCTCGATCTTCCAGAACTACCCAAAAATCTGATTCATGCGGGGTCATGATACGTAGGCAACTTACATAGGGTTCGATCGAATTATTTTTTTTACTATTACAAGAAAAAGAGAAAAAATAGGAAAAATGAAGGAAACGAAAAAAAGATAGGTGTAATTATGGGAGGTGAGAAATGAGAAGGAAGAAAAGAGTGATAATCAGAAGAAAATGAGCAAGCTAAGAAATGCGAGGAAAGAAAAGAAAAGGAAAGATTCAAATGGACAAATTGGGATGATGCCAACTGACCTTTATACCCTCAAAGTCATTTTTGAACCAATAACTGTTGCTAGATGCATTGCACATAAAGTGAGATTATCTTATGTGGCCTAACGCTAACGTGATGCCTTCATTTTGTTACATACATAGTAGAAGGGTGGTTGGTTTGTGGTTTTCAAAGTGGTAATTCTCCTCGACAACACGAAGTCAAAACGTAACGGCAGACAACAACAGAACTGGGTTGGTTCATACCGGTGCTCGAAAATAGCTGGTTGAACAGGACAATGGGTTGGTTGAAGAGGTACAGATGTTAAGACAACACATGAAAGATATGTATCTGTCATGGATGGCTGCAAAAGGCACCATCCCCGCCACCACTGAATTTCTTAGATGCTACCTTTACCCAAACTCCGCTCATAGTGCCGGAAGATTCCCTATGCTCTCCAGATCCACATGTTTATCATTGCTTTGCCAACCGTCCTAGTACCTCCATCACTCACCCTCCGATTACTTCTCCCCAAAATTTTCCTTATGTCATGTCCATTATCCCAACAATGAATAACCATTCAAAGCTCATCATGCCCAATTTACCCCTCAAAGGTTGCCCGCAAGGTTCCTGACTCATACAAGCAGAGCCCTAGGGATGAGCTTCATGCTGAAAATGAAAAGGTTACAGGAAAAGAAGGCCAAGATGAGATATCCATGAAGCTGAAAGGAATAGAAAAATCCTAAAAGATCATGCAAGGGATGGGAGACCAGGGTAGCATGACTTGCAAAGAACTGTATGTGTCCCGTGATGTTCGCCTGCCCATGTGGTTCAAAGTGCAATAATTTAACTTGTATAATGGGTGTAGAGTTCTGGTAGCCCACCTGAGGGTTTATTTCCATGAAATGTAAAGTGTTGGAGAAAATGATGACCTGTTGATGGCATATTTCAGCAAGAGCCTGACTGGGGCAGCTTTGGACTGTATACTTGTCAAGATGTCGGTAAATGGCCTACATTGTGTGATATGGCTCAAGATTTTGTGCGACATTTTCAGTACAGCATAGACATTGTCCCAAATTTTTCCTCTCTATCTCAGATGGAAAAGAAACCTAAAGAAAATATTAGGTACTTTTGGCTCCGATGGAACAAACAAGTTGCCCGGGACAGTCCTCCCTTTGATAGAAAAGATGTGTTGAGCCCTGCCAACCACAGGATCCAGTAGGGATTCTTGGTAAACACTTTCAGCCTTAATATCGACTCTACAGATATCCTTGTCATCCTCCTTATTGCTACTCCCCTCCACAGAACCTTCAAAATCGTACATCACTTTCCCGATACCTCATGCACAATACACCACCATATGCTCCGCATCCACGAGGCCTGCAGTGTCCCGTATCACGCCCACAAATGTCTTACCTACTCTCACAAGCCTACTAAAACTCTCCTGGATCAAGTTTCCGGCCCAATCAAGCATTTATGAACAAGAGGTTGCAGAGAAAGAAAACATTTACTCCATTTGGAGAGTCATATGCCAGTCTCTTCCTAAGACTAAGGAAATTAGACATGTTGAAGCCGATTCAGATAAAAATGCCAAACCCTTTTCCAAAGAAGTTTGATTTTTCTCAAAGGTGAACATATTGCTCAGATGCCCCGGAGCATGACATAGAGAAGTGTTGGCATCTGAAAGGAGCAGTCCAGAAGCTTATTGATGCAGGTGACATTACCGTGCAAAATCGAAATGCAGCAGATACTAGCCGAAGTCCATTTCTTGTTCACAATGAAATGCATATGGAGGACAAGATTTGTGTGGAAAAGGAATATAAGAACTATTCTAAAATCCTTGGAGGGACACCTGCCGCAAAGCTTTCAGCATTGTTACTCTTGGTTCCGAAAATTGATTATAAGAACGAGCCGACTAAAGGGACCCAAAAGCAATTTGGTAATGACAATGATATGAACACTTGTGAAGGTTCAAGCAATTTTGATTTTGAACTCAATGGCTAAGATGTTGCGCTTGGTAATTGGAAGGACTCTCCATCTCTTGGCTAGCTAGAGAGGAGTCTTGGTGGTTTATTTTGTTGGCATTTCTTTTGTCCGGGTTATTTTCAGGGTTGTAATTCGAATATTGTCTTGTGATTCAAACCCTTCTATCCTTTTGTTTTGCCTAGCTTGTTTTTTTGTAGTAACTCGTTTACTGTTGTCTAGGGTTGCCCCCAAGGTTGTAACCCCAGTTTAGTTTGTTTGTTTTTGGTTCAAACCCTTTCACCATCTGTCTAGTGCAATTTTCTATTTTCTGTTATTTTTAGTCACCTTTGTTAGTTCTCTTTGCCTTTTATTGTTCTTTTCCTGTTGACTCTAGTGACATGACATGCATGCGTAATCTCAGCATGGTTTAAAAGTCAGTTTAGTCATGAAGCAATGAAACAATTTTGAAGATGCAGGGATATTTGGGGTAAATAAGTGAAGGAATTTTGAGATCACTTCAAACCCGAATTGTGTGAAATTGGGGCAGATAGAACATAAAAAATATTTGAAATGCATTATGCCGCATCGAATTGAAGCAAAAGGCAAGTTTGCCAAATTTGACCAGGGCCGTTCGTGGTAAGGAGAGTGAGAGTGTTGTCCAATGAGGCTGTTTTATGTGGTTTATTTACTTATGTTGTTTGTACTTGGCATGTTTTGGGGATTGGAATGACGAAGGTATTTTGTTCTGCTATCTAAACATTTTATCCTTTGTTTTCCCTTTGAGCCTTTTTATTTTATTTCATATCCCTCTTTTGGAATCAGTAGCAAGGATCAGAAATGCAGGCGCGAAAGATAAGTGAAGAAAAAGAAAAAAAGGAGAGCAAAAAGTAAGTAAAGAAAAAAGAGAACTACAAAACAACAAAAAGAAAAGGGAATAAAAAAGAAGAAGCAGAAGAAAAAAAACAAAACAACAAAAAGAAAAAACAAAGGAAGAAGAAAAGAAAGAGAAAAGAGAAAATCACAACAAAACAAAGCAATTATTATGTCATCAACTACGTTCGACCTGATTCCTTTTAAGGATACGTAGGCAGCCCTTTGGTTCAGACCTATCAAAATAAAAATCCAAAAGTCCCCAGGCAAAGAAACTAGGGTAGATGTTGTATTTTTGTAAAAGATCTGATTCCAAAGGTTGTAATTTTGAACCCGTTCAAATTGTTTTGAGCCTTCGTGATACCATTTCTTTCTAACTCTATCCAAAAACCCGCATGACGGTCCAAAGAAAGACGTTTTGATCAGTCTGCGAGAGATGCCAAGTCGAGCAAGTAGATATGATTAATATCAAGGGAAACATTTCAGTTCAAGCAGAAAACCATGAAAATGCGAGAGTCTTATTGGTTAAAACCTCCATAGGCATCGTAAGGCGATGCGAGTAGAGATAAATAAAATGAGAGGGTCTTATTGGTGAAAACCTTCACAGGCACAATAAGGCGATGGTGAGTTAAGAAAAAGGATAAAATGAGAGAGGCTTGATGGTGAAAATCCGTCAAACACCACAAGTCGAATAAGGATTGTGAATTAGATTAGATAATCGGAGCATTAAGTCCCAATTTCATGATTTAGGGGTATAACAAAGGTTGGACATCAAACTTGCTTGACAGTATAGGCCGGAGGTGCATGTCATGGTCATTAGAGATGGTACCCACATTTGATAAGTTTCTACTCTTTAGCTTTTTTTTGTTTAGAATCGTCTCCTTTCATTGTCCTCTACTCTGTTCCTTTTGTCTTGATTACTTCCTCTTCCTAAGTATGTTTGGTCAGAACAAGTGAGAAATTACTTCACAATTTTCCATAAGCTTTCCAATTGCACAAAAATGGGATCTTGTCAACACATCAAAGCATCATAAGTCAGGAAAGAACAGCAAGCACGCTGAGCTGGTAATAATCAACATGCTCTGGGATTCATGTGAAATACAATGGTTTGTTATATATCAATTCATGAACAATGCGACAGATAGAGGATGTTGGGTGAATGGATCATAGGTTTTCTCTGTGATGAGGTTGACAGAGAAGCTGGATAACCAATAAAAAGCAAGGTCTTCCAAGTAGAAATCAAAGTTGTCATGGCAAGTGAAGGAGCCATAGTCCTCAAGGCCAAGGCCAGTAGTTTGAGTCAGGAAATAATAGCACACAGATTGAGTGGATGGAAATTGATGTGCTTTGGGATTCATGCAACAAAAAAGGTTTGGTAAATATCAGTTCATGAAGGGTATTAGGTATAAACGTATAAGAGGTATTTGTTGTGATAAGAGTGACAGAGAAATTGGTTAGTCAATAAACAAAAGCAATGGCTTTCAAGGTGAAATCAAAGTTATCATGGCAAGTGAAGGAGCAATCACCCTCAAAGTCATGGCCACAAACCAACCACCATGTTCAAACTCACAAGTTTACTTTGTCTGAAACAGGGATGGAAGCGGTGTTCATATCAAAGCTTGGAAGCATTAATTTGTCAGGTGTAATGCCCCAATTCTGCTTATGGAAAGGCAATTGAGAAGGGCACACATCACCCCCAGGAGATACACTTCCTAGTATGAGCAGTTCAGGTTGTATTTTTGTTTTAGGAGAAGAACTTCCTAGATTGAGAGTTCATTCATAGGTCCTAGTTTGAATCATTAAAATTTCACCCCTAAGAGATGCATTTATTAGTATGGGTCTTTCAGGATACACCTGCAAGAGAAGCACTTCTTAGATTGAGATTTCATTCACTGGAGACGCACTTCCTAGTTTGAGTCGTTCAAGTTCCACCCCTAAGAGACGCACTTCCTATTCTGGCTTTTCCGGTTATTCCATTTTAGGAGACGCACTTCCTGTATTAGGATTTCACCATAGGAGACGCACATCCTAGTTTGAGTCATTTAAGTTTGGCCCTAGGAGACACACTTCCTAGTGTTAGTCATTTTAATTCATCCCTAGGAGACGCACTTCCTAGCCTTGGTCATTTAAATTTATCCCTAAGAGACACACTTTCGAGTTTGGTTCATTCATGTTTTATTTTAGCAGACGCACTTGCTAGTAAATCTTTTGGTTTTACCCCTAGGAGACGCACTTCCAAGTCTTAGTCATTTAAATTCACCCTTAGGAGATGCACTTCCCAACCTTAGTCATTTAAATTCACCCCTAGGAGACGCACTTCTTAGTCTTAGTCATTTAAATTCATCCCTAGGAGACGCACTTCCTAGCCTTGGTCATTTAAATTCACCCCTAAGAGACGCACTTCCTAGTTTGGTTCATTGAAGTTTTATTTTAGTAGATGCATTTTCTAGTCAAAGTCTTGGTTTTACTCATTAGAGACACTTTCTAGTTTTAGTCACTGAAGTTTTCACCCCTAGGAGATGCACTTCCTTGTCTTGGTCATTTAAATTCATCCCTAGGATACGCATTTCCTAGCATTGGCTCTCTTGAATAACGGGACGTAACTTTAACTAGTAAACCCCAGTAGATACAACCAAAAGTTAGAATTGGCATTTGATTTGGAATCCTTAGGACCCTCCCAGAAAATGGGACTCAGTAAAATTCAATAAGGAACATAATCCGACGTAAATATTCTCCCCAGCAAGAGCCATCAGGACCCGGATTAATGGACGAAACTTTAACTATCAATCCTCAGCAGAAACAATCGAAAATTAGAATTGGCATTTAATTTGGAACCCTCATGACCCTCCTCGAAAATGGGACGTATTTAAAGGTTAGATGTAATCATAGATAGCGAAGGGCATAAAGTGGCTTACATGTTGAAATAGGATCCATTTAAGAGTTGTTAGGACCCTCCTGAAAAATAGGACTTAGCCTAAAACACAAATAGTCGGGTGGCATGGTCAAACCCAAATACATCCCCAACCAGAGTCATCAGGACCCGCCTGGATAATAGGATTTAATCGTAAGAGTTGTTAGGACCCCCTGGAAAATGGGACGTAGCTCAAAATATTAACCGCCAGCAGACACATTTTGTCATCTAATTAAGAGTTGTCAGGACCCGCTTGGATAATGGAAAGTAGGTTTAATCACCGGTTACCAGGAGATCCCTAGCAGATATAACTAATAACAAGACATAGTGGAAAATAGTACCTTTGGAAAATATGACTTAATCTTAAAATTTGTCATTAGTTAAGAGCTGTCAGGACCCTCCTGGATAATGGGATTTAGCTTTCAAATTTTAGAGATATTTGGTAACAGGATTTAATCAACACTCGCAGATGCACCCAGCACCAAATTGGGGCAGAAAAAATTTCTCTTGTTTTGTTTGTTTCGTTTTGATCCGGTACAAAGGCAACAGTCTCAGGGAATACATTTCCAGTTTCGAGTCTTGGTAATCAGGCGCTCACCTGAAGAACAAGGGAACACATTTCAAATTTCGAGTTTTGATAGTCAGTCACCCACATGCAGAACAAGGGAATGCATTTTCAAATTTCATGCTTTAGTAATCAAGGGTCCACCTGCAGAAAAAGGGAATACAATTCAAGTCTTGGTTATCAAGCACCCACCTGGAGAACAAGGGAACACAATTCGAGTTCAGGAATCAGGCCTCCGCCTGGAGAAAGGGAAAACATCTTAGATTACAATTCAAGTTAGCAACAAAAGAAGCTCGTGGCAAGAATGTGAGTCAACAGTACGAGGTAATCAACAGAAGTTAGTCACAATAAATAAAAAAAGAATAAAAAGCAAGAAGTTAATCCAAATAAAAGCAGATGAAATATGTGAATTTATCAAGGCATGGTTGAGGTCTCAAGTGCTACATGTCTTGTCTTGATTGAGAAAATATTAAGAAGAACGAGCTAGCACCTGCAGCTAACAAGCGTCAAGGTTTAAATCTGATGTCGGAATGAATAACCACTCAACACTCAAAATCAAGCTTCAGAAGACTTATGATAGGAAACTTGTAACTCGTAGTTGATAGGTTTAGCTAATCTTTTTCATTTTTTTGATTTTGATGTAATAATAGGATCGCGGACGAGAATCTCGGCGGAACGGCACCTCCACCAGACCCTCACCTCGGAATACTCCTTCATCTCACGCACTTCTTAACTACACTGACCTGGTTCCTTTACAGCCAAGGATATGTAGGCAACCTCGAAAGCAGAGTGCGGTCAAATCTTTCAAAAATTCTTCCCACGGAGTATTCAAAAATTCTGCTCACCATATTATTGCACGAAAACTGTTCGTGATTCCGAGAAAAGAGGGGTAGTTGTGAGCATATGATTTTTGCCCTACATGAAAATAACCCCTAAAAATAGACCAAAATAATTTTAATAGATTTTTTGGTGTTTTTCTTTATTTAGTTGCATTTTTAATATTTTTCAAATCATACAAAAACCATAAAAAAGTATCACATTTTAATTTCATGCCACCTTAGGTGCAATTTTCATTTAGAAATTAATTACATATAGATAATTGGGTCATTAATAAAAAACCAAATCACGAAAAAATGGTTAATTTTGTACTTTTAATATTAATATTTGAATTTTTGTAATTTTCCGTTTAATTTGGTTTTAATTAGCTGCAGTAATATTAGTTGTAGTAATTAGTTTAATTTTAAATTATTTGAATAGAAATTAATTTAGATGTTATTTTTATTTTTAATTTAAAAGAAAATTAGAAAAAAATACGAAAACAAAAGATGTGAATAAGATTTTTGGGCCTATCTTTACTTTCATTTTTAAGCCCAATGCAATTTCCCTTTAAAACCCAACCAAAAACTAGCGAGACCCACATGATCCGACCCGACCCATTTTACCCCTCTCACACTTAAAACCCTAATCCCCTTCCCCATTCAGACGGGGACAAAAATCGGATCTTAGACTATATTTAGGAAAGAGGCTGTGTAGCTTTGGCACAGAAAAATGACCTCCCTTGAAACCCATCTTGCTCACACCACTCCCTTCACAAAACCTGCCGGAGACCAGCCCGCGCACGACCTTTCTCATCGGAAGCCATTTCTGCTTCATCATTAACACACAGAGGCACAAGACATAAAAATCAAACACAGCCGCCTCCTTCATCTTCAAATCCCTCTCTCTCTCTCTCTATCTCATTCGTTTTTCTAGTCTCATCTCCATCGCCGACGAGATTCGCCTAAAGCCGGCGAAAATTAACCACCGTAACCTATCAGTTACCGTTCGATTCTCTGAGTTTCAGAATAACTTGCTACACAAAGCTTCAGTTCTCCCTCAATCGGAATTCATGGAGGCAAGCTGCTTGATTTTGTTTTGAAGTGGAGGCAGTCCGGTTAGCATTCGATGAGATTCTCGGCGAGATTTTCTGGCTTAAACCTCGTTAGTTCTCCTGTTCGTTCCGTCGACTAGCTTTTTCAGAATTGTAAGTCAATTAAATTTAAGGTTCACTCGGGTTATTTCCCCCCTTCATGCTATTTTAATTTTATTTCACGCTTTTGTAGTTTGTTAACCTATTTTGACTTGAATCTTGGATTTAATATCTCATCTCCTTGCTCATGATTCCTTAACAGTATTTGGTTGTGGTTTTGCTATTCCTTGTTATGGTCAATCTGTTTTTGCTCAATTTGTACTAGGATGGAAATATGGTTGATTTGTGTTTTGATACGGAATTTAGATCGATTTATGTCGGCCTAATTCCCTAGACGCAATGTAGTTTGTTTTAATTTCATATATAAGGTTTTCATATGTGCTTGATATAGTTTCACTTAGTTTAAGTGAAGATTTTCTGGATTCAGTATATTGACATTCTTCTCTTGTGGAACTCATGGCTAAGTCTAGAGTCTCTCGTGGAATTCAAATTCTATTAACCAACTTGACAATTTGTGAAGATAATTTGCCCGTACTCAAGGCTTTGGATGTTGTAATTAAACCTTATTCTGATTCTAATTTGGTTGATAAAGATGTTGAATTGTATTACTTCATGCTCAAAACTTACATGATTTGGTTCGCATGGAGTTACTGTTTATTCTTTACTCGTTAAAAGAGTTGTATTATTGTCATAAGGTTGAGTAAAGAGGGGAAGGTTAAAGAAGGGAGGAAATTGATTGAGGATAGATGGGGTGAGCCATAGCAGAAAACAAATAGTTTATGGCCCTTTGAGATTTTTGTTTAAATATCCTTTAAAATAACACGAGGTGTGCCACGCTAAATAAGATTCATAAATTGTGTGGCCCTCTTTAAATACTTATATAAAAATACTTAGGACTCGGGACAATCCGGTTACAAAATTTTCACGGCCTCCCGCAAAGTTAATAACACGTTAGCTGCTTTAGGCGTGTTCTTAAAAAACCTTACCTTCTTAAATCCGAGTGTGCATTTCATGCGACCCAACTCCAAATCCCAAAATGTTGAATAAAATGTGTCGAGGGTCCGGGTGCATTTCATATGAGGTGATCCAAAAACATATTTAAAACGATGTTCCATTTCCTAAAATTATTAGTTAAAAGCGGTAAATATTTCCAGATTGCTCTATAGGATAACATGTATTAAAAATCACATTTTTAGCCAAATATAATAGTTGAGCGCCCGTGCTAGAACCACGGAACTCGGGATGCCTAACACCTTCTCCAAGGTTCGTTGATTGTTAAACAGAGTCAAATTTTACTCTATTTGCGATTTAAACTCATGACTTGGGACATCATTAATTATCCGAAGTGGCGACTCTGAAATCTCCAAATAAAATAAATCTCGTTTTGATTGTCCTATAATTGGAAAAACTCCCTTTTCTTCGCCCTTCGTCGGGGTTGTAGTATCCAAAATGAGGTGTGACAATAGGCATATGCTGAAATAAGCCACCAGGCCTCTGGTGCTCATACTTGACCTGCTGGAAATTCCAACATCTGGCTACATACTGCATGATGTCCTTCTTCATTCTCTACCACCAATAATGTTGCCTCAAGTCACGGTACATCTTTGTGGCACCCAGGTGTACAAAATACCGTAAACTCTGTGCCTCCTCTAGAATCCTCCTCCTCAAACCATCAACATTAGGAACACATAGACGATCCTGGATTGCAAAACACCATCCTCGCCAATAAAAACCTCCTGGGCACCTCCCTGAAGAACCGTCTCTCTAAGAACTGCCAAATATTGAACTGTCAAGTCTTGATCTCCACCAATAATGAAGATTGAGCAACCACCTATGCTAGAACTCGGCTTGGCTCTGAAATGTCCAACCTCACAAGTCTGTTAGCCAAGGACTGAATGTCCAAAGGTAGTGGCCTCTCCTCCGTTGGAATGAATGCCAAACTACCCATACTCTCCGCCTTTCTACTCAGGGCATCTGCGACCACATTTGCCTTACCCGAATGGTAAAGAATGGTAAGGTCATAATCCTTTAGTAGCTCAAGCCACCTGCGCTGCCTCAAATTATGATCCCTCTGCTTGAACAAATGTTGAAAACTACGATGATCGATATAAACCTCACATGGCACCCCATACAAATAATGCTCCATATCTTAAGAGCAAGAATAATCACTACCAATTCCAGATCGTGCACAAGGTAATTCTTCTAGTGAACCTTCTGCTGACGTAAGGAATATGCAATAACTCGCCCCTCCTGCAACAATACACAGTTCAGGCCAATGCGGGAAGCGTCATAATATACTATATACATCCCTGAACTGGAAGGCAATACAAGAACTAGTGCCATGGTCAAAGCTGTCTTAAGCTTCTGGAAGCTCTCCTCACCATCATCAGACTAATGGAAAGGAACACTCTTCTGGGTCAATCTGGTCAAAAGGTGATGCAATAGATGAAAAGCCATGCACAAATCGCCGGTAATAGCCTGCTAACCCCAAGGAAACTCCTAATCTCGATCACTAAAGTAGGACGTGGCCAACTCTGAACTGCCTTGATCTTCTTGGGATCCACCTTAATACCCTCTTCGAACACAACATGCCCCGAGAATGCCACCGACTCTAGCCAAAACTCACACTTAGAGAACTTAGCATATAGCTTCTGCTCTTGCAAGGTCTGAAGAACTAATCTCAAATGCTGCTCGTGCTCCCCCAGGCTACGTGAGTATATCAAGATGTCGTCAATGAAGACGACAACAAAAGAATCAATATAATGCTTGAATACCCTGTTCATCAAATCCATAAATGTCACTAGTGCGCCCAAGGGTGATACAATGGGCCTCACAAATCCCTTTGCTAACAATTCCTCTAACTGCTCCTTCAGCTCTTTACACTCCTTAGGAGCCATATGGTATGGTGGAATAGATATAGGCTGAGCGCCTGGGCTAAATCAATGCAGAAATCAATATCGCGATCCGGAGGCATGCTAGGAAGATCAGAAGCTAGATAAGCCAAACACTGAATCAATCGTCGAAGACTATGCGCTGATGTCTCGAACATAAGCTAGATAAGCCAAACACCTCTTCTCGACCATGGTTCAAGCCTTCAGGAAAGAGATAAACCTGATAGGCATATCAACTGTGGAATCCTTCCACTCCAATCTCGGCGATCCTAGTACCACTAGCGAAACAATCTTGGCATAACAATCAAGGACGGCATGATATGGAGAAAACCAATCCATGCCCAGGATCACCTCAAAATCAATAGTGTCAAGAAATAGAAGATCTGCTCTAGTCTTGAAACCACAGAAAGTGACCAGACAAGATCGGTAGATCAGATCCATCACCACAGAATCACCCATAGGGTGGATACATGAACGGGAACATCAAAAGTCTTAAGGGAAATAACCAGGAATCGAACAAACAGAGGTGACACATATAAGTAGGTAGACCCTGGATCAAATAATATCGAAGCATCTCTACTAGTGACGGAAATAATACATGTGATGACAGCATTTGAGGAAAATGCATCAGGCCTGGCCAGAAGAGCATAGAATCAAACTGGAGCGCCGGCTATCTGGCCTCCACCTGATTGAGTGGTAGCTTGCTGACCTCTCCCTCTCTAGCCTCCACCTCTAGGACGGCCTCTACGCATCTGCCTTGACCTCTAGGTGGTTGGGTAGCTGGTGCCGAAATCATGGGCTGCTGATCCTGCTGCACTGCCTGTCACAGAAGTCTGGGGCAATATCTCCTCATATGACGGGGATCTCAAAACTCAAACAATAGAGCGGGGCGGTAGCTTGCTGCCCTGATAGCTGACCTTGATAACCTGTAAACCTGTTGGAATAAGCTTGGATAGCTGGTGGATGACATGAACTCTCCACTATGGCACTGGAATAAGAATAAAAAGGACCTTGGGAACCTGAATACCCACTGGAGGAACCCTGAATAGTTTGCGGGCAGTAGGAATCTCCGGCATAACAATGAAATAGGGGCGAGCAGGAGCCCCTAGGGCAGGAGGTAGTGCTAAAATTGGTGGCCTATTACGCTGTCCTCTCCCATAGTAACTTTTGCCCCTGACTGGGGCACCTCTAAATCCACCGAAGAACCTAGCTCTCTTATATTTTTGTATTTGATCTCTACCCCTCTGGCGATATCCCTCAATCCAACGAACAATTTAAACCACTAACTGATACACTATGCCCATCTCCACCTCCTAAGCCATACTAAACCGAATTTCGAGCTGCAATCCAGCGACAAACCTCTGCACCCTCTCCGCATCTGTAGGAAGTATCATGAGTGCGTGGTGGGAAAACTCAAAAAACCTCACCTCATAGTCAGTCACAGACATCTGAGCCTGCTCGAGCTGCTCAAACTGGTGTAGCAGCTCCTTCTTCTCAAAGGGCAGGATATACCTGTCCAATAACAACTATACAAACTGATCCCAAGTGACGGGGGAAGAATCTGCTGGCATACCAAGAACATAGGACTGCCACTATCTACGAGACCTGCCCTTGAGCTGAAAAGTATTGAAGTCAACTCTATGCAACTCCAATATCCTCATGTTATGCAGACTGTCACTGCACCTGTCAATGAAATCTTGGGCTTCCTCACAACGCTCGCCCCTGAAGACCGGAGGATGAAGCCTGGTCCATGTGTCAAATAACTTTTGTGGGTCACCATCTACAGCTGGCCTGGGCTGGGGTGCACTACATCAACTGGTTGAGCCCCACCCTGGAGTCTGATATACTGCAGCTGCATGACATGGGGCTTGAGCAGTAGGGGTCTGGGCTCCCCCTCATACTTGTGAAGTAGCTCGGTCTGCTGGAAATAAACCAGCTTGTGTCATAGTGTACATAAACCGTAGCATGCGACCCATGACCTCCTGAAATCCCAGTGATATCATGAAATCTACCGGAGTAGGCTC
The DNA here is from genome assembly GCA_034376525.1 of Nicotiana benthamiana. Classification (NCBI taxonomy): domain Eukaryota; kingdom Viridiplantae; phylum Streptophyta; class Magnoliopsida; order Solanales; family Solanaceae; genus Nicotiana; species Nicotiana benthamiana. Next base: position 100,213,980 of record CM067338.1, read on the forward strand.
AGCTGTAGGCATCTCACCCTGCTCTAGGATCCTCCATAGGATCTGCTGGAGGTGTCTCTAGAATGGCTCTAAGACGCCCTCGTCCCCTTCCACAGGCCGGTGCCCTCCCCTGGCCTCGAGCAATGGGGAGGAGCTCCTCCCAGGTCCAGAACATCAATGGTGCGAGTTCTCACCATCTGTGAGAGAATAAAAGAGGGAAATTTAGTATGCTAAGCACTGAACAAGCGGAAATGAACAAAGAGTAGTCTTTCCTAATACCCTTTAGCCTCTCAAAGATAAATACAGACATCTCAGTACCGATCAACGAGACTCTCTCAGGTTTTCCCATAACTCGTGAAACCTACTGCTCTAATATCATGTTGTCATGACCTAATCCCATAATAGGTCTTAAAGGCGCCCGACACCTTTGCTAGGTAAACCACCGCGGAAACATCTCAAAATCTTTTATGTTGATTTTCTTTTTTTCATTAGAGTTTAAGTGAAATAAGTACTCCAATTTGAATTCGAAACAAATAGTGATAGATAATGTAAATGGCATAATAATACAACCCCAAAAATATAATTCTACAAATGTGTGTGCCAGAACCTGGTGTCACAAGCTACGAGCAGCTAGTAGAATATACACAAAAGGATATCACACTATCCTACTATCGGAATCAGGATAGACCGAAAATAAAAGTACAAAGGAAAGACTTCTACGACTGTGGGTCGGTATATAGGAAAAGCAACTCACCGTAGAAGTCCCAAGTCCGCTCACGGGTGCGCATCAAAATGACAACCATATCCACCTGCCTCAGAACATGTTCATTTAAGTACAGAAGCATAGTATGAGTACATAAAGAATATGTATCCAGTGAGTATCTCGTCTAATCTCGAAGAAGTACAGACGAAAGGTTGTCTTGACACTCAGTAGGGTCGAATAAAATATCAGGGTAATCATACAAACAATGAAGAATCACTAGCAAGCAATAGTGTGTAAGCAGACATAAAGGTCATACTCTCTACTAGATCTCCAGCTAACCATTCACGTTTGTTATATTTATAAATTTATGTGTGACCATGAAAGGCGATATCAATATATATAGATAAAAAAAAAGGAAACTCTGTGGCAAGAAACAATAGCATGCGCAAATATGTCGAGGCGGTGGCAAGATCTACCAAAAATAAACTATGCACTTGTCGAGGATCGACGGTGCGCCTATAGATTCATCTATTCATACCGAGGCGTTCGGCCCGATCAAACAATAATAAGAAATACCAAGTATACACACAAGGCACATCGATAGTCATTAAGGCCAATCAAGACTTCAAAAATTATACAAGTACGTTCTTATCCCCTTTTTAAGTCCCTAGGATGCTCGTATTAACAAGATAATCTAGAGATTTATATAAAATAAGCATGATATGAGTCCTAAATTACCCGGAAAATTAACATATTAGTAGCTACGCACTGACTCTCGTCACCTAGTGCATGCGTAGCCCCCGCATTTAGCAACAATTACTCAATTATTTATCCTATGGGGATAATTCCCTCTTACAAGGTTAGAAAGGAGACTCACCTCGCTCCAGAGCGCACTTTCAATATCAAGAGCAAGCCCAAGCCCTCAATTAGGAGCCAAACGATCACAAACTAGTTAAATAAAGTAAGAACTAGTCAATAAAGGCTTACAAGGTTGAATTCTAACTCTTTAAGTGATTCTCCAACCTTTTCCACAAGCTTCCTAAATTCCGACCACATGCCCACGTGCCTGGATTCAAAGATTTTTCGAAGAAAGTTGATCTCTATAACCTAAAGATCAATAATATATGAATTATAGTTCATTTCATAACAAATTTTGTGGTTAAATCTTAGTTTTATTAAAATCCTGGGTCTAGCTCTAACCCTTTGATTTTACCTAATTTTTTGTGATTAATCTACCTAATATACATATATTTAAACTAAGAATAAATAGAAATTACTTACCTCAAAATGCTATGTTGAAATCCCCTCTTTGGAAGCTCTCAAATCGCCCAAGTTTAGAGTAGAAATGAAATAATTGCTCTATGTCCTGTTTTTAAAAGCCCTGACCAGTCCTATGATGTCGCATTTGCGACACCAGGCTTGCAAATGGGAGGTCACAAATGTGACAAAAGGTTCCCAAATGCGAACTGAACCCTAGCCTTCCTCGATCGCAAATGTTAGTCGTGGGTCGCAAATACGGACCTTGCGTGGTTCGCAAATGCGAGGAAAAAGGTTTGCAAATGCGAACACTGTCCAGCCCTGCCAATATCGCAAATGCAATATATGGGTCGCAAATGCGGACCCTACTGGATTCGCAATTGCGAAGAAATTATTCGCAAATGTTAACACTGTCCAGCCCGGCCAATATCGCAAATGCGAAGTGTTTCTAGCAATTGCGAGTTCACAATTGCGATGGCCATCTCGCAATTGTGAAACCTGCAGCAGTAGCAAACATACCAGCAAAAGTTGTTGTATTTTCATACCATAGCCATGCTCCAATCTCACCCGAGCCCTCGGGGCTCCACTCCGACCACCCACACAAGTCTTACCACAATTTGCAAACTTGCTTAGGCAATCAAATTTCCTAATTAACACCTAAAACCATGGATCTGACCTCAAAATGCATGAATTCCTCAAAAATACCCAAATTCCCATTTTTTAACTGAACATCAGAATCTTATCAAATTAGTCTCGTTTCACGCCAAATCTCACAAATACGACTAAAATATTTTACCGAACTTGTACCGGGCTCCAGAACCAACATACGGGCCCGATATCGATGTGATCAAGCATTTTTTCTCTTTATTAAACTCTTATAATTTCCATTCTAACAATTTTCAATTAAAATTCACTACTCGAGCTACGGACCTCGGAATTCAATTCCAGGAATACGCCCAGGTCCCATATTTTTCCACGGACCTCCCAAGACTAGCAAACCACGAATCTGGGTCTGTTTTTCCCAAAAAGTTGACCGAAGTCAAACTTGTTCTTTTAAGAGAATCTTAAATAAATAATTGGGCATATTTTTTACTCAAAACTCTTCCAACTCCCGAACCAACCGGCCCCTCAAGTTATAAGTTAGCTAAAAAATGCGAAATGTTTCATTCAAGGGAACGGGTTTCTAAAAGGCAAAACGACCGTTTGGGTCTTTACATTAGACCAGTGACTATATAAGTAATTCTTGAAATGAATTCTTTAGCGCAGTATGTTGGTTTTATACGAGCCAACTCAAATGGACTCCTAAACTCTTGAAGTTTTTCTTTCCTTATGTCAGCAATCTTTTTATGTGACTTCACCAAGATTGTCCAGGCCTCTTTTGATGACTTTGCAAGCAAATATGCTTTAGATACACAGAAGTCGACCTTTATGACGAGATAGTAGCATCCTTTATAATCTAAATATCTCTTCTTCTCCAATTGCATAATGGCATCACCCCGTCAGTGTTGTGCCTTCCAGAAGTACCTCCAATCGTTAATCGATGGTGAATCATAATCCAATATCCATATAAAATCTTCATCTACTGATACCAAATTTCAATTTGCCATCAAACTTAAAAACGGGACAATTGGGTAACAAATTATCCATAATTTTTTTTTGGTTCCCCTACCGGCTTTGGCAGAATCTCACACAGGCTCTGATACCAATTTGAAAGGATTAAATTACCTCAAGAATAATTTAGGCACAAGCAAAAATTTCAACAAAGATTTTATTGAATAAATTTGTTAAACTAGGGAGAGAACGTGGTAGGAGGCTTTTTCACAACTCAAAAACTCTTGAATCTCTCTACATCATAGCTATGTATCCAAAATATAAAATCTGTTGTGCAACCCTATTTATAACACTACAAAACTAAATTTGCTAAAATCTAGAAAACTTATTCCTACATGATTAAGGTTGTAAATCTTAATTAGACATAAATTAAATAAACCAGTAAATACCAAATCCTAGATGACATAGGAATATTACTTAATCTTGATTTAATTTCCAACATCATCGTTTCTAAGGGATTATATTACTTTTTATTCTTCAATAAAAACTTGTTAAATTAGCTCTTCCTCTAATTTGTTGGGATGTACGTTACTTTTTTGGACTAACTTTAAGTAAAATATATTCTCTTATTACTAAAATATGACCTTTGTTATGAAATAAAAATAACATGGCAAAAAATATGTAACTAACTAGGACTAATAATAGAGGAGAGTGATAACATTAGAAGAGAGAATTTATTTCTTCATTTCAGAGTATGGAATAGGTTCATTAGTGAACCTATTTATAGAAACATTTCGTTGTTATAAAAGCAACCCAAAACATATTATGAATACATAACTAATCTAAAACTTGATATGGGTACATAACCAATCCAAAACCTATTATGAAAGACAACCATCGTTAGTGGATGAAACCATTTGTGAGATTTATAACTCCCCCTTAGATGTACACTAACAGGTAATGTGCCTTATTAAACCTTACTAAGAAAAAACCCAACGGAGATGAAATATGAGTACATATATCTTGTAATATGCATTAAGAGTTGCCTCATTAAAATCCTTACCCAGAAAACCCAAATAGGGCAAAACCTTGGTAAGGGAAAAAGGGTACTTCGCATATTTTTCCCTCTGATAAAAAAATCTTATTTGATATCTCAGGGATGACACATTCCAATCTTGTATATTAACTTCTCAAATATTGATGTCGGCAATTCCTTAATGGATAAATCTATCAAATTATCAATTGAACGAATTTATTGAACATATAATTCACCATTCTTTTACAGATCATGTGTGAAATTTTTTTTTGATAAAATATGCTTTGTTCTAACTCCTTTAATGTATCCCCCTTTTAGTTGGGCTATACATGCAGCATTGTCTTCATATAATATTATTAGGATATCCTTTCCCCATGAAAGACCACAAAGCTCCTAGATATATTGAGTTATTGATTTCAACCAAATGCATTCTGGACTTGCTTCATGAATGGCTATTGTCTATGCATGATTTGATAAATTATCAACCATAGTTTGTTTTGCTGAACGACATGATATGGAAGTACCTTCACATGTAAATAAATAGCCTATATTATATCGACCTTTATGTGGGTCAAACAAATATCCTGCAAATGCATAACCTATCAGTTGTGATCTAGATTCATTTGATTAAAAAAATACCATATCAATGGCCCTTTGCAAATTTCTGAACAGATGCTTAATACAATTCAAGTGTCTTTGTATTGGGGAAGAACTAATCATTCTACCAATTTTATAGAAAAAGCTATATCTGATCTAGAATTACTAGCAAGGTACATTAATTCCCCAATTACACTAAGATATGGTATTTTAGTACGTAGACGCTCTTTATTTATTTCATGAGAACGAAATGGATTTTATTTGTACCAAGTGATCTCACAACCACAAGGGTACTCAATGGATGTGCTTTATCCATAGAATGGCGCTTTAAAATATTTTTGGTATACATTTATTGATGAACAAACATTCCATTTTTCAAATGCTCAATTTGTAAGCTAAGACAAATTTTTGTCTTTCCAAAATCATTCATTTCAAATTCTTTCTTCAAGCATTCTACTTCCTTTAATAACTCTTTAGGAGCTCCAATGATTTTCAAATCATCAACATACACAGATCTTATGACAAATTTAGATCCATGTCCCTTTATAAAGACACGGGACAAATTGGATCATTCTTGTACCATTCTTTTAATAGGTTTTCGGTGAGGCAATTATACCACATGCTCCCTGATTGCTTCAATCTATATACGGATTTCTGAAGCTTTATCGAACAAAATTCTTAGGAATCATTGTATTTTTTAGGTACTTTGAATCCTTCGGGGATATTCATTAAACGTTTGTTGTCCAGTAAGTCATATAAATAGGCCGTGACAATATCCGTAAGATGCATATCAATTTTTTTCATGAATTGCTAGACTGATAAGATACATGAATATGATCGCATCAACCACTAGAGAATATGTCTCCATTTAATCAATGTCAGGCCGTCGCGAAAATTCTAGTGCTACAAGTCGTGCTCTATCTTACACCTTCATCTTTTGTCATTTCCTTTTCCCACAAAAAGTCCATTTATACCCCACTGGCTTTACACCTTTAGGTGTTTAGGCTATAGGTTAAAAAATGTAACACCCCAAATTTTAGACAGAGCCCCACATCAGGCAAATACAAGAGAGATGTTGGGTATATAAGTTAACAAGCTTTAGACCCTAGATACGCATTTTAAACGCATGAGGGCCTAGGCCCATTGCAGACAATATCACTAACGAGTTGTGCTATTACAGATGGTATCAGAGCCACTCTTGTATCAGCCTTACCGATGGTGGGACAGAGTTCAACTTAGTTTAGGCAAATCCTGGTTAGGCGGGGCAAACCTAAGTGTGAGTCTAGGCGAATAACATGTGGTGGGGAAAACCTCATCGAGGACGCTAAGTCCATAAGAGGGGGTGTATGTAATACCCCCAGACATTAGATAGAGTCCTACATCGATAAAACACAAGAGAGATGATGGGTATATAAGTTAACAAGCCTTGGACCCTAGTTGCGCATTTTAAACCCGTGAGGGAATAAGGCCAAAGTGGAAAATATCACTAGTGAGCTGAGCTATTACAAAAAACTTCACATTTTTTAAGTGAAGCCAATTCTACTTGGATAGCGTCTTTCCATTTTTGCCACTCATTTCTCTGTCTACATTCATCAACATATTTTGGTTCAATATCCTCACCTTGTTGCATTATTTCAGCAGTATATAATAAGCGAAAATGTTATCAACAACTATATCATTTTGATTTCATCTTTTTTCAGTTGAGAAATAATTTATTGAGATCTCTTCATTTTCATTATTTCAGGTACCTTGACCACTTTTGAGGTTTTATCAATTGTATTGTCTCGGGGCTCTTCTTGAGAAATTACCTCCATATTATGTCCCTCTTGATCATTTTTTCCTTTCCTTTTTTGAGGATTTTGTCTTTAGAATCGATTGGTATATAACGTTTTAAGTGAGGCTTAGACTCCTATGCTTTAACATATTGTCCTACCAAGACACCAACTTGAATTGGAGCATTTGCAGTTGGAATATGAGATTTAGTAATCCTTGGTAGGTTGGTAAATGCATCTGGAAGTTGATTTGTAATACTTTGCAAATGAATTATCTTTTGAACTTTCAATTCACATTGATTTGTACAAGGATCTACATAAGATAATGATGATACACTACAGTCTATCTCATTTTTCAGTTGCTTATTCTCTCCCCCTAATGTTGGAAAAACAAATTCATCAAAATGGCAATAAAAAAATCATGTCGTAGATAAATCTCCAGTCATGGGTTCCGGATATTTAATAATAGAAGGATATTCATATCCAACATATATCCCCAACCATCATTAGGGATCCATCCTTGTGGGTTGTGGTGGAGCAATTGGAACATATACCGCACATACAAATATAATAAGATGATAAATATTTGGCTCCTGACCATAGACCAATTGTAATGGGAAAATTTTATGATAACTCGTTGGTCTGACACTCATAAGTGTTGCTGCATGCAGAATAGCATGACCTCATATCGAAATAGGAAGTTTTCTTCTCATAAGCCATGGTCAAGTAATTAATTGGTGGTGTATGATAAATGATTCCGCTAGACCATTCTGTATATGAACATGAGCAACATGATACAACTCTTCCAGTTGATATACAATAGTCATTAAAGGCTTGGGATTGAAATTCACCAGCATTATAATGATGGATTATTTTAGTTGCATAATCTGGAAATTGTGCTCTTAACCTTATTATTTAAGCCAACAACCTCGCAAATGCTAGATTACGAGTTGATAATAAGCACACATAAGACCATATTGTAGCTGCATCTATTAAAATTATATAATATTTAAATGGTCCACATGGTCGGTAAATGGGCCCACATATATTACCATGTATACATTGTTACTGATGGGCTAGTAATAAATTTACATTGAGAACATGCAGCAAATGAGAAATTCATAAATTGAAGAATCTTTTGGTTCTTCAATACATGTCCATGTTAATTCTCAATTAATTTGCGCATTATGCTAGAACCGGGATGGCCCAACAAGTCATGCCAAATAATAAAATCATTGGAATTAGTAAACTTCTGGTTTACTATAATATGTGTTTCAACACTATCAATATTTGTGTAGTACAAGCCATAGGAAAGACCAGGCAGCTTTTCAAGTACATATTTCTTACACGACTTTATTGTAGTAATATAGAGTTATTCAATCTTTTCATTATTTATAGTCTCAATGTGATATCCATTTTGGCGAATATCTTTGAAACTTAGTAAGTTTCTTTGAGACTTAGTACAGTATAATGCTTCATTAATAGCCAAATTTGTTCTTTAGGGAAGTGAAAAATTTGCTCTTTCAGAGCATTCAATTAATCTTGTACTACTAGATATTGTATTAACATTGGTATCTTTCATCATCAAATAAGAAAAATATTTCTTATCTCTTAAAATAGTATGTGTTCTAGCACTATATAAAAGACATATATCATCTTTATTAATCTTAGAACTAACTGAAGATTGGGGAATTTTCATATTTTTCATAAAGAAACTAACAGTACATCATAATAAATACGAAAGACTATAAATAAAACAAACATTAAAAATTACACTAGAAATGTAGAAACTAGCATATATGATGTTTTAGGAAAGTACACTAAAAAGAACAAACTACTTAAAAACATAATATGAAAATAACAACTTTTCTTAATGTTTTATTCCCAGTAAGATAATCACTTCTTTAGTCAATGTCCTTAAAAAAGTCTCTAGCTTTTTAATGAGTAATATTTGCAAGGCCTTCAAAATCATCATCTTTATATGCAAGATTTTCCTAAACATCATCATATTTATTTGAGGGACCTACTTCATCATTATTATTATGATAAGTCAAGTGTGCCTCCCCATTTTTATCTTTTCTTTTAATAGATGCTTGATACAGTTTGAGAAAATGGTCGGATGTACGATAAACACGTGCCTAATGACCTTTCATATTACATCTGTGGAAAATATTAACGTTTCCCTTTAAAAAATTATTTTGATGATCCTTATTATTCTCCCGTTTATTTCCACCATGAAGACAATAATTATTTCATCCCCTTCCATGCCCACGTCCACGTCCACGACTATGGCCACAGTCATGACCACGATAATTATTTTATCTTCTTTCAGACTTTGAATTACTGCTACCATATTTTCTTCAAGAAATGGTGCAAATCCAGTAGGACGGGCTTCATGATTTGTTTACTAAAAAGGTATTATGTTGCTCAGCCCCCAGGAGGCATTAGATTAGTTCAGAATATTTTTACCCTTTTCACGGTATTGTTGCTGCAATGCCATTTTGAGGCATGAAAAGTAGAAGAAATATTTTTCAGTAAATCCTCATCATTCACAATTTTCCTACATAATTTAAGTTGGGAAGTTATTTTTAATACAACAGAATTATATTCACTTACAGTTTTAAAATCTTGTAAGCATAAGTGAATCCATTCATATCGAGATCTTGGTAATATTGTTGCCTTTAGATGGTCATATCGTCCATTCAAACTTCTCCATAATTCAAATGTATCTTTCACGGTTAAGTATTCAGTTTTTAACCCTTTATCAAGATAATGACGAAGGAAAACCATAGCTTTTGCCTCATCCTGACCGGATGCTTTATTTCCTTGTATAATAGTATTTTCAAGAGCTTTTGCAACACAGTGAATTTTAGCATCAAGGACTCATGATAAATAAGTAAAACTCCAACAATTATCATAAGAATACAACAAACAAATCTGAAAATTAAAGAAGAAAAAAATAAAAAGTTAAGAAAAACAAATAATCTAGGGCTCATACTTGTGGTGACGGGGGAATGGGGAAAATGCTAGTGCATTTTTTTTTGGGACGGGCGGAGGGGGGGGGGGGGGGAAGCTTTGGGAGGTTTTATAGGGGTGTTGGTTTTTTCTTTGGGCGTTTGGGTTATAATGGGGGAAGTGAGGGTTTTAGGGCTAGGTAAAATGGGGGGGTTTATTAGGAGGGGTCAATTTAACATACTAAAAACAATGAAAATGTAAGAAATTTATGGGCGGGGCGTGAACTAATGCGCGAACTCGTGCGGCCCAGGAAGTGTGGTGCACAAACTTGTGCGCAAGATCATGCGTCACTTTGCTTGCTATTGAGCTGGTTAGGCAGAATGTTTGCCCAGTTGCGCAAACTCTTGCGCGAAGTTAGCGTGAATTCGTGCTTCTGGCACTTATTTTTGTACTTTTTTCACCTGTGTTTCTCTAGTTCGATGGTCTTTTCACCCACCCTCGTCACCTGCATTAGTTAGTGTGCCAAAACTCAAAATTAAACATTACTACTATCATTGGGTTGCCTCCCAACCAGCGCCTTAATCAATGTCGCGGCACGATGTTTTCAATAATTGAATGGGTTGCCTCCCACGCAACGCCTAATTTAACGTCGCGACACGATGCAAGTAGTGGAGGTCTTACTCCTCATTCACATATGGGGGTTCTTTTAAATTAGTCACTACTTTATTCCCTTATTCTTCAGCTATTCCAAGGTAATGTTTCAGCCTTTGCCCATTTACTGTGAACTTGTTTGTCCCATCCTCCGACTCGATCTCAACAGCTCCACTTGCAAACATTTGCACCACTCTAAATGGTCCTGACTACCGAGATTTTAACTTACCTGGAAACAATCTCATCCATGATTTATACAATAATACCTTGTCACCGGGTTTAAAGTCTCTGTCCACGATGTGCCTGTCATGCTTCTTCTTCATTCTTTCCTTTTAGAGCCTCGTGCTTCAAAGGATAGGGATCTAAATTCTTCCAGCTCATGAAACTCTGTTAGTCGATTTTGTCCAGCTGCTTCAGGATCCATGTTCAATTGCTTCAGTGCCCACCAAGCTCGATGTTCTAGATCCACAGGCAGGTAACAGGCCTTACCAAATACCAACATGTATGGTGACATACCTATTGGTGTTTTGAACGCAATTCAATAGGCCTAGAGTTGGTAATCAAGCTTCTTTGCCCAATCAGTTTGTGTGGCATTCACGGTCTTTGTTAGTACATTCTTTATCTCCCTGTTGGACACTTCAACTTGCCCATTGGTCTGCGGATGGTAAGGAGTAGCCACCTTTTGGTGTACATCATACTTAGCAAGTAATTTCTTGAAGTCTCTATTGCAGAAATGAGTGCCTCTATTACTGATGATCGATCTTGGTGTCCCAAACAAGGTAAATATGTTTTTTTCAGAAATTCAACCACTACTCTTGCACCATTTCTGGGCAATGCTGCAGCCTCTACCCATTTAGACACGTATTCCACAACAACAAGGATATACTTATTGCCAAATGAGTTGACAAACGGACCCATAAAGTCAATTGCCCGCATATCAAACACCTCTACCTCTTGAATTGGTTTCATTGGCATCTCATGGCGTCGGGAAATTTTTCACGTCCTCTGGCATTCATTGTAGCTCTTTACCCAGAGGTGCGCATCTCTAAACACAGTTGGCCAAAAGAATCCGGCCTCAAGCACTTTCACAGTTGTTCTGACCCCTCTAAAATTCCTCCATATGCTGATGCGTGACAGGTCTACAAAATGAAAGATTGTTCTATCTTGGGGCCACACCTCCGAATAATGTTATCAACACATATTTGAAACAAATGAGGTTCATCCCAATAATACATGCGGAAATCACGAAAGAACTTTTTATTTTGGACAGGTGAAAGGTCATATGGAACTATACCGTAGGCTATGTAGTTTGCAAAATCTGCATACCATGGCGCATCCTCAAGGCTGGCTACGAATAGCTGCTTGTCTGGAATGGTTTCCAGAATCTCTTCGACCTCGACTAATTTTTCAGCTCCTTCAAGTCGTGATAGATGACCGACTTGATTTTCTGTTCCCTTAAGTTCATGAATTTCGAGGTTGAATTCTTGCAACAGCAGCACCCAACGAATCAAGTGCGGCTTAGACTCTTTTTTCTCAATTATGTACCTGAGAGCTGCATGGTCAGTATACACCAATTACCTTAGAACTAAACAGATATGACCGGAACTGTCAAAAGCAAACACAACTGCCAACATCTCCTTCTCTGTCACTGTGTAGTTTAGCTGTGCACCATTTAGCGTGCTGCTTGAATAGTAAATCAGGTGCATCAACTTATCTTTTTGCTACCCCAAGAGAGCTCCTATATAGTCTCCGGCATCACACATGAGCTCAATGGGTTGCTCCCAGTTGGGTGCAACAATGATGGGTGCAGTTATCAACTTCTTCTTCAATTCCTCAAATGCCAACCTGCTATCATTAGAAAACACAAAGGGTTTATTCTTTTCAAGGAGTTTGCATAATGAGTTAACAATTTTGAAAAAGTCTTTTATGAAACTTCGGTAGAATCCGGTGTCCAAGAAAACTTCTCACCGCCTTGACTAAAGTGGGTGGTGGTAACTTCTCAATCATGTCAACCTTTGCATGGTCGACCTCAATTCCTTTTCTGGAAATTCGATGTCCTAGGACTATCCCTTTTTGTACCATAAAATGGCACTTCTCCCAGTCTAGCACTAAGTTTGTCTCCACACATCTTTTGAGCACTCTACTTAAGTGGTGAAGACAATCTTTGAATGAATCTCCCACAGCGGAGAAACCATCCATAAAGACTTCCATAATGTCCTCCACCATATCCATGAAAATGACTAGCATCCACCGTTGAAAAGTCTGGTGCGTTGCAAAGCCCAAATGGCATTTTCCGAAAGGCAAAGATGCCATACTGATAGGTGAAGTAGTTCTTCCCTCAATCTTCGGGGACTATTGATATCTTACTGTACCCTGAATATCTATCCAATAAAAAAAAAGTGCGATCTTCCATCCAGCACGTCCAACATTTAGTCTATGAAAGGCAAGGGAAAGAGTTCTGGGTGGCGGTGTTCAATTTCCGGTAATCCATTTAGATTCGCCACCCCGTGACAGTAATAGTTGAGATCAACTCATTGTTGTCATTTTTCACAATAGTTATTCCCCTTTTTTTTCGGAACACATTGGATAGGGCTGACGCAATTACTATCAGAGATGGGGAAAATGATTTCCTCATCTAGCCATTTGATCGCCTCTTTCTTTACAACCTCTTTCATATTATGGTTCAGCATTCGCTGATGATCCCTAGAAGGTCTGTGCCCCTCATCAAGGAGAATCTTATGCATGCAGAAGGCTGGGTTGACACCGTTTATGTCTGCCATGGACCAGCCAATGGCAGTCTTTTTATCATGCAATACCTGTAAGAGTCGTTCTACCTACACATCTAGCAAGCAGGGTGATATAATAACATGTAAGGTCGAATCAGGGCCTAAGATACATACTTGAGGTAATTTGGGAGTGGCTTCAGCTCCAGCTTTGGTGGTTCCTCTATTGATGGCTTTGCTGGAGGAGTGGCCCTTTTTCCCAGCTCAAGGGACTCAAACTGAGGTTCCCTTAACCAAAACCCACGGCCTTCTAGTGCCATAATCCAATCAACTAACCCTTCACTATCCATTCTAAATTCGTTAGGCATTCCTCTAATGGATCTTTTACAGTTAAGGTCCTATCATTTCCTTGCAGGATTACATCCACTGCCTCCACTAGAGAGTAATTAGCATAATTACTGGGTCTCCTCATTGATTGCTTAACATTGAATATGTCTTCTTCATCGTTCAATATCATTTTTAGTTCCCCAGTCTCGCAGTCTATCAGTGCTCTCCAGTGGCTAAAACTGGTCTCCCTAAAATAAGGGGTATCTACTCATCCACCTGACAATCTGGAATCACAAAGTCTGTAGGGAACACAAACTTTCACACTTGCACCAGCACATCATCAAGAATACTAGTTGGTCTTTTCATAGTGCGATCAGCCAGCTGTAGCAGTACAGAAGTCGGTCTAGCTATGCCGATGCCTAATTTAGTGTACACTACCAGCGGCATCACATTTATGCTGGCTCCCAAATCATACAATGCCTTTGCAAAGGCATAACTTCTTATTGTGCACGGAATAGTGAAGCTACCTGGATCGGACATATTTTGAGCCATCGATTTTGCCACCACTACACTACAGATCTATGTCAGAGTTACAGTGGATAGATCCTGAAAATCAAACTTCCGTGACATGTATCGGTCTGACTTTTTTTGTTTGACCAGTCTCAGAGGGAAGGGTACAGGTATCACCCTTTGTGCATTTCTCATTGGCTTCTTTCTGTTAGGATTTTCTGGTACAAGTGGTGCCACATGTTCTGTAACTTGCCCGTTCTCCTTTTGCTTGCCTTTTTCCTCCTAGCTATGCTCAACCACCACTTCAGTAAGTTCAGTTGGTTCTTCTAGCACTAATTGAACTGGAGTGGTTGGTGTAGTATTCTTGCTGGCTTGTGCAATTTCCTACTCTCTATCTAAATCTCTACCATTCCGGAGACTGACTGCCATCAGCTGATTCGGGTTTTGCTCCTTGGGGTTTATGTTTGTGTCTGCAGGTAAAGTTCCCACCGGACGGTTGTCCAAAGCCATGGACAGCTGACCCAGCTGCGTTTCAATATTCTTTATGGCTGAATCATGCACCGCAAATTTTTCCTGCACTTTATTATTTGACCCAACGAGTTGCTAAAGCATACCCCTCATTTATAATATGTTGTTATCGTGCTGCTGAGGGGTGGTTGATAAGCTAATTGCTGCTGATTCTGCTGTGGATAACCCTGTGGTTTCTGATAAGGTACTGGCCCTAATTAGTTTTAAGGGTGCATACCCCCAGGCTGCTGCATATTAGGCCCGTACTACTGATTTTGTTGTGGTCTCCACTATTGTGCTCCTTGTCTCTGACCCCCATATTTGTTGGCATAATTCATATCTTCCCATGCCCCTTGATTTTCATCTCTCCGCTCCATGAACACACATAGGAATGATTAATACACGTTGTACATAGTCCTCCATTCGTGGTATCACCGTATTTTGTACCCATCTCATCAATCTTCTTTGTCTGTAAGCTCAGCTGGATCAGAAGTGTGGCCATGTTTTCTTCCTGCGAATTGTTGGGATCAAGAGGAACTGAGTGCACTATGAGTAACAGTGTTATACCTCTAGTCATCCACCCTGCATTTTATGACATCATATTGACAAGAATTTTGCCCTAGGTGAATGTTTTGCTTAAGAAAGCGCCTCCAGTTGAAGCATCCACATTCACTTTCAAGTTGTCAGCTACCAATGTATGTTGGAAACACGTTTCAAATGCAATATACTAAACGTGTGTTCTTTTGTAGGTTTTGATGAATGTCAAACAAAGCAAAAAGCGATATATAGCAGTACTCGAGGACAAGCACAAAATGGATGCATTACAAGAAGCTCAAGACAAAGTTTAGAAATGTTATAATTGAGTCAATATTAATTGTGATCTTGATTCCTCAACTTGGCTCATAACATGGCTTCTCTACTAAAATTATTTTTCCAAAATCATGCATATTTAAATTAAGTGTCAAATGATTTTAAACTATGCATATTTACATTTGTTAAAATGTTTTCCAAGCATGCCTCAAAAATCTGGGCTAAGATAATCGATTATGTACTTATGATAATTGAGTATCTCTAAGCCAAGACTGCATGACAATCGATTGTGAATTAATGATAATCGATTGTGAGTAAGTCAGTTAACATCAGGTTTTTGCAACTACATAACAATCGATTGTGTACTTATGATAATCGATTGTTAACTGAGGCAAAGTTTTCAAAACTCATAAAAATCGATTATGAACTAATGGTAATCGATTAGAATGAGAAAAATGTCTCCCAGTGATTTTAAATAAGATGATAATCGATTGTGGCTTTTGATAATCGATTATATATGAGACAGAGAGTTTTGAAATTAATTAATAATCGATTATTCCATTTGATAATCGATTGTTGAAGCTGACCGTTGTCATATATTTTCAATTACCTTCAGGTAATCCATTGTTGATATTTAACAATCGATGTTTTGCTTAAAATCTGGAAAAGATTTTCTGAACGTTGTTAAAATAATCGATTGTTGATTTCCGGACAATCGATGTTTTATGCCAAAAATTGGAAAGGATTTCTTAACGTTATAAATAATCGATTATTGATTTGAAGTAATCGATTGTTGACGTAAAATCTGGGATTGAATTTTTAATCTGATAGGCAAACAATCGATTGTTTAGTCTTGACAATCGATTGTCACTGAGTAATTTCAGCAATCCTTAATTGGCAATTAGACAACGGTAAGACTGAGTTTTTCACCTATAAATACAGCTTCAACTCAGTGTTTTCACAACAACAACATATACACTTTGAGTATTTTCATTGCTAAAAGCTTTCTTACATTGATCATCATTTTCCATTCATCCATAAAGCTTTTTGAAGAGCCATTCTATTGAGCTAAGTTGTTGTGATCTTGAGCGTACTATTTCTACTCATATCTACTCATTAAGGAGTGCTTTGTAAAGTGAGTGTGTTTTGTGTTTGTAAGAGAATTGCGATTCTCGTTTGTTGAGGAACTTGTGATTCCTCGGTTGAAGTCTTTGGGATTGTTATCCCCGAGCAGTTGAAGTCTTTGGGATTGTTATCCCCGAGCAGTTGAAGTCTTTGGGATTGTTATCCCCGAGCAGTTGAAGTCTTTGGGATTGTTATCCCCGAGCAGTTGAAGTCTTTGGGATTGTTATCCCCGAGCAATTGAAGTCTTTGGGATTGGTATCCCCGAGCAATTGAAGTCTTTGGGATTGTGATCCCCGAGCAACTAGGTGAGGCTTGTGTCCTCAGCTGTAACGGTTTGTTAAGCACCCGTAAGCTTGACAAGTTTAGTGGAAATCTTGAGAGAGTCTCTTGGGGACTGGACTAACCACGTTTGTGGCCAACCAGGATACATCATTGTGTAAGTTTATTCTACTGCACTTGTTTTAATTTCTGCAAAGTTTTTAAATTCCGCACTAAAATGCTTAATATTTTTAAAACGCTATTCACCCCCCCCTCTAGCGTAAAGCGTATTGTCCAACAATTGGTATCAGAGCCATACTCTCTGAAAGACTTAACCGTTTGAGAGAATCTTTCCATGGCTTCTACTCTAGACTCTTTTTCAGGTATTGATGAAGGACAGTGCCCCACAAGACCTCCTTTGTTTAACGGGACTAATTATTCATATTGGAAAGAAAGGATGCAGATATTCGTTAGATCAAACAGCCCTTACTTGTGGAAGGTGTACACCAAAGGAAATGAGGTTCCTGTCAAAAAGGTGGAAGGAGAATGGGTGCCAAAATCAGAAGAGGAATTCAACGCCGAGGATAATCGAATGGTCCAAAATAATTTTAAAGCTATTAATTTATTACTTTGTGCTGTTAATGCTAATGATTACAGGAAAATCTCCTGCTGCAAAACAGCGAAAGAAATGTGGGACAAGCTTGAGGTCACTTACGAAGGGACTGACCAGGTAAGAGAAGCTAAAATTGACTTTTTAACTCATGCTTACGAATTGTTCCATATGAAGGAAGGCGAAAAGGTAGACGAGATGTTTGAGCGGTTCTCATCAATAGTGAATGATCTCCACGCGCTCAAGAAGACGTTCACAGACAAAGAACTAGTTCGAAAAATCCTTAGGAGTCTAACACCGGCATGGCGATCAAAGGCCGATGCGATTCAAGAGTCAATTGGAATCACGAACGTCACCATAGACGCTCTTAGAGGTAATCTTAAGACTTATGAATCCACTATTCTTAACCCTGTTATTGATGAACAAAGAAGGCAAAAGATTGCTCTAAAGGCGAGCACAAGTCAATCACCAATTGAAGAGGATGGAGATAGCGAATTCGGACTCATCATCAAAAAATTCCAAAAATTCATGCGAAAAGAATATGACCGCAAAGGGAAAAAGCAAGGTGAGCAAGTTAAATGTTATGAATGTGGTGAAACAGGGCATATCAAAACAAACTGCCCAAATCTTAAAAAGGAGAAGAAACCCTTCAAGAAGCAACGAGCATACATATCTTGGGGAGGAGATTCCGGAGACGAATCCAGTGAAGAAGAAAATGAAGAAGCGGCAAATCTCTGCCTCATGGCACAGGAAGAAAATCAAAGTGAGGTAAGTCAAATCTCTTCTCAAAATTTTTACACTCTTGATGACATGAGAAATGCCTTTGATGAATTGTATGCTGAATTTCTCAAAGTTACAAAAACCGTCACTAGTTTAAGAGAAAGTGCTTCTCTAAAAGAACAAGATTTTCAAAAACAGTTTTCATTAAAAGAAAAAGAATTAGAAAAATTGGTTTTGGAAAATGAGAAGCTACTAGAACAAAACAAGTTTTATGGGAAAAGAAGTTCTGACAAGCCCGAGAGTTCTACAAAAAATTGTGCTTCTTGTGTAGACCTTAAGAATGAAGTAGGTAGATTAAAAGGCACACTAGATAAATTCAACTCCTCTCATAAAAACTTGAATGTGGTGCTTGATAACTTGAAATCAACCAAGCATGGAATAGGCTTCATAAATGAAGAAGAGGTTGATGCAAAAACCCAACCACCTAGAGCTCAATCTAGGATTAATAACAAAAATGCCTTTCCTAAAACAAACATGCATGCTAGACAAAATATTAGGAGACCTAGACATGACCTTCCGCCTAGCAATCGTCACCATAGACATGATGCATATTTTAGGCACAACAGTGATCATGCTAGAAGATCCCGAAATGTTCAACCTAGAAATGATTATGGTGCTCAAATTAGGAGAAATGAAAATAGAGTAAACAATGTGCATTATTCTAGCTACTATGAGCCTAGACGCATGCATAATCCAAATGTGACATGTCATTATTGTAGACGAATTGGTCATATTGCTCCCGCATGCTTTACTAGACATAGACATGCTACTCAAACATATCATTATAGTATGCATAACCCTCAAGGACCCAAAATGGCATGGGTACCAAAAGAGCATTGATTTGTTTTGCAGGTGTGCTTGAAGGAATCAAGTGTAGTGGATACTCCAAACACTTGACGGGAGACGAATTCAAAATTCCTTAAATTAAAGCACAAAGAAGGAGGAAGAGACGGAAAAGTCGATTTAGGCATTTTTTTTCAAAATCGGAAGTATTTTCGAAAAATTTAAAAGACAAAATACAAGGAAGACAAAGGCAAAATTGTGGAAGAAGCTTCTTAAATTGAAGAATGAGCCAAAAGACCAAAATGAACGGAGGATGTTCAAAATCAGGTAATTGGCAAAGTCGAAGGGAAGGTAAGTACCCTAAACCCTCTTAAGAACATCCTAGGACAAAATTCTTAAGAGTTCACGTTTTTCACCCGACTACACTAGTTTCAAAGTTATTATTTCATTTATAGATTACTGACTTGAGCGTCGGAGATGTTTAATTCTATTTTGCAGGTATCCCCCAAAAGGTAAGAGGAAAGTATAAATTGTCTTGATACAAGAAAAATCGATCATAATCGATTATTTATGCTTACAATCGATTATCAGTATCAATAATCGATTATTTGTTGATTCAATTTTTTGTCATGAAATTGTTGAATGTTTACATTGCTTGACAGAATTAAGTCTCATCATTTTGGCATCCCCCTTCCAAACAATCGATTATTTGTTCTGCCAATCGATTATTTGCCAAAATCCAAACTCTTTGTGAGTGAAATAATCGATTACTATATATTGACAATCGATTATCTGTTTTAAACTTATGTTACCGTTTTGGCTCTACAATCGATTCCTGTCAGGTCATAAATATGAAAAACAATCGATTACCAAGTTTGACAATCGACTATCTTTTTCAAATTTTTTTACCGTTCTGGCGTGTAATCGATGTGTCAGATCATTTTCATTAATGACAATCGATTATTCTATTCAAACAATCGATTATTGAACAGTCAGTGAATTTATTTTTACCGTTTCAGACTTCAAAGCTCTTCAAATCTCTTCAAATCTTTTCAAATAAGTGTAAGATTCATTCCTTCTCTATATATAGGCTGCACATATGCTCTTGTATACTCACTCAAGCCTCCCAAGCATCAAATTATCTTGTTATCTTTGAAAAATCCTAGCACATCTTTTTCAAAAATGTCAAGCCGCAACTCCAAACGTGCTCGTTCCAAACAAGGTGCTTCTTCTTCTCGCCATCCATATCAAGATGGATCGGTTCTATTCTTTGAATCCGATGAAGAGCTCACCCGTTTCTTAACCAAATTTGAGAAACGCCTTATTCTCCCTCCTCGCTTTTCAACAAACGCTCTTGTTGCACCATTCATTCCAGCCGCGAATATGCTAAGAGAGTGCCAACTTTTCAATTTCCTACTCCTTACTCACCCCTACTACAACATTACTTTGGTTGAAGCTTTTTACTCCAACCTTCACAAAGATGATGAGGGTGAACTCGTTACCAATGTTAACGGCATTTCCATTCTAATTTCTGAAGATAACCTCCACCTCATTGCCGGCATTCCGCATGATGGTGAAGACATCTACCAGTACATAAATGATGCCGGGGACATGATTGATGAAGCTAATCTCTTCCGCCAAGCCGGAGTCGCCTATGATGAGTCTTCTTCCCGTCGTCCCACCATAAAGGGTATGGACCCGAATTATCGTTTCATTCTCTATTTCATCACTCGTGTTCTCAAACCCCGTAAACTCAATCACACCACCATTTCCCAAGAGGATGCCAAATTTCTTCATGCCATTATCACCAGTGTTAAAATCAATTGGTGCAAGCTTATTCAATCTCATATGTTCAATGCCACCAGAGATGACATACCTCTCCCCTATGCCCTCTTAATAATGAAATTTCTTGAAGCTTCCGGGGTCAATATTGCTAATGGTCCTCTCAAAAAGAGCACCAAAATCTGGGAAATTTCGGAGTCTTCCTTTCATCATGATGGTGATCATGCTCCCGCTCCTCCTCAAAATCGACAAGCCCGTCGTGCTCATCCTCCTCAGGAGCCTACCCTCCGGACTATCTCTGACCAAATTACTCAATTAACCCGTGAGGTCCATGGTTACTTTGATCACGTGCATTATGCCTATGCTCAGGTGGTGCCATATCAAGCGCCTCCCAATGATGATGAAGGAGATGGGGGTGATGAATGATGAAATTGTTGTTTTTGATGATGTGAAATTGTTGTTTTTGATTTGTTTTTCCTTGGTTGGTTAGTTGTTGTTCGTTTTATTGTGTTTGGCTCCACCCATGTAATGTTATTTTCCAATAAATAAACTTTTGTTTATTTCATATGTTTTTTTTGCATATTCTTCCCTTGTATATATTTTTGCTAATGGCAAAAAGGGGAAGAAACGGGATATCAAGAAGTATGCTATATCACTCTCAACTTCATTCATGCTTAAAGTGAGGGGGAACATGAATTGAGGGGGAACATCAAATTGCATACTTTACACTTGTCTTGGATTATCAAAATAATTATTGCATATATCCCGCTTATGTTTGCCATTATCAAAAAGGGGGAAATTCTTGGAAACACGTTTCAAATGCAATATACTAAACGTGTGTTCTTTTGTAGGTTTTGATGAATGTCAAACAAAGCAAAAAGCGATATATAGCAGTACTCAAGGACAAGCACAAAATGGATGCATTACAAGAAGCTCAAGACAAAGTTTAGAAATGTTATAATTGAGTCAATATTAATTGTGATCTTGATTCCTCAACTTGGCTCATAACATGGCTTCTCTACTAAAATTATTTTTCCAAAATCATGCATATTTAAATTAAGTGTCAAATGATTTTAAACTATGCATATTTACATTTGTTAAAATGTTTTCCAAGCATGCCTCAAAAATCTGGGCTAAGATAATCGATTATGTACTTATGATAATCGAGTATCTCTAAGCCAAGACTACATGACAATCGATTGTGAATTAATGATAATCGATTGTGAGTAAGTCAGTTAACATCAGGTTTTTGCAAACTGCATAACAATCGATTGTGTACTTATGATAATCGATTGTTAACTGAGGCAAAGTTTTCAAAACTCATAAAAATCGATTATGAACTAATGGTAATCGATTAGAATGAGAAAAATGTCTCCCAGTGATTTTAAATAAGATGATAATCGATTGTGGCTTTTGATAATCGATTATATATGAGACAGAGAGTTTTGAAATTAATTAATAATCGATTATTCCATTTGATAATCGATTGTTGAAGCTGACCGTTGTCATATATTTTCAATTACCTTCAGGTAATCCATTGTTGATATTTAACAATCGATGTTTTGCTTAAAATCTGGAAAAGATTTTCTGAACGTTGTTAAAATAATCGATTGTTGATTTCCGGACAATCGATGTTTTATGCCAAAAATTGGAAAGGATTTCTTAACGTTATAAATAATCGATTATTGATTTGAAGTAATCGATTGTTGACGTAAAATCTGGGATTGAATTTTTAATCTGATAGGCAAACAATCGATTGTTTAGTCTTGACAATCGATTGTCACTGAGTAATTTCAGCAATCCTTAATTGGCAATTAGACAACGGTAAGACTGAGTTTTTCACCTATAAATACAGCTTCAACTCAGTGTTTTCACAACAACAACATATACACTTTGAGTATTTTCATTGCTAAAAGCTTTCTTACATTGATCATCATTTTCCATTCATCCATAAAGCTTTTTGAAGAGCCATTCTATTGAGCTAAGTTGTTGTGATCTTGAGCGTACTATTTCTACTCATATCTACTCATTAAGGAGTGCTTTGTAAAGTGAGTGTGTTTTGTGTTTGTAAGAGAATTGCGATTCTCGTTTGTTGAGGAACTTGTGATTCCTCGGTTGAAGTCTTTGGGATTGTTATCCCCGAGCAGTTGAAGTCTTTGGGATTGTTATCCCCGAGCAGTTGAAGTCTTTGGGATTGTTATCCCCGAGCAGTTGAAGTCTTTGGGATTGTTATCCCCGAGCAGTTGAAGTCTTTGGGATTGTTATCCCCGAGCAATTGAAGTCTTTGGGATTGGTATCCCCGAGCAATTGAAGTCTTTGGGATTGTGATCCCCGAGCAACTAGGTGAGGCTTGTGTCCTCAGCTGTAACGGTTTGTTAAGCACCCGTAAGCTTGACAAGTTTAGTGGAAATCTCGAGAGAGTCTCTCGGGGACTGGACTAACCACGTTTGTGGCCAACCAGGATACATCATTGTGTAAGTTTATTCTACTGCACTTGTTTTAATTTCTGCAAAGTTTTTAAATTCCGCACTAAAACGCTTAATATTTTTAAAACGCTATTCACCCCCCCCCCTCTAGCGTAAAGCGTATTGTCCAACAATGTAGAATCTCTGGCCGAACATCTGGTTTGGAATCCCATGATAAGGACACTTTACTGGCATCCCTTTAAATATTTCCTAAGTTTCTTGCTAGGACTCTGTGGAATGCTGCCTATACTGCAATATGAAATCAATTTGTTGTGTAGTCTTGTTAGGCGGATAGAACTTGTTCAGGAACAGCTTGACTAATTCCTCCCAAGTTGGAATAGAGTTGATAGGGAGTGAATTTAGACAAGTCTAAGCTACCCTGGTTACTGAGAATGGGATCAACAGCTGTGTGATAGCTTCCTGAGTTACATTTGGCTGCCTTTGGGTCATACAAATTGACCGAAAGTTTTTCAAGTTTTATTTCGGGTCCTCCATATGTGACCCGAAGAACAGTCCCTTATTCTGCAGCAGATGCAGCATGTTGTTGGTGATCAGGAATGTCTTCGCTTCAATTGTGGGCATAGCTATGACAGTGGCAAGATTTTCCGTTGTAGGTTGTGACAAGTCATAAAGTGCAGCTTCAGGCACAAGAGGTGCCACTTCTCTGACATTTAAGTCAGCTGGCTCATTCCTGATGTTTCTGTTGACGTTATCTACGTCACCCATGTCAAATTCGAGTTGGTGTGTTTTTTGAGGTTGTTGAAGTCTTTTATTGGCACAGTTCAATGCCCTGAATGTTTTCTCGGGGTCTAAGAATCCTTCTAGTAGTTCTTCAGTCCTCGAAGAATTTCTAGGCATACACCTGCTTTCCACAGGATTTCAAATGTTAGAATTTCAATGAAAAGATTGGGTATAGAGAAAATTGACTACACATAAAATTTTTGTACTTCTTTCAATTGTAATTGATAACACTGTTAAGTCCCCGGCAACGGCGCCAAAATTTGATAACGCTCAACTGAGCCTCACAAAAGACTACACGGGCGTTGCAAATATAATCTGAGTATGTGTGCCCAGAGTCGAACCACAGGGAATTAACCTATCAATTACTATTGTCAGATTTACTAAATTCACAAAATCTGTTACCCCAAACTTTTTGATTCACAAGGGTTGATTTTTCTAACAACTAAAGACTAAAAGTAATTAACTACTGAAAAGTAATTATGCTCGATGTGTATATAGTTAGAATAAGGTCTACGGTAATGGGTTCCCCCATTGGTAATTTATTTGGTTATATATTTCTTATAACATGATTTAGTTGTCTCTATCAATCATGAACGCTCCAGATATCATAAATCTTTCTCAAGCAATTATGATAATTTACTATATGCACTCTTTCAAGCTACGCTAGCTAGATCTATAATACAGTTCACTTATATTGCATCCAAGGTATCGTTATCTCTAATCCAACCTCTAAACCCTCGATTATGATTCCCGTCTAAACTCCGGGAGTGATGTTGTTCATACAATCACCTAAATATGCACTCTCTCTCACAAGTAGATACATAATAAATAGGAACGGATAATTGAGGGCCCTTTCAATTAACCACAATCAAAACATAGATGAACAAATAGAGATTAACAACCACATCCAACTATATTAACAAAACAACCAAGTCATCCCCGACGGGTTCTACCAAAATATTAGATTAAGGTATTTAGCTACTCATACCAATAAAGGAATAAACTACTAGAAGATTCATAATCGAAGATTGCAAGAAGAATAAAAGAGAATAAGAATAATGATGTTTTGGGTGATCTCTTACACTTGTTTCTCTTTCAAAAGTACTCTCAAAAGTAAGTTTTACCTTATGAAAACCTTTATTATTTAACCTTGGGCGAGCTTGACTTTATATAGTTTAAGTGAGTTTCTCTCCAGATTTTCCAATTTTACCCCTAAATAACTCTTTTCCATACTGGCCTCGCGTGAGCTCGTGCATCACTTCGCGCATCATTCTGCCTCATCCCTTAACACGCGCAAACTACTACGCCAACTCGTGCATCTGGCCATGATTTCTTTCATTTTTTGTCTCGTTCTTGCACACACTCATCTCCGAGGGGTCGTTCTTGCTCATAAATCATTCCAATAGTCTCTTTGAAAGCATCATATAATCTCCTCCTCTTGCAATGTATACAAATTACAATTAGAGCCTGGTTTTCATCAACTAACCATATTATTACGTTGGAATATAATCATGCGGAAGCATAAACAATAGCTAAATCACCTAGATTCGCCTATTATCATTGCACTTCAGTCACTCCAATCTATCTCCTTTTTCAGTTGCTTATTCTCTCCCCGTAATATTGGAAAATTAATTCATAAAAATGGCAATAAAAAATCATGTCGTAGATAAATCTCCAGTCATGGGTTCCAGATGTTTCATAATAGAAGGATATTCATAACCAACATATATCCCCAAGCTTCTTTGGGGATCCTCTTTGTACGTTGTGACGGAGCAATTAGAACATATACTGCATATTCAAATATTCTAAGATGAGAAATATTTGGCTCCTGACCATAAGCCAATTGTAATGGGGAGATTTTACGATAACTCGTTAGCGTGACGTGCACAAGTGTTGTTGCATGCAATATAGCATGACCCCATATCGAAATAGGAAGTTTTGTTCTCATAAGGAATGGTCAACCAATTAATTGGAGGTGTTTGGTAAATGATTCCGCTATACAATTCTGTATATGAACATGAGCAACATGATGTTCAATTGTTATCCCAGTTGACATACAATAAACATTAAAGTCTTGGGATATAAATTCACCAGCATTATCAAGATGGATTATTTTAGTTGCGTAACCTAAAAATGGTGCTCTTAATCTTATTATTTGAGCAAACAACCTCACAAATGCTAGATTAAGAGTTGATATTAAGCACACATATGACCATATCGTAGATGCATCTATTAAAATTATATAGTATTTAAATGATTCACAAGGTCCGTGAATGCGCCCACATATATAACCATGTATACGTTTCAGAAATATAGGGGATTCAATCCCAAGTTTAGCTACTGATGGCCTAGTAATAAATTTACATTGAGAATATGCAGCAAAAGAAAAATCCTTAAATTGAAGAATCTTTTGGTTCTTCAATATATGTCCATGTGAATTCTCAATCATTTTGCACATTATGCTAGAACCGGGATGGTCCAACCGGTCATGCCAAATAATAAAATCATTTACATTAGTAAACTTCTAGTTTACTATAGCATGTGTTTCAACCCTGCCAATATTCTTGTAGCACAAGCCAGAGGAAAGACCATGTAGCTTTTCAAGAACATATTTCTTACCCCACTTTATTGTGGTAATATAAAATTATTCAATCTTTTCATTATTTGTAGTCTCAATGTAATATCTATTTCGGCGAATATCTTTGAAACTTAGTAAGTTTCATTGAGACTTACTACAATATAATGCTTCATTAATAGCCAAATTTGTTCTTTCGGGTAGTGATAAATTTATTTTTTTCAGAGCCTTCAAATAACCTTGTACTGCCAGATATTGTATTGACATTGGTGTCTTTTATCATCAAATAAGAGAAATATTTCTTATCTCTTAAAATAGTATGTGTTGTAGCACTATCCAAAAGACATATATCATCTTTATTAATCTTGGAACTAACTGAAGATTTGAAATTTTCATATTTTTTCATAAAGAAACTAAAAGTACATCATAATAAATACAAAAGACTATAAATAAAAGAAACATTAAAAATTACACTAGGAATGTGGAAACTAGCATATATGATGCTTTAGGAAAGTACACTACGAAGAACAAACTACTTAAAGACATAATATAAAAATAACAACTTTTCTTAAAGTTTTATTCCCAGTAAAATAATCACTTCTTCAGTCAATATCCTCAAAAAAGTCTCAAGCTTCTAAATGAATAATATTTGCAAGGCCTTCAAAATCATCATCTATATATGCAAGATTTGCCTAAACATCATCATATTTGTTTGAGGGACTTACTTCATCATCATTATTTTAATAAGTCAAGTGTGCCTCCCATTGTTATCTTTTCTTTTAATATATTCTTGATACAGTTTGAGAAAATGGTCGGGTGTACGATAAACAGCCCAATGACCTTTCATATCAATCTATGGCAAATATTTATGTTTCCCTTTAAAGAATTATTTTGAGGATCCTTATTATTCTCCTGTTTATTTCCACCATAAAGACAATAATTATTTCATCCACTTCCATGCCCACGTCCACGTCCACGACTATGGCCACGGACATGACCAAGTTAATTATTTTATCTTTTCCAGACTTTGAGTCGCTGCTACCATATTCACTTCAGGTAATGGTGCAGATCCAGTGGGACGAGCTTCAAGAGTTTTCACTATAAGGGTATTATGTTGCTCCGCCATCAGGAGGCATGAAATTAGTCCAGAATATTTTTACCCTTTTCATGGTATTGTTGCTGCAATACCATACTTGAGGCATGAAAAGTAGAAAAAATCTTTTCCAGTAAATCCTCATCATTCACAATTTTCCCACATAATATAAGTTGGGAAGTTATTTTGAATACAACAGAATTATATTCACTTACAGTTTTAAAATCTTGTAAGCGTAAGGGAATCCATTCATATCGAGATCTTTGCAATCCTGTTGCCTTTAGATGGTCATATCGTTCCTTCAAACTGCTCCATAATTCAAATGAATGTTTCAGGGTTAAGTATTCAGTTTTTAACCCTTTATCAAGATAATGACAAAGGAAAAACCTAGCATTTGCCTTATCCTGACCGGATGATTTATTTCCTTGTATAATAGTATTTTTAAGAGCTTTTGCAACATAATAAATTTCAACATCAAGGACCCATGATAAATAATTCTTTCCGGAGATGTCGACTGCCACAAATTCAAGCTTTGATAAATTCGACATAGTAAACTATCAATAAGAAAGTGCCACAAATTTAAGATTTGATAAATTCGACATAATAAACTATCCATAAGAATCAATAGTTTGAGATAACGATAAACATAAAAAAAATTATGGAATAAAAATCAAAACAAACTATTATAGAATTATATAAGGACATACCAAATATATTAACACGGTTACTTGTCGAAATTAAGATGGAAGGCACAAACAGAAATCAGGACAGTTGAAACAGAAATTCAGAGTAACCAAGAGATGGACTCCAAAAATAAAAACCAAGAATGTGGCAACTCAACAGATTGAGGATACCATGGAAACAGAAGGAACTATCTTTACAAAGGAATTAGAAAATGGGAAATAGAATGGGAAGAATGTACAGCAAACAGAAACTTGTATCCTGAGCTCAAGCAACAGATTCTCCCCTTTACATATGGAAGGCACTCTTGGGGACGCTGGCCCATCCATCTTCACCCCTAAATGATACTATGCACCTGGAATATCAGGGTCCTGAATAAGGCTCATAAGCAGAAAGAGTTAAACCTCTTTCTGAAGAAGAATAAGGTGGATGTCATAGGTTGTCTAGAAACTAAAGTAAAGGAAGGAAAAGCTAGAAGGATACTCAACAATGTATATGGAGATTGGAGGAGCTGCTGTAATTACAATGAACATTCAAATGGGAGGATCTGGCTATTGTGGAAACAAAGTAGTGAAGTGACAATTTTGATAACTGATGAACAATTCATTCATTGTGAAGTTCAGGAAAGAGGTACCACCTTTAAAGCTCTTCTTACAGTGGTATATGCAAGCAATGACATTCATAATAGACAACAGTTATAGGATAGGCTGAGGCTTCTGGGTGCATCTGTGCAACAAAGATGGTTGATCAGTGGGGACTTTAACAATGTTCTTCATACAGACGACAGAATTGGCTCACCAGTAACACAAACTGAACTCAAAGGTTTTCAGGAAGCAATCAACTCTTCAGCTTACTCAATTGAAAAGTTTGGGCTGCTACTTCTCCTGGTGCGACAACAACCTAGCAGAAGGGTGTATAGCAGGATAGACTGGACTTTTGGCAATATCCTATGGATGCAGCAGTACAGTCACATTGAAACTAATTATCTGAATCCGGCGGCATCAGACCATTCTCCTATTCTAATACAGTGCAAAACTGGATTCCAGAGGAAGAATTTACATCCTAAACCTTTTAAACTGTACAAACCTATAATGGAGCATGTTGACTTTACAGGTATAGTAGAAAAGGTTTGGAAACAGAGGGGAAATGATGAAACTGGAAGCATGCACATGATATGGACCAAGCTCAAACATTCGAAATGGGAGTCGAAAGAACTGAATATTTATATGGCATCCTATAGAACCCATCTCAATGCAGCAAGACATAAACTAGAAACCATTCAGATTGAATTGAGAAGAAACAACCTGGACCAGCAGTTGATAGATCAAGAAAGGAAAACCTTAACAGAAGTACAGAAATAGAGCAACATAGAGGAACAGATTCTGCATAAAAAATCCAGAGCACAGTGGATCACATGTGGAGACTCAAACTACAAATATTTTCGTGCACAAATAAAGCAGAGGACAAACATAAACACAATTAGCTCCATATACACTGATTCAGGGGAGAGGCTGTTTGACCCCAAACTAGTGGAAGAAGAGTTCCTACATACATTCAGCAAGATCCTGGGGGAAAAAACCCTTCTGTAAATGTCCAAACACTGTCATTATTCAAAAGGGACCATGTCTTAACATACAGCAGAAGCAATCTCTGATTAGGCCAGTTACAAAGGAGGAAATCTCTCAGGCAATAAATGATATGCCCCATGATAAAGCACTAGGAGTAGATGGCTTCCCAGTCGAATTTTTCACTCGATACTGGGACACTGTTGCTGATGATGTCTATAGAGCAGTGAAGGAATTCGTTGCAACAGGAAAGCTGCACAAAGGAGTAAGTAGCACAGTAGTAACCTTGATTCCCAAAATAAAAAATCCTACTACTGTCAAAGACTATAGACCCATCGCTTGCTGCACAACACTATACAAAATAATCACTAAAGTACTCACAGCAAGAAACAAAACAGTCATAGGTGGCTTGATTGGAAATTCACAGTAAGCTTTTATTGAAGGCAGGAGCATAACAGACAACATACTATTTACCCAAGAATTATTTAAAGGGTACAATAGGAAGGGAGTATCCCCTCGATGTGTATTAAAAGTTGACCTGAGGAAGGCATATGACACAGTGGAATGGTGTTTTATTGAGAGGCTGTTGCTGGACATGGGTTTCCCCTACAAATTTACAAACTAGATAATGGAATGCATCTCTTCTGTCACATATTCATTAAGTCTCAATGGAGGGTTGACAAATAAGTTAAAAGGAAAAAGAGGTATAAGGCAAGGAGACCCAATGTCCCCATACCTCTTTGTAATAGTCATGGAATATTTGCACAGGGAACTCAAGCATATGATGCAAAGACAGGACTTCAAATTTCATCCTACATGTAAGAAGCTGGGAGTGTCACATATCTGTTTTACTGATGATCTACTACTATTCTGCAAGGCTGATACCCAATCTGTAAGACTTTTAAAATAGACGCTCCAACAATTTACTGAAAACTCACGACTTCAAGCAAATGCAGACAAAAGTGCAGTCTATATACCAGGGGTATCAAACTGGATAAAGGAGGAAATCTTGCACGAACTGAACTTCCCTGAAGGGTGTCTACCTTTCAAATATCTTGGCTCTGGACTCCAAGAAATTATCAGTTACACAGTGTTGGCCAATAGTAGAGAGGATAACACAGAAAATCAACTACTGGACATCAAGACTTCTATCTTATGCAGGTAGGCTCCAGTTGATCAAGATAGTATTACTTGGAATGCAATCGTACTGGTCTCATATCTTCCTGCTACCTAAAAAGGTAATGAAGATGATTGAGGCAATATGCAGATCCTTTCTATGAACTGGTGCAGCAAATGTGTCCAAAAAGGCATTAGTAGCATGGGAAACTATAGGTCTACCATATAGTGTTAGTGGCCTAAATGTATTAAATTTGCCAATCTGGAATAAGGCATCTGTTGCAAAGCATCTGTGGGCAGTAACAATGAGGAAGGACAGCCTATGGATCAAATGGCTGCACACATACTACATTAAGAACAATGTTGTAGAGGATGTACCTACTCCTAAAAGAGCTGCCTGGGCTGTGAGAGAGATCTTTGAGACAAGATCACTGATAACAAATATCCAGGGTATACATACCTGGAATGTCGATTGATTCAGCTACAGAGGGGAGAACTGTTCAGCATCAACAGACTCTACAGACTCCAACTCCCTCAAACCCCCAAAGTACACTGGAAAAGCATAGTTCTGCAGACAAAACTACACCTAAGATTCAAATTTATCGTCTGGCTAGCTTTGCGCAGAAGACTGGCAACAATGGAGAGGCTAATGCACCTTGGGATACAGATTCCTCAACAATGTGTATTCTGCAGGCAAGTAGATGAATCTTTTGAACATCTATTTTTTACTTGCCCGACATCATGGGAGCTATGGAATAGACTGCTAATATGGCTGGGATACCATAGACCCATTTGTGATTGGAACAGTGAAGTAGAACGGATTAGCAACATTGCAAAAAGGAGAAATGGACATGCTGAAATAACCACCAGTATGCTTGGGATGTTAGTTTACTGTCTATGGCGAGAAAGGAACAAAATTAGGCCAAGGCGGAAGCATAGTTATAAATGATACATGCAAAGAGATAGCAGTTCACATACATATACAGGGAGCCACTTAAACAATTGAAGGATGCTTTGCGGAGAATGATACCCTTAGAAAAAGAAGTGAAAGAAATTATTGTTTCTTGAATTTTGATGTATATATAGCTCATGGGTGTGAATTCATATAGACTGATTGAAAACATTAGCTAGTCAGCAGCTACTGGTTTATTCTGTAATCTTTTGATCTATTGATGAAATGAAATGAAGCTACTTTTATAAAATAAAAAAAAAAAGAAATGAAGGGCTATCTTTAGAAGTTATGTTTCTAAATATGTTCTTCTACGTAAGAAAAAGAAGAAGTGACGTTTTATATTCTTGAAGATATAATAATAAAAGATGCTTTTTCCTTATACTAATTATTATATAAGGACATACCAAATGATCTTAAACAAACAATTACTTATATTAGTAAGTAATGCTTTTTTCTTTGTCAAAAAAAAAATTAAGAGTGCATATAAAATTTCCAGAATCTCTTTTTTCCTGTTTAAGACCAAACCATTTTGTTATACTTAAATAAAACTAGTTTGATATAATAGTATAACTCATGCTGTATTTAAGTGGTCTACAACAGCTAAAATAACTTTGAGTTAACACAAGGTATGTAAAACAATACCTGAAAGAAGATATGAAAATATAGCCGAAGGTGGTAGTAGAAATTATTAGAGTCTCGTGTCGATAACGTGTTATGAAATAAAAATAATATGGCAAAAACTATGTAATTAACTGGGACTAAAAATAGAAGAGAATGATTACATTAGAAGAGAGGATTTATTTCTTTGTTTCAGAGTATGGAATAGGTCCATTAGTAAACATATTTATTAAAATATTTTGTTGTTATAAAACAATCCAAAACTTATTTTTAATACATAACCAATCTAAAACTTGTTATGGATACATAACAAGTTAAAAATCTGGTATGGATATATAACAAATTAAAAATCTAGCATGGATACATAACCAATCCAAAACCTATTATGAAAGACATCCACCGTAAACCGTTTGCAGAATTTATAAGCAGCTTATATTTTTAGAAAACATTATATCCTGAAGTATTACAAACTACTTTTCACAGAAGATTGCAACAATTAGATGTCAAAGGATTCTTAGTGATTCGGGAAAAGGCAAAAATAGTACTTGGACAAACTATGTTATTGACTTGCTAAAGACCAAAAATAGAAAGGAAGAAAAATCACTGATGATTCACTTCCTTATCACCAAATTTGTTACCAGAAATTCCTTCCTGATCATATCATACAAATTAAGCAAATAAATAAGAAGTTAACATAATAGACAATATAAAGATCGTTTATACTATAATTATAGTATAATTAAGACGTGATAGCTTATTAGTTACCGTTTTTATCAAGTTACTTCAATACTCACCGTAATATTTTACATACAATTACCTTATAAGTAGCATGTTTGTGCATATATATATACTAGTATATTTTTCACACCATCATTGCCGTTCTATATATTATTTTTCATCAAAATGTTCTTATAATAAGTAGTCCAAATCACAAGAACACAACAGCATCAAAAATACAAGTTGAAAACCATGGTTTTTTCTCGTTGCTCCCACTGCATTATTCTCTTCCTACTACTTGGTTTATACTTAGTTTCATTAACAAGTGGAATATTACCACCTGTTCAAATCATTAATCAGGGCCGTCAAGATTTAATAGTTAGATGCCAATCTAATGGATATTGTCATAGTAAACAGATAATAAAGCCATTGTCTCAGTACAATCTTGATGTAGATTTAGGTACAGGTCCAATTGTTAAAGCGTGGTGTACAATGGAATTAGCTGGAAAATGGGGAATTTTTCAAGTGTATAATACTGAAAGAAAAAGTCTCTTTTGTGATAATGGATATTGCACTTGGTTTGTGGGGGAATATGGGGTTTGTCAGTCTACTGATCCATCTGTTTTTGGATGCTCAAAGCTTTACTTTTGGCCACAAGTTTGATTAAGAGAAGTGGAAAAAATATATCTCTGAATAATAGCAAGTTTTGCGGTTTATTTTCTCACTATTCAGCTATATATATTTCATGACTCTTCAAAATATTATTGTATCTGTGTCGAATTATCTAAAATACATTATATTTGAAGGATCGGACACGCACACAATAATATTTTCGAAGAATCTGAACAACACACTTCAATAGTAATTCTTTTTTTTTTTTTTGCCAAATTTTCCACTTTTAAGTAGTGAAAAGATTTAAACTTCTTATGTGCAAAAAAAAAAGGAAAATGTTGCTTTGCTAATGAAAAATTTAAATTGTTTCTTTTATATTTTATTCGTTCTACTTCTGATTATTTTTTCCTAATATAAAGTCTCCCTGAAGGAATGATGGAAACTTTTGTTTTGAGTGTCCAATTTGAAACTTTCAATTCAGATTATTGTTTGGAAGAGTATAGATAGCTTGAACGTGTAGAGATAAAAGTTTATATACAGATGTTTTGCAATTTTTGATCTGAAATAAACATCGAATATATTCGAATAAATTTTTTCCTCTACAAACTGATATGTTTGTTGCAATGATTTTGATCTCCTTGCAGAATTCTTTGATAACATATTAAGACCCCATTAACCATAAAAAAGAAAGTTAATAAAAGAAACGTATATGCTCTACTTTATATCATTACCTTAATGAGAATGCACAAGGGTTAAACTTTACCTACCGATGATTGTATGTTACCTTAAATCTTAATCATGTATGTTCTACAAAAAAAATTACAATACTTTAGTGAGATTTAGATAGAAGGGAAAAATCCTAATAGTTACAGCTTGTTTGGATGATTGTTACTTATTATATCTTATTTTATTATTTTTTTAGAGCAATGTTTGTTTTGATTGTTTAGTTAAAATTAATTGTATTGTTAAATTAATTATTTCGAAACAATAAAAGATCTCTTTTTTTTTTAAATAACCGATTTAGTATGATAGGATTATTTCCTATTTTTCTTTCTAATTGTGCCCTAACTTATTACTTTATAATTTTATTTTGACCTTTACCTTTTTTTGTTCTAGATAATGATAAAGTCTCTTTCTTATATAATTATATAACTGTTAAGAATAGAATTCTAATTAGAGTCAATATCTATCTTGTAGCGAATTTTACTTTGAGGCTAAGTCATTGTTCCTCCAATAAATAGAGGGGTATTACCTCATTGTAAATCATCCCAAAATATCAATAAGAATTCCCTCTCTCTCTCTCTCTACTTTGCTCTACAATACTCTTCTTCTTTTGTTGTTTCATAACACGTTTTCAGCACGAGACTCTAACCAATTGAGTAGAAGCTTTGGGATCGAGCATACAGATTGTTAATTGTTCTATGAACGTCTTTCAAGATTAAATTATGGATTTAAGGTAAGTATTTTACTTTTCTCTTTCAAATTTTTGAAATTCTATTTGATTTTATATACAAGCAAAAACAACAAAGTTTGATTATAACTCTAATGGAGTTTGTAAGAAATTACACCACATGAAGTGGTAAAATTTCTATGTCTTACCATGATCAAATTTATGTATGTGGGCAAAGAATTAAAAATACGTCCCTTTGAATTTGCTCCATTCTCATTCCCTTTAGAGAATGTGATAGCAGTATGTGATAAGTCTAAAAGAAGATAAAATTATTACCGTGAAGGTACCAATGGATGTCGACGTAGCAATAGACGAAATTATAATCTTCATCATTGTGAAAATGAAGATAATAAGGATTCTCAAAATAATCCTTCACTATGCGAAAGTAATATCTCTCATCGATTTGACATGAGATTTTATATAGCACATATAGGTAATTATGGTCCATTCATGATAGGAATGTGACAACATCTAATTTGTAAAGACATATTCATTCTTGGAAGAATATGAACGTGCTATTGGTATTGAATATACCAGACTCAACTCTAGAAGGAGGTTTGAGATGATATAAGAAAATAATGTCATTATTATGGCATGAACGGTCATTGATCACGTACCTATTATACGCCAAAATATTTCGGCAATGTGATTATTAAAGGACAACAATAATGCAAGAAACA
The DNA here is from genome assembly GCA_034376525.1 of Nicotiana benthamiana. NCBI lineage: Eukaryota > Viridiplantae > Streptophyta > Magnoliopsida > Solanales > Solanaceae > Nicotiana > Nicotiana benthamiana. The sequence continues at coordinate 100,249,961 of CM067338.1, forward strand.
TATCTTGCATATAATTTTGACCATGACCATAATGGTACAACTTTCTATTTAAAAGTAATAATCACTATATGGATATTGATTAATATGTGATAGTACCAAATTAATTGAGAACTCTGTAAGAGCCAATGATACTATTTTGGAGAAACACAATTGATTACCAATAAGGTATTGTGTTGTAGTAAGTCTCAAAGAAACTTGTTCAGTTTTCAAAGTATACGCGAAAGCGGTTGATTATATTGAGACAATAAACAAAGGAAAGATTTGATATCTTCTATTACTACAACTTGTAGCGGGATAATCTGTATGTGAAAAGCTACCCGCTTTATTCTTCAGTTTGTAGTACACAAACAAAAGAATGCCACAGTAAAGTGGATGTTTATTGATATAAAAACTCATATCATAATAAATAGGGAGTTTATTGATAATTGCACATGTCATGGTGTAATCATGAACTTATCAATATTGATAATTTATTTAGTTGGGCATAATCAGTTTAGCCATATCAATTTAAATATGAAGTGCAAAAATAATAGAGAATTCACATGGGTAAATATTAAAGAACTATAAAGTTCTTTATGAATTCTCTTATGTTGTTTGTTCTCACTAATTAATGTACCAACTAAAATTGGGATTGAATCCCATGAATGCTGGAAATACCAAAGGTGAATTGGGGCCCATTCATCTGCCATGTATACCACATAAGATGCATCTATGAGATGGTTACATGTGCGATTATTATTAACCTGGAACATGGCCGGTGTTTGCGAGGTAACTTGCTCAGTAATTTAATTTCGAGCATAATTTCCAGATTTTCTATTCAAGAAGTTCATCTTGATAAGTTGGTTTACATCATAATTGGTTTAGTAAAATAATTTATTGAGTGTCTCTACTTAATAGCTAAACTGTTTCTTATGAGAACAATGTTATATATATCAATTTGATATGTGTTATATACGAAAGTATATTGCTTTCTCCCCTCACAAATGGTTCAGGGTCAGGAACCAAATAATTTCATCTTATGATTATTGATGTTTGGTGTATATTTTCATTAACACTATAATGCACAAAGATGGATTTCCAAAGTTGAGGAAGCAAGTTTGTTTTTCTAACATGAGGAGGAGACAAGATACAACAGTTGAGAAAAACCTTACGTGGAATGAATTATTATTTATACATATAGATCCTCGAATAGGGTAATATGAACTTGAAGTTCATAAATAGATAATTCATTTGCAATATATTGCAAAGCATTCCATACACATTTGTTGACCTAAAGAAAGTAACTATATTTTCATTGCAAATGCTCATATTAAGTCCTAGAAGGACAAAATCTATGGTACGCTTAAAGCGTATAGACAAATCGATTTCAAATAAACTTCTTGATAAAGAAGATGAGCAAATGATCAAAATGATCATAATAAATTAGGCAAGTGATCTAGAAGGTCACATGACATAACACTTCATAAAATCTCATGAGAGATTCAGGTACCTGAATATATAAATGAAAAGATCTATATGTTATGTCTTTATGAAAATTTATTGGAATCGATATAAAATGTTCGTCGACGACATCTATGATAGCGCTAAATATCGATGAGGATCTTAAGTTTGTCAAATACAGACAAAAAATATTGGCCAAATGGAAGAGATACAATTCAAGTAGAATTGATTTCATATGAAAGACATATAATTTTGTCTATGTTTTTCAAACACTTGAAAGTATAAAGTCAATGATATGCGCAATCAGTTTTCGATATCTTATATGTCTAGCATGACATGAAAACTTGATATGCATCTAATGTCTATTATATGGCTTATATGACAATCCATGAAGGATTTAAGTTGCTTGAAGCATCTACAATTGTTGATCTTGAGGTACCACTTCCTTAATGCAATTTATGCACAAATATATCTTGCTATAACTATAAGCATGATAATGTGATAGCGAGGATACCTTTATGGAGATATTGAAGAGCCATTCCACGATATTTGTGAAGACATTATATATCTATCACGAGTTATGATTCAAGGTGCAAATATTCATTATAGTTAATATGGTTGATTTATTTATCAAATCTCTACCAACGATCTCTTGAAGATGGTGCACAAGATTGGAATTTGAAGGCTCAAGGATGTGAATTGATGCTCTCTTCAGGGGGAGTTAATACGCGTTGCACTCTTTTTCCCATACAAGGTTTTATCCCACTGGGTTTTCCTTGCAAGGTTTTTAGCGAGGCAAACAATAGGCACATTTCTAAACGTGTGAACTCTTTTTCCTTTTTTAGAATTTTTTCTCCCACTGAGTTTTATTTTAGTTAAGGTTTTAATGATGTACATTACCTATTATGTAAACATTCAAGGGGAGTGTCAAGAATAGAATTCTAATTAGAATGAATGTTTATCTTATAGAGAATTTTACTTTGAGGCTAAGTCATTTTTCCTCCTATAAATAGAGGGGTATTACCCCATTGTAAATTATCCCAAAATATCAATAAAAATTCCCCCTCTTTTTACTTTGCTTTACAATACTCTTCTTCTTTTATTGATTCAAAATAATAACAGAATTCTATGTGAAATCTAATAATCTATATAAATTTTCAAAAACATCTCAAATATAACCTATATAATAACCTACAAACGTGAAATTAAAACTCGTTTTGTTCTTCTGCCGCTTCTCCATACTCTTCGGGTTTGTTTTACTTTAGTCCGAATGGATTCTACTTAACATTTTAAAAAAAAATTTTATTATCATGATTTAATTGTGAATGTAGATACTAAATATTATTTTTATTATTATTAACTTGTTCAACTAATTTTGATAGATTTTGCATGAATTTAATTGCTTAATTTATATATAAGACAGAATCAGTGATAAATTAGTAGAAAGGGGTTTTCTTAAATAACTTTTATATGTAATTTCTGATAAATTAAATATTGAAAATAACGGAGAGTATTTTAGTAAACTTATCAATTACAGTACAGTATGATATAATCAAACCAAACGGCAAAATGTTATTTAACAATAACAAACAATATAATTTATCCAAATATTATATTTATAAAAAAATACAATATAATACGATACAATACGATACATTATAAAATGACGAAATACAGTAATCTAAACAGGGTGTTAGTCTAATTAGCCCGTTGAACATTGTTAGCATAATGACTAAAATCAACAACGTTATCTAACCAATGTTTAAAAGTGCTTACTGACTATCACGAGGACTAAATTAGGAATAAATCAGAAACACAGGGAATAAAAATGCAAATTTACGGAATTATATAGGTAAAATGTGATATTTAATAGTATTCGTTCCGTTTTAATTTAGGTGATCATATTTTTTTTTAGTCTTTGTCAAAAAGAATGACCTTTTTTCCTATTTGGAAATAATTTACATTTACGTAATAATTTATAAACATACAAAATATATGTGCCTCATTTTTCATCACAAGTTTAACAGTCTTCTTTATTTTCTTTAAACTCTGTGTCAGGTCAAATGTGTTCATATAAATTGAAATTGATGGAGTGTGTGTGTGTGTGTGTGTGTATATATATATATATATATATATATATATATATATATATATATGTTATGAAATAGAAGATTCTTACACTTCTATTTAAGGTGAATGTCTTTAATGTATTTAATTAGAGAGACTTTAGAGTTCTATTATTGGTAGCAAGATCTTCCTCCTCCCTGTAAATAGAGGTGCTCTCTACCATTGTAATACACCCCTCTCAACTCAATAAGAAGAACTCTCTCTACTCTTCTCTCTATTGCTATTGTTCTTGTTCTATTGTTCTTGTCTTTTGCTTTAGTTTATAACACGTTATCAGCACGAGACTCTACCGTCTCAAGTACCATTCTCGAAAATCCAAGGTATTTTCCCTCTTCCTAATTTAATTTTCGAGTATGTCTGACATTATGAAAAGAAAGTTCGTTGCCCTTGAAATTTCGGGCAAGAACTATATGACATGGGTGTTGGATGCTGAAATCCACCTAGATGCTATGGGTCTCGGAGACACCCTCAAAGATAAAGAAAAAGCATCCACCCAAGATTGTGCGAAGGCCTTGATTTTCTTGCGCCACCACCTTGACGAAGGTTTGAAGATTGAATATCTCACCGTCAAGGATCCACTCGTTTTGTGGAACGGCTTAAAGGAGAGATATGACAACCTGAAGTTGGTCACTCTGCCACAAGCACGATATTATTGGGCCCATCTGAGGCTACAGGACTTTAAGTCCGTTTCTGAATATAATTCTGCAATGTTCAGAATTACTTCTAAACTGAAGCTATGTGGAGATAACATCTCCGATTACGATATGCTTGAGAAAACGTTTACAACGTTTCATGCCTCCAATATGGTACTGCAACAACAGTACAGAGAAAAGGGCTTTACGAAGTACTCTGAACTGATTTCTCTCTTACTAGTGGCTGAGCGAAATAATGAACTGCTCATTAGAAATCACGAAAATAGACCAACTGGGTCTACACAACTGCCTGAAGCAGATATGGTGCACTCTCACTATGCCAAACATGAAAAGGACCGTGGTCATGGTCATAAACGGGGTCAAAGCCAAGGACGTGGACAAGGAAGAAATTCCAAAGAAGTCCGTCACCCCCCAAAGAGAGATAACCACCGAAAGCAGAAACGGGATCCCGAAGATCCTAAGGCAAATAGTTCAGAAACTATATGTTATCGTTGCGGTGGAAACGGGCACTGGTCTAGGACTTGCCGAATACCAAGACACTTGGTTGACCTTTATCAAGCATCTCGAATGAGAAAACGCCCTGAAACAAATTTTGTCTCTGACGACAACTTTGACTTCACCCACCTGGATGTGGCAGACTTCTTTGAGCAACCCGAGGGAAAGATAGACCACCTAATCGGTGACGGAACCGTGATGAAAGAAGATGGAGCTGTTTGATTCTACTTGTATTAGTCAATGAATAAATTAATAGTGATTAGCATTAGCTCGTATTAGTTAGTTCATGATGAGATGTTTGTGGTAGTTCATTAGAATGTTTTCAATATGTTCAAATATCAATAAAATCTTTATTTTCCAGTAGAGGTAATCGACTAGCCTGAAAAACTAGTCGGTTATCTCACGTTTCACATAAAACTGCAAAACAATCGATTGTCAATGATCAACAATCGATTGTCTTTAAAAATAGTGGCCTGGAATTTTTCAAAAATGATCAACAATCGATTGTCTATGTCTGAACAATCGATTGTCTTATCCAGTGAGGTCCAGAATTTTTCAAAAATGATCAACAATCGATTGTCTATATTTGACAATCGATTGTAAGACACAGTGAGGTCCGGAGGTCCGGAATTTTTCAAAAATCATCCACAATCGATTGTCTATATCGAACAATCGATTGTCTTAAACAGTGTGATCTGAAGTTTTTCAAAAATAACAAATAATCGATTGTGTGTGTTTAACAATCGATTGTCTATGTTCCAACAATCGATTGTGTGTTTAATAATCGATTGTCTTATGAAAAACGCTGAAATTTTCAAACTGCATAGTAATTGATTATGGACAACATATCTGATATTGTTAGTCAACTGTTAGTAGCAGATTTTGAAAATATTATGTGACACAAAAGAATTGAACTTGTTTATTCTTATGTTCGTATATTTCTTTTGTATGTCAAACTATGGGATAGCAAATATGGTTATCTCACAAAGCGAACTTGGATCAACGTCCAACTGTAAAAGTATTTGCCTAATTGATTCAAGTACTAGACATACAAATACTCAAAGAAAGGAAGTATTTCTCTCAAATGAATATGTGTAAGGCAAACATTACTACAATCTATGGAAGTAGTAAATTGATTGAAAGCTCCGGAAGAGCAATTGTAACTCTGCCCAAAGGCATGACGTTAATCATAGAGAATGCAATGTTCTCCTCCAAGTCTAAAGAAGAACTTGTTGAGTTTTAATGATATCAATCAAAATGTTCTCCTCCAAGTCTAAGAAGAACTTGTTGAGTTTTAAGGATATCATTCAAAATGGATATCAGATTGAGACAATAGATGAGAATAATCTTGAATTCTTCATGAAAATGAGGCTGCCCATTTCGGTTTGGGTTCACGCCATTTTGCATGCAGTAATGCTAATTTGTCGGCTGCCCGCTTCGGCTTGGGGTCACGCCATTTTGTATAAAACAATGCTAATTTGTCGGCTGCCCGCTTCGGCTTGGGGTCACGCCATTTTGCATGCAGCAATGCTACTTTGTCGGCTGCCCGCTTCGGCTTAGGGTCACGCCATTTCGCATGCAGCAATGCTAGTTCATCTCTGACTGACGAATTATCACAAATATTCCCTATTGCAATTGGTTTTGGGTCATGAACCCAATATATCCCATTTAAGAAGCTTTGGATGCGCAGTATAGGTGCCTGTAGCACCGCCATCCCGCACCAAAATGGGTTTGCAAAGAAGGTTAGGAATATATGTTGAGTATGAATCGTCCTCCATTATTCGCTACCTCGAAACATTGACAGGAGATTTGTTCACTGCACTATTTGCAGACTGTCAATTTGATGAGACACTTTTCCCAAAATTAGGGGGAGAAGTCGGTGAAACCAAATGGGAAATTTTGTGGAAAAATGTATCATTATCTCATCTTGATCCACATACCTCTATTTGAAAGAAAGAGGTACAAAAGACTATCCATTTGCAAAGAATAGCAAATCAAATGCCTGACGCATTTACGGACTTGAAGAGGATAACGAAATCCCACATTCACGCAGAAAATGTTCCGATCCGTATTGAAGTCCCTATTGGACAAATATCTAGTGTCATATACAATGAGTCAAATGCACGCCAGAAGCGTGGCAGACCATTAGGTTCCAAAGATCGAAATCCTAGAAAGAGGAAAAAGAACGATCTAAATGACACTATGAAAGAATCACATGAGGACGCTCATGATTTGATTAATTCTGAGATTCACGAAGAATCTATTGAGCCTGAGACTCTTGAAAATATGGAATGCAAGAATGTGAGGATCTCGAACCTCAGTCTGTGGTAGTACAAAATTAATTGAGAGCTCTCGAAGAGCCAATTATTACTATGTTGGAGAAACACAATTGAGTATTGTGCTGTAGTAAGTCTCAAAGAAACTTATTCAGTTTCCAAAGTACACGCGAAAGCGATTGATTATATTGAGACTATAATAAAGGAAGGCTTTGATTCTCCTATTACTACAACTTGTAGCGGGGTAATTTGTATATGAAAAGCTACCCGCTTTGTTCTCCAGTTTGTACTACACAAACGAAAGAATGCCACAATAAAGTGGATATCTATTGGTATAAAACCCATGTCATAATAAACCCAAAGTTTATTGATAAGTGCACATGTCATGGTGTAAATTTGAAGTTTACCAATATTGATAATTTATTCAGTTGGCATTCATGTTAGCCATCTCATTTTAAGTATGATGTGCAAATTCACATAGGTGAATATTAAAGAACTAGAAAGTTCTTTACGAATACTCTTGTATCACTTGTTCTCATTAATGAACGGACCAACTAAAGAGTTCGGGTTGAAGCCCATAAATTCTGGAAATATGAAAGGTGAGTATGGGCCCATTCACCTGCCATGTATACCACATATGATGCATCTATGATATGGTTACATGCGCCATTGTTATTAACCCACAGCCTGGCAGTGCTTGCGAGGTAAATCGCTCAGTAATCTAACTTCGAGCATAGTTTCCAGATTCTCTACTCAAGACAGTTCATCTTGATAAGTTGGTTTAGCAAGATAATTATTGAGTGCTTCCACTTAATAGCTAAACTGTTTCTTATGAGAACTAAGTTATATATATATATATCAGTTTGATATAAGTTGTATACGAGAGTATATTCTCCCCTCACAAGTGGTTCAGGGTCAGGAACCAAATAATTTCATCTTATTATTAAGGTGCTGTGTATATTGACATAATGCACAAAGATGATTTTCCAAAGTTGAGGAAACATGTTAGTTTTACTAACCTGAGGGGGAGACATGATAAACACTTGAGAAAGTGTTACATGGGATGAATTTTCATTTGTATATGTATATCCCCGAATATCATGATATGAACCTGTAGTTCATAAAAAGGGAAATGCAATTGCAACATATTGCAAAGCATGCTATACGCATTTGCTGACTCAAAGAAAGCAACTAAATGGAAGAGATACAATTCAAGAAGAATTGATTCCATATGAAAGACATGTAGCTTTGAACCTGTAGTTCATATGCTTGAAACTATAAAGTCAAAGGTATGTATAATCAATTTTCGATACCTTATTTGTTTAGCATGACATGAAACTTTGATATGCAGCTAAAGTCTATTATGTGACTTACATGACTTAACTTGAAAGATTTAAGTTGCTTGAAGCATATGCAATTCTTGGTCCTGAAGTACCACATCCTAAGTACAATTTGTGTACATATGTATCTTGCTATAACAATAAGCATGATGGCATTGAGAATGCATCTATGGAGATATTGAAGAGCTATTCCACGACATTATATGAAGATGTTCATATCTATCAAGAGTGATGATTTCAAGGTGCGGAATATTTATTCAAGTCAACATGGTTGATTTATTTATCAAATATCTACCAAAGATCGTTTTGAAGATGATGCACAAGGTTGGAATGCAAATGCTCAAGGATATAAATTGATGTACTCATTAGGGGGAGTTAATGCGCGTTGCACTCTTTTTCCCTTACAAGGTTTTGTCCCAATTGTGTTTTCCTTGCAAGGTTTTTAACGAGGCAACCAATAGGCGCATATTCAAACATGTGTACTCTTTCCTTACTTTAATTTTTCCCATTGGGTTTTGTTTTAAGGTTTTAACGAGGCACATCATTGAATAGACATTCAAGGGGGAGTGTTATGAAATAGAAGATTCTTACACTTCTATTTAAGGTGAATGTCTTTAATGTATTTAATTAGAGAGACTTTAGAGTTCTATTATTGGTAGCAAGATCTTCCTCCTCCCTATAAATAGAGGTGCTCTCTACCATTGTAATACACCCCTCTCAACTCAATAAGAAGAACTCTCTCTACTCTTCTCTCTATTGCTATTGTTCTTGTTCTATTGTTCTTGTCTTTTGCTTTAGTTTATAACAATATATATATATATATATATATATATATATAAGTGAAATTCCTTAAATAGAAATATTTGATAACAAATGCAATTAATCAGAAAATTCTACGATATCATATAAGTAATTTATTCTTCAGTGTTCGATCTGCTTTCAGATTCAATGAAAGACATATATTGTCAAGATCCAAAACTAACTTTGTCGTGATGGTGCCTATCGTGTTTTTAGGCAAGCGATACTTTACCAAAACAAAACAAGATTTTCGTTTTCAAGATAATTCCAAAGTTATTTAATACAGAATTTCATAAGGAGTGTAAATCAAAAACAAAAGTGCGGAAGAGAAGGCTCGAAATCGGGATGTCACTAGGCATGCGCATATACTATAGCCGTATGATAATATCAAACAAACATTGGCATCTAGCATATGCAGCATTGGCACACGGCCCAAATATGGCATCATATAGTTTTAACCAAAAACACAACTTATTATTGCTATGGGACAGCCCAAATCACAATCCCCTAACGGTGCACGCTCACACGCCTGTCATCTAGCATGTGCTTCATTTCAAAATAGTAAAACAATGTAAAATCCAGGGTTTCATACTCTCAAGACTAAATTTTCAATCATTACTTACCTCAAACAAGCCAATTTCAATAATGAGCAAGCCAACCGGTGCTCTAATAATGCCATCACACGTGCTCCGACCTCAAAACATCTCGAAACAAACCAAAAACATCTCAAATACATAATATGATGCTAAAGCAACCAATCCCAATCGAGAAAGTTGAATCTTTAATCAAAAGCCCATAATAGGCCAAAAAGCCCAACCCGGGCCCGCCTCTCAAAACCCTAATAAAACTCACAAAATCCAATAAGCCGTTTAATTTTGCTTCCAACCATACTAGTTTCGTCAAATTCCGACTCCGAATCTATGTTCAAAACTTAAAATTTCACTTTATGAAACATTAGGCAAAAATCTCAAATTTCACTTTGAAATCATCAATCAAATGCCAAAAACGAAGATGGATTCATGAATTATAACTAAAATCTAGTAGAGAACACTTATCCCAAACCATATGGAAAAACTCGCCTCCAAAATAGTCCAAATCCGACTTCCCCAACTCAAAATATGACTAAATGAACAAACTCTTCTTTTATATATTTTTACCAGTTATTCTGTCTCGATTCTTGTGCCAAATTATCATGAAACTTGTTTTTGATACCTCCAAGGCATTCATTATGATATTTTAGTCAAGTTAGGCTCTTGAATCACTCCATTTGACCTTATATTGAAGGGGATATGTTGGTTTCAATATTTGAAAATAGTGCACATTTTTAAATATGAATTCCGTGGCAATTTCATAATTAAGTTAAAAAAAATCTGGCAACCCATTTCATATTAAAATGACCATAAAATCCTCATATGATATCTGAATTCGACGATTATTTGGATCTATAATTACGATACAGATCTAATGTTTCAATAAAAACATAAATTGGAGCTCATTTTCTTAATGTAGTACCATTTATGCTTGAAAAACGATGTTGAAACATAAAAAAACGAGCATAACATCTGTGTCACGCCCCAGAAATGAGCATACCTTATATAAATATAGATATGCTTGTGCAAAGTTTGGTCTTGTGCGTACTCATATGGAATTTTTAGTCTATCATGTAATTTCTAACTTGGCTTAGACTTAGGCCTCCCTTTGGACCCAAACCACTTATGATATGCCTCGTACACTTATTATCATAATCAATTGATAACCATCACATGAATACTCATTTAATGCATCCACAAGTGATTCAAATTTATGGGGTGATACAATCTGAAACTTAGTCGAGCCCCTCGGGACCCTATTCGAACATACCAACAAGTGTCATATCATAACATTGCTCGAGGCCTCAAAACACATATAAAAACATTGAAACAAGGAATCACACCTCAATTTCAAAATAGATGAACATAAAACTTTAAACTTCCACAACTGATGCTGAAACCTATCAAATCAAATCCGATTGACCTCAAGTTTTGGAGGCCAGATCTCAACAAATTGGACGTCTATTACAAGAAAGGGGAATCATCAGGGCGACGGTTAGAAGGATTTCTTACTATTTTGTGATGAAGTGCAATGAATGCGAGGACATGACAAGGTCCATGTTCTTCGCTGCAGTTATTATTTTTCTCCGTCAGATAATGGATGACCTATATGGCCTCCAAGAATATATGGCACGTAGGCATGTAGTGAGACCGACCAGGGTAGTAGTAGAGGCACTTATGTATTCTTGATTTATTTTTTGAGTATGTATTGCTGCCTCTTTTAGATGCTATTAGTCCACTTTCGAGTCTATATTGCATATTCTTCTAGAGCCTGTTAGTCCACTTTCGAATATGCATGGTAGTTTCTTTCAGATTCTGTTAAGTTTAAGTCCACAGGACGGAGTCATTATAATAAAGGAAAAATTAGAATGTTTTCATGAAAATAGGAAAATCCATAAAATATTTCTTTCTTTTATTTCGTATTTATTCCCTGAACTATGTAATGATCTGATTCATGCGGCATCATGATACGTAGGTAATCTCCATAGATTTGATCATAACCATAAAATAAAAAAGGAGAGAAAATAAAAAGAAAAGAAAAGAAATTGAGTGGAAAGAAAGAATGGAAAAACAAGAGGACCAAAAAGCGAGAGAAAAGAAGGGAGCAACAAAAATCGAGTGGAAAATCAATAGTGACTAAAAAGGGCAATAGTGAAAAAAAGGAAATAAAAGAGAGAAGATAGAGCACAAAGTAAAAAGATTTGGTTAAGGCCGGGATGAAACATGCAACCGTTCAAATACATAGTAGAAACCTTTAACTACTTAGGTGCACTGCATCCCAAACGTACGACTGAATTTCTGTTAATATCTTAAACACTAACAAGTGTGTTGTTGTTGAGAACAGGAAGGTGGTTAGTTTGTTTGGCATTCTGGAAACCTACCCATACAATACCAGGTCTAAACACAAGGCGATCATGGTTGGTAAAGAGTTGGATGCGAGTTTTATTGACCCACAGGGAGAGGAGAAGGAATCTGAGCCTGGTTTGAAAGGGGAGTTACACAAGCTGAAAACTAAATGGCCAAAATGTACCAGACATGGATGAAAGGGCATCCTCCACCATCATACCCCGCCAACCCAGCTTTTGTCCTACCACTAGCACAATCTCAAGAGCCATCCATCTTTTGTCTATCCCCATAACAAGCACCAAGCTTCACCCCTTACCATCACTATCATGGCACCATTTCCCAAATCATCCAAGCTCCACCAGCCAAAGAAACCACATACCTTGCTCTGCCGGCTACCCCTATCTTTGCAGCACCTCTACCAGCTACACTACATTGCTCTTCCAGTGAGTTGGTATTCCAAGCCTAAGATAAATAGGTACTATGCCCCAAAGCCCACCTTCAAAGTCTCAGATCACTGCTCCTACACTTTCCAATTTGAACTCCCTATCGAAACTGAGAAGCCACCCAAAAATACGAAGAACGAGGAGATATTTAGGAAGGTAAAGAGCTTGGAGCAGTCACTGAGAAATATGCAAGGGTTAGGGGGCCAAGTGAGCCTGGCTTATAAGGATCTATGCTTGTTTCCTGATGTCCAACTACATATTGGATTCAAAAAGCCTATGTTTGACTTGTATGTCGGGCACAGAGGCCTCATGGCCCACTCGAGAGGATTTTGTAGCAAAATGAGGGGAGATAGTAGGAAAGATGAACTGTTAATGGTGTAGTTTAGCCAAGTCTAAGTGGTGCAGCATTGGAGTTGTATACCCGCCAAGACAACAACAGGCGATACACTTGCAATGATCTAGCCCGGGCTTTTGTTCAACATTTCCAGTATAACATAGAGATTGTCCTAGATGCCCTATTCTTGACTAAGATAGAGAAAAGGACCACTGAGAGTTTCATGGAGTACGGTTTCAATTAGAGAGAACAAGCAGCACAAGTCAACCGTCCGATGGAGGAGAAAGAAATGGTTGAGTACCTTCTTCAGGCCTTGGAGCCTATTTACTTTGGTCATTTGATCTCGGCCATAGGTAAGTCTTTCAATAAAGTGGTACAAATGGAAGGAATGGTAGAGGAAGGACATAAATCAAGCAAGAACAAGAGTTACGTTTCCGTCAAAGCAACTACACAAGCAATCCAGAATGGCACCGGGGGTGTGTTAGGGAAAAAGAAGAAAGAAGATATTGCTATGATCGTCTCAGGATCGTGGCATAGCCCAAGGGGCTCCCTTTACCATTACACGTAGCCTTGACCCCACCTTAAACCTACACCTACACTCCATATAATCCACCCCAACACTACTTCCCACCACCAAAACCTCAGTATTCAGTCAGACCACCCTAATACCACGTCCATCATGCACAGTCATATGCTCAACCCCCTCCTTACCGCACTGGCGTGCCTCAGCTCCACAAAACTCTTAGCCACCTCTACAAACACACCAAAACACCACTGGTCCAAGCTTTCGACTTAGGCTAAAGTACAAAAAGGAAGGACAACAGCAATAACAAACTTTCACTCTACTTGGAGAGTCCTATGCTAGTTTGTTCTAGAGTTTGAGGCAATTGGATGTTCCAAGGCCGATTAAGTCGAACTTCGCCTAGGCTTTCCTCGTCACCAGATCCATCGGGGTCTTTCCCGTCTTCGGATCCACCTGAATCCTCAGAATCTTCCTCATTCGTGGGGCACGCCAACTTCTTGGCCTCGTCCTCGAGCCTGTTTACATTTTCAATCTCGGCCAATAAATCAACTTCAGGGCATGAACTTCCACAAGAGCCTTCATTTGTGACTGCCACCTCTCATATTTGACAATGGCCTTCAGGCATTCCTGAGTTGCCTCAACATCATCTTTGTATTGGGCCACCATCCCTTCAGTGTCAGTCTTGGTTATTTCCATCACTGACTTGGCTGCTTCAAACTACTTAGCAAGGGTAACCCCTTCGGCAATGACTGAGCCCAACTGAGACCAGAGGTCTTCAATTTTTTGGGACCGGATTTCAGCTTTTTCCTTCACCAATAAAATTTGGGCCTCCGTCGACAATCGGTCCATCTTGACCTTCCACTTTTATGCCATAGACTTGATTTTGTCCATCTCACTCAGGATCAGATCAACCCGATCAACCTTCTACCGGCCTGCAGATTCTGACCATTCGACACCATGTCTAGCTCACCATCACTAACTTCAAAGATTTTTACCTGTTCCAATAGGTCGGTGTGTTCTTTCTCAGTCGTGTCCAAATCGGTTTAGAGACTCACGACTTATGCTTCACGTTGCTCGCTGAGAAGCTTATACACGCCTCTCTTCTTGGCGAGCTCTTTGTCGTCAGCCTCGAGTGGCTCAGCTCATCCCGGTACCTGAGGAATATTTCATGGTGGAGCTCCAAGGCCTGCAAATATGCAAAGAGATATTGGAATTTTCAAGAACTAGTTCTAATATTAGAAGAGATACTGGAATTATCAATAGTTATCAAGAATTACCCACTTCAACGCCTATTGTGCTTTGTTCAACAGGAATATACATCTACCTCATTCATTTTTGCCTGGTCTTCTTTGATTACCAGGCACCAGAGTTAACTTGATATCCCTACGGGTCAAAAAGATTTGGGCATCCTCCGGATCGGTGATCATGACACATAACTTCCTATCAGGATCTGCGCTCGAAGCGGGGAACCGATTGGTCAATCTCAGGCTCAAGATTGACCTGCTAAAATCTGAGGGTCAAGTTTTCCTTAGCACCTACAAGCCAACCAATCCTGAAAACTCCTCCAAGGAGAATGAGTCTACACCGTCAACAAATCCCCGGATGGAATCTCTCCTTTGTCATTAAGGCTTCAGCGAATATTTATTCCGTGAACGAAGGCTATCCTGAAATATCTATAACGGTGGGCGGGCAGATCTAGTTTTTCAAGATTTCTCGGTCCTCACTTTGGAATCAATCTCAGGAACACAGGGGGGACTAGATTTTGTCATTGCCCCTTAGTTGTTACCCATTCCTCGGGGAAAGACGGATCTTGGGCCACAAATATTTCATTCTCCTCAGGCTCATATCTAAGCCAGAAGAGTGATTCAAAGTCAAGCACTCAGGAGCAGGAGGTTTCCTTTAGCTTACAAATCAACATCCTTATCATTTTCTTTTTCTTCGAGCTCGGGGAACTCAGAGCCATTTTCCTTTTCTTCTCCCATGCTATGGCTCTGGGCTGTCCCGAAGCGAAAGAATTGTCAGGTACGTCCTCGTCCCTAATCGGGGCCCTAAGTTTGACGGTATTAAGCAAACCTGCAATAGAGAAGTAAAAAGAAGCTAATAAGAATGTCATGCTAGAATAAGAAGCCTAGCGCAACCTATTCGGGAAAGAGATTTTGCCATGGGAAAGAGGCGCCCTTCAAAAGGTTACACCATGAGTGCTGGGAATAGGGCACCTATGAGACAATGCCTTCAATCTATTCTTTTAACCGAGGAACGACATTCGGGACTTGAGCGAAAGGTTCTCAACAACGACCACCAATGAGGAAAAGGGAGATGAGCATGAAATAAAAATTCAAAGAGAAGTTGTACTTACATCCACTTCCCGTGGAATGTCCTAGATTTTTTTAGAATCAAGTCCTAGGTCCTCAC
This sequence comes from Nicotiana benthamiana, assembly GCA_034376525.1. Taxonomy (NCBI): domain Eukaryota; kingdom Viridiplantae; phylum Streptophyta; class Magnoliopsida; order Solanales; family Solanaceae; genus Nicotiana; species Nicotiana benthamiana. The sequence continues at coordinate 100,265,738 of CM067338.1, forward strand.
CTTGACAAAATGTCCATGCCAACCTCTATCGCGGTCTTCATCGAAGCTTGAGAATGGGGCCTTACAAGCTCGGCGCACGAGCTTTATCAATCCCCCTCAGAAGATTCAGGTACTGAACAAATAGATGAGATGATCTATGGTAAACCAACAGGAGTCGATCTTGTTTGCAAAAAACCGAAGGAATATTAAAATCCTCCATAATGATTGGTAGATCTGTCCAAGACATGCCTCTTAACTCTTACATAATTCTACGATGATCGGATCGCTCGGGCCCATTGCAAACGGACAAGTGTAGACACTTAGGTATCTCTCAACATGGGTAGTACTGGCCTCTTCAAAGTCGGGAACCACTATGTCCTTTTCGTTCCAGTTGTAGTCCTTTCGAACTAAGAGGGGATCATATTTGGTGATCAAGGAAATATATCTCAATCTATCCTCACACCGACCCTACACCGAGGAGGGCTTCTCGACCTTGAAGTCATGAGCGATTAACTCTTGGGAATGAACATTTGCAGAGGAGGTTAAGGAGTCGGTTCATTGGTAACCACGTTAGCGGCGGATCTTCCAATGGCTTCGTTGGTACCTGCAGTCGTTTGGGAGGTAGAAGCAACCTTTTGAGGAACAAATTTAGAAGTTTTGGCCATTGCTGTATGGGAAAAACTTGGAATAGATAGAGAAAGGGTGAAAGCTGGCAGTTCAGATGTGTTGACTTGAGTAGAAGTCGAATAAAAATTCTGCGACGCACTTGAGTAACAGAGATAATGGTGTGTAAAAGAGGGTATTGTATTCTAAAGAAACAAGGGTAGAGGTTTGAGCTTAAAGTAAAAAATGAACAAAGGATGAGGTATTTATAGGAGCCTCGCAGTGCTTCGCATCTAAGAACAGCCAACCAGCAAAGACGTGCATTTAAGGACATTATGACATGACTGATAAGATGTTTCGGGCTTTTTGTCATTTTTGTCACAGCGCGTTGAAGAAGGAATCGGGGTGCTCATGCCATTTCTCGTCAGCTTGCTCTCCGAGAAACGAGGTGACTATTTATATACGGGTAAACACTAAGCTCATAATATATTCCAGCTTTCAATAGGATATAACGAGTTTGAAATATAATTACGAATGATCGAAATAGAAGCAAAGGTCTCATCGAGTCAGAATCCGGAGGCATGATACCTGCCCTCGAGATTATCGGGGTTATGATTCAAGATGGATGACTTCGGAGAACACTATTGGGCAATTAAGCACGACTGTAAAAGGATGTAATATCAGCGACCAACCGAATATCACAGCGTTAATATCGGCACGTATCGATGAAGAACCGACAATCAGTTAAACATAAGACTTTTTTACTTTTTATGAAATTATACTCAGAGTATGATTCCCCAACTCGATAAAGGGAGGTTTGATAACTCATTAGACACATTGTAACACACATCCCAAAGCAATATATTATTATATTCACAATTATTGTTAAGCTTTTTCTCTCGTTCATCAAAATTGTCCACGACGTGGGTCGATCAAAGGGTGAATGCTTCATTAAGGCTGGAATCATACTCCTCAGGTAGTTTGAATTTACTATTTCTTTACTTGTCCATTCTAACTCAGTTTACCATTTTGTATCAAATTAATATACATATTCTTAAAATCATTTACAAATTTAAATGTTATCCGATTTTGAGTTTAAACACACAGGAGATTACAAAATAAAGAATCAAAACCTGACCAACATATGTATAAAAGTATAAACATGGTACTCATTAGCTCTTTGTAAATAAGTTAAGCCTAACGTATAGTTAAATACAAATAAAATCTTTCAAAAAACGTTTAAGGAATTTATATTTGATTTCACATTGATTGATTCTTTTATTTCCAAACTTGTCATTATATTATGACGTATTATAAAGTAAGAATTCAAGTAGTAATATCTTATCAATTTATATTTAAGTTTCCGGTATCTTATTTCACATTAATTGATTCTGGTTTAACTCGTCATTCTTTTAGGACGTAGTATGGAGTAAGAATTCAAGAAACTAAATCAATCCCAAATCTCCAATTAAATACAGCACATATCCGTTCAGAGATAAGGTAAGAATTCAAGAAACTAAAACCAATTCCAAATATTCACCAAAATTAATACAGAATCACTTCAGAAACTATCATACTAAAATAAGCAAACTGCCTTTTCATGTTGCACAACCTTCTATTCAACACAATGAATTTACTTATAATTAAGCTGGTAATTCCAGACAATGCACTTCAAAACAAAAGTTCAAAACCATGGGCTCTTCCCTTTATACTAACTTCATATTCTATCTCCAAATCCTAATTTTTTGTTCAATTTCAGTAACCTCCATTGACAAAACCACAGAGCTTCGTATTTATAATCATGGTACTGCTGGAATTTTGAATGTAAGATGCATGCAAATGGATACGATTTTGGGAAACAAGACATCCGATTTTATGCATCTTATGCTCTAACCCATAATTTACATCAAGATTTGAAATCAAACAAGAGTACAACGTGGTGTGCTATCGAATTAGCTGATTATTGGGGAATATTTCTCATGTATAATGACAATAGAACTGAATATTCTTGTGGTGGTAAAGTATGTAAATGGTATGTAAATGCAGATAGACTTAGTCTTTGGGATGATAAAAGTGGTTGTACTAGGATATATAATTGTGCTCGTTGTGCTAGGACACATACTTGGCCATTAATCGCTTGATTTTATTAGGTTAACTAATACCTTGTGTTGGATCGAGATAGGAATATTGCCAAGAAAAAGGAAACGCCAAGTTATATTTTCTAGGTTTTCTTCTTCTTTCTAGTGAAAATTGGTAGGAAAAAGTTTCTCAAGTATAATGTAAGATTAGATTTTTTTTCTTTGAATATAATACTAATTTCTTCGTTTTGTTATTATTTTTCACTTACTTTTTATTGAAAAATAAAATATCCAAGGAACTGCTTTTTCCTTTTTTTCTTTAAACGAAAAAAATAATTTTGGGTGTGTTTCGTATGGAAGAAAATATTTTTCGGAACACATTTTTCAATTTTTCCATATTTGGTTTGTTTTTTTCATGAATTCATTTTTCTCCAATTGAAGGAAAATGTTTTTCTCATGTGAGCACCTAATATTTGACCATATTTGGATTTTCAATCGCTCTTTAGTATTTAAATAGTTTTTAAGTTTAATCTTAATATTTTAGTTTTATTTCACCCATGAAGGTTTTATTTGATAAAAATTAAAAATCACAAAAAAAAAATAAAGAAGATTTAATTGTCCAAATCATGGGTGGGCCCATCAGATAATCCTAAATTAAACCTAATTGGACTGCCCTTGAACTCCACCTGACATACTCACACACAGCCGCGACAAGAGAGAACGAGCAGCCCGAGCCACCTCTGCTATTCATCTTCAAATACGTGTAGGTCAGCACCCCCCCCCCCCCCCCCGCCCGAATAGATCTTGATCATCGTCCCTCTCAACTCAGAAGGCAGCGGCATCCAGAAAAATTCTGCCGCCCCATTTCAAACCAGCACATTCACAAGCCCTTTTCACTATTTCACTTGATAAGCCAATTTCCCACAACCCTTATTCGAAACGCCAAAGTAGCTTAAGTTTCTTTTCTTATTCGATTTTCGTTTCAAAGTAATGGATATTATGTGAATTATTTGGATTTGAGCTCTCGCGTGTCGTTCGAGGTTGAAGATTGCGGTTATTGTGCATGATTTTCTAGCTGTTTTTCCAATCAAACTTCATTGTCAGGTCGCGCACATAGTCGGACCGAGCAAATCTTTGTATTCACTGATCTTACTCGCTTAAAAGAAGGCACATCTGAGGTCCATTGTTTTAACTTCCTCCTCTCTTATTTTGACGACCTTATGTGCTTGTGAGTTTTTAAATTGGACTGAATAAATGAGTTGATGTAGTTTATTCTTAGCCTGACTATGTGTTGTATATATGTTTCTTGTATTATGTGTGTTTTAAACCAAATGTTGTTGGTCGTAAATTACAGTAACTGGCGTGTGTGCTTTGTTCGTTTAGTTCTGTTCGCTATTGACTTCTTCCCTTAATGTAGTCTTATTAATTTGAACGGTTAATGGTCAAATATATCCTTGTACTATTAAAAGTATGCCATATTTATCCTCCGTTTGAATTTTTTATCAAATATGTTCCCACCGTTATACATTAGGGCCATATATATCCCTCAGCCGTTAAAACATCATCCCATATATTTTTGGTAGCACGTGACATCTTATGATTGGACTAGACGACCCGCCCACTCCGTTAATTAAACCTGCCCCGACCCATTAAATTTAGTCTTCATCTCCATTCAATCCTTTCAATATGTCAATAATGATAATTTTGACTCCGTGCACAGCTCATATGCCGCTCTATGCTTTACTTTCCCTTGTTACTAAATAGATTGGCAGTGTAGTTCATACTAAGTTTGCAATAGGTGGAACTTGTATGATTGGTAGTTTGTACTACATGTTCTTTCGTCCTATCGCACTGCGGAGAAAATCCTAAGGTGTTAAAAATCTCAATGTTCCATTCAATGAGATCAACTTGTTTAACTTCCCTTTCCAACATTTAAAGAGATTTTTCCTTTCAAAGTAAGTTTGAAGACAATTTTGACGGCAAATCTTTTCTCATGTTCAGGTGTATTTTAGCTGTGATGTGCCACCTGTCACAATAGCCTCATTGCACCTTCTTGAGTTTCACACCCTAAAATAATACTCAAACTTCCCTTTTCTTGCTAAATGCTTTATCTTTGCTTACACTTACGTTTGTCATTATTGACAATCATCATTATTGACAATCATCATTATTGAAATATTGAAGGGATTGAATGGAGAAGAAGACTAAATTTCATTGGGTCGGGGCGGGTAAAATAAAGGAGTGGGACGGGTTGTCTAGTCCAATCACAAGATGTCACGTGCTATTCAAAAATATATGGAAGGATGTTTTAACGGCTGAGGGATATATAGGGCCCTAATGTATAACGGTGGGGACATATTTGATAAAAAATTCAAACGAGAGATAAATATAACTTATTTTTAATAGTACAAGGATATATTTGACCCTTAACCGTAATATGAAATATAAATCAGTAGTGCGGCATTGTGCTTGGACATATTCATTGTCCTAATTTATTGATCTAATTAAGTATTTGGCAGAAGTACATTATTTCAAGTGTTGGTTTTGGATTCAGCTAGTTTCTTTCCTTTAGGACAACAATGGTGTTTCCTTCATGATAAATGGGTAAACACTTCAAAGCGAAAATTCCACAGGACGATTTATTCAATCTTGGTTTCATAATATCTTCACATCGTAGCTTAAGTGCGAGTAATAATAAATATTCGTGATTATGGGTATGGCTTCTGTAACATAGTAGCGATACATAAATTTAAATTTAGGCATACATTTCATGTTACCTGTCCATAACTTCAAATAATAATAAAATTAATATGTTGTAAATCGCAGGTGCGTTTCACGTGGCGCAATTAGCAATGTATAGAAACACAAATAAGTGCTCGACATCGCTACCTGTTCAAACAAACTCCGTAAATTCTTAAAGTGGTTTAAAAGGTTAAAATGTGCAATACGTCCTAAATACGTAATTAATCAGACGATTAAGTCAATTATTAATATTTGAACGGCCGTGATAAAATCACAACACTCGGGAGTGTCTCACATCTTCTCCTGGATTAGCAGAATTACTTACTCGGTCTTCTGTATTTACAGACCACAAATAGAGTCAAATTTTCTCGTTTGAGATTTTAAAATAAACCAGTGACTTGGGATATCATAAATTATCCCAAGTAGCGACTCTGCAATTACATAATAATTTCTTTTCGATTAGTGTCATTTCTATTGGAAAAACTTATTATCCCCTCGGGAAAAATGAGGTGTGACACTCTATCAAGGGAAAGGAAAATATTTTCCAAAATGCCTTCTCCACCATATTCCCCATCCCCACTAGCCCGCCCTCATTCCCCATACCCCCTACACCCACCCACCCTATAGTATTTCTAAAAGTATTTCTGTTAAATTTAGAATCACTGCGAAAATTTAGAATTTGAATCGTGCACTTAGACACGGCCATGCATAATATAGAGATCACATAACTCAATAAGATGCAAACTCACATAAACTTCCAGCCGTTTATCAGAGAAAAAATAATTAATAAGATTCCCAATAAATTTTTTGATTTCTGCCGGAGTTTAATATGAAGAACTTTGACAGCCGAACTTAAGTTATACAAATATGAAGAACTTTATTGTATTGGGGAAAATAAATGTTACACGTAGAATTAATTATGTGACTGATATGACAAGCCATGTGGATCATTTGAAAAATGATAACCAGAGAAGAGTACTTAAAGAGATATGAACTTTAATAGTTACGTGTAAAATGTCTAAGTTACAAGAAAAAAGGGTTGCTGGAGTCTTTTTAATAATTTGAAGAGGCACCGGCGAAATGAACCAAGACAGTAAAAAGGACAGATTCATTGGTCTTCAATTAATGAGAATGAATGGCTATAAAAATTACAGAATCTTCACGAAATAGATAAAATTACCAATTATAATATTTCATTAATTTCATTGAATTCTCATAGTGACTTGATCATAAAGGGAAAAGACGTTGTACTTAGAGATGAATATATAAGTAATGGAAATGTTATTTGTATGGACACATTCTGATTACTACTTGAAAACAATTATTTACTTTTCCTTGATTACTTTGCTATTTCGTATTCTAATTTTTCTTTATTACTTCAAAAATATTGATTTTCTTGATTATCAATAACCCGAATACTTCTAAAAATAGAATTTGACCAAAATTCTCATTTTTTAGTTACACTAATTGGTTTTGTTGTCTAGAATTTGATAATGTTTTCACTTTCCAAATCCATTCTTCTGTCAAAAAATCATGTCGAACGTCAACGACAAAGGCCAACAAAACCTACAAAACTAACAAAATCAACAACATCAGTTGAATCAACAAAATCAGCAAAGAGATGGAACTCCAATCCCCTCACCACAAAATATTCCTCGACAATCTCGAGACGGGACTCCTAACGGGTCTGAATAGAATATGAATGATCAACACGAGGATGATCAAGCTATTGATGCAGCATTGAAGCAATTAATCGCCGAATAGGTCAACAATGCTCTTCAAGCTTTTGTCAGTAGGTTGCCAACTATACCACTAAATCACTCCAAACAACACCGCAATCATAGAGAATCCACGTTTGGGACTTGCTAATTTAGGCAACGGTGGAACTCCTGGCGAATCTCGCGATGAAGGGTCTGGTATCCTAGTTAATTCTAATTTATAAAGTTTAGTAATAACTATATAGAAACAGCTCAAGGAGCAGAACGATCGCATAGAGCAGATACCTTCTGTGCCACATACACTCCAAGGAGTAGATATGGATAAATCTTTTCAACAACCTTGGAAGCCAAGTGCCACTCCTTTGCTTATTCCAAAAAAGTTTAAGATGCCCGACATCCCAAAGTACGATGGGACAACTGATCCACGAGATTATGTAACTGCATTTACAACTGTGTGAAGGGCAACGACTTGACCAAGAAAGAGATTGAACCAGTATTGGTCAAAATATTCGGTGAAATACTCATGAAAGGAGCATTGACATCGTCTTCTCTTTTACCTAAAAATTTCATTGATTCTTTTCCTAAACTTTAATATTCATTTATAAAAGCACACTCGGGAGCTCAAAAATTTGAAAAAAATGATGGAAGACATTTTCAAAATAAAACAAGGAGATATAGAGATACTCAGGGAATTCGTAGACTGGTTCTAGTGGGAAGGATGATGTTGCCACGTGTACCTAAAAATTGGGCAGTTATAGCATTTGCCAGTAATTTAAATAAAAAGGCTCAGAAGCCACGAGGAGACTTTAAGAAAGTTTACAAAAAATTTTCGCAACAACATGGAATGATGTTTACAACAGGTACAACACGAAGCTGCGGATAGAAGAAGACACTATCACTTAGTCCGGAGAGATGAAAGAGTAAGTTCAAGGCGTCCAGAAACTGAAAAAAGGTCCGGTAAGAACATGTACAAACCTTATATAAGCAAGAAGGTATTCACGTTCAAAACAATAAAACCCAAGGTATGTTTCAATATCAAGGGACAGAGATTTGCGTTCGTCGTCTAGGTTCGGAAAGAAGAGAGACACGCGAGACAACGCCAGGAGTTCAAAAGAAAAATTGGTTGTTACAGTCTTAATGTTAGCACATCTGAGTTAGTGGCTATTTTAAGAAGCATGTGAGATAAAGTGCGGTGGCCATAAGAAATGAGATCGAACCTAAACAGAATAAACCCTGATTTTTTATGCGAGCTTCACAATGATCACGGTCACAAAATAGCAGATTGCAGACTGCTACAAGGTGATGTAGAGCACGTATTATAATAAAACTACTTAATTGAATTGTTTAGTGAGAAGGCAAAACAAGCATATGTGAAGAATAGGCAGCAGCTACTGAAACCCCCATCACCAAAAAGAAAAGCTAATGTCATAAGCGGAAGGGGGGGGGGGTCAATGGCGTAGCATATACGGCAGCACAAAAGGTGTCAAAAATCACAGTCATCCATGGAAAGCGAGTTTTCCAAGTTTTGGAAGAATACAGTATAACATTTGATGATGCAGACGCAGATGACGTGTTGATCCCACATAATGATACACTAGTAATATCTTTACTTGTACATGATAATAATGTAAAACGAGTTTTGATTGATCCAACTAGTTTTGTAAATATCATTCTTCTAAGAGTGGTAAACGAGATACAAGCCCATGATAAATTGGTACCCAAAGCACGAACGTTATCTGGTTTTGAATATTCGAGCGTTGTTATAAAAGGAGAGACAATACTTGTCACATTCGTATAAGGAGTAGTCAAAGGTACCAAATTTCAAGATATAGATATAGACATGGCGTACAATATGATTCTTGGAAGACCATGGATTCACGAGATAGATGTTGTTCCATCTACCCTATATCAGGTAATCAAGTTCCCTTTGCAATAGGGAATAAAAAAATCTGTGGTGATCAAAAGGCTTCATGAAGCATTAACTCAGTGGAAGATTCAAGCGTGAAAAATGACGTTGCAGATGAAAAATAGCAAATACAGAATTCAGTTGAGGTTCAAGAAACACAAACCTCAATTGTAGATGGTCAAACGGATGTAGTCTCAAGGCTCGATACTGTTCAAGAACCACAAGAGAATGAAAATATCAACACAAAATTCGAGGAACTAGAAGCGGTTGTGTTATTTGTACATTGGCTAAACAGAAAAGTCTACATTGGAACTAACTTCAACCCGGAGATGAAAGATAATTTTAATTGAATTTTTAAAAGCTAACGTAGATTGTTTTGCTTGGTCGTATTCACATATGATAGGTATACCACCGGAGGTAATGACCCATAAGCTGAATGAAGATCCAACATATCCACGTGTCAAATAGAAGAAAAAGAAGCAAGGGTCCTTCAAGAATCAAGTGATTCACGATGAGGTACAAAAGCTCATAAAAATCGGTTCTATTCGTAAGGTAAAATATCCTAATTGGCTAGCTAATACTGTAGTGATGCCCAAAAATAATTGTATGTGGTGAGTTTGTGTAAACTATACCACTTTAAATAAAGCTTGCCCTGAAGATTCTTTTCCATTACCACACATAGATAAATTAATTGATGTTACCGCAAGACACAAACTATTAAGTATTTTAGATGCCTATTCAAGATATAATCAAATAAAAATGGATCCTTCAGATGAGGAAAAAGTTTCCTTTATTATAGACGGGGGACTTACTGTTATAAAGTTATGCCTAGAAAATTGGAGCCACGTACCAGAAGTTAGTAACAAAGATGTTTCAAGAACATCTGGTTAGTATCAGATACATTTCAGATTCTCTACAAATTCAATATGAAATTAAAATCCCAAAAAATGTGCATTTGGCGTGTCGTCGGGTAAGTTCTTAGGATTCCTTATTTCTAACTGTGGAATTTAGGTAAATCCCACACAGATCAAAGCTATTGAAGAAATACCAGATATACTTACGAGAAAAAAAGAAGTGTAGAGGTTAATAGGTAGGATAACAGTGTTGGAAAGGTTTATTACTAAATCTTCAGAGAAAGGCTTTAAGTTCTTTTCAATTTTGAAAAAGCAAAGCCAATTGAATGGACTGAAGAATGTCAACAAGCGCTTAAAATTTTAAAAGCATACTTGTCAAACCCACCGTTGCTGGCTAAACCAAATGATGGAGAAAAGCTACCCATTTATCTCGTTGTTTCAGAAGTGGCGGTAAGTGTCGTATTAATTCGAGATGACAAAGTTAAACAATATCTGATTTATTATGTTAGCAAGTCTTTATTAGATGCTAAAATTCGATATCCTTTGTAATCACGCCGGAGGATATCGAGTTATGTATGTGGTTGGCAGTTACTACAGAGATAGGATGACAATACAAATAAGGTTTTAATTGTAGAAATCACTCTGGAGGAAGATCCTTAGTAAAAACTTTAATTAGAGCAGGGTATTACTGGCCAAAAATGGAAGAAGAGGCAGAAAAATTTGTGGCCAAATGTAACAAGTGCCAAAGATATGGCAACAACATGCATCGACAAGCAGAGTTATTATATTCGGTTGTTGTACCATGGCCTTTTATGAAGTAGGGGATGAAAATTGTGGGTCCATTACCACAAGCCAAAGGAAAGGTATAATTTTTATTAGTACTCACTGATTATTTTACTAAGTGGGTAGAAGAAGGTGCCTTCAAATAGGTACGAGAAAAAGAGGTCAGAGACTTTATTTGGCGAAACATCATATGTCAGTTTGGAATTCCAAAAGGAATTGTGTTTAATAATGGCCCCTAGTTCATAGTTGTGCAAATCACAAAATTCCTTCAAAATTGGCAAATTAAAAGGATTAGTTCGACACATTATCATCAAGTGGCCAGTGGACAATTTGAATCAACAAATAAAGGTACTATTAATAACTTGAAGAAAAGACTAGAGGAGTAAAAAGGCAACTGTCAAGAAGTTCTACCTGGAGTCTTCTAGGCTTACCGAACAATAGCAAAAAGTAGTACGGGAGAGACACCATTTTCACTTGTATATGATGATGAAGCCTTAATTCTGGTTGAAATAGGAGATCCATGTACGAGATACATCCAAGCAACCAAAGAGTCAAATGAGGAGGAGATGCAGGTAAATCTCGATTTGCTTGACGGAACGAGAGAGACAACTTTAATAAGGATGCCTGCTCAGAAACAAATTAGGGAGGGATATTACAATTGAAAAGCTTAGCTTAGATACTCCAAGATTGGGAACTATGTACTTAAGAAAGTTTTTCAATCCACGAGAGCAGCCAATGCAGGAAAGTTTAATCCAAATTGAGAAGGACCTTATAAGGTTCGAGATATTGCTGGAAAATGTGTATATGAATCGGAAACATGGATGGCAAGGTTCTACCATCGAGTTAGAATGTTGTTCATTTGAAGAAGTACTATTTCTAAGGAAAGAAAATACCCACGGCCAGGAATCCCTTAATTACGATTTTTACTTTTGAAGTTAAAATTATACTAATAATTTTGGATGATAGGCAAAAATCAAGCCCCCGCAAAATGATGATATTAGACCTGAAAGACACGTGGAAGTAATGTAATTCCCAGTCTATGACTACAAACTTTTTGATGGGAATATAAAGGGTTAAGCATTCATCATCTAAATTATACCTACGAGTCCCGTATGTTTTTCCTTTTCAGGAAAATGATCGCATAAAAGGAATAATCAAGTGCTCGAGATTTCACACTTCAAATCTAAGATACTTGGGGGACTCTCTCTCTCTCTCTCTCTCTCTCTCTCTCTATATATATATATATATATATATATATATATATATATATATATATATATATATATATATAAGAGGAAGGCAAAGAAGACTAGAACAATCAGAATTCAAGTCAAGCCTAAAAGTCTACCCAACAAATCGAAAGTTCAAAGCAAAGTCACGAGCCAAAAATGCAAACCTGATTCAAAAACCTATGAAGAAAGGGTCTTTAGATGAGAACGAAAATAGAGAAGAAAGTGAAAAAGAAAGTGAGTCTTAACTTTCTATCCAAACATATTTGAAAGGTAATTCCAAGACCTTACTTCCATAGGAGTAGTTGTTAATAATTTTTATACCCAACCACAAAAATCGGAATGTCCTCAACGGTTCCCATGGTTGCTGGAAAAGAAAAAGCAAAACAGTTACGGGTAGTACAAGCTCTTCACAAAAAGAAGAAAAATAATAATTAAATAAAAAACTTATGTGCAAAGTTCCACTTCTCATGTAAGGACATGTTCTCTTCACCTACTAACCCACTAGTAGGAGCAGCAACAAATCGGGCGTACCAGCCACGATATTCATAATCTCCAGGGCTAACCAAAACTTTTTTATTCTCGCCACGAGTAAAAATCCCACGAAGGAATAACTTGGGAGAGTGGAAATGGATTAGATGGTAAAAAGTGAATGATAACTGAGCCAAATTTTCCAAATACCTAAGATATGCCACAACCCTCCATAAAATAGGGCCAATCTATCCCAAATACACATCAAAGAAATGGCAGAATTCAATGATGACTAGGTCAATAGAAGGTCTAAAAGATAAAATGAAGGGATATGTATATACAAAAGAAAAACCAGCTTTAAAGAAAGTGATCCCTTGGTTTTCATTAGGGACCAGAATTGGAAAATCAAATTTCCAATGACAGTTTCTACGTATAATAGAAATCAAATCCTCAGTAATCTGAGAAAGATAAATATCAGCATGCTCATGAGAAGTCATAAAAGTGACTTGATTCCTAATCGATTCTCTATCAGAATAGAAGGAAACTTTAGCATGGATGATCTCCTCAACCGAAGGTTCAAGAATTGGTTCATTGAAATCTCTATTTCTAGCAGAAGATTTATGTGAAAAAGAAGTTCTGGTTCTAGAAGATGGTGTAGGAGTAGAACTAGGTTGAGAAGAAGAACCCCGTACAATAAATGACCCTAAACTACACAACCTACCACCTCTCCTACTTCTGGTAGGAGCGAGGGGAAGTTGTCTACAATAAGAACTTTTTCAGGATGAGGTTTTGAAGAAAACATAGTTGTATAGAGAAGTAGAACGTATTGAAGAATAGAATGTGGATAAAGAGCACTGAAGAAAATGTTTTCGAGAAAGAAAAGACAAAGGATGTATTTATACTCAGAAGCAAACGTCATGCAAAAAAGATAATGATGGGAACATCATTATAAAAACTGTCACTTCGTGATTGATGTAGTCGTAAAAAAGCGCTAGAATCCGCTGAAGAGTTGTAGAACCAATCGATAACAACCACATGTCACCTACATTAAATGAAAGTGACATACGACGCATCAGTTTAGAAGAAGGAATAATGATATGCGAGAAACGGAGAAAAAAATTCCCACTTTAAATGAGTTCCACTTCCCAAATATTCAATTGCTGAATAATTGGCAAGTGAAGGGACTATCAATTTTGAGGAAAATAAACATTACACGTAGAATTAATTATGCGGCCGACATGGCAAGACACGTGGATTATTAGAAAAGTGACATTTGGTGAAGAGTACTTAAAGAGACGTGAACATTAATAAGTACGAGCAAAACGTCTAAGAGACAAGAAGAAACGGTTGCTTGTGTCTCTTTAGTAATTTGAAGAAGCACCAGTGAAATAAACTAAGGCAGTAAAAATGATAGGTTCATTAGTCTTATATTAATGAGTATGGATGACAATAACCATTATATAATCTTTATGAAACAATTACGATTAACAATTATAGCATTTTACTAATATCATTAAATACTCATAATGACTTGATCATAAAGGGGAACGACTGTGTACTTAAAGATGACTATATACGGAATGGAATTATTATTTTTATGGACACGTTTTGATTACTACTTAAATACAATTATTTACTTTTGCTTGATTACTTTACTATTTCGTATTCTAATTTCTCTTTGTTACTCCAAAAATATTCTTTTTCTTTATTATCAATAAACTAAGTACTTCTAAAAATAGGCTTTTGACCGAAATTTCTATTATTTGGTTAAACATAATTTCTTGTAAAATAAAAGAAGCATCACTACATATTTCAGCATCATTCAAGCAGGGACATTATAAAGAACCTACATATTGCATGTCCACTCCATTAGGGCAAGTGCATAGATAATCATTCTCAATGATGCTATTTAGAGATTAGTCCGTGTAAGCACGTGAATTTTGCCTTATTTGAAATGTTTCTATAAATTCGTTAAACTGGGATTTTTTATTAGTTGAGTTTTTAGGAATTAATTACATGTATTTACATTTTCCTTTTATTATTTGAATTTTTAGGGGTTAATTGTATGATTTCATGTTTATTTGCATTTTTCCTTATTAATTATGTGATTTTGTATTTATATGCATCTTTCTTATATCATTTGAATATTTAGAATATAAGTGTATATATTGGTGTTTGATTGCATGTTGAGTGCATTTTAATTCACAAGAAATAGCATTTTATTTAATTAGCCAATTTTGGATTTAAATAATGTTTTTGCTATTTTCATGTTAATAAAATAATTTGGAATTAAAACAAATAAGAAAAAAAGGATTTGGATATGGTCTTGTTTAAAAGGCCAGCTTGGGCCATTTTGCAAATTAAACCTGCCCAAAACCCTCAAATCTGAACCAAGACCATGCCTAGATCCGGTCCAATTCCACCCCTCATTAAAACAGCATCATTTTGGAGAACTCAATCTCAACCATCCATACCCCTCAATCTAACGGCTCAGATTGAGCCTTACATTTTAAATAAAACATTATAAACACATGTAACATTTAAAGAGACCGTATTTCACCCTCCTCGTACCATCCTAAGGCAGTGTAATGCCGCTGCCAATCCACCGCACCACCACAGTCCGTCGCCGATCGAAAATCGCCACCGGCGGTTGCGTAACTCTAATAACCTCCAAATTTACACCCCAGAATCCCCGTTGTCTCCTCTTCCCAACCCTTCTAAGATCGCCCTTCGAAACCCACCTCAACCCATCAAATATTTATCCAAAGCCCGGTAGCTCCGCCATCCACGGCGGCGCTCGGTGGCTAATGGCTCCCAAATTAACACCGTGGGAACCCCCCCTCCCCTCTTTCCAACCCTATTATCGGTCGCCTTTGAACATGACCTCAGCCCTTCGAAAATTCACCTGAAGTAGGCAGCTTCGCCATACACAGCAGTGACCGACCTCCAATGGCTCCTAGGCCATCACCACCTACCCCTCAGGCCCTCATCTACCCAAAAACACACCCAAGCCGTCTCAAACAACCCTAGACCCCTCCAATCTTGAAACCAACCATGCCTTAGGTCTGATATCTACCATTGAAAGGACGTTTGAGTGTAGCTCGGAGGCTCGAATTTATTTCCACTAAGTTTAATTAAAGAAAACCGATAAGTTCACCTCAATCTTAATTTGTTTTTCTATTTCTGTATTTCTTGCCTTGTTTAACAATTAGGTCTGTCTTTATTTAGTTTAAAACTAAAAATGGCATCTTATTAGATTTCAATTCTGCTATTCCTCTTCTGATGATTGTGTGAATGATTTGTTGGCTTTATTTTAGTTGTGAAACTAGACACTAGGTTTTGGTTGTTGTCAGAATAATAGTTTCCATGATTTCTGGAATTTCGATGGTATTCTTGACCTCTGAATTTGGGTATTGGTTAGTGGTTCACATGCAATCAGAATTTGGTATTGGTTAATGGTTCACATGCGATCAGAATTTGGTCACAGCCCCATATTTGTCTTTAGTTTGAAATAATTTATTGATTTATGAGTTGAATGTCGATTAATAGCTCACATGGTTAAGCTTGATTCCGAGTGTGATTTTCAATTGACAGCATGATGATTGTAGTTTTTCATGTTCTTCTTTTTAATTTTCATATTTGACTTGATTTTGATTCAATTATGTTTTGATTTCTGAGGATGGTTGGAAATTGTTCTTGATTATTAATGCAATAGCATTTGGGTTAGATATAACTGTTAGCAGTGTTGGGTGTTAGTAATTAGTTACAAGTCAGTAAAACACTTTTTTTTAACATCTAGCGGTAATGTAGATCCTTAGTTTAGTTTTGGTGATTTTAGAATAAAATAGAGGTAATATAGAATGCTAGTTTAATTTTGGTAATTTTCAAAATAAAATAGGGGTAACATAGAGTTTTTATCCTGGCTTTGGTAATTTTAGGAACACAATAATGGTAGTATAGGTAGTCTATGAATAGAAGACAATGATAGAAGCCTTTAGACCCTTCTAGAAGGGGTCTTTGTTGCAGCAACTTGGGAAACAAGTCAAAAAATGAGGGTCCAAATAGGTAAATCTGAAAATTGAAAGAGGGACCATTAGTTAAAACAAAATAAAAGTGGTGCCCTAGCCTTTGGCTATAAAAAGGGGACTCTAAATCATTCAAGATGAGGTGGGACACTCTGAAAAATCACTAAAACATTTCCAGCCATAGTCGAATTAGTTTTTTTCCAATTCCTACAATTATAACAAAAGATCAAAAATACATTAGTCTAGTGGGAGCAATCAGGCGGTTTTCCTCAAGTTAGGGCATTTTAAGACTCCAAAATCAGCTGAAAGTCGGCAAATACTGTTCCATTAAAGGTCCAGCTGTTTCAGGGTCTATTTTTGATTTTGTTTTGGGATTTGCCTCACTTACTTGGTTTTTATTTGTTCCTGGAGTTCTTAGGTCTGGCTGCATTTTGTTTGGGGTTAATTCAAACTATTTGGGTTGTTTGATGGGTCTTGTTTGGTGTTAAATCCTCCTGGTTCATTTGATGTTGTGGTTGGATTCATAATGAAATCGAGCTGTGGATTTTGCCATTGTACTGCTGATTAATTCTACTGGTTTCTAGCTTACTCCTCTCCTTCCCATTTCCTTTGTAATTCCAAGTATGCCCCAGCTTTCGAATGTATGAGGAATCAGAACTACTGCTGCATGAGTAACTAATTTCTCTTATCAGTTTCTATGTCCGGCTTTGTCATCCAAACTTGTAATTTGTTTGAGAACTAAACAATGTGAATTGTATAGTAGGACTGTTAAAATTGGATTGTATATATTTTTCCATGTGCTGTTACGATTTTGGTTCTAATAGCATTCATATGTGTAGGTTTGAATTGTCTTGCCATCTGGATGAGCTATTCGTCTGATGGCTTATCAATAGAAGGTCGTTAGGTTAATTAGTAATGTCGAAATCATGATATGAGTGCATTTAGAGTTAGTCTTATAGAATTTGTAAACTCAACATGTGATGATAAAATCGTTTCATAAGATCAAAGCCTGAAACTGCAGAATAATGCTTTAGTATGTTAATACAGGGCGATTCAAATGAATTAACTCCCATCAAGGACACAAGAAATCCAAATTTGCTATAGAACGGGCTGTAAATAATAAATAGAACGAGGTGTCGCGCCAAATGGAATCCAAAATAGCGCGGCCCTCACTAATGATTTATGCTAAAATGCTTAGAAAATTTGGGGATATACCGTTTATCGAATTTCACTGTCTTCTCACAAAGATAACAACGCGATAGTTGCTTTTAGGCACGTCTTTAATAATTTTATCTCCTTAAACGCGGGCGCACATTTATGTTACCCAAATTCAAATCCCAACAAAGTTAGAATGTGTCAAAAACCACGGGTGCATTTATGCGACGTGGTTCGAGGCGTGTTTTAACAATGTTACAATCTTTTTAAAATAAAATAAAAGCGGTTAAAAGTTAAAATTTGTACATAGGTACAAAATGCATTAAAGTCAAATAATTAAGCCGAATTTAACAGTTGAGCGACCGTGCTAGAACCACGGAATTCGGGAGTGCCTAACACCTTCTCCCGAGATAACAGAATTCCTTACCCGGATTTCTGGCTCGCAGACTATACACAGAGTCAAACCTTCCTCGACTCGGAATTTAAACCGGTGACTTGGGACACCATTAATTATCTCAAGTGGCGACTCTGAAATTATTAAATAGCTAATCCCGTTTCGATTGTCCTTTAATTGGAAAAACTCCCTTATCTACGCCCTTCGCTGGGTTGTAATTGCCAAAAGCATATGTGACAGTCCGTACTTATTTTGTCCTGAAATTTTAAAATAAAAATCTTAACTTTAAGATAATTTAAGACTTCCTATCCTGATAAATTAAACTAAAAAATAAAATTCAAAATATGCTGGCTAATTCTTGAATTACAACTCTTATAGTGGCTACATGGCGTCATTTCTACTCGAATCTAATTTTGAAAATGTGGGCCAACAATTATGAATGAAAGGGAATGGGCTCTAAAAGGAACTGGAAAATTGATAGATTTTGAAAAGAGGAATTTTTATTTACTCATACATTATTGAAATTTTTTATTATTTAAAATGTTCATGTTCAATTAATTATTCTACTTATCTGCAAAAAATATACATTCCATCTTAAAAGACTCCTAATCTATTATGTGTATCTTCAATAAAAGAATTTAGTTATATCATTTTTCTTTTCTCTCTTATCCCCCTGCTTCTCTCCAAATTTTCTCTTTTTCTTAATATCTCGAGTAAATGGAGTGCTTTAAATAATAACGAATTCCCAACTAAAACTGCTACTCTAACAAACTTTGCTCAAAATCTCTTTCTTATGCTTCTTTTAAACCCAAGAGTAACAGACTTTGCTTTAAGAACAAGAACAATAATACAAGAACAAGAACAATAGAGAGAAAAGTAGAGAGAGGAGTATTCTTATTGATACTTTGGGATGATTTACAATGAGGTAAGACCCCTTTATTTATAGGCATAGAAAAAACTTAGCCTCAAAGTAAAACTCTTCTATAAGATAGACATTCACTCTAATTAGAGTTCTATTTATAACACTCCCCCTTGAATGTCTATTCAATAATGTGCCTCGTTAAAACCTTAACTAAAACAAAACCCAATGGAAAAAAAAATTATAGAAAAGGAAAAAGAGTACACATGTTTGAATATGCGCCCATTGGTTGCCTCGTTAAAAACCTTGCAAGGAAAACCCAGTGGGACAAAACCTTGTAAGGGAAAAAGAGTGCAACGCGCATTAACTCCCCCTGAAAAGAGCATCAATTCACATCCTTGAGCATTTGCATTCCAATCTTGTGCACCATCTTCAAAACGATCTTTTGTAGAGATTTGATAAATAAATCAGCCATATTGATTTGAATAAATATTCCGCACCTTGAAATTATCATCCTTGATAGATATGAACATCTTCATATAATGTCGTGGAATGACTCTTCAATATCTCCATAGATGTATTCTCGATGCCATCATGCTTATAGTTATAGCAATATACATATGTACACAAATTGCACTTAGGATGTGGTACTTCAGGACCAAGAATTGTATATCCTTCAAGCAACTTCAATCATTGACTTTATACTTTCAAGTATTTGAACTACATGTCCAAAACTACATGTCTTTCATATGGAATCAATTCTGCTTGAATTGTATCTCTTCCATTTAGCCAATATTTTTGTTTGTATTCGACAAACATAAGATCCTTATCGATATTTAGCGCTATCATAGATGTCGTTGACGAACATTATATATCGGTTCCAATAAATTTTCATAAAGACATAACATGGAGATCTCTTCATTCATACATTCAGGTACCTGAATCTCTCATGAGATTTTATGAAGTGTTATGTCATGTGATCTTCTAGATCACTTGCCTCCTTATTATGATCACTTTGATCATTTGCTCATCTTCTTTATTAAGAAGTTCCTTTTGAAACCGATTTATCTATACGCTTCAAGCATATCAAAGGCTTTGTCCTTCTAGGACTTAATATGAGCATTTACAGTGAGAATATAGTTACTTTCTTTGGGTCAGCAAATGCGTATAGCATGCTTTGCAATATGTTGTAATTGAATTATCCTTTTATGAACTTCAGGTTCATATTTTGATATTCGAGGATCTATATATACAAATGATAATTCATCCCATGTAACCTTTTCTCAAGTGTTTATCATGTCTTCCCCTCATGTTAGAAAAGCTAATTTGTTTCCTCAACTTTGAGAGTCCATCTTTGTGCATTATGGTGTTAATGAAAACATACACCGCACATCAATAATAATAAGATGAAATTATTTGGTTCTTGACCCTGAACCACTTGTGAGGGGAGAATATAATATACTCTCGTATACAACGTATATCAAACTGATATATATAACTTTGTTCTCATAAGAAACAGTTTAGCTATTAAGTGGAGGCACTCAATAATTATCTTGCTAAACCAACTATGATATAAACCAACTTATCAAGATGAACTATCTTGAATAGAAAATCTGGAAATTATGCTCGAAGTTATATTACTGAGCAATTTACCTCGCAAGCACCGGCCAGACTGCGGGTTAATAACAATCGCATATGTAACCATATCATAGATGCATCATATGTGGTATACATGGCAAGTGAATGGACCCATATTCACTTTGATATTTCCAGAATTTATGGGATTCAACCCGAACTCTTTAGTTGGCCAATTAATTAATGAGAACAAGTAATACAAGAGAATTCGTAAAGAACTTTCTAGTTCTTTAATATTTACCCATGTGAATTCTCTATTACTGCACATCATACTTAAAATGATATGGCTGACCCGAATGCCAACTGAATAAATTATCAATATTGATAAACTTCAAATTTACACCATGACATGTGCAATTATCAATAAACTTCAAGTTTATTATGGTATGGGTTTTTATACCAATAAATATCCACTTTATTGTGGCATTCTTTTGTTTGTGTAGTACAAACTGGAGAATAAATCGGGTATCTTTTCACATACAGATTATCCCGCTATAAGTTGTAGTAATAGAAGATATCAAATCTTTCCTTTATTTATAGTCTCAATATAATCAATCGCTTTCGCATATACTTTGGAAACTGAATAAGTTTCTTTGAGACTTACTACAACACAATACCTTATTGGTAATCAATTGTGTTTCTCCAACATAGTAATAATTGGCTCTTCTAGAGCTCTCAATTAATTTTGTACTACCACAGATTCATCAACATCCATGTGGTGAATATCTCTTTTAAAGAGAAAGTTATACCATTATGGTCATGGTCAAAATTATATGCAAGATATGTTTCTTGCATTATCGTTGTCCTTTAATAGTCATATTTCCAAAATATTTTGGCGTACAATAGGTACTTGACCAACGACCATTCATGCCATAATAATGACATTATTCTCATATATCATCTCAAACCTCCTTCTAGGGGTGAGTGTGGTATATTCAATACCAATTTGATGTTCATATTCCTCCAATAATGAATATGTATTCGTGAATCAGATGTTGTCACATTCACTACGGGGATATGTGATTTTGTTATCCTTTTCAAATCTGTAAATGCGTCTGCCATTTGATTTGCTATTCTTTGCAAATGGATAATATTTTGCACCTCTTTTTCACAAATAGAGGTATGTGGATCAAGATGAGATAATGACGCATTTTTCCACAAAATTTCCCGTTTGGTGTCACCAACTTCTCCCCCTAATTTTGGGAAAAGTGTCTCATCGAATTGACAGTCTGCAAATCGTGCAGTGAACAAATCCCCTGTCAATGTTTCGAGGTAGCGAATAATGGAGGGCGATGCAAACTCAACATATATTCCTAACCTTCTTTGCAGACCCATTTTGGTGCAATATGGCGGTGCTACAGGCACATCTATTGCACATCCAAAAATTCTTAAATGGGATATATTAGGTTCATGACCCAAAACTAATTGCAACGGGGAATATTTGTGATAATTCGTCAGTCAGAGACGAACTAGCATTGCTGCATGCAAAATGGCGTGACCCCAAAACGAAGTGGGCAGCCTCGTTTTCATGATTAAATGAGGTATTCAAGATTATACTCATGTATTGTCTCAATCTGATATCCATTTTGAATGATATTTTAAAAACTCAACAAGTTCCTTTTTGACTTAGAGGAGAACATTGCATTCTCTATGATAAATATTGTTCCTTTTGGCAGAGTTATAGTTGCTCTTCCAGAGCCTTCAATCAATTTAATTCCCATGGTTGACAACAAAAGAAAATATACGAACATGAGAATAAACAAATTCAATCCGTTTGTTTCATATTTAAAGAATATTTTCAAAATCTGTTGAGGTTATTCGAATAACTTAGTTGATAGTCGACTATCTTGGGAAGCAGTTATTAGGTTATTCGAATAACTAAACCTGATATTCGACTAACTAGCCTTGCGGAAAAATCCAGTTTAAATGCGAAATATTGGTTAGTCGAATAACTAATTAGTTATTCGACTAACTTAGTAAACAGTCATCAGGTTAGTCGACTAACTAAACTGGTTAGTCGACTAACTTAGCTTGCGAAAAATCAAGTTTTATAATACGAAATATTAGATAGTCGACTAACTGTTAGGTTAGTCGACTAACTCTACTGAAAAATAAAAATATCTTTGAAATTTAAGCATATTGAAACATCCTAAAGAACTAATACTAACATTATATCATAAACTAACTAATACGAGCTAATACTAATGACTATTAGTTTATTCACTAACTAATACAAATAAGTAAAATAAAATCAAACAATTCCATCATCCTTCATCACAGATCCGTCACCGATTAAGTGGTCTATTTTCCCCTCGGGTTGCTCAAAGAAGTCTGCCACATTCAGGTGGGTGATGTCAAAATTGTCGTCAGAGACAAAATTTGTTTCAGGGCCTTTATTCTTTTGAGATTCTTGATAAAGATCAACCAAATGTCTTGGTACATGGCAAGCTTTTGACCAGTGCCCTTTTCCACCGCAACGATAACATATAGTTTCTGAACTATTTGCTTTTGGATTCTTATCATATCGTGCTTGTGGCAGAGTGACCAATTTCAAGTTGTCATATCTCTCCTTTAAGCCATTCCACAAGATAGGTGGATCTTTGACTGTGATATATTCAATTTTCAAACCTTCATCAAGGTGATGGCGCAAGAAAATCAAGGCCTTAGCACAGTTTCAAACCTTCATCAAGGTGATGGCGCAAGAAAATCAAGGCCTTAGCACTGTTTCAAACCTTCATCAAGGTGATGACGCAAGAAAATCAAGGCCTTAGCATAGTCTTGGGTAGATGCATTATTTCTGTCTTTAATGGCGTCTCCAAGACCCATTGTATCCAAATGGATTTCAGCATCCAACACCCATGTCATATAGTTCTTGCCCGAAATTTCAAGGGCAACGAACTTTCTTTTCATAATGTCAGACATGAAACAAAATTATATCAAGAGCGTGTTCATACTTACGTTCTTTATTACAATTATCACATTCACTTCAGGGAATGGATTATAATCATCTGTATGTGTTATATTCAATCTCATGTCAAATATTACTTTCATAAAGTGAAAGATTATTTTGAGAACCTTTATTATTCTCATTATCACAATGATGACGATTATAATTCCGTCTATTGCCACGGCCACATCCATTGATACCTTCACGGTAATAATTTTATCTTCTTTCAGACTTATCACATACTGCTATCACATTCTCTAAAGGGAATGGAGCAAATTCAATTGGACGGATTTTGTCTTCTTTCAGACTTATCACATACTGCTACCACATTCTCTAAAGGGAATGGAGCAAATTCAATTGGACGGATTTTTTTAATTCTTTGCCCACAATCATACATGAATTTGATCATGGCAAGGCATAGAAATTTTACCACTTCATGTGAGTGTAATTTCTTACAAACTCCATTAGAGTTATAATCAAACTTTGTTGTCTTTGTTTGTATATGAAATCAAATCGTAGAATTTCAAGAATTTGAAAGGGAAAAGTAAATTACTTACCTTTAAGGTATACCAATAAATATTGTGATATCAAATATACCTCTTGAGTTTCCATCCCGTTGCATTACTTTATGATGATAGCATCTCTTCTATTTTTCCGTATAGAAATTCTGGAAGAAGGAAGAAATCAAATTCAATTGGTTAGAGACTCGTGCTGATAACGTGTTATGAAATAATATAAGAACAAGAACAATAATACAAGAACAAGAACAATAGAGAGAAAAGTAGAGAGAGGAGTATTCTTATTGGTACTTTGGGATGATTTACAATGGGGTAAGACCCCTCTATTTATAGGCATAGAAAAGACTTAGCCTCAAAGTAAAACTCTTCTATAAGATAGACATTCACTCTAATTAGAGTTCTATTTATAACAAATCTCTAGTTTTAGTGTGCAATTATCTAAATATCCTAGCCGTGTAGAGATCTACGAACTACGTGACATCCCCTATATAGGTGGTTATTTTAAGAGAATATGCTTTGATAACTCAGAAATCAGCGAAAAACCTGAATCTTTAACTTTTTCTATACCTCCTCTTGTATCTGGTAATTGGTATAGGTAGATTACTTTCTATGCCCATATATAAAAGAATTCTCTTTTAGTTTATGCATAAACTGAAAATTCAAACCGAAGGTAAAGTCACTTTATTTTCTATAGTAAAAAGAAATCACACACAACTAATTATATATAATATAACTTATCTACAACTTATTTATAATTTTCATACATTATTTTAACTAAATTATGTATAACTACAAATTCATACAATTTGAATACAATTTTTATACATATTGTTCAACTTTCATACAATATTTAAATATATATATATATATATATATATATATATATATATATATATATATATATATATATATATATATATATATAACATAATATAATTTTTCTACAATTTTACTACAACTTTACTACAATATATGTAGTATGATTTATGGCATGCCTTCTTCTTCTTCTTCTTCGAATTTCAGTCTGAAATTTAGCAGAAATCAAGTTTAATCTTTACCAAATACCCTCAAAATTGAGATTTAAACTCCAATCAATATTACCAATTATTTGCAACAGCACCCAATCCAAGCAAATAATAATTTATAAAAACCTAAATTCAAATTCAAAGCTTTAAAGCTTTTTAATGACTGCCAATTATTTGCAACAGCGCCCAACACACTGCTAGGCAAGCCCAAACAACTCACATCCTAAACCCATTTCAGTAAGCAGTTCATTATTAGCTAACACCATTGAATTAACAAATCATCATATTACAAGTCTGAATTAAGAGTTAAGTATACGGAACTTCAAATATCAATGCGACTACATAGCCCATAAAGATCTGGTGTCACAAGTCTGAGCCTCTAATACAGGTTTATCAACCTAAGACATGTCAATCTAGGGAATACGAAATAAAAACAAAGGATAAAAGGGAGTAATTAGAGTTGCGGACGCGATGCAGCTACCTCGATGCTCCCGGATATGAGCTGCTCAACAGAAAATCCTCACTCAGCCTCAGATGCACCTGGATCTGCACGCAAGATGTAGGGAGTAATGTGAGTACTCTGATCCAGTGAGTAATCAACATAAATAATGGCTGAGAATAAGATATCATAGAAAGCACAGAGTAATGTATAGTTCAACGGTTTTAAACAAGTAATATAAAAGCGATAAACCAATGAAATCGAAATATGGAAATACTACAATAGGTAAGTAGATAAATGACAGCCAAATAAAGGAATGCGACATATAGAACGGTACCCTATAGTACCCGCTGGGCCATGCAACCCGATCCATTTATTTATCGTCGATGACGCTCAGGGGTATATAGACTCTGGGAGGGGCCCATTACGGTCCAAGGGATATATCAAGCCATCTCGTGGCACCAACTAGGCCATTGGCCTCATATCAATATCAATATAATACCGCTGCGGCGCGTATCCCAATCCCATACTCAGTCCAAAAATCACATAGCCCTCAGGCAATAATAAAATAGTAGTTTTCAGCCTAAAAAATTATTTAGTATATCATGTAGTTTCAAAAATTGATTAAAGATGGCTGAGTTGTAAAATAGCAGAAAACAATACGATTGAGTTCAAGTAATAAATCCATATAGTGAGGATATAGTGATAAATACTCCCTGAAGGGTTCAAATAGTTGGCACGAAGCCCAAATATGACATATGACCAAACAATGATGATAACAAAAAACTTCAATCAGATACGCGGTAAAAGCATCACTTGGGACGGACCAAGTCACAGTCCCCAATAGTTTACGACCCCATGCTCATCATCTAGCATGTGTCTCACCCCAATATAGCACTACGATGTGCAAATTCAGGATTTCAAATCCTCAGGATGTCATTTACATTACTCACCTCAAACCAGCCAAAGCTCTAGCTCGCTATGCCCTTGCCCCTCAAATCGGCCTCCTCGCACGTCGAATCTAACCAAAACTACAACGAATACGTCTTAATATACTAAGGGAACAACACCCAAGCAAAAACATTCGGAAAATATCAAAAATACCGAAATTATCAAAATCCAAGCCTCGGGCCCACTTCTTAAAACTCAAAAATTTTCATATCAACGGGTTTCTTATCTCGCTACGAGTCTATGCATATAAAGAGCACAATTGGAGTCTAAATGACCCCTCAAATCCCAATTTTAAAAATCTAAAAATTCAAGCCCTAGCTCTTCCATTTTTGTTAAATTTCCATGAATTTCTAGATTGATTCCACAATATAATCACGTTTTTAGTTCATAAAACTTACCTCCAACCAATCCTCTTCGAATCCCTCTTCAATTTCTCCCAAATAGCTCGTGAAATGCTCAACAATGGAGGCAACATGACTTAGGCTCGAGGATGAAATGTTTTAAAACATTCTGCCCAGTTCCTGACGTTCCTTCATCGAGTTCGCGACCTCAGTCTCGCAAACGCGACGCACACTTTTTAATTCCTAAAAAATAACCCTACGCGAACGCTACATGGTCCTGCGTACGTGATGCTTTAAAGCCCCAGACCTACGCAAACGCGACTTATATGATGCGGACGCGAAGAACAAAGTATGCTAGACCCCAGATCCTCTTATGCGAATGTGAAGCTTCCGCAACATATAGATAGAACTTATAACAGGGTCTCGAAAAATAAGTAATTTCTTCTAGGCCTTTTCCAATACTATGCGAACGTGACCCTATGGTTGCAAATGCGAAGAGTAAAAGATGGCCTGCCCAAAACTCTTCTATGCGAACACGAGGCCCTTCTCACGATCGGCGAAGGCAAAAATTCCTTTGCAGTAAATGCTGAAATTCTGCAATTTCTTCCAAGTTCAAAACTCCCGATAGCCATCCGAAATCACCCTGAGGCCCCTGGGACCTCAACCAAAAGCAACAACGCTTCCTAAAACATCATTTAAACTTGTTTCAATAATCAAAACACCTCAAACAACACCAAAACCCTCAAATTACAACGAATTAAGGCCTAAGTTCTTCTAAAACATCCGAAACACGCATTTGATCAAAAACCCAACCAAATCACTTCCGAATGACCTGAAATTTTGCACACACATCCCAAATCACATAACAAAGTTCCAACAACTATCGGAATTCCATTCCGACCCTCGAATCAACATTTCACCTATCAATAAGAAATCGCCAAAATACTAACTTCGCTAATTCAAGCCTAATTCTACACCGGACCTCCAAAACCACTTCCGATCTCACACCTAAGTCATAAATCATCCCCCGAAGCTAAACGAACCATCAAAAATTACATCCGAGCCCTTCAACACATAAGTCAACGTCTGCTTGACATTTTCAAACTAAACCTTCCTTAAAGAGACTAAGTGTCTCATATCTTACCAAATTCATTCCGAACTCAACCCAACAAACTCAATCACATATAACACGGATAAAGAAGCATAAATAAGAAGAAATAGGGAAAAACGAAGTGGTAACTCATGAGACGATGTCGGGTCGTCACATTAATGATGAAATTGCTGCTCTCTTTTCCTTTGCTCTATATTACTAGAATTAAGGATTGAGAGAGTGAGAGAGAGAGAGAGAGAGAGAGAGAGAGAGAGAGAGAGAGAGAGAGAGAGAGAGAGAGAGATAGATAGATAGATAGATATATATATATATATAGAGAGAGAGAGAGAGAATAAAGATGATAAATAATTGATTCCTATTATAAAGAGATACTCATTTAGTTCATAAAGTGTATATTATTGGTAAATTTATATATAAGAGATAATTAAATTGAAACTTGAATATGAAAGGTAATAAAGTTTCCAATATATATATATATATATATATATATATATATATATATATATGTAAAAATCCCATTCAAAAATATCTTTTGTATCGTTAAGCAAACTTAGTAAACCCAAGTGGGCATTTTTTTAGGTCTGATAAGCTAAAGGGTGATTTGCACAAATAGGACACTTCGTTTGCCACTCTTGATTATTTGATCTTGTTTGCTTAAGGACAAAAGTTTAAGTTTACCATAGCCTCTTGCTCGTTTCATGAGTTACACTTTTAATTTTGACCTAAGATCTTGAACAAATTCATATGTAGCATCAAGATGTTCACTCAAAATGATTCATGTGAATGCATCTTTTATTGCTACTCTAGCTATTATGATCGCTTTTCGTAGGTGTGCTTGAGATTCGTTCATTTCAATCGAATATTTAAAAACATTGTACCATATTAATTTTTCGATTAATTTATGTGTATAACTAAAATTAAACATTTTGCAGCATACCAAATACCCCAATCGATTTCTTTTTGGTTTCGATTCAAATGAGTTAATTTTCGGTATTTTATTTTTGGTGAAGTCAAATAAGATTATTAATGTTGTGAGGAACATGTCTGTTACATAATTATATTAGAGAACTTTAATATTGCAATTAAAAATCATGTCAAGTACAAATTGATAACGCTACTTCCCTTCCAATATAAATTCTCGCAATAAATAAGCTAAGAAGAAAATTAAATTTATTGCGTTAGTTTATGTGTCTATTTACATTATAAGGAAGCTAATTATTGTAAGATCACCGGAGGATTTAACAAGCATATCAATAAAATTTCAATTCCTTGAACTAAAAATTCTTCTAATATCGACATGTTAGTTAACAAAAAAGGAGCATTTTGTCATAGAAATTTAATGTTTGGTAGATACATCAATAGAGAGTATGACATTATCACTTTTCGTTCTGTTTGAATTTTGGATTTCGAGTACTAAAAACGTTACAATACAACGAATGAATGTATCAATTGATATGAGCAATCAATCAGATCAATTTTCCCTATATTCTCAGATTGAAACATTTAATTGCATTCATTGCTCCAGAACTAATAATTATAAATTGAGTCTCCATTAACACTAAAGAAAAAAAAATAGCATCATTATCATGTCTTCTTCAGTTTCTCATCTCTTCATACTTAGCCTTCTATTATTTTCTCATACAATCTCAGTCACTTCAGTGATATTATTTAATTATGAAATTAGTATTTCCAATGTTTGTTCTTGTTTGATTTTAGTAAAGATGGTGGTTCTTGTGAAAACAATGTTTGTCATTTAAATGCTGAAGATGAAGCAGTGTGCTTTGTGGTTGATGAACGTTGTCGATTTCGTTTATATTGGAATTTACCTCCATTGCTACCACCCCTTAATAGAAGAGGTCTCGGATCGAGTCCTGAGAATAGAGAAATTCCGGGTAAGAAGCATGCTTTTGGGAAATCGGTTTAGAAACTATTGAAATTTGACGCAATGTTGAACTAAAGGTTTTATATTTATGGCAAGCTCATGGGATATCTTCAAAATTCGTTAATAATCCTACTTAGCGATAAATTAGCAATAAATTATCATGAAAATTTGTTAGTTACGAACGATTTAGTAATAGATCAGTAATAAGTTCGTAGCTAATTTTAATTTTTTTGGTAGTGGTGTGCCAATGCTTATTCTTTTAACTGCTTGTATCGTATACTCAAATTTTATTATTTTTTTAATCTATAGCTGATAGCTGAAGGGATGGGCTAGTAAATAGGAAAGAAAAAAAGAAGAAAATGGTTATTTGAACCTCAAGAAAATTAAGTAAAAAGCTAGTTTGGGAGATTTACAAGTATTTCTGTGCAATGGGATATTTTTTAAGCACAACATAAATTATTAATCGCTGGAAATTCTCAAAAAGACGATAAATTTATTTCCTGCTTTCACAGTCCTTTTAAATGCAAAAACATTTTTCTCTTATGAGACTAATGCATGCACTATGTAAAGATTACTACAATAATATTTTTCCACATCTTTTTCTCTTTTCTTTTCAAAATTTTCTCTATATATAACTTCGGTATTTTTATATGAAATGGAAATAAAAATGATTACTTTGCCGTTGGGAATAAAGATTTTGTACTTATTATTGGTCAACTAGTCAGTTTTACCTGGTCAACCCAGTTATAATCTTATTACATCATCTCACTAATTAACAATCTTCCAAAATTATTGCAATTACCATTCATGAGAAGGTAAGTCCACCACTATATAATAGGTGATAAATTAACCCTCAAGACTATAGAAAAACTCACCATGTCTTTCCCATTATTATATCGCCTCTTCATATTTTGCTTTGTCCTAAGTTATTTTTCGTTGACTGTTACAGTGTTACTTCAGTAACATTATTTGATTATAATATTCTTATTTACAATCAAACCCCGAATTTGGTTCAAGCTCAATGTTCAGTAGGAGGGAAAGATATTGGAAATCACCCAATTCAACAAAAAGGTGAATATACAATTACTATTCCAATAGTTATCAAAGGAGATAATACTGTTGCATGCAACATAAGTTCAGGGCTAAAATATGGAGTATTTCAATTGTTTAACCTTGATAATATTGCTAAGTTATGTCAAGATAAGTTTTGCGTCTGAAATATACGCGACGATGGAATTTGTATACCTTTTGGATCAGGATGTGGTTTGCATTATAATTGGGGTTAATTAATAGGCTTATAAGATTATATCCCTCTCAAAGATTTTGCAAGTGATTTTGCTTCTCTTTTTTGTGTGTGTGTTTCGTCATCCTTTTTGTTGGACTAGTTTGTTTTTGATGAAAGTTAATACGCTTTGCCTTTGGATATTGTATCATTAAGGATTGTTTGATCAATAATGGTTGAAATCATTGGCCATATTTGTTTGGATCTTTATATAAATAGTTTGTCCAATTTATTGTTTACTTTTCTTAAGTGGTAGATATAGATTACATATCAATTATACACATTTATATATAAATTATATATATATATATATATATATATATATATATATATATATATATATAATGAGTCCGTCGATATTTTTAATTTACGTGATTAGGTGAATAATTATTTGCACGTAAAGATCCCTATAGATAGATATTTAAGGTTTGTTTCACGAGCGCTAGGACGATAGCGGCTTAGAGTAATTCTACATATACGCTAGGAAAGCATATGCATGCTGCTGCAAAAAGAGAGAATTTTAACATCGATCAGACATTAATGTATAACAACGTTACGTGTACTTTATTAACAGTACAATCTGTTCAGTCAAATCCGAAAAATCTACACATTGAACTATACGTGCTGGACTATGATTGTTGATCTGTCTTATTAATTTTTCCCTTCAACTATCACTACTGAAAAATTGATTTATGATAATGCATGGAAAATCGTTCGAGTAGGTAGGTAAATTGTTGCCGTAGAGGTATTGAAACGGTTTACAGATCGTCACATCCGTTCGAATGCCAATAGAGCTATAACATCGGTTCTTGGAACAGTTTTCATATGCGTTGCTATATAAAAGTATATCGCAACGGTTTTCCTTTTCTCTATTGGAACGATTATTCCTTTCAATTGGAACGGTTTAAAACGGTTACTATAATGTGTATGCAACGGCTCATAACCGTTACCAACTTATCTAATGCAACACTTTTGTAAGATATTGTTACTGTTGTTTATGGATAGAACAACCATCTCGTTAAGCTATTGTAACAGTGTTTTTGTATCGCTAGGGTTTTACATACCTATTGGAATGGTTCAGAGGGCATTTTAGAACGGTTTACTGGATCTATTGGAACATTTGTCCAAACAGGCTAATAATATCCATAAAAGTAAATGTTCTACCTCAAATGCATAAGTTTAATACATTTCAAGATAGTAAGTTTCAAAATATTGACAACAAAAGATTCCTAGAACATTCATCTATTGCAATTCAAAATTGATTTAAAGTAAAGTCCACATCTTCTTTGCCTTCATCTTCTATATCTTGATCTACTCCACCTATAAAAGAGGATAAATAAAGTCATTACCTTTCGTCTGGAATGCCTAGACTAAATAAACTGATCAAAAGAGAAAAAGAAAATAATGGACATACAAAATGCTAGTTATGAGCCAAGCTCTTCTACAGAAACACATTACCTAGACCCAAATTTGTACATTAAATGTACATGCAAGCTACTAAAATGGAACAACATATCAAATTAATCCATTATAGGATTTAATAGGAAAAGAAGTCAGTTTGCACAAATTTGTTTTGTGACCACTAGCTAATTCCTGATTTCATATCAGGATATACTTTGCTCAAAAGCCTCTACAGGAAAGAAACACGTGTTACTAACATTGCCATCTCGATTTCGAATATTTGTCTTTTCGTACTAAAATGGAAAGAAGAAAAAGATATCTCATGTGTAGAAGTGCAGAAATGTGTATCTCAGAAGCATCAGTGCAACAAAACTTAGTATCTTTTAAGCAATATAAACTCAAGTTACATTTTAGTCATGTAACTTCTTGGCTTTAAAATCAAAAAAGACATAGAGATACATGAATTTTCTCTTACTTTAGATGAAGAAACATATAATGATAAAATAAATCACATATAGTCGAGGATAAACTGATCCTTTAATACTTATGCAGGTTGCATTCATTCAACAAAGTGATGAACATTATCTACTAACGGGTGCACAAAATCAATACGACATGTAAACAGACCCTCAAAATGCTTTTCATTTTCTTTAGCAATGGTTACATAAAAGATCAAAACTGCAAATGCATTTATACATTCATGATCTCACATGCTAGTAATCTTTAAAGATATCTATATCTGAAGCAAATTCATCAAACCATTAAAATGGGTGGGTGAAACCAAGGAGAAAAGTTTACCCGTAGAGTGTCCAATTCTGATCCATCCAACACATCAAAGTATCGATGTACAGGGATATTTTCTCTCTCTGTAGTATTTGACAAAATAATATGTGGGAGATTTTGTGGTGGAAAATTCTACCATGCCAACAAAGTTAAAATTCTCAATGGCTCAAATATAATAAGGAAAAGCAACTCATTAGAAACACGCATTCAAATATGAATGAAACTATTTTAACAGAATATCAACTTTTAGATGTCAAGACATGTAACAGATGTTAATCATCACAAACTCGCAGAACAATTAAAACAACATAAGAAACATGCAAATCAATATAATCTTTAACTAACAACTTGATAGAAAGAATAGGTCAAGAGACTCCTAACCTTAACTTGCACAGTGAAGTCTCTAGGATTTATATTATTATAACCTGACTATGAACACTCAGTCATATGCTGAACAAGCAGCTTTAACATCTCTTCTCTCGCACCTAAAATAAAGAATGGGGGTGTTCTGAGACAGTTTCATATTGATCCGTCAAGAAGCAATAAGAATAGTGCATTCACTTAGATAACTTGTGACATAAAAATATTCGCCCGAAAAGAGATTATCACCATAAGTATAGTGCATTCCACATTCTAGTAGGTACGCACCATAAAATTAAA
Organism: Nicotiana benthamiana; assembly: GCA_034376525.1. NCBI lineage: Eukaryota > Viridiplantae > Streptophyta > Magnoliopsida > Solanales > Solanaceae > Nicotiana > Nicotiana benthamiana. The sequence continues at coordinate 100,299,509 of CM067338.1, forward strand.
TGTTATAGACTAGAAGAAATCAGAATTTTATACTGATAAGAAAATGGAGATAGGATGTACTGCAGAAAGAAAAATTAATATGTTAACTAAATTTCAATTAAGAGTATAAAGCATAGCTGTGTCAAATTAAAAGAGAGATTTGAAGAGGGAGATCTAAATTAAGGGGCTTCCACCACAAGTACTGCTACTCCCTGTTGTCTTCGGGCCTACTTAATCCGATTCATCGATAAATAACATGTCATAATGGACAATTCATAGATAATTAGTACTATGATCTCACAAATCATATACATTAAATTAATTTGGAGAACAGGATACTCTCTTCAAACCAAAACGAAGAGAGTTGCATTCACCAAACTCCACAACCTAATTTAAACTACTGGTGCAGAACTTATTGATTGTGAAAACATGTAAACTAAAAAAATAAACTTCCACTCAAACAATATTAGAAAGCAAATCAAGAGATAAATCAATTCTTTAGATAAAACTGCACCAACTACTGCAACTTTTAGAGAATTAACAGTCGACAGAAAGTATACAGCAATTGAGAAACATATCAGGGGAGCACATATTCAAACCCAAAAACACAATAGATTTAGCCAAAAACAAGAACATGCAGTCCAAATTGAGAAATAGATTCATACAATTGGTAAATACAGAGAGATAAGAAATGTGCTTACCACTCGATTTCTCAGCGAGTTCTCCCGAGAAGGAGATTACGAAGAGCAGCAGCCTAGCGTGACCTCGACTCAATTTGCTGCTGAGGTCTTTTTGAAGGAAAAGGTGTTTCCACAGAAGGAACATGATTGTTGACGATATGCAGAAGAATAGAAGAAATGACCTATCGGATTGAGGGCGAATATAACTTTGAGGAGGAGAAGGAAGGACGCTTAAATTATTTAAAAAGTGGGTATAAATTAAAACTTTTTAAAAGAAAATGGGTATATGTTAAATATGAGAGACCAAATAAAGCGTCCGGTGGAATTTTTACTCTCAAGTTTTACCATGTTAAATATTTAATTGACTAGTCTTAGGTTACGCGCTTTACGCGTGTACCTATATTAATGAAACACAAATTTTAAAAATTACATATATACATACATATTTTTCTAGAGTGTAGTTGGTCAATAGTTACACAGCTTTGTACATATATACTTTTGATTAATACAATTTGACTTTAATAAATAAAATTTCATACATATTATTATATAATTTATTTGAATTGTAAATATGATTTAAGTTTTTTTTTTTTAAAAAATAATAGATATTCTTCTCATTTAGTTAGCTTAACAAATGAAGGAACTTATTTAGATGCCTTATTATTATTTTGTCCGGACATATAACGAAAACTATGAAAATTATTATATTTACAATTCTTTAAAGATTAATTAAATAACACAAAATAAAAATTAAATCTCTTAGTCTTTTAAAAATTTGCGAATGAAAAAATTTAGCGTTATATCTTTTAAAATTTGATAGCGATATTATAAATTTTAAGAAATAAGTAATATTGAACTAATATTTTACAAGAGAAAATTTCGTATAAAAATTATAGCGAGACATTTTCATTTGTTGGATTGAATGCAAGAAAGAAAAAACTGACAACTCATTTATAATCTAGTTGCCTTCTATAATTGTACGTTATTGCTTAAAATTTGTTTTTTCATTTATTTGAATCTTTATTTTTTACTATAATTAGTTTTGCTATATTTTATGATTTCTTTCACTATCCATACTCTTATTACAAAAATAAAATTTATGTACTTGTTATGAAATAATATAAGAACAAGAACAATATAGAGAAAAGTAGAGAGATGAGTATTCTTCTTGATACTTTGGGATGATTTACAATAGGAGAGAACCCCTTTATTTATAGGGAGGTGGTGACTTATCCACCAAGTAGTAAACCCTAGAATCTCTCTAAATATAGACATTCACCTTAAATAGGATTCTATTTATAACACTCCCCATTGAATGTCTATTCAATAATGTGCCTCGTTAAAACCTTAACTAAAACAAAACCCAATGGGAAAAAAATTATAGAAAAGGAAAAAGAGTACACATGTTTGAATATGCGCCTATTGGTTGCCTCGTTAAAAACCTTGCAAGGAAAACCCAGTGGGACAAAACCTTGTAAGGGAAAAAGAGTGCAACGCGCATTAACTCCCCCTGAAAAGAGCATCAATTCACATCCTTTAGCATTTGCATTCCAATCTTGTGCACCATCTTCAAAACGATCTTTTGTAGAGATTTGATAAATAAATCAGCCATATTGATTTGAATAAATATTCCGCACCTTGAAATTATCATTCTTGATAGATATGAACATCTTCATATAATGTCGTGGAATGACTCTTCAATATCTCCATAGGGGTATTCTCGATGCCATCATGCTTATAGTTATAGCAAGATACATATGTACACAAGTTGCATTTAGGATGTGGTACTTCAGGACCAAGAATGGTATATGCTTCAAGCAACTTCAATCAATGATTTTATACTTTCAAGTATTTGAACTACATGTCTTTCATATGGAATCAATTCTACATGAATTGTATCTCTTCCATTTAGCCAATATTTTGTTTGTATTCGACAAACATAAGATCCTCATCGATATTTAGCGCTATCATAGATGTCGTCGACGAATATTTTATATCGGTCCAGTAAATTTTCATAAAGACATAACATGGAGATCTCTTTATTCATATATTCAGGTACCTGAATCTCTCATGAGATTTTATGAAGTGTTATGTCATGTGATCTTCTAGATCACTTGCCTCCCCATTATGATCACTTTGATCATTTGCTCATCTTCTTTATTAAGAAGTTATTTTGAAACCGATTTGTCTATACGCTTTAAGCGTATCAAAGACTTTGTCCTTCTGGGACTTAATATGAGCATTTGCAGTGAGAATATAGTTACTTTCTTTGGGTCAGCAAATGCGTATAGCATGCTTTGCAATATGTTGCAATTGAATTATCCTTTTATGAACTTCAGGTTCATATTATGATATTCGAGGATCTATATATACAAATGATAATTCATCCCATGTAACCTTTTCTCAAGTGTTTATCATGTCTCCCCCTCATGTTAGAAAAGCTAACTTGTTTCCTCAACTTTGAGAGTCCATCTTTGTGCATTATGGTGTTAATGAAAATATACACCGCACATCAATAATATTAAGATGAAATTATTTGGTTCCTGACCCTGAACCACTTGTGTGGGAAGAATATAATATACTCTCGTATACAACGTATATCAAACTGATATATATATAACTTTTTTCTCATAAGAAACAGTTTAGCTATTAAGTGGAGGCACTCAATTATTATCTTGCTAAACCAACTATGATATAAACCAACTTATCAAGATGAACTATCTTGAATAGAAAATCTGGAAATTATGCTCGAAGTTATATTACTGAGCAATTTACCTCGCAAGCACCGGCCAGGCTGCAGGTTAATAACAATCGCACATGTAACCATATCATAGATGCATCATATGTGGTATACATGGCAGGTGAATGGGCCCATATTCACCTTTGATATTTCCAGAATTTATGGGATTCAACCCGAACTCTTTAGTTGGTCAATTAATTAATGAGAACAAGTAATACAAGAGAATTCGTAAAGAACTTTCTAGTTCTTTAATATTTACCCATGTGAATTCTCTATTACTGCACATCATACTTAAAATGATATGGCTAACCCGAATGCCAACTGAATAAATTATCAATATTGATAAACTTCAAATTTACACCATGACATGTGCAATTATCAATAAATTTCAAGTTTATTATGATATGGGTTTTTATATCAATAAACGTCCACTTTATTGTGGTATTCTTGTGTAGTACAAACTGGAGAATAAAGCGGGTAGTTTTTCACATACAGATTATCCCGCTACAAGTTGTAGTAATAGAAGATATCAAATCTTTCCTTTATTTATAGTCTCAATATAATCAATCGCTTTCGCATATACTTTGGAAACTGAATAAGTTTCTTTGAGACTTACTACAACACAATACCTTATTGGTAATCAATTGTGTTTCTCCAACATAGTAATAATTGGCTCTTCTAGAGCTCTCAATTAATTTTGTACTACCACAAATTCATCAACATCCATGTGGTGAATATCTCTTTTAATGAGAAAGTTATACCATTATGGTCATGTCAAAATTATATGCAAGATATGTTTCTTGCATTATTATTGTCCTTTGATAATCACATTGACAAATTATTTTGGCGTACAATATGTACGTGACCAATGACTATTCATGCCATAACAATGACATTATTTTCATATATCATCTCAAACCTCCTTCTATGGGTGAGTGTAGTATAATCAATACCAATTTCATGTTCATATTCTACCAATCATGAATATGTATTCGTGAATCAGATGTTGTAACATTCACTGCGGGGATATGTGATTTTGTTATCCTTTTCAAATCTGTAAATGCGTCTGGCATTCGATTTGCTATTCTTTGCAAATGGATAATATTTTGCACCTCTTTTTCACAAATAGAGGTATGTGGATCAAGATGAGATAATGATGCATTTTTCCACAAAATTTCCCGTTTGGTTTCACCAACTTCTCCCCCTAAATTTGGGAAAAGTGTCTCATCGAATTGACAGTCTGCAAATCGTGCAGTGAACAAATCCCCTGTCAATGTTTCGAGGTAGCGAATAATGGAGGGCGATTCAAACTCAACATATATTCCTAACCTTCTTTGCAGACCCATTTTGGTGCAATATGGCGGTGCTACAGGCACATATACTACACATCCAAAAATTCTTAAGTGGGATATATTAGGTTCATGACCCAAAACTCATTGCAACGGGGAATATTTGTGATAATTCGTCGTTCTGAGACGAACTAGCATTGCTGCATGCAAAATGGCGTGACCCCAAACCGAAGTGGGCAGCCTCGTTTTCTTGAGTAATTGAGGAATTCAAGATTATTCTCATCTATTGTCTCAATATGATATCCATTTTGAATGATATCTTTAAAACTCAACAAGTTCCTTTTAGACTTGGAGGAGAACATTGCATTCTCTAAAATGTTGTTCCTTTAGGCAGAGTTATAGTTGCTCTTCCGGAGCCTTTAATCAATTTACTACTACCAAAAATTGTAGTAACATCTGCCTTACACATACTTAAATGGGAGTAATATTTCTTCTCTTTGAATATCGTATGTGTGGTACATGAATCAATTAATCAAAAGAGATATACGAAAATGAGAATAAACAAATTTAATCCGTTGCTTCATAATTAAACAATATTTTCAAAATCTGCTGAGATTATTCGACTAACTTAGTTGATAGTCGACTATCTTGGGAAGCAGTCATTAGGTTAGTCGACTATCTTGCCTTGCGGAAAAGTCCAGTTTTAATGTGAAATATTAGTTAGTCGACTAAGTAAGTTGATAGTCGACTAACTTAGTAAACAGTCATCAGGTTAGTCGACTATCTAAATCAGATAGTCGACTATCTTGCCTTGCGGAAAAATCCAGTTTTAATGCGAAATAGTAGATAATCGACTAACTGTTAGGTTAGTCGATTAACTCTATTGGAAAATAAAAATATCTTTGAAATTTAAGCATATTAAAACATTCTAAAGAGCTAATACTAACATTATATCATAAGCTAACTAATACGAGCTGATACTAATGACTATTAGTTTATTCACTAACTAATACAAATAAGTAAAATAAAATCAAACAATTCCATCTTCCTTCATCACAGATCCATTAAGTGGTCTATTTTCCCCTCAGGGTGCTCAAAGAAGTCTGCCACATCCAAGTGGGTGATGTCAAAATTGTCGTTAGAGACAGAATTGGTTTCAGGGCATTTACCTTTTAGAGATGCTTGATAAAGCTCAACCAAATGTCTTGGTACATGGCAAATTTTCGCCCAGTGCCCTTTTCCACCGCAACGATAATATATAGTTTATGAACTATTTGCTTTTGGATTCTCATCGCATCGTGCTTGTGGCAGAGTGACCAACTTCAGGTTGTCATATCTCTCCTTTAAGCCATTCCACAAGATAGGTGGATCTTTGACTGTGATATATTCAATTTTCAAACCTTCATCAAGGTGATGGCGCAAGAAAATCAAGGGCTTAGCACAGTTTCAAACATTCATCAAGGTGATAGCGCAAGAAAATCAAAGCCTTAGCACAGTTTCAAACTTTCATCAAGGTGATGGCGCAAGAAAATCAAGGCCTTAGCACAGTTTCAAACCTTCATCAAGGTGATGGCGCAAGAAAATCAAGGCCTTACCATAGTCTTGGGTGGATGCATTATTTCTGTCTTTAATGACGTCTCCACGACCCATTGCATCCAAATGGATTTCAGCATCCAACACCCATGTCATATAGTTCTTGCCCGAAATTTCAAGGGCAACGAACTTTCTTTTTATAATGTCAGACGTAAAACATAATTACATCAAGAGCGTGTCCATACTTACGGGCTTTATTACAATTATCACATTCACTTCAGGGAATGGATCATACTCATCTGTATGTGCTATATACAATCTCATGTCAAATATTACTTTCATAAAGTGAAAGATTACTTTGAGAATCTTTATTATTCTCATTATCACAATGATGACGATTATAATTCCGTCTATTGCCACATCCACATCCATTGATACCTTCACGGTAATAATTTTGTCTTCTTTCAGACTTATCACATACTGCTATCAGATTCTCTAAAGGGAATGACAATGAAGCAAATTCAATGGGACGGATTTTCAATTCTTTGCCCACAATCATACATGAATTTAATCATGGCAAGACGTAGAACTTTTACCACTTCACGTGGTTATAATTTCTTACAAACTCCATTAGAGTTATAATCAAACTTTGTTGTCTATGTTTGTATATGAAATCAAAATCGTAGAATTTCAAGAATTTGAAAGGGAAAAGTAAATTACTTAACTTTAAGGTATACCAATAAATGTTGTGATATCAAATATACCTCTTGAGTTTCCATCCCGTTGCATTACTTTATGATGCTACCATCTCTTCTATTTTTCCGTTTAGAAATTCTGGAAGAAGGAAGAAATCAAATTCAATTGGTTAGAGACTCGTGCTGATAACGTGTTATGAAATAATATAAGAACAAGAACAATATAGAGAAAAGTAGAGAGAGGAGTATTCTTATTGATACTTTGGGATGATTTACAATGGGAGAGAACCCCTTTATTTATAGGGAGGTGGTGACTTAGCCACCAAGTAGTAAACCCTAGAATCTCTCTAAATATAGACATTCACCTTAAATAGGATTCTATTTATAACAGTACTTTAATTGTTTTTTGTCAGTTTAACAAATAATTATTTAATATGATAAATTTATAAAATAATTGAATTGGATTTTTTTGCTAATTAATTAGTTAGTTCAATAATTTAATTATTTTTTCTCTACATTAAAAGAAAGAACTTAATTTTTATTAATTCTAAATCTGAATATTTTCTCATTCTAATTTTAAGTATTTGAGAATTATTATATTTTTTCCTATAAAAATCGATTTGCAAATAGTAAGAAACATCATATGTTTTCAAAAAATAAAGATTCATTAATTCGTTGTGTGTTTGACTCCTACTGAATTTAGCTAACTCACGTAATAAAGAATCTTATTGGAATAGTTCAATACAATTCTACTATTAATGGGCTTTAAATAAGGAAATTTTTAATAATAAAATTTAGTTGAATTTAATGTATTAAAATTAGAAAATTAATTGAATCTATTTTATCTAATATAAAATCTATTTTATAGGACAAAACAAGCTAATGATATTTTGCTAAGGGCTTTTATACTTTTAATAAAGTATAAATAAGTAGATAGATATATTTTTATTGCTCTAATGAGATGTACAATCGCTCCAACTACACCAAATATGATTATAATATTTTGGGACGGTTCTAATTAAATATGTCAAAATTTTAACGTAACATTTTTCATAAACGAAGAGAGAAGAAACAAAAATTAAAAAGACCAATTTGTTAAAAAACTTATTTTGCCTATTTTTTTGCTTGTGGTTACAAAATTAGCCGATAAGTCTAACAGAAACATACTAAAAAGGTGCAAAACTTATGTATAATTTGGATTTGGCAAAAGATGAAATTTTATTATATTTAACTATTTAGATTTAAGCATAATTTATATTATTTATAACAAAACAAAAACGGTAAAACTTGAAAAATAAGTGCCTGACGGGAATTTGGATAAAGATAAAATTTTATTATATTTAACTATCTAAGTTTGATACTAAATATGATTAAATTATTTTTTTTATCAAAATATAAAGGCCAAAGACTTGGAACAAAATGCCTAACGGTACCAAACATGGCTAAATGTAATGATCCGACCGGTCGTTTTGACCCTTTTTCACTTTGATCGTCAGTTCTTGGGTATGATTTGGCCCATGTGGTATATTAAGACCTAAAAAGATTGTTGGTTTTGGTTTTCAGGAAAAAAAATTGGAATGAATTTTGTGAGAAAAATGCTAAATTTTGATATTAAATTGAATAAACTTGACTTCGCTCAATATTTTGGGTAGACGGATCTGGACCCGTGATTTGACGGTTCCGGAGGGTCCATAGGAAAATATGGGACTTTAGCGTAAGCCCGAAATCGAATTCCGAGGTCCCGAGCTCGAGAAATAATTTTTTGCGTGCAATAGTATATTTTGCGGAAAAACCAACACAGCCCGATACTGGAGTGTCACTAGTCATGAGCTTCTATCAATATACTACAAGTTTGAAGATTCTACCAAGCTAATACATAATCAATAGCAATAGAAGGGAAATGCGATGGTGGGGGGGGGGGGGGGGGGAAGAAGCACGGGGCTACGAATTCCGAACAACTACCTCGTGAACTTTGAAGTCTGCCGGGAGCTCTCAACCCTTGCAAGCAGAATCAGCAACGCTTGAATCTACACGCAAGGTATAGGGAGTAAAGTGAGTACTCCAACTCAGTGAGTAATAATCATAAATAAAAACTGAGAAGTAAGAAATCACGTACGACATATCACATACTATAACGAAGCAGTAAGAGCCAATAAAAAACTATGAAAATAGTGAAATTATGCAAAGTCACTCTAATCCAGTTCAAACCACATAAAAATGCCTTTTTAACAATTAAGGAAGTAGATGATTGTCAAATAGCAAAGATAAACACAAGGATTGCCTCTCGGGCACAATGTCAAAAAATCCGCCCCTCAGGCAATCTCTCAGAATCAATACCTGCCCCTCGGGCTATAAATCACATCACAGCGGGTACCCATGCTCACTGGGGGTGTGCAAACTCCTGGAGGGGTCCCTTACGGCCCAAGTGCAATATCTAGCTATCTCGTGGCATCATCACTAGGCTCTCGGCCTCATATCAACAAGTCACCTCGTGGCGTACACATCTCAGGCCTCTGCCTATAATCAAAATCAGCGTTTCCTCACAATTCAGGCCCTCGACCTTACTCAGTTAGAATCTTACAAGCCACATGGGCAAAAAGTAAACATGATGCTTAGCCCAATTAACATTTAAAATATCATTTAATGTATTAAAACAGATTAAACATGGCCGAGTCACGAAAACAGTAACTTATAACATGACTGAGTTCAAGTATAAAATCAAAACAATGATGAAATATGAGTAAAAATCCCTACGGATTCAAATAGTTGGCATGGAGCTCAAATATGACATTCAACCCAAAACTTGATGATAGCAAATAGTTTTCAGTCAATACGCGGCAAAATAGTGATTTGGGACGGATTAAGTCACAATCCCCGACAGTGCACTACTCCACGCTCGTCATCTAGCGTGTGCGTCACCTCACTATAGCGCAACGATTTGAAATCCAGGATTTCATACCCTTAGGACACATTTACAATTATTACTCACCCCAATCTGAGCAAAATCCTACTCTGAAATGCCTTTGCCCCTTGAGTCGGCCTCTAGTCGACCCGAATCTAGCCACAGTTAGTTCAATTTAGTCAATACTAATTACAAGAATTAATTCCATATGAAAATACAACAAAATCTGAAATTTAATTCAAAATCACCCGCTGGTCCCACATCTCGATATCTGATAAAACTCACAAAATCCGAGAACACATTCAACCACGAGTCTAACAATACAAAAATTACTAAATTCCAATAACATTTTGACCCTCATGTCCACAAATATATTCAAGAGGATTTGAAACTTTTCCAACTTGAAATCACCAATTAAATGTTAAAAATGACAATGGATTCGAGTAATCTATCAAAAATTGTGTTAAGAACACTTATCCCATTGTTTGTTTATGAAAATCCCTCAAAAACCATCCCACCCGAGCTTCTTTGGTCCAAAAATGCAAGAATATACCGAATTTGGACTTTGTTCTGCTGCCCAGGGGTTTGTACTTCGCGTTCGCGACCCTTTTCTCGCGTTCGCGATGAGCAAATTGTTCATCGCCGATTTTAATTTCATTCCAAACAACCTTTAGTATAATTGAAATAACATTTTTCACACAACTCCAAATGATAAATGGTTTGATGTTCTGAAACTAGATACCAAGGTCTATAATTTGATAGGTTGATTATTTCCTGGGCCATTACATATTGCGAGATTTAAGCTTCCAAAGTCAGCCCTATAGAGCAGAGATTTTCAAACTCTCCCCGGATAGCCTGTAGTGTATCTACCATAACCTTTTGTAAACATATAAAATATCCTATTAATTTATATTTTTGAATACTAGACATAAAAGGATACAACTTTCATATTTGGATCACCTTACAAATTCCTTATAGGTTGTGAGGTATGAGGCTTCGAAATCAGATCTTTGCAACAGAGATTTCTTTCTTCACAAATGCGAAGAACAAACTTCCAGAGGCCAAATTCTTCTTCGCTCCACGCGAGTCGCTCCACGCGAATGCATAGAACAACACCAGATAAAACAAAATAAGCCCCCCCCCCCCCCCCCCACAATCTTTGATTAAAGATAAAATAAATAATTTAATTACAAGAAAATACACATGATTACATATTATAACAAAAAATGGCAAATGTTTTTAAATACTACCCAACCTAGCTCATATTGTACATATTTTAAAAACACTAGCAAAATTCAAAACTTGTGTTCTTGCAACTAATGCTTCTAAAAGCTATGGAGTTAACTATGTGTTGTCACAACCATTGCTTTCACACTCTCTTCTTCTCAAATCTTCTACATATGCTTCAAAGGGTCGTCCGTCATTGCAACTTCTTTGTAATGACTCGTCCAGTCGTTTTGAGCTCTAGCATTTCATTCAGCTGTTTGAGGGCATGAGCAGCTACATTTTAGGTATTATGACTTGTACATGTGGTCATATTTGAATTTCGGTAAGTTCGGAGTGGATTTGGAAAGAGAATTGTCATTTCAAAGCTTTAAGTTGAAAGAACGAACTAGTATCATACTTTTGAGTAAATGACCTCAGAATTAGGATTCGATGGTTCCGGCAGGTTTGTATAATAATTTCAGACTTTGGTGTATGTACGGGTTTGATTTTGGATGAACCGGGAGCATTTTAGAACTTGTAAATCTCTTTCGTCGAGTGCGCGATCATGACAGGACTCGAGGAAGAAGCCCTGGCTAAATCCGTGCCAGCAGTCGGGTAAGACAGGGGGGCAAGTGTTCTTCAGAATGACTGGGCGTAAAGGGCACGTAGGCGGTGAATCAGGTAGAAAGTGAAAGCCTCCAAAAATTGGCGGAATGCTCTCGAAACCAACTCACTTGAGTGAGACAGAGGAGAGTTGAATTTCGTGTGTAGGGGTTCAAGCCGGAGATGTACGAAGGAACGCCAAAAGCGAAGGCAGCTCTCTGGGTCCCTACCGACGCTGAGGTGCGAAAGCATGGGGAGCGAATAGGATTAGATACCCTGGTAGTCCATGCCGTAATAGATGAGTCTTCGCCCTTGGTCTACGCGGATCAGGGGCCGAGCTAACGCGTGAAACACTCAGCCTGGGGAGTATGGTCGCAAGACCGAAATTCAAAGGAATTGACGGGGGCAGCACAAACGGTGGAGCATGTGGTTTAATTCGATACAACGCGCAAAACCTTACCAACCCTTGACATATGAACAAGAAAACCTGTACTTAACGGGATGGTACAGACTTTCATACAGGTGCTACATGGCTGTCGTCAGCTCGTGTCATGAGATGTTTGGTCAAGTCCTATAATGAGCGAAACCCTCGTTTTGTGTTGCTGAGACATGCGCCTAAGGAGAAAATCTTTGCAACCGAAGTGAGCATAGGAGATGAGTGACGTGCCAGCGCTACTAATTGAGTGCCAACACCTAGCTGTGATGTCAGTAAGAAGGTAGACGGCGCCTTTCGAAGCACTTTCTATTTCTAGATAGAAAGGGCCTTTCTCGCTTGTTTAGTAAAGTCAAGTTTTTGGCCTAATCTTGTAGGTGACGACGAAGTCGAGTTGACGGTAGAGAAAGACTCGGCATTCAGGCTAGCCACCCGGTGGTGTGGTACGTAGTGGGTTTAGTACGCCCCGCCCAAACAAACAGCTCCAAAACAAACAAAAAGGTGTGTGCCGCACTCACGAAGTACTGCCAGTGAAATAGTGGAGGAAGGTGTGGATGACGTCAAGTCCGTATGGCCCTTATGGGCTGGGCATATTATGGAACTGAGCATTTTGGAAGAACTTTTATAACTTTGGGTTGAATTGCATTTTAGTATTATCGATGTTCGTTTGAGGTTCCGAGTTAGGAAGTAGCTCCGTATGATGATTCTAGAGTTGGGAGCGCGGTGGAAAGTGAATTTGGAGGTCCGTGAGTCATTTTTGAGTCATTTGGTTAAATATAGAAATTTGAAGGTATTTGAGAAGTTTGACCGGTAATGGACTTTTTGATATTGGGTTCGGAATCCGATTCTGAAAGTTGGAGTAGGTCCGTAATGTCAAATATGACTTGTGTGCAAAAATTTAAAGTCAGTCGGACGTGATTTGATAGGTCTAATCATCGAAGTAGAATTTTGAAATTCTTTAGTTCAAAAATCTTGGATTGGAGGTCGATTCGTGGTTTTTGCATTGTTTGATATGACTTGAGTCCTCCAGCAAGTCTGTAATGTATTTTGGGACTGGTTGGTATGATTGGATGGGATCTCGGGTTTTTGGGTGGATTCCAGATGATTAACGGATCAAAAATTGAATTTTTGGAAGGCTGAAGTTGCAGGTTGCTAGTGTAACCACACTGCGAGAATAGAGCCATAGGTGTGGAGCCATAGAAGCGGCCCAACAGTCGCAGATGCGGTTTGGCAAAAGAGAGTTAGGATCGCAGATACAGTCATTTGGCTGTAGAAGCGGGGCCACATCTGGGGGATAGAAGCACAGAAGTGGAAAAATGGTAGCCTGGGGAAAAATCGTAGAAGTGGTGGATTGGCTCGCACTAGCGAAACCACAGAAATGGTAAAGGGACTGTAGGTGCGGAAAGTGCTGGAGGCAGAGAGGTGTTTTAAAAATCGGATTTTGTCCATTTTCTCTCATATTTTCTTGGCTTGGGCGATTTGTGGGAGAACATCAAGTGAGAGTTTTCATTATCAACGATAAGGTAAGTTATCCCCACCGATCTTGAGTTAAATATCTTGATTATGTATGGATTTTAGCATGTAAATTTGTAGAAATTTGGGATTTTTGTGGAAAGACCTAGAAATTGATATTCTTGGAATTTGACCACGATTTTTGGTATGAAATTGAGAGTAAATTATGTATTTGAGTTCGGGGATTTATGAGTAAGCTGAATCTTCGAAAACTTTTGGAATCCGAGCACGTGGGCCCGAGGGCGTTTTTGTCAACTTTCTGATCGCGGTTAGGAATTGTTATAAATTGGATTAATATGAGTAGTTTATCGTATATTAATGAATTTTCATAATCATTGTCTAGTTTTGGAGTATTTAGAATCGATTCAAGTCTTCGAGAGGGCGTGGAATGCCTGTTATGGATCTCCGGAACTAGATGAATCTCCTTTATAACCTTGTAAGAGGGAATTGTCCCCATATGTAAAATAATTAAATATGTACTTCTAATTATGTGGGCTACGTGCGCACGAGGTGACGAGAGTCCATGCCTAGCTAATATTATGTTAAATTCTAGGTAGTCTAGGATACAAAACCATACTATTCATGGATTATTTGTAATCTTATTGAAAGTTCGAATTCGTTTAAATCACATCGAATTAGTAAATGAATTTTTAAGAAGATTTAAACTACTTTTTCTTAAAGTGGTGAAAGAGAATTGTTTTTTTCTTTGATAATTGTTTCCTGATGACTTTTTGATTGACTGTTTGTGTGTGTTTTAATCATGGAACGAGCCGAACGCCTCGGTATATTAAATAGATGCATCTATGGTTTGCGCGATTCGAACCTCTAGCAGTGCACAGTTTAAAATATTATTGGATCGGGTCGTACGTCCTCGGCATGATTTGCGCATGGTTGTATTGCTGCCTTGAACTTATTAAAGTTGTTGTTGCCCTTATTGGCTTGAGAATATTTATATAAATGATAAAAAAGAATTTGGAAATTTTCTATAAAAGAAAAAATTATTTACCTGCTTCATTCCATTAAATTACAATCATGTGTATAAAAATCCATGATTTAATGTGTTATTGATATTATATTATTGGACCAGTAATAAGTGTCGAAGTCAACCTCGCGTCTCTACTACTTCGTGATTAGACGGGATACTTACTGAGTACATGTTATTTTCGTAGTCATGCTACACTTGCTGTGCATTTTTGTTGCACAGGCGCATGTACTTCTAGTGGCCTACTGGGCATGGATGATATGGGGACTAGGTGAGCTGCATTACACGAGGAATTCAATTGATTGAAAATATCAAAAGGAGTTCAAAATTTATGTTTGAAGTGATTTGGAGTAGATTTGAGCAAGATTTAAGTTAAATTTTAGAAAAGACGCAAGGAAGAAGACGAAGTTAATTTTTTATATAATTATGTATAATCTTGTATAATAGTGTATATGAGTGTATTAACATATCTTATATACTATTATACACTTTTATACACCTTTATACAAGCATACGCAGGCGAACTTCTTCTACAATTTTCAGTTGCAATTCATGTTGAAAAACACTCCAAATCTCCATTAAATGACTTCAAATTTTATATACAACCTCCTTATTCTATTTCTAACAAGTCTAATAATACCCACTCCAAATTTCTCACAAAATCAAATTCAAAATTTAAACCCACATGTTTAAGCTTATTAAAAAATTAATTTTTACCATTCAAATGGATTTGGTTTGTTGAACTAATATTTGAGTCACAATTACTAATTCGAAAATTAACGTAAAATCTTGAGGAAACTTAACAAAATTCCTTATTCACAATTTCTGGTTCGCAGACTTCAAAAGGAAAGTCGAACTTTTCTTGATTTGGGATTTTAAAATAAAACGGTGACCTGGTACACCAGAATAAAATATCCCAAGTGGCAACTTTGAAAGAATAAATAAATAATATCATTTCGAATAATGTCACTTAAATTGGAAAAACTCTCTTATATACTATCTTTCGGGGTGGTGTGTAAAAAAGAAGGTGTGACATAGTCCATATTTCAATTGACAACCGACTATCCTAAAAATAATCGGCTAAAATTTAACATTCAAATCCAATATGTTTTAGAAATTACTATTTAAAATTATTAAATAACCCGGGAAAAAGTGTTAGGCACCCCCGAATTCCGTGGTTCTAGCATGATCGCTTAAACTATCATAATTGTCTTGTTATTTGATTTTAATACATGTTCAAATATATAGTGCATTTAAAGTTATTAACCGCTTTTGAATTAATTTTGAAGAATATTGAACATCATTTAAAGCATGTCTTTGGATCGCATCACATGAAATGCACCCGTAATATGAAACACATTTTATTCAAAGTTTTAGAATTTGGATTTTGGTCACATGAAATGCACACCTGAGTTCAAGAAAGTAAATTTATTCAAAGACGCGCCTAAAGCGACTAACGCGTTATTAACTTTGCGGGAAGCCATGAAATTTCACTAAATGGCACGTCCTAGATTCTAATTTTTTTAAAGGGAAGTAGTTAAAGAGGGCCACACAATTTTGTAATTTTTATTTGGCGTGGCGCACCTTAATTTCATTTTTAAAAGATATTTGACTAAGGCTTGAAATCCATGAACTATTATTATCTAGCACAGTTGAACTCCTATTCTAAATAAAGGATTAAAATAATTTACATCAAACTATAGCTAAACTCTAATTAGTTATTTTTGGTGATGCTAATCGTCCTAACAAGAACGACTAGGCCCAGCAAATAGAATTTAATAAGAAGAGCAAGTTTGAGCCACCAAGTCAGGCCCAAATTTCAAACAAAGACAATGGCCATTGCTGAAGTTCTTAATTCGGATCCACTACCTGAAGTTGGAACTTAATATTTCGGCTTGTAATTGACCCAACGGAGGCCCCAACTTTATTTAAACAATCTGTCCAGTTTTGGCCCAAAATGAGCAGAAATCAACATTGACTTTAAATTGGACCTCACAACACCTATCGATTTTGTAACAAATAAACGATTTAAATTTGCTCAAATCAGACACTTGCTCATTTTTAAAATCAAATTTCATACTCATAGTCTGATCATGTTTAAGCTAATGAGTTACTACACTCATTTCTTAAATTCAACAACAAACTAAAGTGATTAATATTTTCAAATCAAAGGAGATGCCTGAGTTATTGCGTACTAATTTCGAACCGTTAGTTCTCTGATTTCAAAGACAAACTACTAAAGTTAAACACCGAAGCAGAGCCATTTCAAATATTTATTAGACCTAAATTGAACATTAGTATTGAACACAAACACTGGTCCTATAACCAGCTTCAGGCCCACACTATATTAAAAAATTTTATCATTCAAACTAACATGATAGCGTACCTTAAAACATTAAAATTAAATTAACATGGATATTCATGAGTCCCAACCGTCCAATTATTACATCACTTAAAAGGTTCAGCTTATATAACCCATTAGATTCTAGTGAAAACCAAATGTCACACTTGAATTAACATGTTGTAAGCAAATTACACACATACATAAACGTGCTAGGCAACCAAACCAAAGTATATAAGTAAAAAACATTCATCGAAGAAAACATGTAGCATTTCATCATTATCTTTAGATTTGATCACACATTTGATTCAAGCCTTCACATATCATTTGAGGCCAAAGATGTACCTGGAGAATGAAACCAAGAAGAAAATGAGAGACCAACAGAATAAACACCAACAATCAGCACTAGCAGCAACACAGACCCCAGACCCAGAAAATTAAACCCATGAAATCAGTGTAAGAATAGTGATATCCACAACAGCTTGACCTATAAACTCAGACAATACATACACTTCAACTCGTATTTTAGCTTATGAATATTCAACGTTGATTTTTAACCATGAAAATTTTCAGGATCTCAGGGGAACTCCAATAGAATAGTGGTTTTCTAAGTTTTTAGCTGCCTAGAAGTTTCAGAATTTTTTTTGCCCAGAGATCTGCCTTCATCCCTAAGTAATAATGCCTTTATAGGCAAGTTACTAAGGCAACTTCAGATTTTAAGTTTTCCTTTTTAGTCCTTTTTAATTTTCAATTTTTAGCTTAGAAGTCCCTGAAATCTTGGCTTATTCTCCAAGTTATACTATTTAAATCCTGAAATTCAAATTAGAACCCCAACCTAGAAGCTTCTAGAGGCTTCTATTTTCTGCTCCTAAAAGATTCTCTATGTAGTCTACCTAATTTACCCCCAATTAACCCTGTATTTACCCTTGAAAACCTTATGTTCAATAGGCCAAGCCAACTGGGTGATAGAACCAAAGGTAGTGCCTAATTGGGCCTACTATTTCTTGGGCCTAAACTAAAGCAGATTTTCCCAAACAGAGGAACTACAATTGATTCTAATAGAAATAAATGGGCCAAAAACAAAATAAGGAACTGACTAATTAAAATCAAAACTAATTACGAATTTGAACTAATTAACTATGCAATCATACTGATAAAGGAATATTCATGTACACATAAACCTAAAGCGACTTCAAATTAAAATCAAATCGAAAACAAACAATAACAAAACACAGAAGAAGAAAAATAGCAAAATATGAACCAGATAAAAGAAAATACGTAGAAGCTGGCCCAAACTAAATCTCGAATCTTGGCAGGCAGCTGCGAACACTTGACTAAAACAATCCTTAATTGTGTGTTTTCATGAGAAAACACATGACTAAGGCCTATTATAGTAAAAAATCATCATTAAAACCCCTTATCTTGGACTTTATTGAATTTAGGGTTGAACTTATTTAAAATTCGAGAACTTTGGCTAATTTTGAGGGAAAAGGGGTGCGGATTAGTGATATAGAGGTAGAGGAGAGCTTATGGTATAAATTTATCATAGATTGGGTGGTGGCGCCCTTGGGCTTCGTTGATTTAAGGAGTTTAGGTGGGATTTGAAGGTGAAAGCTTACAGATCCATAATGAGGAGAAGAAGACGAGTCTGTGGTAAACATTTGGAAGCCATTGGAGATTCGCGGCCAGCGGAGGCGATTTCCGGCTGGCGGTTCGCGGTGGAGGACGGGGGAGTTATGGTTTCCGGTGAGAGATGAGAGAGACGAGAGGGTAGGGGGTTTTTAGGGGGGCAGGGGTCGTTTGACTTATATATTAAAACAAGGCCCCTTCTCATATGTTAGATAACCTAACCTAGACGGCTAGGATTAATCTAATGAAACAACGCAGTTTTGTGGGAAGGAGGGGGGGGGGGGGCTGGACCGGGTTTGAATGCGTTTGGGCCGGTTCTGAGGTTTACAATTTGGGCTGGGGTGAGTTTTGGCTTAGGTCAGTCTGAATTGGCAATTATTTCAAGGACTCTATTTTGTATATGTTTCTTTTCTTCTCTCTTTTTTTTTTCTTTCAAAAAACAATAGAAATTAAGATTAACATAAGACTAAAATAAATCCTAAAAATTAAGTTAATCTACATAATTATATTGAACCCTATTAACTAAACTAATTGAATACATATTTAAAGGAAGTCCACGCAATTCAAAGCTTAAATTAATCGAGGCAAAAATAAATCAAAATTTGATTTTTTGAGTATTTTTATAAGATCCTAATTACCCATTAATTTAAAAATGTGTAAAATTGAATCCTAAATGCAAATGCAATATTTTTGTGTTTTTAAGAACTATCTAAATGAAAAATTCAAAGAAAAAGTGCACACAAAAAATTCAAACGAACACAAAAATAATGCAATTAATCCTAAAAATTTAGAAAAAATCCTAAATCTAAGAATTGTTTAGGAGTAATTCAGGCGAGGCAAAAATCACATGCTCAAAGCTGCTCGCAGACACAAAGGATTTTAGAGCAAAGATAAATGAGCAATCATGAGGGCTTTTTGCCCGCTTGATACTCTATGGGAAGCATTTTTGAAAAATGTTTGACCGAACCATTCTTCAGATGTTGCCTACATAAGGGCTGTAAAGGAATCAGGTTAGTGTTGTTTTGGAATGCTTGGTCGCTAGGACTACTGGGAGCTGTTCTTTCTTTACTGATGTTATTTCTGCTTGCTGACCTTCTTAATACACCACAAAGGAAAATAAAAAAATAAGCTAGTTATACCTATCAACTACGGGTTAAGATTCCTATTTATAAATTTCTTGAAGCTTGATCATGAGTCTTAGCTGATCTTGCTATGGACCCCGACCTGAATCTTGATGCTCGTAAGTTGTAGGTGCGGGTTCTTTCTTTAGTATTGGAGTAGAAGGGGACAAGCCACACTTGTAATTTTGAATCAAATTTGAGTAGTTCGCATCATTTTCTTCTTCAAACACTCCGAGTTTGCTTTTTTCGGTTCTTTACTTCTTTTCCTTTATTTTGGACTGAGACTTACTCTTTCGGTCATCTTGAATCCCGTGCCTTGAGGTAAAACCTGTTCAGACACCAGTTTTTCTAGGAAAATTTCGTGAATTATTCGCAACACAAAAATCTAAACTACTCGTCCTTGAGAACAATAAAAATCAGGATTGTGTATGCTTGTGAGTGAAGCCTTAAATCCACGAGTTAGGTAGGGATGGGAAAACAAATCCTTGGGTTATCCCAAGGATATCCACGGGTTATGTCGGGATAAAAAAAAAGGGTTCCTGCTAGGGATAAAAGGGAAGTCCATGGGTTGTGCCGGGATAAGAAGAAAAAAGGGTCCTTAGGTTATGCCAGGGATGACCCACGGGTTCTGCCGAGATTAAAGAGAAAAGGTCCTTGGGTTATGATAGGGAGATCTTCGGGTTGTGCGGGGATAGAAGAAAACGGTTCCTCGGGTTATGCTAGGGAGGTCCACGGGTTATGCCAGGATAAAAGAAAAATGGTCCTTGGGTTATGTCACGGAGGATCCACGGGTTATGCCGGGATAAAAGAAGAAGTCCTTGGGTTATGCAAAGGAGGATCCACGGGTTATGCCGGTATGAGAAAGAAAAGGCTCCTAGGTTATGCCAGGGAGATCCAATGGGTTATGCCGAGATAAAAGAATAAGGGTCCCTGGGCTATGCCAGGGAGGATCCATGGGTTATACTAGGATAGAAGTAAAGGTCCTTGGGTAATGCCAAGGAGGATACACAGGCTATCACAGGATAGAAGAAAAAAAGGGGTCCTTGGTTTATGCTAGTAATGATCCATGGGTTATTTTGGGATAAAACAAAAGTCCTTGGGTTATGCCAAGGAGGATCCACGGGTTATGTTGGGATAGAAGAAAAAGTCCTTGGATTATGCTAGAGAGGATCCACAGGTTATGTCGGGATAGAAGAAAAAGTCCTTGGGTTATACCAAAGAGGATCCACGGGTTATGACGGGATAGAAGAAAAAAATGGGGTCCTTGGGATATGCCTAAGAGGATCCATGGGTTATGCCGGAATAGAAGAAAAAAAGGGTCCTTGGGTTATGCTGGGAAGGATCCACGGGTTATGCCAGGATAGAAAACAATATTTGGGTTATACTAAGGAGGATCTACGAGTTATGCCGGAATAGAAGAAAAACTCCTTGGGTTTTGCGAAGGAGGATCTACGATTCATGCCGGGATAGAAGAAAAGACTCTTAGGTTATGCCAAGGAGGATCCACAGGTTATGCCGGGATAGAAGAAATAAAAGGGTCCTTGGGTTATGCCGGGATAGAAAAATATTCCTTGGGATATGCCAAGAAGGATCCACGGGTTATGTTGGGATAGAAGAAACTGCTCCAGGGTTTTGGTAGGGAGGATCCACGGGTTATGCCGGGATAGAAGAAAAAATTCCTAGTTTATGCCAGGGAGGATCCAGGGGTTATGCCAGGATAGGAGAAAAGGCTCCTGGGTTATGCCAGGGAAGATCCAGGGGTTATGCCGGGATAGAAAAAAAGGCTCCTGGGTTATGCCAGGGAGGATCCACGGGTTATACCGGGATTGAAGAAAAGGCTCCTGGGTTATGCCAGGGAGGGTCCACGGGCTATGCAGGGACAAAGAAAAGTTTTTGCTGGGGATAAAAGGAAAATGAACCTCGGGTTATTCCAGGGAAAAAAGAAAAAGGGTCCTCAAGTTATGCTAGGGATTAAGGAAAATGATCATCGGGTTATGCCGGGGAAAAAGAAAAAGGGGTCCTAAGGTTATGCTGGGGATTAAGGAAAATGATCACCGGGTTATGCCTGGGATGAGGATAAAGGGTCCTCATGTTAGAAAGGATGCAGCTAAAGAATGGAGGCCCTATGCTATCATGATTTTTGTCATATTCCTTTCTTATTTCTTCTTTTAGTAAAGCATCAAGAAAGAATTTGGAGGAAACTTCCCTTTGGGGTTGATTATTGCCGCGAAGCTACTCCTAGCTCCTGCACATTTCCTTTTGGCTGCACCTGCTTCTTGCCTGGTTGCTTTGGACTATACATGTTTCAGATTTTTAGCAAAGCACAATTTTTAGTTCGAAACAATGGTTGGTTTTGTGGCCTTGATTTCTTGATCTCGGCCATGCTTCTGCTGAGAAACCCCGTTGCTTGCTGGCTTTAAAGGTTACCCTCTTCAGCCCAAAGGGATAACCTTTTAAGTTTTCATGATGACTTTGGATCTCTTTTCATTTTCAACCACTTTGATTTCAAAGCATCAGCCATCATGGCCAGTCGGGATCGGCTAGATGTGCCCGCTGAGGCTGGGTATTTTTCTTCAACTTTTGTTAGGCGGAGCCCTGTAAAGCCAATCTTGCCACCTTTTCTTTTCATTAGTTACGAGAGACAGAGTTAAATCGAAAGAGGTTCAAGGAAAGGTAAACGAAGGCAGGAAAATTCATTTAAAGAGAAGCGTTCCTTTCGGGGAGAAAAGACGGACTTATCTGAGGTGCGTGCGGACTTCAAATAGACATGACACACTTCTTAGGCTGGGAGCTTGACCCATAAAAACTTTTCTGTCTTCTCACAACTCATCGACTCGTGTTACTACTAGGGAATCTAGCAAGGACTCTATTAATGGACAATGTCTTCTTTTCAGCCGATGACGCCCTTTCAGGCTTTTCCCCAATGGACCTCTCGCATTTCTCTTCTCACCATCACCCGATAGTGCTCTTTACGAGTTTTCACTAAGAGTACTCTCTCATTTTCAATTTCTCTACTCACCGTTGCCTTATGGCACCCGTAAGTTTTCACCAACAAGACTTTCTCATTTTATTTCTCTCAATTTAATTGCACCAAGTTCCAACAGCAGTGTTTCCCATTCCGACGCCTTTGCCGTTTTATCAGAAGGAATTGAACAAGGTTTGGGTCAAAAGAATCTAGATGAAATTACAACCTTAGAACCATCTTGGTGGGCTTTTCACCGAACCATTATATCATGTGCCTCAGTTTTGTTTTTCGGGAGAAATTGGGATTTTTGTTTTGATGTGACTGAATCCCATAGCGAGGTTTCCTACGTATCCTATAGAAATCAAGTCAGACGTAGTTCAGGAGTGTTTGTTTTTAGTTTTTTCATTTCATTTTTCAACAATACTTTTATGTTCCAAAGAGGGTAACCTAAAAAAGTAACCACCTCAAATGGGGTTGCAAAAGGGTCGATTGTGTTTGGATAGCGGAATGAAAGCCTTCATCATCTCAATTGGACAGATTCATTATTGTAGAGAGCTTAGACATATTACCTTTTTTACTGCGTCTGCGTTCATGGCTGCTTCGGAATCATCTCTTTCGATGTCGCCCAAATACAATGCTCCTTTCGACAATATAGTTTTGATGATGTACGAGCCTTTCCAATTAGGAGTAACTTTTCCCTTCCAGATGATGAGGAAGAATGCGCCTTAACACAAATTGTTCCACTTCAAAATTTCTGGGCGGCACATTCTTGTTATAAGCTAGGGCTATTCTTTGTTGATACAATTGCCCGTGGAAGGCCGCAACCATTCGTTTTTCATCGATTAAGGTTAGATGTTCCAAACGAGTCTTGACCCATTATGTGTCATCAATCTCAGCTTCAACAATGATCCCGAGAGAAGGGATTTCCACCTTCGCGGGTATCACAGTCTTAGTTCTATAGACTAGGACGTATGGGGTCGTTTCTACTGATGTACGCACTGTGGTGCCGTATCCTATTAATGCAAAAGGAAACTTTTCATGCCATTGCCTGGAACTCTGAATCATCTTTCTCAAGAACTTGTTGATATTTTTATTTTCTGCTTTGACGGCACCATTAGCCTTGGGCGGATAGGGAGTAGATTTCCTATGCATTATCTTGAATTGTTCGCATATCTCCTCCATCAAAGGACTATTGAGGCTTGCCGCATTATCTGTAATAATGGTTGCGGGAATACCAAACTGACAAATAAGGTTGGAGTGCACAAAGTCTATTACCTCTTTCTTAGTGACATAATTAAGAGTGATGTCTTCAACCTACTTTGTGAAGTAATCGATGGCAACCAGTATGAACATGTGCCCATTAGAGGATTTCGGCCTGATTTGTCAAATTACTGTTAGAAAATACGCTTAACGCTAGAGGGGGGGGGGGGGTGAATAGCGTTATAATAAAAATTAGCGTAAACTTGCGGAATTTATAAATTGCAGGAAAGAAATAAGTGCAATAAGTAAATAAATAAGAACGAACGCACTGATGTATCCTGGTTCACCACAACCCGTGGCTAGTCCAGTCCCCGAGAGACTCTCTCGAGATTTCCACTAACACTGTTAAGCTTACGGGTGCTCAACAAACCTTTACAAACTGAGGACACAAGCCTCAACAACCTTTGCTCGAAGATACAACACTCCAAGACTTCAACCAAAGGAAACACAAGTTCCTTCTTACAATACAAGGGACTAACACTTCCCTTCAAGTGTATAAAACACTTAGCACTCACTTAAACAAGACTCTCTTAATAGAGTAGATATGAGTAAACAGATACGCTCAAGAACGCAATAACTTTCGTCAAGAATTTTGGCTCTCAAAACTTATGTAATGAATAGAAAGTGATGAACAATAGAATATGCAAGCCATAACAATAATATGATCAGTTGTTGTGTTTAGAAGACTGATTTGAAGCTGTATTTATAGTTGCAAAACCATGCATTACCGTTGCCTAATTGCCAATTAAGAATTGCTGATTTTACTCAGTGACAATCGATTGTCCAAATGCCACAATCGATTGTTTGCCAATCGTTCCAAAAATCATTCCCAGATTTTACGCTTAACAATCGATTATCTAAGATCAATAATCGATTACTGGCAACGTTCAAAAAATCATTTCCAGATTTTGCTTAAAACAATCGATTGTTAGAAATCTACAATCGATTACTTGGCAACGTTCAAAAAATCATTTCCGGATTTTACTTAAAACAATCGATTGTCAGAAATCTACAATCGATTACATTGCAACGTTCAAAAAATATTTTTCAGATTTTATTTAAAACAATCGATAATTAGAAATCTATAATCGATTACCTGACGGTGTTCGAAAATATTTTGGCAACGGTCAATTACACAATTGATTATGCTATGAGAACAATCAATTATATATCAGTCTTTGAAAAATCAATTAGACACTGCCTTAATGCACTCGATTGTCAAAGGTACACAATCGATTATTTAGTGACTTTGAAAATGTCTGATAGACACTGCCTCAACACAATCGATTGTCATAAGTTCACAATCGATTATTTTGTTGCTTTGAAAAACTTTGATGTACACTGCCTCAACACAATCGATTGTCATAAGTTCACAATCGATTATTTTGTAGCTTTGAAAAACTTTGATGTACACTGCCTCAACACAATCGATTGTCATAAGGTTCACAATCGATTGTCATGTAGATTTGAAAAATCTGATGCACACTGCCTTAACACAATCGATTGTCATAAGTTCACAATCGATTGTCATGCAGCTGACTTAATCGATTATCATAAGTACATAATCGATTATCTTAGTCCAGATTTTAGAGGCATGTTTAAAAATCGTTTTGACTAAAGTAAGTATGCATGATTTAAAATCATTTTGCTTTAAATTAAATATGCATGATTTGATAAAAATGTTTTTATGAGAGAAGCCAAGTCTTGAGTCAAGTTATCGGATCAAGATCACAATTAAAGAACGACTCATGTATAACTTTATATCTTTGCTTGATCTTGGTCTTGTGCTTGAATCTCGTTATATATCAATTGCGCACTTGTGCTTGGACCTCGTCATATGTCCATTGCGCATGGTTTGTCATTCATCAAAACCGACCGATCCAATGCCGATAATTTTTCCTTTGTTGTTATCACCAAAAATAACGCTTCCTCCTTCCTTGTGTTCTAGTTGAAGGAACTTGGATTCGTCTCCAGTCATGTGCTTGGAGCATCCACTATCAAGGTACCAAAGTACACTTGACCCCTTCAAACACACCTACAAAAAAGATTAATGAGTTTTAGGTACCCATGCCATTTTGGGTCCTTGGGAGTTAGGCAAATCATAGTGATGTGATTGAGTGTTATGTCTATGTTGTGTAAAACAAGCAGGAGCAATATGTCCAATTCGTCTACAATAATGACAAACAACATTCGGATTATGCATTCGTCTAGGTTGATAGTAATTGGACGGACGAAATTCATTTACTCTATTCTTGGCAATATGACTATTGCGCAATTCATGAAAATCATTTCTCCTACTATTTGTTCTAGGATATACAGCATTTCTAGGATAGTTGTTTCTAGGTTGAAAGCCATTTCTAGGTGTTCTACAAGGTTCAAAATTCCTTCTAGTGTTTGGCCTAGAGTATGCATTATTTCTAGAATGATTATTTCTAGGTTGCGATTGTTGAAAGCCATTTCTAGGTTTGTTATATCTTGATGAGCGTTTGTTTTATTAATCCTAGGTTGAGCCTTAGGTTGTTGGGGGTTGGCTTCAACCTTTTCTTTAGGCTCATTCTCAAAGCCTATGCCATGCTTGGTCGACTTCAAATTAACAAGAACTTCATTCAAATTTTTATGAGAAGAATTAAACTTATCTAGGGTGCCCTTAAGTCTTTCTACCTCATTTTTGAGATGCATGCAAGAAGTACAATTTTTACTAGAGCTCTCGGGTTTTTCGGCGCTTCTCTTGCCGAAAAATTTGTTTCTTCTTTCAACTTCTCATTTTCCAAAATCAGTTTTTCCAAAACCTTTTCTTTCAAAGAGAGTTGTTTTTCAAAATCTTTTTCTTTTAAAGAAGCATTTTCTTTTATGCTTTTAGCAGTTTTGGAAGCTTTAATAAATTCACTATACAACTCATCAAAAGCATTTTGCATTTCCTCAAGAGAATAGAAATTTTTGGAAGAAGTTTGACATACCTCTTCTTGATTGTTTTCGTGAGCCATGAGACAAAGATTTGCGGCTTCGTCTTCTTCTTCCTCACTCGACTCGTCACCGGAGTCGCCTCCCCAAGATATGTATGCTCGTTGTTTCTTGAAGGGTTTCTTCTCCTTTTTGGCATTTGGGCAATTTGATTTAATGTGCCCGGTTTCTCCGCACTCATAGCACTTTATTTGATCTCCTTGCTTTTTGCCCTTTCGTTCATACTCTTTTTGCATGAACTTTTGAAATCTCTTAATAACGAGTCCGAACTCGTTGTCTCCGTCCTCATCATCTTGAGGTTGGCTTGTGCTTGCCTTGAGAGCAATCTTTTGTTTCCTTTGATCATCAACAAGAGGGTTAAGTATAGTAGATTCATAAGTTTTAAGATTACCTCTTAATCCGTCGATGGTGACATTTGAAACGCCAATAGATTCTTGAATCGCGTCGGCCTTGGATCGCCATGCCGGAGTGAGACTTCGGAGAATTTTTCGGACAAGTTCCTTATCCGTGAAGGTCTTCTTAAGAGCATGTAAATCATTAAAGATTTTTGAAAATCGCTCGAACATCTCATCGACCTTTTCGCCTTCCTTCATGTGAAACAATTCATATGCATGGGTTAGGAAATCAATTTTAGCTTCCCTTACCTGGTCCGTACCTTCGTACGTAATTTCCAGCTTGTCCCACATTTGCTTCGCCGTTGTGCAACATGATATTTTCCAGTAATCATCAGCATTTACAGCACTATATAATAAATTAATGGCTTTAGCGTTGTTTTGCACCTTTCGGATATCATCCGCATCGTATTCATCTTCAGACTTTGGAACATCTCTATTTTCAACCTTTTTGGTTGGAATTTGTTCTCCCTTCATTATAACCTTCCAAAGATGAAAACTATTTGATTGAACAAATATTCTCATCCTCTTCTTCCAGTACGTATTGTTTGTACCGTCGAATAGTGGTGGTCGGGTGGAGCATTGTCCTTCACCTATTCCTGCAAAAGAATCACGAGTAGAAGCCATGTATTGTTTCTCTCAAACGGTTAAGTCTTCAGAGAGTTGGGCTCTGATACCAATTGTTATTTTAAACAAAGAATATTCATCAAAACATCAATCATTTATTTTAAAACTAAATGATACTAATTGTTATTCAAAACAGAACTCATCAAAATAATATTGATTATTAGCACATATCAACTTATGGCATTTCCGGACAAAGCTAAAGCAGTCATTTTCCATGGTTATCCAATAATAGCCTCCTTAGATGATTTTCTTTGCTAACACATACCCATTCATGTGCGTTCCATATACTCCTACGTGTACTTCATGCATGATCCTTCCGGCTTCTTCAGTATCAAAACATCTTAACAAAATGAGATCTGGAGTCCTTTTGTACAAGACATCACCACTAAAGAAGAAACCACTTCCATGTCGACTAATGGTTCTTTTTTTCTTCCCAGTAGCCTGTTCGAGGTATTCCTGTGTTTTCAGGAATCTTTTGATGTCATGGTACAACGGTTGAATACTTGGTTCTGCCTCGGTTGTATTGTAGTAACCATGCCTTTCTCTGATTTGGATTTCCAAAGGATCAATGTGGGCATTTCCTGGGTCGAGAAACATCGAGGCCAGAGTGGCGAGTGCATCAACTAGTTCATTATGACAATGAGGTATGTACCTGAACTTTATTGACTTGAACCACTTGCTAAGATCTTCCACATGTTACCGATAGGGGATGAGCTTAACATCTCGAGTTTCCATTCCCCCTGGGCTTGCCAAATAATCAAATCTGAATCCTCCATTATCAACAACTCTTCTACATGTTGATCGATTGCCATGTTCATTCCCATTAGGCAATCTTCATACTCAGTTGTATTGTTTGTGCAGAAAAGCCGAAGCCGGGCTGTGGCTGGATAGTGCTGTCCGATGGGATTCCCACAACTTTTGCATTTACCGCTCCGTCAAAGAACATCTTTAAAGCAGTGGTATCTTCAAATATTTCCTGCATTGTGTTCACCTCTTCATCTAGGAAATAAGTGTTCAAAGGTTGGTATTCATCATCAACTAGGTTCTCAGCTAAATGATCCACTAATGCCTGGCTTTCATTGCTGTATGAGTGACATAGACTAAGTCAAACTCGGTGAGCAGGATCTACCATTTTGCTCATCTTCCTGTGGCATTGGTTTTTGAAATATGTACTTCAATGGATCCAACCTGGTTATGAAGTAAGTGGTGTAGGCTAGCAGAGCTGGTAAACTTCTTGCTCAACAGGTTCTTTCTAGTAAAGTATACTTGGCCTCGTAGCTGGTAAACTTCTTGCTCAAGTAGTATATTTCCTGCTCTTTCTTTCCAGTGATATCATGTTGCTCGAGGACGCAACCAAAGGAATTTTCAAGGACTATCAGGTACAGAAATAGTGGTCTCCTTGGTTCAGGTGGGACAAAGACAGGTGGGTTAGACATATAATACTTAGTCTTATCAAAAGCCTCTTGACATTCATCCGTCTATTTGATCGCTGCATCTTTCTATAGCAATTTGAATATGGGTTCACATGTGGAAGTGAGCTGGGCGATGAACCGACTAATATAACTCAATCTTCCCAACAAGATCATTACATCTTTCTTGGTCTTCAGAGGAGGTAAATCCTGAATAGACTTTATCTCCATCAGATCTAACACCAATACCTCTCCGGCTGATTATAAATCCCGGAAGTTTCCCGACAGGACTCTGAACACACCTTTGGCTGTGTTCAATTTCAAATCATATATGTGCAGCCGCTCGAAGAACTTCCTCAAATCCCGCACATGGTCATCCTGAGTTTTGGACTTGATGATCATGTCATCCATATAGACCTTTATTTGTTGATGCATCATATTATGGAAGATTGTAGTCATGGCTCACATATAGGTTGCCCCGGCACTCTTCTGTCCGAAAGGCATGAACTTGTAGTAGTAGGTTCCCCAGGGTATGGTGAAGGCTATTTTCTATGCGTCCTCTTCATCCATCAACACCTGGTGATTCCTGCGTAACAGTCCACAAAAGACTATATCTCATGTTTGGCGCAGTTATCAACAAGGATGTGGATATTGGGTAAGGGGAAATTGTCTTTGGGACTTGCCTTGTTCAAATCTCTATAGTCCAAGCACACTTGGGTTTTCCATCTTTCTTTAGCACTGGAACTACATTGGCTAGCCATGTGGTGTACCGGACCACTCGGATCACTCCTGCTCCCAACTACATAATGATCTCTTCAATGATTTTAACATTGACATCAGTTTTAAATTTTCTCTGTTTTTGCTGGATTGGGGCGCACTCGGGATAAGTTGGCAATTTATGCACTACCAAATCAACAGTTAGTCCCGGCATGTTATCATATGACCACGCGAACACATTGTTGAACTTGAATAGGAGTTGGATTAGTGCGTCCTGAGTTTTCTCATTTGCATGGATACGTATTTTGGTTTCCCTGATTTCTTTTGAACTACCCAAGTTAACCGGCTTAGTGTCATTTAGGTTTTACTTAGGTTTATTTTCAAAATGTTCCAGTTCTCGATTTATTTCCCTAAAATCCTCTTCTTTATCATATTCCGGTTCTTGGTTCATTATTTCATAATTACGTGGCATGTTTGGATCAGGGTACGCATTCATGTTATGTTATTTAAAGCTGCATTATTAGAACTGAAAGAAGAAAAAAAAAGAGAAAATAACAAAAATCAGAAAGGATAAAGAAAAATAAACAACGAAATATTGATTTCATTTCTTGAAATTGGTAAATAACAAGGTTTACATTTGGAAATTAAAAAGACAAGAAACTTTAAAAAAACATCCGAGGTACACCCTGGGATAACTCGCGATGCATAAAAATGGATGGACTAATCTACCAGGACTCCCGCCTAATGGGGAATGGCCTCGGGTAATTTAGCCTCGGGTCCTATGTACAATACCTCAGCGGTGCTAGAGCCCTCTCCTGGCTGAACCATGTGGGTTTCATATAGTATCTTCCTTGTTACCCCACATATTTCTTCAATCTCTTCAGCTGTAAAAACCTCATCCTCTTCTTCTTCATTGTACTTTGTCTCAACGAATGTTTCATGGAGAAATGGCAGTGATTGAGGCAGGACCCACCCATCCTGCTTCCTGTCTTTTGCCCATTTTATGTCATCTAGAGTAGGTCGGAAGCCCACCCTGAAGAATTTTCAGCGAAGGGATTTCCCGAGTCCCTTCCCTGGTTTGAAGCCATGTGGTATCATTTCTTTAGCCACCATAATTGATGCATTGGAAAGAAAGGGTTGGGGGCAAGGGTTTCCTTCTTCATACTGGTCTTCAATAACAACTTCAAAGGCTTAGTAAACTATGTGCTCACTGCCTTCTCTTGCTTCAAGGCATGGGACGAAGGGATCCAAAAAAATTGATGCTCGTCTTCCCCATGGACAACAATTTCCTGATCTTCATGCTCAAACTTTACCATATGATAGAGAATGGAAGGTACAGCACCGACTGCGTGGATCTATGGTCTCCCCAAGAGAAAATTATAGGACGTGTCCATGTCTAGAACTTGAAAAGTCACCTCAAAGTCCACTGGGCCGATAGTCAAAGTTAGATCGATCTCTCTAATCGTGTCCCTTTTGATACCATCAAAAGCTCGTATGCAGACATTTTTGGAACGAATCCTTCTAGTCCCAATCTCCATGCGTTGTAGTGTTGAAAGTGCGCAAATATCCCCCTAGAGCCTCCATCCACCATAAGCCTTTTCATGTAGTATCCTTCACATTTGAAAGTTAAGTGGTGGGCTTCGTTATGTGTAGCCCCTTCCAAGGGCAAGTCATTTAAGCCGAATGAAATCTGGTTGACATCAAAAAATCTTTCTACCGCTCTTTCTAATTCCTCTATGAAGTCTCAGCAGGCACGTGTGTCTCATTGAGGGTCTTGACTAGTACCATTTGGTGTTTTGTAGATTTCATCAATAAAGATAGCAAGAATACTTGTTCAGGAAACTTTCAGAATTGGTCAACCACTTCTTAGTCTGTCATTTTCATTTTCTGAAAGAATGCTTCCGCCTCTTCAGCACTCACTGTTTTTTAACTGGGAAGCATTTCCTGGTGGCGTTGTTTACTTATTCCAAATTGGAGTACTTTTCCACAGGGTAGTTTTCTTATCCTGAGATTTCATTCCCTTTATATGTCACCACTATTTTATGGTAATTCCAGGGTACCGTGGAAGGGTTCTTCATGGGCCTTTGTGGTGTGCGACCAATAAATACAGGCTCACTCAGCCTTGGTGGATTAGTTGGCACCCCCACTACATAAGCTCCCTTTGGCACGTACATCTGGGTGGTCTTGTTTTGTTCGAATCTCTTGGGAGGACTCAAAGGAAACCACTTTTCCTTGTAGCTCCGTGGGACATATAGAACAACGTCTTTTGCGGGCGCTGCCCCAGTTTCTGCCTCAATTTTTTTTTCTGTTTTGGGGTGTGTGGCTTTGTTCTTTTTATCCCCTTCATCTTGCTTTGGGGAAGTTTTTGGATTTTTCTTCTCATCAGCATGGCAGTTATGGCTTTCAACGGTGGGTCAAACTCCTTGTCTTCACAAATCATTCCTATTATTGCCTCGTTATTATGGGCCGAGAGTGGATTGTTTGTTACGTTGGGGAGGTCCTCATCCCATAGCACAATCTTCCTTGGTTCTATTAGATCCTCTACAAGGCTTTCAGGGTCCAACAATTTTTCGTGTCATGTCTCTCAGTTCCTGAGTGATAGGCACATCGAGCGCCCCGCTGGTAGGAAGGCGATTCTGGGTTTGTCCTGTTTGGAGGTATGGGATGCAGCAGTCCCATTTGGACAAGTTTTGGAAACAAACTAGAGCAGGATTCCGCAATTGGTGTGAAATTTGTCTTCCTAGGTGGTTCAAGGGGACGGAAGTTGTTTTGCGGAGGGCGGGGGTTATAGTGGTTTTAGTAAGAAGGCTGGTTTCTTGGTAATGGGGCTTGGTTCCTGTTGGATTTTTGCTGTGGTCATACAAAAGGTTGAGCATTCATTACTACATACGCTTGAGGAGCATCAGCCATGCCCTAGTGAGGGTAATAATGTTGAGGGGTTCTTTCTGGGAACATGGATCAAGGAGCACGGTGTATTCCTGTACCTGATATTGCCATAGATGTTTCTTCTTTCTTCTTGCCCTTTGCAACTCCTCCAGACCCGCCCTGGATGGCTTGGGAGGTTACTCTAATCGCGGACTGGCTTAGGATTCTGCTTTATTTCGATCCGGTTTCCACTATTTCACAAACTTTTATAGCTTTCGCAAAGGTTTTACCCATAGATGACATCATATTCTTGAGGTAATCGGCTTCTTGAGCCTAGAGGAACACTATGACCATTTTTACCTCGTCTATCGGAGGTTTACCTTTGGATGTTTGTTGACGCCATTTGATTGCGTATTCTCAAAAACTCTCCGAGGATTTTTTTACAAGTTTGCTAATGAGTTTCTGTCTGGAGCAATGTATATATTATACTGGAATTGTCTGACAAAGCTTCTTGCAAGATCATCCCAAATAAGCCACCGAGATATGTCTTGATCCATGTACCACTCGGAGTCAATACCAACCAGACTTTCCCCAAAATAGGCCATAAGTAATTCTTCCTTTCCTCCGGCCTCTTGCAACTTATTGCTATATTTGTTGAGATGAGCAATTGGATCACCATGCCCATCGTACTTCTGGAACTTAGGAGTCTTGAATCCTAATGGCAAGTGCACATGAGGGAACATGAATTGATCAGCGTAGGTCACACTCTTCTGCCTGCTTAGCCCTTGTATATTTTTGAGGCTATGTTCTATACTCCTCATCTTTCTTGTGATCTCATCTTGCTCAGGAGTCTTTAGAGTCTTTTCTTATCCCGAAGTGAACTCAAATTGAGGTGGTTGAGGGTATGCATAAGCGGGAAATTGAGAAGTCTCCATTTGGGGAGTGAGTGTTTGGAATGTAAACATTGAAGGATCAAAAGTAGGCCTAGGTAGTGCAGGCTGTGTTGTAGCAGAACATGGGAGATCGGTAAAGGTGTTTGGGGCTACGTTAGATATGACCACCTGGGGGCGGACCTCTGAAGGTATTCCGACAAAATGGGCCGAAATGGTTGGTGTCCTAGTGGGATATTGGGATGATTGATTGGGACAGTGGAAGTTCCAACCATTCCAGGGAAAAGCACGGGAAATTCGGTTGACCAGGCGTCCCACATTTCTGTCATACAGTGACACAATAACTTGTTTTCCTTTGCGGTTGTTGATTCTGAAAGTGGGATTCCCGAGATTGAGCTCTCGTCAATGATCAGAATTGCTAAAAAAGTGATTTCTAAGGACATATCAATGCTACCCTTTGATCTCGTAAAGCATGGATGAGACGCCAGACTACCACAAAAACCAACCAATTCTATAAAACCCTGGAGTGGGGAGGGACATCAGCAAACGGTTAGTCTGTGACAAAAAACAAAAAGGAAATCACACGTCAGGGTGTGGTGCACCTATGCCGTTAAATGGGTTTCAATATGGTTTGCGACGGTTGCATGCTTCATCCCGGCTTTTCCTGATCCTTTCCCGTTTATTCCTTTGATTTCCACTCTTTTTCCTCATTGTTCTTTTCCATCTCTCTTTTCCTCATTCATTCTTTTATCTTTCTTTTTTCTTTTCTCTCATTCTTGCCTTTATTTTTTGTCACGGTTTCTTTCTCTTGGTTTTCTTATTCTCTCTCTTTTACTTCCTTTCCTCTCTTGTTTTTTCCTATTTTATTTTAGAGATATGGTAGAATCTTATGGAGATTTCCTATGTATCATGACATCGCATGAATCAGACCAAGCGTAATTCTTTGAAAAACAATTTCAAAAAATAGAAATAATTTTTGAGGATTTTCAAATTTCATCAATAAAATTTCTATTACAAAGATGCTAAATCAATCAGTTTCTTGGAAATAAACTACAGACTCAAAATGAAACAAAATACAAACTCAAGGTTTGAAAAGTCAAGAATTTATTAAATCTTCCATTATTGGGGCCCGTTGGGCATCATTCGGCTTCGCTGCGAGCTTATGTGCGAGACTACCTTGTAGTTGCTCCAAATCACTTATTACTCGACGGGAGAAAATCATCACTACAGTAAAGAAGGTTGTACGAGTCATATCCTCACATGCTTGGCACTTCATGGTAATGTAATCAGCGATGGTTCTGATCCTCTCTCTAATTCTGCCCTTTTCCTGAAGTAATTGCCCTATCTGCTGGTTCCGAGCTTCTAACACTTGAGAATCGTGAAAGTGTTGATCTTCCATTTGCTGTATTTCTTCCTCCATTTGGACCATCAGATTATAACAATGTTCCCTTTAAGCCTTAAAATATGCCCGTTGGGCTTCCTCATCCTCAAGAGTAATTACTTTTCTTCTTAGACTGGTGATGGTCGCTTCATAGTTTCTCTTCATTTGTTGCACAAACCGTGCATGTTCTTCTGCTTTCTTTGTCCACTATTCCTTTAGTTTTAGCTGATTAGCTTTGGACTTTTCCAAATCTGCTTGGAATTCTAGGACTTTCTTTCTTAGCCCACTTATAAGCCTTTCATCGGCCCAACTTCTTTCTGGGTTGTTGGCGGCTGTTTTCATCATTCTGATCTGAGCTTTGACTGCCTCATTTTCCTGGGCTAGTTTCTTCTTTTCTCCTTCGTCTGTGGCATCTTGAACATCATTTTCAAATTGAAGCTCCATAACTTGCCTTTCCAATTTACTTATTTTGGCCTTGTATTCATTCTCTTTAATCTACCAGTCCCATTGTAGTTGGGCCTCACAGTGAATTGTTGGACATGTGGTCTCTTTGCGGGCCTTTCGAGAATTTGATACATCTTACTGAACCATTCAACATATTTGGGGTCCACTTCACCTCTGGCTCGGTCTCGCGCTATGGTCTTGAGTTCTAGAAACCTACACTCATTCCACATTTGGTGAATTTTTCCTTCTGGAAATGCAGCTTTTGGACCCAGCTCAATGGCATGCCTACTCAGACCTTTATCATTGTGGACGGTTTGTAATCTTCCTACTTGATGCAAAACCCTGTAGGGAGCACAAAGTTGGATGCTCCGAACGCCCATTAAGAGGATATAAGACGCTTTAGCTGATGTGTATATTGCTTTAATGGAAGGGAGCCATCCAAATGCCCATTCAATTTTATCAGTAGTCAGGGCCCCTAGATGTGCTAACCAAATTCCGTACCCATAGGGAATTCAATACCTGCTACCTGGCTTCCAAATTCTTCGATGTAGTTTAGATCGATCAAACCATAATTCATGTATCCAACCCGGTGACAGAAATGTTCTTGCACCCGTAATTGAAGTAACAAATTGCAGCCTTGGAAAATTGTCCTCCTTCCCGACAGAGGGTCAGGGCTCGGTAGATTTCAGATACGATTAGAGGAACCACAGTGCTGTTAGCTTTTTTGATTGCCACGTCGATCATTCCCACAAGACCTATCTCTATATTGCCATCCTTACGTGGACAAACCACAACACCCATAAATGCCACCATAAAAGCTAGACTCCGTTTTTCCTCCCACTTGTCTTTGTTTCCAGCATGGGTTAAACAAATGTTCATCTCTTCAAAACCTCGGGGTTGCCATATCAAACATATGAAAACTGGAGTGTGTAGTACCCTTCAGATAGATTTCTGTCCTGAACATCCCGACTAAAGCTTAGCAAATTCAGGAATCTATGAGGGTACACCGGTCTTGGCGGCAGGGGATATCGACTCCTGAGATTTCCACTAGACCTACATGACAAGCTACCTCTTCCAATGTAGGTGTGAGCTCGAAGTCAGAGAAACGGAATACATTGCAAGTTGGATCCCAAAATAGTATTAAGGCTTCAATTATGTCCGACCTTGGCTTGAAGTTCTGTTTCTCTACTGCCCCTTCCTAGATCATCCCACCATATATGGAGCTTCAAGGGGATCTCATTAAGGACTGTGAAGGGTTCAATTTCGTTCGTGCTCATCCTACACATTTATTAGGTGATTTAATGGCTTATTTTATCCTAAAAGGAGAAATAACAATATTTATTATTTTAAAACTTTTCATTTTATTTTTTTAAATTTTTTTCTTAACAATCAAACCCTGGATTTGCATATACAGAGGTTGTGCATGCTAACCGTTGGAAATGACCCGAGGTGGTTGTTCTTGCAGAAATATCCTTCCGGCACCCTTTTGGAAATGGCATCACCGGCCTTATTTCTAAAAAAACTAAATTTTTGTGGTCTTTAGCTATTTTTGTAAAAGAGAAGTTGGACCAGATAGGGGGTTGACTATGTATCCCACATCCGGTGAGAATCGAACTAGCGTAGTTTGTGCAAATTTGACTAAACCAATATTTTTAAAAACCAAAACCTTTATTTTCTTTTATATTATTTCATAAATTTGGCAGAGTTTCAGCACTACTTGAGTTTTTTTTTTTGGTCGAAACAGGTGATTACCCTCATCCACTGTTATTTTCTTTCAACTCTCTCCCATTATTTATAAGCCACTCAACATGCAGATCCGAAGCAAATAACAGAAGTAGCAAGTAAGATGCATCAGGATGATCTTTTCATTTCAGGTTGTCCTAGACAGACCTAACCCCTGTGTTGAGTATCCTAAGCCAAATGCACGTGATGCAAACAAATGTTCCTACTAGGGATCCGGCATGATGTTATGTTATACTAGGGTTAAGAACTTGGATTTATTGTTCTGGACCTGGCTTCCCCAAGCAGACAACTCGAGGTGAGGGGGGCAGCATATCGGGAATACAGAAGCTTCGCTGGCTTAGCAACTTGTCCGAACCTTGTTCTAAAATGGGATGAGACTCAAAATCGAAGATAAGTCACACGAAGTGCATCCTTCTCCATTATGTAGAAGACTCAGAGAGGAGAAAGGGTTTTGTAGCGGTTTATATATACAATTCACCAAATATCAAAGGGGTAAAGCATTTAGCACATTAGGCTAAAACATGTAGGAAAATCAGATAACAGATAAAGCCAATCATAACAATTATTCTAAGCTTGAATTCTTGACCATGAATTTGGGTTCTGTTTCCCTAGCAGAGTCACCAGAGCTGTCACACCTTCTTTTTTACACACCATCTTGAAAGATAGTATATAACGGAGTTTTTCAAATTTAAGTGACATAATTCAAAATGAGATTATTTATTTATTCTTTAAGAGTCTCCACTTGGGATAGTTTATTTCTGGTGTCCCAAGTCACCGTTATTTTAAAATCCCAAATGGAGGAAAATTCGACTTTCCTTTTGAAGTCTCTGAACCAGCAATTCTGAATAAGGAATTCTGTTAACCCGGAGAAGGTGTTAGGCACCCCCGGATTCCGTGGTTCTAGCACGGTCGCTTAAACTATCATAATTGGCTTGTTATTTGATTTTAATAAATTTTCAAATCTATAGTGCAATTTAAATTATTTATTGCTTTTAAATTAATTTTAAAGAAGATTGAATATCATTTAATGCATGTCTTTGGATCGCGTCACATGAAATGCAACCCCAATCCGAAACACATTATATTCGACGTTTTAGGAATTGGATTTGGTACCCAAGTTTAAGAAAGTAAATTTATCAAAAGACATGCCTAAAGCGACAAGGCGTTATTAACTTTGCGGGAGGCCATGAAAATTCACTAAGTGGCACGTCCCTGATACTAAATATTTTCTAAGGGAAGTAGTTAAAGAGGGAAACTCAATTTTGTGATTTTTATTTGGTGTGGCGCACCTCAATTTCATTTTTTTAAAGGATATTTGACTAAGGCTTGAAGTCCATGAAGTTTTATCTAGCACAGTTGAACTCCTATTCTAATTAAAGGGTTAAAATAATTAACATAAAACTATGGCTAAACTCTAATTAAATATTTTTGGTGTTGCTAATCGTCCTAACAAGAACGACTAGGCCCATCAAATAGCAATTAATAAGAAGAGCAAGTTTTAGCAACCAAGT
Organism: Nicotiana benthamiana; assembly: GCA_034376525.1. NCBI lineage: Eukaryota > Viridiplantae > Streptophyta > Magnoliopsida > Solanales > Solanaceae > Nicotiana > Nicotiana benthamiana. Next base: position 100,338,319 of record CM067338.1, read on the forward strand.
CACGCCCAAATTTCAAACTAAGACAATGGCGATTGCTGAAGTTTTTAATTCGGATCAACTACCTGAAGTTGGAACTCAATATTTGGGCTTGTAATTGGCGCCACAGAGGCCCCAAACATTATTCAAACAATCTGTCCAATTTTTGCCCAAAATGAGCCCAAATGACCATTGACTTTAGATTAGGCCTCACAACACTGATCGATTCTGTAACAAATGAACGATTTAAATTCGCTCAAATCAGAAGCTTGCTCATTTTTAAAATCAAATTTCATACTCTTATTCTGACAACGTTTAAGCTAATGAGTTACTACGCTTATTTATGAAATTTAACAACAAACTAAAGTGATTAATATTTTCAAACCAAAGGAGATGCTTGATCTATTGGGTACATATTTCAAATCGTTAGTTCTCTAATTTCAGAGCCAAACTACTGAAGTTAAACAGTGAAGCATAGAGCCATTTCAAACTTTTATTAACCTAAACTGAACATTAGTATTGAACACACACACTGGTCCTAAAACTAGCATGAAGCCCACACTATATTCCATTTTTTATCATTCAAACTAACATGATAGCAGGCCTTAAGACATTAAAATTAAATTAACACAACAAAATGAATATTGATGAGTCGCAACAGTACAATTATTACATCACGTAATAGGTTCAACTTATATAACTCTCAGATTCTAATGAAAACCAAATGCAACACTTGAATTAACATGTTGTAAGCAAATTACTCACATACATAAACGTGGTAGGCAACCAAACCAAAGTAAAACAGAAGAAAAAATGCATAGAAGAAAACATTTAACATTTCATCATTATCTTTAGATCTGATTAGACATTTGATTCAAGCCTTCACATATCATTTGAGACCAAAGGAGTACATGGAGAATGAAACCAAGAAGAAAATGAGAGGCCAACAGAATATACACCAACAATCAGCACTAGCAGCAACACAGACCCCTGACCAGAAAATTGAACCCATGAAATCAGTGTAAGAACAATGTTATCTATAACAGCTTGACCTAAAAATTCGGACAACACACACTTCAACTCGTATTTTAGCTTCTGAATATTCAAAGTTGATTTTTAACTATGAAACTTTTTCAGGATCTGCCTAGAAATTTCAAAAAATTTTCTGCCCAAAAAACTGCCTTCATCCCTAAGTAACAATGCCTTTATAGACAAGTTACTAGGGCAACTTCAGATTTTAAGTTTTCATTTTTAATCCTTCTTAATTTTCGATTTTTAGCTTAGAAATCCCTAAAATCTTAGCTTATTCTCCAAGTTATACTACTTAAATCCTGAAATTCCAATTAGAACCTCAACCTAGAAGCTTCTAGGGACTTCTATTTTCTGTTACTGCAAGATTCTCTATGTATTCTACCTAATTTACCCTGTATTTACCCCTGAACACCTTTAATTCAACATGCCAAGCCAACTGGGTGATAGAATCAAATGGAGTGTATTATTGGGCCTAAACTAAAACAGATTTTCCCATATAGAGGAACTACATTAATTCTAATAGAAATAAAAGGGCCAAAAACAAAATAAGGAACTGACTAATTCAAAATCTAAACTAATTACAAATTTAAACAAATAAACTATGCAATCATACTGATAAAGGAATATTCATTTACACAGAAAAATTTTAAGTCTAAGAACTTTGTAGGAGTAATTCAGGGGAGACAAAAATTGCGTGCTCACAAACTCTAAAATTAAAAAAACAGTGAGCTCAATTGTTCTTATATGATTAAAAGAAAATATCGGTTATATCAAAGAAAAATATTTTCCTTCATACGAGACGCACCTTAAGTTGCGATTTATTCATTTTTTATTTCCCAAATTTGTTTAAGTTCTTAAAGAATAAGAGCAAAAGAGGGAACTATGTTTGAATTAAGTAATTACCAAAAGTGTAGATCTCTTTTGATATTTATTTTTTACTAAAATATAATGAATATACCATTCTCATTTAATAATGAAGATCTTATTCTCAAAATCTCATTTTATTTCCTCTTATAAAATTGTAGCAAAGGAAGGCACAATCACAAAAAATTTCAAAAGAATGGAACCCAAATTTCACATTGTTCTCCTTCTCTCCTTTCTCTTTATTTTCTACAAGACATCCTCCGCTGATAGTGTACCAATTCACATTAAAAATGTTTTCCCAAAAAATTCACCACCTCTTCTACTCAGTTGTGTCGCTGACACAATAACAGTAGAATCGAATGTGACAATTGTATCAGGAACCGTATTTGACACTGAAGTTAATATGGAAACTATATGTTCTTGCACACTATTATGGGGTAGATTTACTTCCCATTTCAATGCGGTTGATCCAGCAAGAGACCCTCCAACTACTGTTGAAATTTTTTGGCTGCCTAAAAATGACGGCCTCTTTTATTCATATGATAATATCAATTTTAACGCAGGTGGTAAGTGGGTAAGCAATGGAAATTAATTTGTTCTATGTGTGTTTGTTTTAATGTATTGTCCTAAGGGTGAGAAATGTGGAAGCAATAAGATTGGAATTAAGCGAGCCTTTTTGTACAAATCGAAAAGGAAAATTTATATGATGTAACTAATTTATACATTATATTTCTCGATAGTATCCAACCTGACTATATCAGTTGTTACATCGAAATTGCGAATGCATACAAGCTATCGTGATTGTATCCAGCACGTGATACAACAAAATTAATACAGCAACTACGAAATTATAGTTATATATATTAATTAGACTCTAAAATATAGTGTTCCATAAAAAATTCCTTATTTTAAAAAGATGAACTGAAAAAAGTGCTCCCTTTGTCGCCCTAATCTGGTACACCTTTCACCTCCAAAGGACATCCCAAGGTACCTTGTCATACGACTTCTCTAGGACAATAAAAACCATATGCAAATCCCTTTTCTTATCTCTGTATAGTTCCACCAACCTCCTGATAAGACGAATAGCCTTCGTAGTAGAACGACCCGACATGAACCGAAACTTGAATCCTTGCGATCACACTCTCATTTTGTCGAAGTCTGATATCTTCAATACCTGGCTCTCCACAAAAATATGCAGAAGTGTAGTATGAGTATATCACAGTCGGTACCCAGTAAATATCAAAACTGACCTCGGTGGGTTAATGACGAGGTATAGTCAAGACACTTATTAGTCTATTAACCTCAGCATATAGCATACAAAATAACAGGACACAAATAGCAATAACAACAATAATAATCAACAGTGCTATAAGAAGTAGGTAAACGAGGACACCATCAATGCTAATATATATATATATTTCGATAATACTTCCTTCAAATAAATACCTTTCAAATGTAATTCTTTTAAATGAACATTTTTGGAATACAATTCTTTCAAGTAAATCTCTTTCTAGTATAATTATTTCAAATAAATAACTTTTGAAAATAATTCTTTCAAATAAATGTCACGGGGATGCCTTATTTAATAATCATAAAAATTACGGGTCTCAGTCCACTTTCATATTTCAAGGCACCTCATGGCCAAATCAAAATGCGCTCGGCAACAGCCACATGCTCACAATCTCAACATGCATCAGATTATTATCAAACTTATAGAATTAACAAAACAAGTTGAAAAATATATAAAAGAAATCACAACATCACATAAAATTACCTGCACATTATCCACACATCATAGCATAAAAATTACCAACAAAATGATCCCACATCATCATATATTAACCGTGACAATAGCCGCCTATATCTCTTATAGCTAGCCTTATCGCTCCTATATCCACCCTTATCGCTCCGCATAATAGCGACTCTTATCAGTCTTCCCAGATAATATTCCAACACACATAACCACAGTAAAAATGCAACCCTTGTACCCACGTAATATCAACAACGGAATGTCACCATTATTGCATCATCATAATAACTTAAATTACAAAATAATTTACACGAAATATTATCAAAACAACATAATATAAATTATATCACAAATTTCCCATAGGCCAAAACTAGTTCTAAAGAAACAACTAAATCAATTAATTTCACAACGAAAAGCCCAAGGCTCCACACAATGTATACAAAACATCAAAATAACAACGACGATGGAAAAATAATTCATCATAGTACAACGCCTTCTTTAAACAAATTTTTTTATAATTATACTAATGCCTCTTCGTAACTTATTTAATCAATTCATTTTGGATGAAAAATCCATAATAAAATTATTTCTACGAAATATCATCAACAAACACATGGAATTCACATGATAATCCAAGTGTCAATCACACCAAATTATCATATAAATACAAACTCTACAAACAAAGAATGAAGCATGGCAATCAAGGATTTGCGAAGTGTCAACCATTTCCAATTAATTACATACAAGTGACTACGAATTTTAATTGATATAATTTGCAGATATATAAAAGTACCTACTCATCACCTCACATACATGGTTTTAAATCACACAATTTCCACAAAAGACTCAATGCATAAGGGAAAATTCCTCCACACAAGATTAGGCAAGACATTAACCTCTACGGAGCTAGGCCAATATCCCAAAATGACATTTTTGTAATGATCCGATTGATCGTTTTTTTTATAATCTCGTTCCCCTAAATAAGACTTTCCGTACTTGCTTTAACTAACCTATGACTTGCGGGGATGGCTGGTTTGGGATTTGGAAGAGTTTGGGTTGAAATGAGAAAACTTGGTTTCTTAAGGTTGGCTTAAAAGACCATGTTTGAATTCAGCCAACCTTTCGAGTAAACAACATCGAAATGGGGATTTAGTGGTTCCAATAGGTTCATATTATAATTTCAAACTTAGGAATATCTCCGGATCGGGTTTTGGATGACCCGGGTGCGTTTTAGCGCATTTTAGTGAAAGTTTGTTCTTGAAGATTTTAGAAGTTCTTTGAGTTTGGTTTGGAGTGGGTATTTCATGATATCGAGGTCGGAATAAAATTCAAAGATAGGGAATAGTTCCGTAATATCATTTAAGACTCGCAAGAAAATTTGGTGTCAATCCGATTAGTATAAGTACGTTTCGGCACGTTGAAAGTAATTGAAGAGCTTGAAATTCATAAGTTTGAGTCAATTGGTATTAGGGTGTGATTCCTAGTTCTAGTATTGTTTTTGGTGTTCCGAGGGTTCGAGTGAGTCCTTATTTATAATTTTAAACTTGTTAGTATGTTGAGGCGGGACCTAGGGGGTCTTGAGGGTCAATCAATAGAGGCTCAAGTTAAATTAGAAAATTTTAGAAGGAGCTGAAGCTCTCGCACCTAAGGTTATCCAGCCATAGGGGTGAGACTACATAAGAGGCCCATCCATCGCAGGTGCAGCCAAAGGGGAGGAGCCCAGGAACCACGGATATGGACCCTCTTCCGTAGAAGCCGAATCGTAGAAGCCGTCCCCAAACCACAGAAGCGGCCCTAGCTTGCCTGACCCGGTTTTGTAGATACGAACTTCCACTTGCAAAAGCGAGATAGCAGATGCGGTCCCCTAACCGCATGTGCGGTAATTGTGGGAGGCAGTACCTTCCTTTATTAAGGAATTGAGTCATTTTGACACATTTTATTCATTTCTTGGGCGATTTGGAAGCTTCCAAAGAGGAGATTTCAACCTAGCTTTTGTAAGGTAAGTTACTTCTACTTAATGTGAGTTTAATACTTGGTTTTTGGATAGATTAAAACACACAAATTAGTAAAAAGTATGGAATTAGAGTAAAACCTAGGGTTTTGATAAACAACAAGATTTAACCACGAAATTCGTTATAGAATGAAGTAAACATATTATATTCTTAATCCTTAGGTGGGTAATGACTTTCTTCAAAAATATTCTGGAATCCATGCACGTGGGCCCGCGATTGAATTTTAGTAATCTTGCATTTGGGGTTGGATAATCACTTTAATAGCTAGAATATGAACTTGTACGTCTATAATGATTGGTTTTTTCACTATTGTTTCGGATTGTGCGGCTTTGATTTGAGGGTTTGAGCGTATTCTTGAGTTGGAAATAGGATCAAGATGAGGTAAGTGTCTTTTATAATCTTGTAAGAGAGAAATTTCCCCATAGGTAAACATAATTAATATCTGATTAATTTTGAGGTCTACATACATACGAAGTGATGAGAGTCAGTACGTAACTACTATTTCTGCTATCGTTCTTGTAGTTGTAGGTTTACAACATGCTTTGTGGGAAATACTATTTGATTATATGTTCTAATTATAAGAAAGTAATTAAGTTGGAGAAAATCTAAAGATTTAAAGGCATCAACAGAATTGTCTTTATTTTTTAATAAAGAATCAGAGAAGTATTGTGTTTCAAATGAAAAAAATTATGTTTCAATGCATCCCGTGGATGATTCGCAAGCGGAGTGATAGTTTTACCGCATCGCATGTATGATGGGCAATCGGGGTGAATAGATGCATCTATAATTCGAATTGTTCGACCCTTGGTAGTGCACATTTTACTTTTATATTGGATTAAGTCGAACGACCTCGGTGGTAATTCTGTGTGATAACAGAATGGAAATTCTTTATAGTTGTATGTTTAATTTCTTGGTACGCTAATTGTTTTAAATAGAGAAAACGCCTTGCCTTCTTAAATATGATGGAGGAAATTACTCGGTAATTACTTGTGGTTTGAGCTTGTCTGTTATCTATATGTGTTATGGTTTAAAATTTGGAAATTCACATTATTATACTGTTGTCCCTAGTAAGTGTCGAAGTCGACCCCTCGTCACTACTTTTTCACTTACTAGGTATATATTTTTCTGTACTCACGCTACCCTTCTAGACTTGATTGTGCAGGCTTTGAGGCAGGTGCATCTGGCCATAAGCCCGACGCGTAGAGTGGACTCCTTAGCTTGAGTCTTCCGATGAGCTTACCTTTGAGCCATTTGCAGCAGCTGTAGTCTTTTCTATGTCTTTACTTTTTCCTGTGTATTTCCTTTCTGGAAAGTAGGATAGCATGGTTTGTATATTTTAATTGATTGTGCTCATAATTGTGACACAAGGTCTTGGCACACACATTGGTAGAATTATGATTTTGCATTACTATCATGATTTAAGTTTGTAATTATTACCTTCCTCTAATTATGCTTAAGTTTCAAACTCCTAATATCTTATTTAATAAGAAGAAGTTCTTACGTACTATTTATATAAAATGAGAAGTTACTAGTTAACTAGTGTTGGCTTGACTGACAATGTTGTTTGGCGCCATCACGGCCAAATATAAAATTTGGTTTTTGACAACATGGATAGCACTAGGTGTACGTAGGTCTCACTTGTTATGAGAAAACCTGGTAGAGTCTTGTCGCTCGGCATAGAGACATCTCTACTTATCTTCGAGAGGCTGTAAGGTGTTACGAAATTACTTTTTATTCAACTTCTATCGTGCTGTTGGTGGTATAATAAATTTCCTTTTTCAATTCTCTCACAAATTGTGAGGACGTGTACGACAGACGTCCCGGACCCCGAAGGAGCTGCTCCCCTGATTGCTAGAGGCCTAAGAAAAGGCTGGGGGAGGTAATAGCCCGAGGAAAGGGATGACAGCATCCAAAGCTGCCGGAGTTGCAGCGGCGGTGGATCTAGCATGGGATACCATTATCGAGGATAATAGCGAGGTGCCCGCAACAGTTCCTGCCCCGGTGTATTTCATGAAAGCACTAGGCTTCTAGTAGGTCGTGGTCCATATGTTGCGGTTTATGGACTCTATGACTCTGGCTAGTTTATTTCCAGCAAATCCAGCTATATCTAAGGCAGGAGGGGTAGCACAGAACCCACTACTCAGGCTCCTAGGCACATAACTGCCATATATTAGACTCCGGGTACTTTACCCGTGGGTGGTGCCTAGCTAGTTGCAGTAGTGGCACCTGAGCCCAAACCACCTGCGAACGCTGATATACAGAACTTATTGTATAGATGGACTAGGATACACCCTCCTATCTTCGGAGGTGAATGTCAATAAGGATGCCCATGATTTCATTGGTAGGTGCAAGGATAGACTACACAACATGAGGATATTAGAGTCCCATGGAGTGGATTTCACCACCTTCCAGTTAGAGGTCAGAGCCCGTAGATTGTGGCAATCTTACCTTCTCATAAAACCAATAGGTTCTCCTCCCATTACTTGGGATAAGTTTACACGGCTTCTATTGGACATGTATATTCCACCTTCTTATATAGAAGATTTATGGTTTCAGTTTGAGCAGCTCGAACAGGGTCAGATCTTCGCGATCGACTTTGATGCGAGATTCTTTTAGTTGTCTCGCCATGCACTCATGATACTTTGTGCGGACGCAAAGAGAGTGCGGAGTTTTATTTGCGGGGTTTCACCTCGATATTTGAGCTAGCATGGTCCGAGAGGTTGAGATGGGGACTGATTATCAGCTATTGGTGGAGATTTCTCAGAGGATTTAGGGTTACCACCAGAGGGGTAGAGAGCAATTCATGCAGGACAAGAAGGCCCGATTCTTTAGAGAGTTTAGAGGTGCTCTAACTAGGGGAATAGGTCAGTTTGGGAGAGGTCAGCCCATCAGGTAGGACTATGCATAATATAGTAAATACCGATTCCCATACCGAAAAGAAAATTTTGGTATTTGGTATACAGTATTTTAGTATTTGGTATGGTATTTGGTTTAAGTTTTAAAAAAATTGTATTAGGGTATGGTATTTGGTATTTTAAAATAAAATACCGAAATACCAATGCCATGCTGAAATATATATTATATTACACAAAACACATATTATCAATTATAACATAAATATAAAATATCTATGATTTAGCTTTCCTATGTTCTCTAAATTCATCAATTAACTCTAAACAAGTAACAAGACATTTCTAATGATCAAGTATTCTTTTTGTACAATTTTCTCTCTTTGGGTCGATATTTGCTAGTTTTGGACAAAAGTTTTGCCAACAAACATCTTCAGTTTTGTATTTTTGAGTACTTTAATTAAGAATATTATAGTCTATGACTCTATGCACTAGTTAGTATCCAAATCGAAGTTACCAAACCGAATAAACCAAAACCAAAAGTAGAAAAATGGAATCATACCAAATTTAATTAGGTACGGTATTGGTACAAGATTTGAAGAAACCGAATACTGAAAATATCGAACCAAAATGTCTAAATACCATATCGTACTGACCGACGAACACCCCTACCATCAGGCCCCTATATTTTGCACCACCAACCTCAAAGAAGTAGTGACGAGAGGTTGATTACGACACTTGCTAATGGTCCAATAATATCATTACAATAAAGAAGTGAGTATGTATGAAACGTGGCAATTATATGAACTAAGCTTGTATAAAACATATAGTAACATCCCCCTTCTTGTTTATATTACTCAAGTTTTCAGCTAGCAAGTTGGAGCACATATATATATATATATATATATATATATATATATATATATATATATATATATATATATATATATATATATATATATATATATATATATGGTGGATACATGAAGAGGTTGTCATAAATCAAATCAGGGAAAACCCCTAGGATAGACCAGCATCTAGCCAAATATTATGCACGAATTCCATAAGGATGATGTGTATATTTATGAAATGCTGAGGAGTATGACCAGATCTAACATAAAAGTAAATTGTGCACTGCCAAGGATCGAACGGCCTGAACCGTAGATGCTTCTATTAACCTGCTGAGGCAAATGATCCCATCCCATAAGAGTAGTAAAAGGAAATACCCCGCTCGCGGATCATACATGTGATGCAGTCAAATATAATTTATTAATTAATTAAAATCCTTTTGTTGATTTCCTTTCAAAATAAGGACAATTCAACGTGAAGCTTTTAAAGAGCTTTTTACTCGCTCGCGAATGTACATGCGACATGATTACACATAGATTTCTTAAGTCACTATAATATTTCTCAATCCTTTCGAAAATACGAAGTTTCATCGAAACACTTAAAAATCTTCGATTATCTCAATTTGAATTCCTTTCGACACAATTATTATGCAACCCTAATTTTGTTTCTTCTCCAGACGACAATAATGGAGAACGACAATAATATAAATTAACAACAATACCAACAAAGCATGATGTAAGCATAAACTGCCCAGACATAGGCATAATAGCAGCTACACAAGGAGTCTCGTCACCTCGTGCGTACGTAGCCCTTACAAATAGGAGAACATAATAATTTAGTTCACCTATGAGTTAATTCTCTCTTTCAATGTTAGAAAGGAGACTCACCTTGCTTCAAAGTTCCATAACCGACATTCCACACCCTTCTAAAGACTCAAATCGATGCAAAAATTCTCCAAAACTAGCAAATAATTATGTAAACTAATTAATTTTTGTTCACTTACTCATTCTAATCAAATTTATGACAACCCCTAAGCACGATCGAATAGTTGACAAGAATGCCCGCGGGCCCGGATTCAAAAATATTTCGAAGATAAAGTCCACCAATGATCTCACAAACTCAAATATATAATTTATTCTCAATCCCATGTCAAAAATCGTGTTCAAGATCCAAAAATCTCAATTACTAGGGTTTTCTTCAAATTCCCTAAATTTTCATAATTTTACATGTTTAAATCCATATATAATCCTTGCATATAGCACATAATTAGAAGAAATCACTTAGTTCTTTGATAATGGTGGAACCCCTTCTCAAATGCCCTAAAAAATCGCCTAAGACCAATTGGGAAATAAGGGAAATGGACTAAGTCTCAGAATAAAAGCCATTGCACCAGGCGCAGAAGTCGAATTTGTGACCTCTAGCTCGCAATTGAAATGGTCATATTTGTGACAAAGGCATAAAAAATGTGAAGCCCAGCTTCCCCCCTACAATGGTCGCATTTGGGAAAGAAGTCCTCACAAATGCGAAGAGGACAACATCGGAAAAGTGATGACCCCCTCGAAAATATGCGATCTCCCCTCAGCAGTCTCAGATTCGCAAATGCGGTGAACACATTTGCCACCAATTCCTTGGAAATGCAATCATACCAGAACCAGAAATTCCAACTCCTTCACATAACACTCCGAAGTTACTCCGAAACTCACCAGAGCCCCTAGTGCTCCTAACACAACACCCGCACAAGTATAATTACATAATACGAACTTGCTCTAAGGTTCAAATCACATCAAACAACATCAAAGTCATGAATCACACTCCAATTCAAGCTTTATGAACATTAAATTTTCAAACATCTACTTTCGATGTTTAAACATATCAAATCACATCCGATCGACCTCAAATTTTGTACACAAGTTACATTCGAAATTACAGACCTACTCCAACTTCCTAAATCAGAACCTGACCTCGATATCAAAAAGTCAAATTCCGGCCAAACTTCTCAAAAACCTTTAAAGTTTTATTTTTAGCCAAATGACAAAAATAACCCACGAACCTCCGAATTAACTTCCGATCATGCTCCCAATTCCAAAATTACCATACGGAGCCATTTCCACAATCGGAATCCCAAACGGACATTGATAACACTGAAAGGCATTTTAACCGAAACTTATGAAATCCTTCAAAAAATGCTAACTTCAATAATAGGTGCCAAAATGTTTCCGGGTCTTCCAAAACCCGATCCGGACATGCGCTCAAGTCCAACATCCAAAATTCTCTACCAGGCCTGCTTCCAATTTATGAACACCGTATCAATCACTAGATGAGGTACCAGAACATGATTGCATGCCTTTGATGAATTCTCACCATGCACCACATCATTTGCAAAACCATTATAACATTCTCTAATCACAATAACTGACATTTCCTAAATCTGATGCTCAAAATGCACCTCATGATATATATATATATATATATATATATATATATATATATATATATATATATATATATATATATATATATATATATATATATATATATATATATATATATATATAAGTCTTGTTCCAACTCTCGCAATATTTCCACGACTGAAGATATTTGTAAAAATTCATAACCAAATGTCGAGTCAACAAATCATTGAGTCTATACTTCTGACAAGAATTATTACCTCATTTTGAACCAAATAATTAGTTTTACTCTTTAATATACTTCATATAATCCGACTGTACTAATCTTAGATCCAATAATCTCGTCTCACCCAGTACGAACTGCTTAGGCAATAAGCCACCTCGGTAATGATGAAAGGTCCCATATGATGTGGTAACGTGCCAATAAGTGCAAGCTCAAACATGATTCATAAGGAAAATGAAATCAGGAAGGGACTAGTCAAATCACGCGATTAATATGAACTTTCCTTAGAAAATAGGAAACAGAACACATAAAATATGTATAGGGAGCTATACTCAACATCACACTATTGCGACATATAACTTGATCCAAAAACATACACATGACGGCGTTTCACCTGATCCACACATAAAATTCACATAAGGAGATACACACCGAGCCAAATCGCTTGTTATAACAACATACCGAATATTTGTCACAAGCACGCTAAGTGCAAATTGCTAAGACATATAGCGCCATAAGCTAACAAACTCAAGAACAACTAAAGCATGATATATTGCCACGACCCTAAACCAGACACGGCCGTGATGGTGCCTATCGTGAAAAAACGCCAGCCAACACAAACTCCCAAACCAATTAATAGTTATAATAATTCATAATTAAGTCATTAATAAGTGACAAATCCCAAAATAAAGAGTGAACTAGAATGATGCAGAAACAAACACAACCCGCCATTAGGATGTCACCAGTCATGAGCATATAAACATCTGTCTATGAGTATGAAAAGACTACACAGTTTAATACACCAGTAGAAAGGAAAGTAACGATAGGAACGAGAAGCACTGGGCTGCGAGCACCAAGCAGCTACCTAGTCAACACCGAACAACTTGCTGGAAAGCAATCAACCAATGGTAGAGTGACTCGAGACTCATGGATCTACACATATGGTGCAAGGAGTAATGTGACAACGCAAACCTAGTATGTAATAACAGTATAGGCAACTGAGCGATAAGAAGGCATGTAAAACACAACAAAATGCTACAAAGAGGCAATACAAAACCAGAACAAGGCCACAAAGTAGTAAAAAACTCGTAAAGACTTCTTAGTTTAATAAAACCTCTTTAAAAATGTTTTAGCAATTCAAATGAATGAATGGAAACATGGATAAAGATAAAAACACAATCAGCCCCCGGGCAAATTACTAACAAAACCAGCCCCTCGGGCTATCTCAAAATCACTCGTACCAGCCCCTCGGGCTATAACATTGAACAATATCAGTCCCCTAAGGTTATATCACATCATAAACTGGGTACCCGCGCTCAGCGCGAGTGTACAAATTCCGGGAGGGGCCCCTTACAGCCCAAGCGCATTATCAAGCCATCTCGTCGCATAATCAAATAGGCTCTCAGCCTCATATCAAGCTACCATATAATGTAAAAATCCATGCCCTCAACATACTAATCACGAATCAGCACAATACCGTTATGGAACATATTCCAATCCTATAATAACCTCACAAGACATGCCCTCGTCCCTACTAAGTCAGAAATCTCAAAAAGCCACTCAGGCATAGTAAAATATAATGCTCAACCGAAAATATCATTTCATATGTCAAAGTAGAGTAACCATGACTGAGTTCTGAAAAACATTAGCATACATCATGACTTAGTACAAATACGAACTCAAAAAATAAAGGAATAGTGGTAAAGATCACCTTAAAGGTTCAAAACAGTTAGCACGAGGACCCAATTTGGCATTGATCCCAAAATATGATGATATCAAAACAATTTCAATCAAATACACAGTTAAACAGTCATACGGGATAGACTAAGTCATAATCCCCAATGGTGCATGACTACACGCTCGTCATCTAGTGTGTCTGTCACCTCAAAATAGCACAACAATGCGATATCCAGGGTTTCATACCCATAGGACAACATTTAAAATCATTACATACCTCTATCCTGTCAAAACTCTAGCCCGTGATGCCATTGCCTACCGTCTCGGCCTCAACTAGCGCCAAATTTATCCAAAATCAGAATCATGACATCAAAATATCATAAGGGAACAATGCCCATGTGAAAATAATCAAATTACAATACAATTCCCAAAATTACCCAAACCCGACCCCCGGGCCCATATATCGGAATTCAACAAATTTTACATCAATAGAACCTTTATTCTGCCATGAGTTCATGCATATCAAAAGTACCAAAATCGGACCTCAAATAGTCCCTTAAATCACCACTCAAAGCTCTCCAATTAACCAAGCCCTTATCCCCAAATTTACCACTGATTTTCCCTTAAATATCATTCTAAGAATGATAAAATCCCCAGAATAATGAGCGTAGGAACCATGGACCTTACCTCAATGAATCCCTCTGAAATTCCTCCTTGAAATGGCTCCCAAAAGCTTCACCCTAAATGAAATATTGAGAAAAATGGCCAAAAATTGCGAATGATGAAATATATACCTTCTGACCCAAGGATTTCGCACTTGTGGTCACTTCGCTTTTCTGCGATCTAACCCACCGCACATGCTATTTTCACTTAAAGGTATGGGACCGCACCTGTGGTCACTCTCTCGCACATGCACCATCGCAAATGCATCGAGATGTCCACTACTGCGATTCTTCAAGACTCACCTCTTGGCCGCTTCTGTGGATTGCTTTAGCATTAGTGGGAGTCGCATCTGCGGCCTCCCAACCGCCGCTGCGGCGATGATAGTAACCATAAAACTTCTGCTTCTCAACTCAACTCCAAAACCCCCGTCAACCATTCGAAATCACCCCGAGGTCACCGGGACCTAAACCAAAAGCACGAACTAGTCATATACTAATATCGAAACTTATAAAAATCTTCAAAACACCTTAAACAAAATTGAATCAACCAAATAACATCGGATTCAAGCCTAAGGTTTCCAAATCATCCTAATTATGATTCTGATAAAAAATACTATCAAACTATGTCCGAATAACCTGAAATTTTTCACACACATCCCAAACGACAAAATGGACCTACAAAACTCTCGAAATTCCATTCCACCCCTTATATCAAAATCTCACCTATCAATAGGAAAACGCCAAAATTCCAATTTCGCCAATTGAAGCCTAAAGCTACTACGGACCTCCCAAACACATCCCAATTACACTCCTAAATGCTAAATCATCTCCCGAAGCTACCAGGCCCATCGGAATTCACATCCTAGCTCTTTTTCATAAAAGTCAACAACCAGTTGACTTTTCCAACTTAAGCTTACTCACAAGAGACTAAGTGTCTCAAACCTTACCAAACTATTCCGGATTCAAATCGACTAACCCAATACTACATAACATGGATAAACAAAGCATACAGAACCAGAAGTGGGGGAAATAGAGCGGCAACACATGAACCGAGTGTTCGAGCCGTTACATCCTCCCCTCTTAAACAAACAATCGTCCTTGAACGGGTCAAGAAACATACATGAAGCCCCAAATAGGTGAGGCTATCTGCTCCACATCACTTGCTCGGTCTCCCAGGTAGCCTCCTCCACGGGCCAACCTCTCCACTACACTTTCACTGAAGCTATATCCTTTGACCTCAACCTTCGAACCAGATGCTCCAAATAGCCACTGGCTTCACATCATATGTCAAATCACCATCTAACTAAACTATGCTGAAATCCAAAACATGAGACGGATCGCCCATATACTTCCAGAGCATAGAAACCTGCAATTCTGAATGAACACGCGACAAGCTAGGTGGCAAAGCAAGCTTATAAGCTACCTTCCCAATCATTCGAAGTACCTCAAAAGGCTCAATGAATCGGAGACTTAATTTCCCCTTCTTTCCAAGTCTCATATCACCCTTCATGGCTGAAACCTTAAGTAGCACCTTCTCCTCGACCAAATAAGATACATCATGAACCCTCATGTCAACATAATTCTATTGGATCGACTCCACTGTACGAGCCTCTCCCAAATCACCTTCACCTTGTCTAATGCGTCCTGCACCAAGTCTGTACTTAATAGCCTAGCTTCACCCGACTCAAACCAACCGAATGAATATCTACACCGCCTCCCGAACAAAGCCTCATATGGAGCCAACTAAATACTCGAGTGATAAATGTTATAATATGGAAACTCTGTGAGTGGTAGAAACTAATCCCATGAACCTCCCAAATAGATGACACAAGAGAACAACATGTCCTCCAGTATCTGAATTGTGCGCTCGGCCCGTCCATCTAAGGATGAAAAGATGTGCTTAACTCAACCTGAGTACCCAACTCTAGCTGTACCGACGTAAAAATTAGAGAAATAAACTGAGTGCCCCTATCTTAATTGATGGAAATTAGGACACCATGCAAACGATCAATCTCCTAGAAATAGATCTCTGCCAACCGATCTGAAGAATAGGTAGTACACAGAGGAATGAAATGTGTGGACTTGGTCAGCCGATCCACAATCACCCAAATAAAATTGAACATCTTCAAAGTTCGTGGTAGCCCAACTACAAAGTCCTTAGTGATCCGCTCCCACTTCACCTCATCCGCTAAAGCAAGCCACGCGGTCTCTAATGCTCATATTTCACATGCTAACAATTGAGACAACGAGCTACAAATCCCACAATGTCCTTCTTTATTCTTTTTCACCAATAATGCTATCTCATATCCTGATAAATCTTCATAGCACCCGGATCAAGAAAATACCGTGAGCTATTAGCCTCCTCTAGAATCAACTCTAGAACACCATCCACATTGGGCAAAAATATCAAGTCATGCATCCTCAATAACCCATCATCACCAATGGTCACATCTCTTGCATTGTCGTGCTGAAATCTATCCCTAAGGAGAAGAAAATGAGGATCATCATACTTGATGCGATCAAATAAGGAAGACTGAGAAATCACACAAGCCAATACCCAACTAGGCTCCGAAATATCCAACCGCACGAAGCGATTGGCCAAGGCTTGAACATCAACTGCAAGAGGTCTCTACCCAATAGGAATATATGCCAAACTCCCCATACTCACCTCCTTCCGGATCAAAGCATCGACCACCATATAGGCTTTCCCCGGATTGTACAAGATAGTAATATCACAATCCTTTAGGAGCTCAAACCATCTCCGCTTCCTCAAATTGAGATCTTTCTGCTTAAACAAGTGCTGGAGGCTACGATGATCAGTAAATACCTCACATGACACACCATAGAGATAATGTCTCCAAATTTTCAATTCCTGAACAATAACAGCCAACTCCAAATCATGATAGGAGTAGTTCTTCTCATGGGGATTCGACTAACGAGAAGCATAAGCAATAACTCTACCTTCATACATCAACACATACCCAATACCAACTCTCGAAGCATCTCAATAAACGATATAATAACATGAAGCTGATGGAAACACTAACATTGGAGTTGTGGTCAAGGCAGTCTTTAGCTTTTGAAAGATCTTCTCGCACTCATCCGACCACATAAATGGGGCACCCTTCTGAATCAACTCGGTCAAGGGTGATGTGATAGATGAAAATCCCTGAAAAAATTGAAGGTAATAACCCGCTAAACAATGAAAGATGCGAATCTCTGTAGATGAGGATGGTCTGGGCCAACTCTGAACTGCCTTTATTTTCTTTGGATCAACCTGAATACCCTCGCTAGACATCATGTGCCCCAGGAATGCCATTGAACTGAGCCAAAGCTTATTCTTGGAGAACATTGCATAAAGCTTCTCCTCCCTCAATTTCTGCAACACAACTCCCAAATTCTCCGTGTGGTCCTCCTAATACGCGAGTATACCAGAATATCATCAATGAAAACTATGACAGACGCGTCATGATATGGTTGGAACACACTGTTCATCAAATGCATGAACGTTGATGGGGCATTGGTCAGCCCAAAAGACATCATCAAGAACTTATAATGATCGATCGATCCTGAAAGTTGTCTAAAGAATATCCGAGTCCCTGATCTTCAACTGGTGATAACTTGAATGGAGTTCAATCTTGGAGAACACTCTCTTTCCTCGAAGCTAGTAAAATAAATCATCAATGCGAGGCAAATGATACTTGTTCTTGATTGTTACTTTGTTCATTAGCCTGCAATCAATGCACATTCTAATCATGCCATACTTTTTCTTCACAAAAATCGCCTAAGAAAAAGTGGGAAATGAGGGATTGCGATGGTCACATTTGCGACAAAGACATCGAAAATGCGAAGCCCAATTTCCCTCTGAAATGGTCGCACTTGCGACAAAAGTCCTCGAAAACACGAATAGGACATCATCACAAAAGCGATGAACCTTTGCAAATGCGATCTCCCCTCAGCAGCTCCAACGTTCTCATTCGTGGACGAATGATCTTAAGCAGGGAGAATGTAAGGTCCGTTAATAATTTTGTCTCAGAACTTAGTAAACTGTGGTGTCTACTCTGATTATGTGTTATGAATGTGTAGTGTTCTTATCTCGCCGCGGTTCGGACCCTTGGTAGTGATTTAAGCCTTTAAAAATCGAAAGAATTAACTTTTCTAGAAATGTGTCAAAATGTGGTCCACAATGCTGTCACAAATCATCTATGCGGGCCGTATTCCTACCGCAGAATGAATCAGAGAGCAACCAAATTTTGATGTTGAAAATGCGGTCAAATCTGCGATAGCATAATCAATATTGGACCGCAGAGTGATCGCATATTGTCCCTGAAAAAATTAAAAGGTCAGTTGTGCGGTGCATTCTACGACCGCAGAACGCAAATGCGGACCCCATAGTCACCGCATTCCCAACCAGAGAGGTTTGAAACTTGAGCCATTTCTGCAATCCATTCTGCTGACCGCATGTCAGCTCTACGATCGCAGATAGGCGTCGTAGATCATGTTCGCTCAGTTATTTTCTAAAATTCTAAGCCCGACCCCTCTTCTAATAAAACACAACATATCTCATTTTTAACCCATTTCTGAACAAAATAAGAGAGTGGAAGAGAGGGTTCTAGAGAGAGAAAGCTATTTCTTCATCAATTGATCTTTAAAAAATCATCAAAGCCCGGAAAATATTAAGCATCTGCCTTCCGCTCTGATTTCAAGGTAAAATCCCTAACCCTTTTCCGCTTATTTTCAAACTCATGTTTGGGGAGGGAGTTTCATACTTTGATTTTGAAAATTGTTGTTATAAAATCCACATCCATGTCTTCAAAACCCAAAAATCGTGTAAAAAGGGAACTGGGTAATAAATTGTGAATTCCTATTCTAAAGGTCTATGTATTAATCATGAACTAGATTGATCCTTCTTGATTGCTTGATGAATTGGAGTACAGGATATTCAATTCCAGGTATGTATGGAAAACTATGATCCTCGTGAAATCGCCTATGCTAGTTGTTAAATTTTTTGATAGTTGATATTCATTTGAAAATCATTGTGAAGCTTTCGTGTTGTACAAATTGTTTGGTAGTACCTTGTGGTGAATATTGTGGAATTTGTAGTTGGAACAAGGGAAACGGAAATAATATGGAATAGCGGGAATGGAAACAATACGGAATAATGGAAAAATGGAAACAATGTGGAATAATGGAAATGGAAACAATGTGGAACA
Source organism: Nicotiana benthamiana (assembly GCA_034376525.1). Lineage (NCBI taxonomy): Eukaryota > Viridiplantae > Streptophyta > Magnoliopsida > Solanales > Solanaceae > Nicotiana > Nicotiana benthamiana. The sequence goes on from CM067338.1 coordinate 100,357,834, forward strand.
CTTGAAATGGTAATATTGTGGAATAATGTGTGTGGTTAGTTGTGAAAAATTGTTGTAATAATCTAAATTATGTATCAACTTTGATGAACATGAGGAAAATTGTTGTTGCTAGTTGTGGGATCTCAATACCCTTTTTGTGGAATTATTTTAACAGGAGGGGTCAGGTTGCGCACCGCAACACAGCGAAATAAGGTGTGGGTTGGGTTGATAAAGGTGGCCGAGGTAATAAGGGTTGATGAGGCAATAAGGGTGGAAATGTGATCCAATAACACTATGTATATGAATATGAATCATGAAATGATAAATGTGAAAATGTGAAAGGAGACAACATGAGATTTTGTAACTAGTGGGGCACTGATTCCCCTTTGTATGACTACGTGAATAATTGTTGTGAAATTTTTGGTTGTTTCATCCTGGTTGTACTTGTACTATTGTTGTTCATTTCTACACTTTTTCAAGCAATTTGGCTTGAGTTTACTTAGGACAGAGTTAGTTCATACATGCCAGTACAATTCTAGTGTACTGACTTCCCTTTCGCTGGGGGCGCTACATTCTTGTTATGATTGTAGGTGGATCCGTGGCAGGCACTCCAGTCCAGCGTTCGTAGCTCCTCCTCTTCCTCTCTATCGGCAGTGTTCGTGTTTGGGGAGCCCCTTTCCTTCTGGGGCTATGTGTGGCCTATGCCACTCCTGTTGTTGTATTTCGGATTTTGTATCTTTTGGTAAGGGTATAGCCGCGGCCTTGTCACCGGCAAGTGCTGTACTACCATTCTCGTTGAGGCTCCGTAGACAGTGGTATGTGGGTCAGGACTTATGTATAAAAGTGTATGTTTGGGTGCTGTAAACTTGTGTACCACGTTCCTTGCTAATCAAATATATGTTTTGTAAAAGGTGTCCCCTGTTAATCATAATGTGTGGTTATAAAAGAGAAATCCTACGTTCTTTTAATTGAAATTTGGTATCTTTTCGTTAACTATCATTGAATAATGTGGGTTAGCGCATGGAGAATAGGAAAGGCACCCAGGTCCACTCGACTGGGATACCCGGTTGAGTGCCGGTCATGCCCACGGATTTGGGGTGTGACAAACATGGTATCAAGTTTGTCACGCGCAAAATTTCAAGGGATTTGACCGGCACTCGACCGGGCATCCCCCGTCAAGCAGACCTGGGTGCCTTTCCTATCCCACGTGTTACCCCTCATTCTCATTACCTAATAACCAGCTGAAATAGCCATTTATAGGATATGGACTCCATTAACCAAATTTTCTAAACAGAATAATAACAATTTCCATTAGAAACTTCATTCACCATAATAAAGGTATTCCAATTTTTATAAAACATTGCCACACATCAATATTTATTGTTCAAATTACCATGCACGACACTACCTACGACGTGTCTACTGAGCCTTTAAATAAAATTGAAGAATATTATGGAAATGTCGGCAACAAGGTTCCGACTACACCTTATACAACATCAAAAAAAGATCAGAAAACAGAAAGTGGCGTGAGCCACATAGGGCCCCGAATGGAAAGGGGCTCGCCGAATCAGCTGATGAAAATTGATGAGGAGCTACGGTCGGTTGACTGTAGTACCTGCTATGATCCACCTACAATCATAACATGAATGTAGCGCCCCGGCAAAAGGGACGTCAGTACATTTGAATTGTACTGGTATGTATGAACAAACTTTGTCCCAAGTAAACTCAAGAAAAATTTCATAAACAAGAATAGAATTGAACCACAATAGTATAAGTACTACCAGGAAGCAACAACCAAACATTCCACAACAAATGATTCAAGTAGTCAAACAAAGGGGCAATCAGTGCCCCACAGGTTACAAACTCTCCTGATGTCTCCTTTCACAATTCCACATTCATCATTTCATGATTCATATTCATATCAATAGTGATATTGGATCACATTTTTCACCCTTATTTTCTTGTCCACCCTTATTACCTCGGCCACCCTTATCACCCCAACCCAGACCTTATTTCACCGAGTTGCGGTGCGCAACCCAACCTCGCCTTACAGTTTTCAATTCATAACAACATACAGCACAACAACAAGTACAAGGAATCAACCATGGCACATTGCTAAAATGATTCCACAACAAGGGTATTGAAATCCCACAGCTAGCAACAACAATTTCCTCATGTTTATCAAAATTGATACACAATTTAGATCATCAAAAAAGTTATTCACAACTAATCACACACATTGTTCCATTATATTCCCATTTACCTTGTTCCACATTATACCCATTTCCATTGTTGGACATTGTTTCCATTACCATTGTTCCACATTATTTTCATTTCCATTGTTCCATATTGTTTCTATTACCACTATTCCACATTATTTCCATTTCTGTTTTTCGAATTACGAGTTCCAAAACATTCATCAGAAAATTTTACCACCCAATCATACAACACAGAAGCTTCACGATGATTCTCACATGAATATCAACAATGAACAATTTCATAACTAGCATAGGGAGATCTTACAAGGATCACAGTTAGCCATACATACCTCGATTGAGCTTTCCTTAAATTACTACAACACTTCAAAAACTCTAGAAATTCGAATCTTCTATGAGACATAACAAAACTAAACACATATTACAATGATATTCATGAAACTAGCTCGTTTGAGAATTTTATCAAACACTAGTTGAGCATCTTGACTTCAAATCCCCTTTTAAAGATTTCCTTCATTCCATTACCCAATCTTTACTAATCTATGTTAAACAATCTTCCCATAAACCTAAGTTGTACATGAATACATACACAATACTAAAATACCCAAGAATCACACCTTAATAACCCATCTTATACTCTAAACTCGAAATTTGAACCTAGGGCATAGAATCTTACCTCTTAGATGAAGAACTAGGGCTTTCACTTGATTATCTTCAAGGAATTAACAAGATATTGTGGAGAAATTTGATGGGACAAACTTTCACTCACTAAAACCCTTCTCTCTCACTCTAAAAATACTCAGAAAAATGCTTAAAAAGAGTTATGGGGTCAAATATAATGATAAGGGGTCGGGTTTAGAAAATCAAAAAATATCCCACGATGTCGATTATGCTATAGCAGAACGGACCGCAGAATCGACATCCGGACATCCGGTCAGCAGAATGCGTCGCAGAATCGACGCACAAAACTGGGCTTTTTGGGGTCCAAAATGCTGCAAAAATGCGACCGCAGAGTGCATTCTGCGATCCAAAATGGGATCGCAGAATTGACTCAGGATATCAATTTCCAGCCTTTGGTAATTTGACCATAACTTTGTGTAGGAATGTCCAAATGACGAACGGTCGGAAGCGTTGGAAACTAGACTTAAAGTTCGTTCATATTATATTATACTGATTAAATAAAAACTTATACATAATTATATATTCTAGTTTAAAAGTGGAGCCTTGTACGAATCCATTTGGAATTTTGGCCTATTTCGAAAATGTTCTCATTTGGCATACACCTAGGCCTCCCTTTGGACCTCGCATCAGTCACAATAAGACTTACACTCATATTTACCAAGTCTAATTTATGTCCACCATGTTAATAGTATATAAAAGCATTATAACAAGCTTGCGTGACACTGCGAAATTCTAAATTACTTTGCGAAATTTTCCGGGGCCTTACATTCTTCGCCCTCAGGATCATTCGTCCTCGAATGAGGAGTAGAGTCTTCACCAAACACATTAACATCACACATCTCTTTTATAACCTACGTCAATTCCCTAATTTTTTTTCTAACTCCCAAACTTTTCAGAAATTTCAGCAGAGTCTCCTTTGTAACTACGCCTACCTACCTGCCAGAGAATCACTAAATTCGTCTCAACAGGACATCCCAACCTATACCTAGAACCACAATGTATATATCCACAATCTTAATCCCAATATTTCAAGCACTATGTTATCATAAGGATACCAGAACATGGACTGCACAGTTTTATATCAAAAAAACCTATATGGTACATTCCAAGTCAAAACTAACTAGTATTCAATCAAGTAAAAATATTTTCCTTCCACGGCATATCCATCTTTCCATATGACATTATCGACTTACAAGAATTGTCATGACACCTTCTCAAAAATAATATCAACTCCTAAACATACATAACAAGGATGACAAATAAACATCTAGCATGAGATAATTATCCATTGACTTTACCTTTTAAATAACTTCCACTGTACAATTTACATTTCACGGGATATTGAAATTCATGGTAACAACATCAACCCACAATTCCCTCACATAGCATCATACCATCAAGAATGTCATTTCATAGTAAACAAACAATTATGTGTTCATAATAGTCCTTACCAGCCATTAGTGTAATCACAAAGGTGTTCATCAACAAGAATGTAATTTCAATTCAATCAACAACCCATAAGAAGTGAAGCCGTCATTATTATTTCTAGTAATGCATCATATAGGATATTACCATGATCATATAGTCCGTTCAAACCAATTCATTACCTTCTTAGACATAACATATGGAAACACAAAGTACATGAGAAACAGTTACGGGGATATCATACTCCTATTGCAACCTAATGAGTAATACCGTCACATTACCTTTATTATCAACTCACATAATATTTTTAGGGGGACACTCACACTAAACCCTTGATGACCTTTAATAGTTAGTCTAAGATTTGATATCGTAAACTGACCATAAAATTACCTATCCAATATATATATATATATATATATATATATATATATATATATATATATATATATATAATATGAAGCTTTATCTTTGACTTGTCTGAACTTACCATATCCAATGGATCTAATACAATAAGAAACAACAGAGTTCAAGATCAGGCTGGAGTTATTCAAGAATCCATTAATGCGCTCAGTAGAGTACTTTATGAGGTCATATACTAACAAACACAAGAAGTTACTACTAGCAATACTGACATGGTTTATCATTGTGATTACCTCGATTATTACACAAATGAGGCATAAGAGTAAGTAGTACATGGGAAATAGGAGTCATTAAGAAGGAATACTCAAGTACATGAACTACTCATTTTCTAGAGTGTAGGGAAAATCCGTCTATCCAGAATAAGAATACTCTGGCACCTTGAATGAAACATGGGTTTCAAAATACATGAAATTGAATTACACTCTTAACATTACTTGACACACAGAATCCATGCCACAAGTGTATAAGGATGAAAAGAATTGAACGCTTATGAGATTACCATATTTTAGACAGCTTAACACTTCTCGGTAATTGATCATATATGAGGGAAATAAAAATACGACCATTTTTCATTCAAATCAACATGTTCATGATATGTTGCAAAAATCCGAAGTCATCCAATATCAATCTTTCACGAGTTAAACTCCATAGCTAGAAAATTTTGACATTAGGACAAAATCATGCATTGGTTAGATTGTTCTAATAGTAAACACGATGCTCCATAGATAAGGAATACAATACTCCTATGCATAAAAAAGGCGAGATGCCAAGGGTAGAATAACCCCCGGCACATGACAATAACATAGTCAAGGATCTCAGAAGTTGAGGGTGTAAAGAAAACCAAACTCAATGAGACAGTGCACAATAACCACTGAAGGTTTGCAGATGTTCATGATGGGATCTACATAGGATTTGACTTGAAGAAAGAAAAAGGAGGTGTCATAGTGACACACTGAGGGGCATGTTCTCTCATTGTTATCGTACAAGTGTTGGGTACTAGCACAACGAATTCACTAAATAAGGAATACAAGTAACACATTGTGGAGACATAAAGAGAAAATAATCATTCGTTATGAGTTGGAAATGCTTACGTTATACTAACTTCCAAACTTCAATACATTTACACATCACAGGAAACTATAATACTAGAAACTAAGTGAGCTACATATTACGGGATATCTCAAGTGGAAACGAAAATTATGGCGACACAAGATCTTCCTATAATGGGATTTGAGGATCTCAATTTTCAGAAAATTTTTATGCACAGAGTGACCATTTCAATTGATAGGTACTTGTAGGATATGTGTTGACGCATGCTCTCATGTTACTTGATGGTAAGAAGGTTTTCATGATGTTATTTGCAAGAGAGTGGATTGGTTGTTTAATCCATATAAACCATATACACAACTGAGTAAAAGAGTGACTGGAGAAGGGTCACACATCTTGAATACTTTGCATGGAACTCGACACAACATGTACAAACTATATGATGGTGCATGAAATGTTTTATAATTTATATTCTTTTTAAGAACAAATCTATTCAAGTATAAGGAAGTTATAAGGGTCTAGCAAATAGTATAAACTATCACCACATTACCATATAGAATGGACCGCATAGTTTTTACATAATTTCCCTACCTCTAGGCTGCATTTCATAGCCCTGTTCACATATCAATTATACACCTATGCGCTTCATAAAATAATAAGGAAATCACAAGTACGAATCAAACACTTTAAATGATCAACACATTATCAAGTAAAAGAATCATGCCATTTTTACGTATATTAGTCCATCGGCTCTTGGGGCCACAAATATCACAAGCACTAGGCCACATTTCATAACAAAGACTCTTCTTTCCCTCATTTCACATCATTTATGCATATGTCACACCAACATCATAATCGGTTTCATATTCCCTCATGTCACTAGTATCACTAGGTACGGTTTCATGTCGAGTTCTCGACACATTGTCCATACTCTATTTCTCAAAATCATTTGACTTATTTCAATATTTCTATAAACAGAGGATTTCACACAGTTTTATTTAATATATGCTTCTCTCATTTCAATTTAAGTCCTTCACATTTCAATACATGATTCATATTCCTTGCACCCATTTTAAGTTATCAAATATAGCACATTTGTCATATTGGAATGCGTTTTTTACAATTATTGGTGAATATTTGGTGGGGGAAGTTGTCCTTTGGACTTGCTTTGTTGAGGTCATGGTAATCGACATGCACCCTGGTTTTACCATCCTTCTTTGGTACGGGCACAACATTAGCTAACCAGGTGGGATATCGTGTAACACGTATTACTTTTACCTAAAACCCTTGGTCACTTCCTCTTTGATTTTCACGTTCACATCAGTTTTGAACTTTCTAAAATTTTGTTTGACGGAAGGGTAGGCTGGGTAGGTAGGCAACTGGTGAACCACCAAGTCAGTGCTCAACCCAGGAATATCATAATTGGACCATGAAAAGACATCTTTGTACTCAAACAGTACATCAACTATTTCATTCCTAAGTTGTGACCCCAAATGGACACTTATTTTTTATTCTCTGACATTATTCATGCTTCCTAAATTTACCGCCTCTGTAACGCTCAGGTTCGGCTTGGGTTTCTCCTCAAATTGGCTCAACTCTTTACTAATCTCATCCCAAGCCCATTCCTCATGGCATTCTTGCTCATCCTCATGCTCTATTTCCTGAATTATTATTTCCGAACTGGACCGATATTTAGGAATGGGCCGAGGAGCCCTTATGCATGTCAGATCATTGTAAACAGCATAAAAATGGCTATATAAAAAGAGAAAAGAAACAAAAGTAAAGAAAAATGGGAACTATTAGCATTATTAGAAAGGAAATTGCATTTCACTAGAATAAAAGATAATAGAGTTTATAAATCCAAATGGACGGAAAGAACAACTGAATTAGCAACTTTAAAGCTAATCCAAACTAGATTGCAAGAAAAATCAAAGACGACTACCACGACTCCCTCCAGGTGCGATGAGGAGTGGCTTCCTAATTATTGACTTTTGCAAATGCTCCCACAAACTGCACATCTGCCCTGCTCGATCCTTCTCATGCCTCGACCATATTTACCTGATTGAACAGCCTTTTTAACCCTTATCCAGACCCCTATTCGTATTGATCAGCAGGCTGGGAATCCTTGGTACAGAGTCATAACTAGTACTAAGCTTGACGAACGATTTGGACAACCTTGGGATGGGATTTGGGAGAGCCCAAGCCCTCATATTTAGCTTCTTGGCTTGCCTTATGTCTGCAGCTGTAGGCTTGAACCCTAGACCAAAAGTGTCCAGATTTTTGGGGAGGGACACTAGTTGCACAATGCCTTGTAGAGCAGCACCCAACCCCTTACTGGGCATAAAATCATTCTTCAACATTTCTGAAACCACCATGACCGACGCAGCTGCTATCTTTGGAGTCACGACACCTCACAATCTAAGATCTTATCAACTGACACCGTATCAAATAACTTGTAAACCCAGGACCCTTTGCTTTCTTCAGAATCAACAAAAGGTATGATAGCATCACCTGAAACACACTAATTGTCTTCACCGTGCACCACAATCTCTTGCCTGTCCCATTCAAATTTGACCATCTGATGCAAAGTAGATGGTACTGCCTTAGCTACATGAATTCAAGGCCTACCCAACAACAAGTTACGAGAAACTACCACGTCTAGCACTTGTAATTCCATGGTGAACTCAACAGGCCCTATTGTCACTTCTAGAACTATATCTACTACTGAATCTTTGCCTCCGCCATTGAAACCTCGAACACAAATGTTATTCTAGTAGATCCTTTCATTCTCCACCTTCAGCTTGGCCAACGTGGAGAGTGGACAAATATTTGCACTGGATAGGTTGTCGACCAAAAGTCGGGTGACCATAGCTTATTCACATTTCACAGCCAGATAAAGGGCCCAGTTGGCTCAGTGCCCTCCATGGGCAGTTCATCGTCAGATAAGGTGACCCGCTTTACCTCAAATATCTTGTTCGCAATCTATTCCAAATGATTACTGTTATCTTCTCAGGGACGTGGGCTTCGTTCAAAGTCTTCATCACTGCTCGGCAATGTTCATCTGAATGGATTAGTAAGGAGAATAAGGATATCTGAGCTGGCGTCTTCCTCAGATGCTCTATGATGAAGTAGTCTTGCATTTTAAATTTTTTCAATAATTTCAATGCCTCTTCTTTTGACACAGCTTTCTTCACTGATTCTGGTTATCTTTAGAGATTCTACTTTTCCTCAATTCTTCAGGGGCGAAGTACCACCTCGACCGAGTTAAACCCTGGGCCTCACACACTTCTTCCCTAACTTTCTTTCCTTTATACATCACTATTGCTTGTTTATATCTCCAATGAACGGCTTTGTTGTTGGTGATTGGTGGCTGGATTATTGGCTTTACAATGACGGTCTCTATGCAAACACCTTCCACAACCACGACAGGTTCTCTAGCTTCCCCATGTACTGTTACTTTTCCCTGTTCCTATTTTAGCATAACCATGCATGCTGGGCTCCCTTGAATTATGACAGGTTTGTTGCTTCTTCCTTTTGCCACGATCACTGACTTATCACTGCTCGTATTCTCAGTTGGCTTAACTTCACTGGATTTGATCATCATTACTGTCTGTAAGGGCCTTTTGGACTCTCCCCCTTTTCCAAGATCTCAATCACGTTGGTATCCTGATTGGACGGTAGCGGGTTTTGGTTAATATTGGGTGCCTCGGGGGTCTGCCATTCAATTCGGTGGGAGCCGATGTGTTCCTAGATAGCATTTTTCAAATGCCAACACTTTTCAGTATCATGCCCGGTACATTGGAATAGTATTCATAGCTAACAGAATAATCTAGATTCTTTAGGGGAGGATTTGGCAACTTTTCTCTGATTGGTCTCAACATATCCAACTGTCGCAACATGTGGAATAAACTAGTGTAGGATTCTCCTAGTGGAGTGAAAGTCTTCTTCTTCTGCACCCTTTCATTTTTCAGGACTGGATTCGCTGGGAAGACAGGTTTCAGGGGTTGTTGGTAGGCTCTTGGACGTGGGTAATGATTTTGTGGAGTTGGATAGGTATTTTGTTGGGCTGGCGCACGCCATTGTGCATGAGTGGGAGATTAGGTATAAGATTGTGCATGATGAACTGAGAAACGAGGTTCTAATGGTGGATAGTAATGTTACAGTAAGTTGTATGGAGGGTGTGGGTATGTTTGATGGGGATGACAAGGTTGGGTGTAATGATATAGAGCTCGAGGCCTAAACCAAGTTCCCCACTCCACTGTTGCTACTTCCTCCTTCTTCTTCTTTCTGAATACTCCCCCAGCTCTGCCCTGGATTGGCTGAGTGGTTTCCTTGATTGCAGAGTAGCTCATGATCTTGTTGGATTTGAGGCCTTCCTAGACCATACTTCCCATCTTAACTACTTCGTTGATAGATTTACCTACTACTGACACCAAATGCCCGAAATAGGTTGGCTCTAGGGTCTGTAGGAAATATTCAACCATCTTACTCTCCTTCATTATAGGATCAACTCTGGCTGCTTGTTCTCTCCACCAGAAACTGTATCCCATGAAACTATCGTTGTGTCTATTCTCCAAATTTGTCAAAGATAGTCGATATGGGACAATTTTGAGATTATATTGAAAGTGACAAGCAAAATCTTGTGCCAGGTCATCCCAAGGTACCATCGATTGTGATCCTGTCAAGTGTACCCCTCCAGTGCCGACCCACTTAGACTCTGGCTAAGGTATGGCATTAGCAATTCCTGTTTTCCCCCTGCTCTACTCATTTTTCTGCAAAACCCCCTTAGATGCGCGAACGGATCGCCAACTCCATCATATAAGTAAAATTTAGGCATCTTGAAACCTGGAGGCAACTGTACCGTCTGGAAATAGACAAAGATCCTTGAACGCCATGCTCACCTGACCACCTAAACCCCGCATGTCCCTGAATAATTGTTCTAAACTTCTAACCTTTTTTAGCACCTCCTCCTGCCCAGGATTTTAGATTGGGTTTTCAACTTACGCTAGGATATATGAGTAAGGTTCATGGGTATTGTAATCAGGTTCTGGTGGATAGTATTGGTTGTCGTAAGCTTGAATCAAGGGTTCACTTGATGATCTATGGAGTGGGGGAGGAGAAGGTGCCACACAGATGGGAGCAATTGGTGGAGAGGGGTGAGGAGCTACTTTGGATAATGGAACTGGTGGTTGTTGATAGGTTGTACGTTGGTGCTGCGAGTAGATAGGAAAACTTGAGGGTGGATCAGTGGTGGACTAGTCAGGAGCTTAGGCCAATAACAGGATGAAGGTTGGATTAGCAGGATAGGTTGGGGGTGGCTGTCCTCTTGCCCATGCCTGGTACATTTTAGCCATTTGGTGCTTTAGTTTGTACATTTCCTCCTACATGGCATAAACGCCCAATTCCTCAACTTCTTTTGATGAGTCAATAATGTTGACATCGGTTTCCTGATTGGCCATGACTTGCTTGCTCTTAGACCGCGTGTTGTAGGAGTGGGTTTCCAGAATGCGAGGAATACTAACCTCATGTCTAGTCTAGAAATAAAAAACACCAGAAACTTGTTAATGGTTAGGTTCTAACACGGAAATGGACACATATTGGGTATGAATGCACCTAGATCATGATCGGTCACTACATCCATTGGTTGCTTGCATCATCCTGGGTTTCATTTTCTTTGTTTGCAAGGCCCCTACTCTTTTGACTTATTTTCTCCCTTTCTCCTATTTTTTTTCTCGTTTCTTTTCTTGTATCTCCTTTGCCTTTCTTTTCTCTTATCCTTTTCTTTAGTCGGTTACGGTCGAATCATATATAGATTCCCTACGTATCATGACCTTGCATGAATCAGATCTAGAGTAGTCCTGGAAAATAAAGAGTGAAGCATAAAATATTTTGGAATTTTCCATTTCCATAATAAAATACTTTACTTACAATGACTCTAAAAAACGGATAGATTTAAACAAGAAACTAACAAATTATGATGATAGACAAACTACAGACTCAGAATAGCTAACATCGCGTAAAAGAAAATACAAACTCCAAGACATACTGACTGACTTGAAGTAAAATACAACCTCAAGAAATCACGAATCATTAGGGATTCAATTGCTCCTGTGACCCACGAGGCATCGTTCACCCTTGCTGCAAGCATGCATACTAAATTCCCTTAGAGGTGATGGAGGTATTCCATTACTTGATGAACAAAGGTCATGGCGGTGGCAAAGATCATGGATCTTTTCATATCCTCATAGTGGCTGAACTTTGTGGTGATGTAGTCTGTGATGATCCGTGCTCTCTCCCTTATAGCACCCATTTCTTGTAATAACCGCCCAATTTGCTCGGCCCTTGCCTCTAAAGTTTGCTCGGCTACATGATTCAGTTCTTGGAATTGCCGCAAATCCATCTCCACCCATGTTATTGCTGCCTAACGACGTTCTCTCCCGGCTTTGAAGTCCTTGGCTTGCTTGGCCACTTTGTTCTCAGCCGTAATGACCTTCCTTTTAATCCAACAACCTCATCATCAAGACTTTCCTTTAATTGCTCAATCATGCGGGCTCGTTCCTTCGCATTTTTAGCCAATTGTTTTCGAGCCCTGGATAGCTCACCATCTTCTTTATTCATGTCAAACCCATAATAGGTTAAATTGTCTGTGAGCTTTTCATCTTTTGCGCTCCTGGGGGGACTTTCCGCAGTTGTTTTCATTTTCTGGATTTGGGCTCGCAGTGCTTTATTTTCTCTGGTTAATCTTTTCTTTTCCCCCTCATATGTAGCAGCTTGCAAACCATTTTCAAGTTGCAAGTCTTTGGCTTGTTTTTCCAATTTTCCTATCGTGGCCCGGTACTCATTTTCCTTGCTAACCAGTTCCATTGTTCCTGTGACATTTCAGCAAATTCCTGGAGGTGTGGCCTCTTAGTCGGTCTTCCGAACTCTATTTCTTTATCATACCAATGAATGTACCCTGGAACAACCTTTCCTTTAGATATGTCGTGTACTCGAGTGCCTGCCGTAGAGTATTGACATTCACTCCAATTTGACGGACGACGGCTTTGGGAATTTTACCATGGGACTAATCTCACCCATGTGGCGACTAATATCCTCGTCCCTGGGAGTCATTTGGTACCTCCCTAATTGTCTTAGCACTCAATATGGAGCATAGGGTTGGATACTTGGAGACCCATCAGAAGTTAATGAGGCCCGGTGGATGGCATATACATGATTTCATCCACGGGGAGCCACCCGAAAATCCACCATTATGTTTGCAGTGATAGCCCGTAGATGCAACACCCATTCATTAGTACCGTTAGGTAGCTTAAACTTGTCAACCCCTATTATAGAATTCTTCTATACAGCTCTTTGTTGGCGAGCCATAATTCATGAATTGAGGTCGATGGCATAAGTGTTCAATCATAATAATTTATAACAACATGATACATCCTTCGAAGAAATCTCCACCTGCCTTACAGGCATGACAGCACGGATGATTTTAGATAAAATCATGGGAGCGAGGGTGCTCTTGGCCTGGGTTATTAAAGTGCTGACAACACCTGCTATCTGTATATCTGTAATTCCGTCCTTCCGCGGAAATACCAAAAGACCCAAGAAGAATACCGTGAATGCAGAACACCGGTGTTCCTCCCATTTGAGTTTATTCCCTTTTCTACAAATAAGGTTTTCTAGATCAGTAAATCCTCCTACGTGCCCATACATCTGATATATAAACTGCAGGGTACAAAAGCTGGCTGATAAATCTGGGCTGTTAACCTTCCTGCTGATTTTTAAAGATTCCAAGAATTTTTGTACGACGATGGCCCTTGGCGCAATCAAGTACTGATGCCTCATGGGGATTGTAAGGGCCCCAATATACCCAGTTATTTCCTCCAAAGTCGGTGTGAGTTCGAAATCCCAGAAAGGGAATACGTTGTGAGCTAGGTGCCAGAATTTGATTTGTGCCTTATTGATGTCTCATCCCTCGTTAATCTTTAATTGCCCGGTAAGTACTCTCAAATACGTGTTGACCTTGTTTTTCCCACCTCGCCCAGGTCATTCCACCACATGTGTAGCTCCATTGGAATTTTGTTCGTGAATGTTATTGCCAAATGCTGATTCGTGCTCATTCTGCATATTTATTAGGCCGAATTAGTATCTCAAGACTTTACTCCATTTTAAATCAAAAATTCCAAAATTGACCCTTTTCCTTTATGAAATTTGTTTTCTAAAACCAAGGCCCAGCTTTGCAAATACAACCTTTCACCACTCCCGGAGGAAGATTTTAAGGCGGTGCTCGCTAACCGGCAAAAAAATAAAATAGAACCCAAAGGTGGCCATTTATGCAAAATCAGACTTTCGGTAACATTCGGCTATTCTTAGAAACAACGGCATCACCCGATTTATTTAGGACAACAAATAAAACATGACATTTATTTTTCTTTGTTTTGGCTATTTTCTTTGGTATAGGGTCTAGAATGTGCACCCGAGTGGACGAGTCGAGTCGAGGAAGAGGCTACGTACTGGGAACTAAAAAGCCATCCGGCTTTGTAACTTGTCCGAGCCTTTTTCTTATTTTAAGGTATGACACTAACATAATAGAGAGTCTCGACCAGCGAGCACATCCCTGGAGATAAGAAGAGAAGAATTTCGTAGAAGTTTTATATTTACAATTCAAACAATATCAAAGCGGTAAAAGCATCATTTTTCACTTTAAGTCGACATGTAAAATCAGATAATAAACAAAGGCAAATACAATTCTAAGCTCGAATTCTAGAACCCTGAACCACAGATTCTGGGTTCGATCTCCAGCAGAGTCGCCAGAGCTGTTCCACCTCCTTTTGGCCACTACAACCCGGCGAAGGGCGTAGATAATGGAATTTTTCCAATTAAAGGACAATCGAAACGGGATTGAATTATTTAAGAGATTTCAGAGTCGCCACTTGGGAAATTTATGATGTCCCAAGTAATTGTTTAGAATCCCCAATCGAGGAAAGAATGGCTCTTTTAAACAGACCGTGAACCAAAAATCCGAGTAAGGAATTTTGTTAACCTGGGAGAAGGTATTAGGCACTAGCAAACTCTATGGTTCTAGCACGGTCGCTCAACTATTATATTTGGCTTAAATTATCAGATTTTAGACAATCATGAACCTATGTGCATTGTGAATCCATTAACCACTTTTATAATTATGTTTAAAGAGAATTGCACCATCGTAAAAGCGTGCCTCAAACCGCGTCACATAAATGCAACCGTGATTTTTGACACATTCCAACTTCGATGAGAATTGGATTTGGGTCACATAAATGTGCACCCGAATTTAAGAAAGGTAAATTATTAAACTAACGCGCCTAAAGCAATTATACGTTTGCAACTTGGCGAGGGCCATGGAATTTACTAAATGGCACGCCTCAGAATCAAAGGATTAATTCAAGATTAAATAAAGCGAGGGCCATGGAATCGATATTTTGTTTGGCATAGCGCGTCTCAATTTATTATTTACAAAGGGCATCTGTAAAATAACTATGGTTCTCTACACAAATGCTTCTCTAACGGAACCTATTAATAAATATTTAACAACTTGAACCTCAACTTCAAACCATTAGGCTTTGAAATGAGCCCAAAGACGATGAATCCCTCATCCAACCTTATTGAACCAGCCATTTATGAGCCTCAGCAAGCTATGACCTATCTGGGTTGTGCGTTAGCCAGCTGAGGCCCAGCTTATCATAGACGGGCTATTGAGCGTTGACTTTTAGTGGATCCAATCCACACGAGAATACCAGCTTGCATAATTACACTCCCAACAATTTTTAACAATAGAGATATACGTTTGATCTATGCAAGAAGGCTATTAATTATTCAACTAATACTCACAAAGTTCAGGGAATTAACATAAAACAACTAATTAAACCTTAGTTTTAGACATACGACCACTGATTTTAAAACGAAATTAATTATGAAAATGCTTTCTAATTTGAACTGATCATATACAAACTCGCGTGAATGTTCACTTGATCTCCAATTTCATGTTATTGAAGTATAATAAATATCACACTCATGATCTCCAATTGATGATTGAAAAGTTTCAAGACTTAAATCAACTTACTTAATCTAGCACTATACTAGACAGCTGCTCTACTACAAATTATAACAAATTCAAAGTATGTTTTAGTCCTTATACAGTCCATTTACAAGCCAAAGGAACTAGGATGAATTGCACAAGCTCATAAATTAAACTGCATAGACAACCGTACACTATTCCCTAATCAACTATATAACCTAAGTAAACAAAAATTAGGAAGTCAGGCTTCCATTCCATTTAAATTTGAAGAATTACATCAAGGATATTTTGAGTGTATACCTGGAATGAAGAAAAGGGAAAGACCTATGAGTAAGCAGTAACAAAGAACAACAGCAATAGCAGCAACAAATGACCCCAAACCCAAGTTAATGAAACAGTAGATTCAGCACTTTCAAAAGACCAGTAGATGCAACTCGCACAACTAACTCTAATTTCAAATAGCCAAAATAATTCGAACATCACCCAAACATGAAACCAATAGTTAACCTTTAATCCATGATAAGAAGAAGAAATCAGAATGGGTTTTAGATCATTTTGACGTTTTGAGCTCAAATCTCAATTGAATTAGCAGCAGCCATCTAATTTTTATTCAGCCCCTTTTTTCTCGCCTTCAAAGTCAAGAGTGCTACTATATATATGCTCATACGTAGGTCTACCTTCAGATTTTAAGTTGCCTCTTAGTCCTTATTTTATTTACTACCTTAGTCCTCCATTTCCTAGATTGCTACCCAAAGTACCACAAATAGAAAGAATTCCAATTTGTTCGCTATTCTGGATGCTTCTTAAATCAACTGCCAAATATTCCTTGTTAAACTACCTAAATTAACCTTGAATTGTTCCTAAAATTACTAACGTTAGCCCCTCTCCACCCTAGTTAATTTAATAGTCCTAACCCAACTACAACCAAGCGTCCTAAGGTTTGAATCAAATGACCCAAATAATTCAAAACGATTAATTAACAAAATTCCAGATCAACAAATACTACTAACAAAATCAATACAATTATGCATCAACATTGGTCTATCCAGAACAATATTATAAAAAGTCATAACAAGATCAGACTAACAAGAATCAAACTCAAGGAATAAACACGAATTGCCTTCCAACAAACATCCCCAAACTAATAACATCACACAAGATAGAATAATGAATAAAAAGTAGAAGATATTTAGGAGAAAAAAAGAAAAAACACAATGAGCATATGTAATTAACCAACAAAACAACTATGGATTTCACTATGCTATAGGCTGGTAAAACATGGACTAAGTCAAACAGAACAAAAAAGAAGGGATCATGAAAACCTTAACCTATTAAACCAAACAAAAAAATGGTTTAATTAAGATTAGCGTGACTAGATGACTTAGCTTAAATTCTGGACTTAAGGAGCCACATGTATCTCCAAAAGGGCTCCAGCTGACTTTGATTTATAATTCAAACAAGATGAGGATGATTCGAGGTCCATGAGTCATGGATTTGAGTTGGGGGATATGAGGAGAGTGCACGGTGTTGATTTGGCGGATTTCGGGAACGGTTATATTTTGGCCGAACTTTTCATATTAGGATTCGAGAAAGTGTGGTGTGATTCGAAGGATGCCGGTGTTAAATCTGTGATGAGGATAGGGCGAGGAGTCTAGGGTGTAAAATTTGGGGTACTTGGTGGCAGGCCGCCGCCATAGATGGCGAAGCTGTCGAATTTCTAGCGAAGATTCGACGAGGTTGGGAGATATTTGAGGGTAACTAATGGTGGGGTTGGAAAAGGGAGGGTGAGGAGGTGATGTGGTGTAGTTTTGGAGTTGTTTGGAGCTACGCCGCCGCTGGCGACGATGTTCGGTCAGCGGTGGATGGTGGAGGGGTGGTGGTTTGACGACGGCGTTACACCGATTATCAGTTTGTACGAGGAGGGTAGTTCTTGTCTCTGAGGTTTTGAATCTACTCGGACAATTTTATCAAAAATGGGAAATCAAATCTGGGCCGTGGGTTGAGGGGTGATGGACGGGTGAGATCAAACACCTCAAAAGTACGTCGTTATTGGGGCTGGACCGGAGTAGGGTTTTGGGCTGGGGTATGGGCAATTTATTTTTAGGCTAGCCCAAATAAGTATTAAATCCTTTTTCAATTTTCAACAATTATCTCCTTTTTTGTTCTTTTTTTAATTATTATTATTATTAATAATATATTTTAGATTTTGTTAAAATGGTAAATTAAAATAACAAAGACCTATTTTAATTCCAAATCTCAACTGATTTATTTAAAAAACGAAATTCCTTGATAAATTCAAAAATAAAACAAAAGGGCCTACTTTTGTTATTTTCCTTCCTTTTTCCTCTCTTTTTTTTCAAATTAGATCCTAAAATTAAAATTAACTCATAATCATTTCATTCCACCAAATTAAATTAATTAGCTCCAAATGACAATTATCACAAATAATTAAATGCAAAAGACAGCCTATAACAATTCCAAAATTAAAATTAAAAACAAAAGTAAACTAACTCCAATTCCCAAAATATGCAAAGTACTCCAAATGCAATGCATGAAATGTTTTGTAGTTTTTTAATGCATTAAAAATGCACACACGACTGCAAACAAATAACTAAACAAGCCACAAAACCATTTGAAATTAAACAAAATAAAAATAACCAAAGGAAATTATATTATCTGAAATTATTGGAGTAATTCATATAGGGAAAAAATCACGTACTCATACCTATTATTGCAAAATATGCAATTGTATTCTTAAAAAATGCATATATAATTGTAAAGTGATATTAGAATGATTATTGAATATTTATATAATTAAAAATGTAAAAATAAAAAATTATTTAAGGCCTTTACAAACTGTCGAAAACATTCTGAAAATACTGGTGCATGTACAATATTTTGAAAATATGTTTGTACATTTTAAAATATATGAGGGAAAAAATGGGTATCAACAATTGGGCGATTTTTGGAGTTATTGAAAACCTAGAATTTGGTATTCTTGAATTTTGACTTGGAATTTAGGTATGCTAGTGAGAATAAATCATATATTTGAGTTCATCGGGTTATGGGTTATGTCTATCTTTGATTTTTTTAAATTGGCATGTGGGCTGCTCGAGGGTGATTTTGTCAACTTTTTCAAACGGAGTTGAAAACTGATATAAAATGGGCTATACTGAGTATTTGATTATATATTTAAGAGTTTTCACAATTATTGACTAGTCTGGAGCGTTGGGCACCAGTTTGAGTCGTAGGAAGGGCTTGGGAGCCGGTCATGGAACATTGGGGAGAGGTAAGTCTCCTTTCTAATCTTGTAAGAGATAATTAACTCCACATGTGAAATAATTCAATATGTGCTTCTACAAACGCACATGAGGTAACGAGAACCCGCGTGTAGCTACTATTATGCTTAAGTCCGGGTATATAATTGCGATATTTGTAATCTTATTGTCAATTTAAAAATGCTTAAATCATAACGAACTTGGCAAAGGAATTTCTAAAAGGTTAACTTAATTTTCTTAACCATTAAAAGAAGATTGACATTTCCTAGGGTAATTTTTACCTGATGAATTCTTGATTGACTGTTTGATTGTGTTTTCTCTTTTATGGAACGAGATGGATGCCTCAGAAAATTAAATAGACGCATCTATGATTCGCATTGTTCAATCTTGTCCGGTAGTGCACAGTTAAAATATTATGTTGGATCGGACCGTACGATCTTGACATGATTTGTGCATGACTTATTGTTTGAGAATTATTGATAATTGATGTAGCCTCATTGATCGGAGACATAAATTATTAAAAAATGAAAATAAATTTGGAATTGTCCTATTAACAAAAGAATTGTTTACCTACTTCATGTTACTGAGTTTACCGTCCTCTTTAAAATAATCCATGATAAACTATATTATATGTACATTATTGTTGTCCATAGTAAGTGTTAGAGTCGAATTCCCTTCGCTATTTCATTAAGATTAGACTAGATACTTATTGGGTATGTATTTTTTTCGTACTCATACTATACTTGCTATACATTTTGTTGCACAGGCACCTGTATGGCTAGTGGCCTAGTGGGCACAGCGTCATGGTTGATTATGGGCTTATGTGAGTTTTATCTCATGTTACAATCCACAACCTGCAGGGTCTCCTTCAAAGTATTTATTTTTCTTTTCTATCCCAAATTTTTATTCTAGACAATTATTATATTTTATTTTCTAGTAAATGCTCATGCACTTGTGACACCGAATTTTTGGATGATTATGAAATATTTAGTATTGAAATTGGAAAAAAATATTATTTATTTTGTATATTTCATCTTTTACTAGTTAAATTGAAGGATTTCAAATATATTTAAATGAAAATTTAGTTAACTCTTCAGTGTTGGCTTGCATGATAATGGTTTCCGGCGCCATCACGACCTTTAATGAATATTGTGTCGTGATAACAGGGCATCAGAGCCCTAGTTTCACTTTGGTTTCATGAGTCATGAGAAAGTCTAGTAGAGTCTACAGGACTGTTAGGAGTGCTTCCTTTCTTGATTCCTCATCATGCGGTTTGATTAGTTTGAGGGTTCTGCCTTTGTTTCTTTCCTACTCAATCGTATGCAACGTGAAGTGTGTATTATAAATTAGGAATTTAGGAATCACAATGGTACTACAGATGTGGGGCAGGATGTTCCTCCATACGTGTTTGATTGGGCGATTGTCGTTGCCTTGTGGAAGGACGTTATGTCATTCATCTCAGTATTAGTATTAACAATGGTTTTGAGATCCAGCATTGTTTATTATGACTATCATGTGTTTCTATCGCACAATATTGATGTAATGGTGGGATAATATTCAATGCTTAAAGTGGTGAATAACTTTGAAGGAGGTTTACTAAGTGCATGATTCAGAGATTCAGATTTTTATTTCCGGTGGAGGCAAGGCCATCGAATTATGAACATTCTGGTTTGGGTTGATGAAGTAATGAGGCTTGGTGTTATCGATTATTGTGGAATCTTCATCAATTTTGTGGTTTCTTCGTCCTTGATTGAATATAATATGTTAAGTTCATCGGTGTTATGGTTTTCTTCAATTTACCTATGGAGCGAAGTACTGTGAATGGTGCCGGGAAAGAGGTTGTTAGAGGTCATGGTGTGCATTGGTTCAGGATCGAGTCAGCATCTCTGGCTCGAGAAGGATGATTCTCAGAAAGGCATAAAGTTGGTAGCGATCAATCAGTTCAAGTGCTACAGAAATAGATTTTAAAATAAGGCAACCACTGGGCAATGAAGAAATGAGTTTTTCTAAAGTGGGGGAGTGGCTGAGGAGCATATGTGTTCTGTGGGAGGATGAATACACGTCTTGGGAAAAGTTTAGAGTGATTCGGGATTCCTGTTGGACACTGACTAGGTCCACAGAATTAATTTGGAATATTAGCTGTTATATGGCGGGGGATGGGATATGACACAAAAGAGTTGCTTGATATGGAAAAGAATACACCATGACTTTAGATTAGAATGTACGGTCACACCTTTAGTTGATGTCCATAATGAGTGAGCAGACTTGTACAGTTGCTGAATAAGCATAAGCCCAGTGCGCTTTATTTACTTCGTAGTAATTGTACCCCGAGCAGCATCGTTGGAAGATGTCAGCATGAGAATATTCCCTATGAAACTTATCTCTATGATTAGGTTAGCGATTGCGTGTGTTGACGAAAATTCTACAAGCTATCTTGTTAGAGTTTGAATATGCAAATATGATTAGTGATTCAGAGTGTTCATGAAATGCTAACAGTATGATTTCGAGGAATTTAGCGGGTTGAATGTGCAAGATCATGTCAATGGGGGATAAGGAATTTTGGCGGAATCTAGATTAATGCTATGGTAGCTTTTAGCTAAGTGAGAGAGCCCAACTACCTTTGTTAAGATTGTGTGGTTATCTACTTGTGAGTTTCCTGTTCATCGACATAATGATGAGTTATTATGACTAAGGAAATAGGACATCAGTGGCGATTTGAGCATAGGATTTGAGGAATGTGTGCTATGATACGCCTGAATAATTTATGGTCATACTTTGGGAAGATTCGGGATTTATGTTTCACAAAGAGGTGATTTACAAGAAAGGTGATTCAACTGGATGTTTCTTTGAGAGGGTGTTCATGTGCTAGCAGAGCCTTAGATGACTCTGAACGACAGTCCTAGTGGATCAAAAGTCAAAGTGTGGTGCCTAAGGATTTTGAGTTCGCAGTATAGTTATGAATCAAGCTTTTGCAGCGGATTATGAAATGGGCTTGGAGTATCCTGTTTTATCTTCGACCTATGGTGTAGCACTCGAGGAACAAAAGTAAATAACTTCAGATTCATAGAGGAATTAACAGAATAGATGTATTAGTTGAAGATGCGAATATGCACAATAAGAGAGTATGAGATGGTTCATAGGTTTTGATACAACATGGCCTCGTGTTAAGTTATGTATGTGAGTGGTGGTGATACGTGCAAGGCTTGATTACTGTCGTAATTGAATTATTTGGATTCATTAGAATATTATTGCATGTTATATGTAGATGGATCCCAGAAGAGTTGTGGTTCTTTAGGCCACTACAGGAGGATTATACTTTCTGCGGCTATAAGGATTTAGTTGCATGTTCCAATGGTTCTCCTGAAATGAGTTAAGTGAAAGGTTTATATATGATGAAGTATATGATAAAATTCTTGTACTCTTGTACGTTGGCATGACTAAATGTATTGAGTAGCATGGGATTTGAAAGTTAAGGATCAAGGTCGCAGTTTGGAGATGACAAGGATGTAACCAACTCGGATGAGCAGGAAAAGGGATTCAGATGGTTAGAGTAAGTTGTTATTGTCTTTAGCATCACCTGAGATCGGTGTCCTATGTAAGAGGTTTAGCGTACGTATTAAGGATTTTTGATTTGCTTTGCAACATTTATGTGGCCGGTGGTATGGGTGTAAAGACTTGTTACCTAGTGTGGAAGGTCGTGGGAGTGTGTCCCACGGGAAGATTGTATAAGTGTGAGATGTAGTCACTTGATTGATCGAAGATTAAAATCAAGTATGGAGATTGTGGTACTATTAAATATTATGTTGAATTGGGTTGTACGACGTCTGCATGATTTGCGCATAACTTAATTGATTGTTTAGGAATTATTTATAATTGATATGTCCTCATTGGCAGGAGATATAAATTGTTAAAAGATGAAGTTAAATTTGGAAATCGCATATTAACAAAAGAATTGTTTAACTGCTTCATGCTATTGAGTTTAAAACTGTCTTTAAAAAAATAGACCATTAACTATATTATTGGTATATTATTGTTGGTCATATTAAGTGTCAGAGTCGAACTCTCGTCACTATTTCTTTGAGATTAGACTGGATACTTACAGGGTATGCGTTATTTTCGTACTCATACTACACTTGCTGTACAGACACATGTATGGCTAGTGGCCTAGTGGGCGCAACGACATGGTTGACACAGGAACTTAAGTGAGCTGCATCTCATGCTACGATCCGCAGCCAACAAAGTTTCCTTCAGAGTATTTGTATTTTCTTTTCTGTCCCAAATTTGTATTCTGGACAATTATTGTTTTTTATTTTCTAGTAAATGCTTATGCACTTGTGATACCGGGTTCTGGAATGATTATGAGATATTCAATATTGAAATTCTAAAATATTATTATTTATTCTGTAGAGTTCATCTTTTACTAGTTAAATAGAAGGAAATTTATGATTTCAAAGATATTAAAATGAGAATTTAAAACTATTTAGTTTTGTCTTGCCTGACAGTGGTGTAGGCGCTATCAAGGCCTTTGGATGATTTTGGCTCGTGACACCTACACCTCGACGAAAGGTAAGTTGTCTATATCATGCTAAAGCATCTCCCTTCTTCAAATCCTACATTTTAAATATAAAATAATTAAAATTTTGAATTTGTATACTTGAAATTTTAGCTTTACCTCCGTTAATAATGAACTATTTTATAACTCTTAAACATCAAGCGAAAATGGTGTTGGCATCGTGCATTTAAATAATCACATATATAGTTGATAGGAGGAAGAATAGCGTACTTTAGAATAGTAAAAAATAGATCTCTTATGAAACTGGTTGTAGTCATCTTGGTTTTACAGAGTTGATTATGTGTTATTGAGCATACATGTCGATATTATGGGTAAATATACAACATTTAGGAGTTACAAGAAGGTGGTCTTCATTGTTGTAAAACGGAACATGTTGAAAGGATAAAGGAGAAGCTGGTTACATTATTTTTAACCAAAAGAAGAAAGAAAAGAATACTATTTATTAGAAAACAGCGAAGTTAGGACTTAGGATTATCACTATCTGAAGTTGGATTACAATAATCCGATACTAGACAAAATCATAAAATAAAAGCTAAATTTACTGGATTTCTGCTATATTTTTTAAATTATAACATTAGTTACTACGAGATTAATCTTATGTGTTAAAAGTTTTTCTTTCTTTGTTAAATTACTCGTCTAGTGACATGTACCTTGTGTAATATTTACGAATATATAAAAAATCCTTCGTAGGAAATAAAAAAGAAAAAAAATTAAGGAGACTATAGTAAGTAGTAAACACAGGGAAATACCACAATTGCATTATTTGAAATAACATCCATAAAATACAACCATGATGAGAACAAAGATTATTTTTTAATACTGCAATGCAAGCTTTCTAAACCTGCAAAACAAATAAATATTTTTGGCAGTCCCTCAAAATTGTTGGCAGTCCCCTTTTTCCTTCTAATTTACTTAATTTCACAAAATATAAGCTCACCAATCACGGTATTTTGTGTAAACAATCGTACCAACATCATTATAATAACCCAAATAAAAACCATCAGACTGCACTTTCCATTGGCATTTTGTAGTATACTCTGGAACAAAACCCTTTCCATCATGAATACAATAATTCAAATCGTTGAATACATCAAATGCTTGATCTTTTCCATTCCACCAAAAATGACAAAAGAATAATGTACGTTTGCTCGCACAAAATTTCCAATTGAAATCTGTTCCAACATCAGGGTAAATATAGCCAAGGTCATCGTCTCTAGACGCACAATGTAATTCTAGTTTCGGAGAATTGACAGGAAGATTATTGTGAACGTGCACCTGGTGTTGTCGAAGTAAAGGGAATAGACATCCTTGAATGTTGTGGATCATGGTAAATAATGGTAAAAAAAATAGGATCTTCACCAAGAAGTGAACCATGTTGAAAAAATAATTAAGGATGGTGCTTTTGAATAATATGAAAGTCGTTTGCTTCCTCTCTATGTTTTTTGATGGTATATAAAGGAGAAATATACTGAAATTTGTAACTTTTTCGAGCCTTTTAATTTGAATAATCACAATATCTTTTGTGTTTTTCTCTCTTTAGACTCTTCTGTTTTGGAAAGCAAGAAAATATGAAGAGAAAATAATTTATTTTCATAATCTTATTACCAAAAAGAATTTGGTCATCTACTTGTTTAGGAATATTTTAAGTGAAGATAACTGCAAATCTAATTAGGATATTTTTATAAGATACCTTTTTAATGAAAAATAGATATGTTACCAAATGTGTCTTCTCCGTAAGATGATAAAACAATCAGCCAGATTAAGCTAAATATTCCCCTATGAATTAGTACATATTGTATGCCACATTGGAGCGCGGGATATGGGAAAAGAATAAAATATTTACATTACACTCGTTGAAATGCAGGCCTTATGCTTTCTATATGGGCTGCCCTTTTTTACCTTGGAGCTCGGGGGTGTCAAGTTTTCAAAGGTATCTTATTAGTATTTTGTAGATGTGGAATATGGATTTCACAAGGGTTTCATGTCAAGTGGTTGCCATGAAAGCTTCCTTGTTAAGCAATCCGTAAAAAAGAAATGATCTGAGAGGATGAAGCCTTCTTCTTTTTCATTGAGAAAGAAAAATGTACAATGGTGTGTATTTATACACAATTAATAATAACCGACAGACAATATATCAAACTAACTATTTAATTACATAATTACCTCCTCATTAATAACCTAACTAACAGCTACGCTCCAGCTAGACTATCATCAAGTTATATCTTTTAAACTCTCCCTCAAGCAGTATAATGTAAAATTAAATTGAATATCTTATCACTTTTTTTGGACTGTGTAGCTAATATCTGGCCTAGCCATGATAAGATAGAGTAGTTTCCCAACGAGCCTTTGATAGCTTATAGGATCAGACAAAAGCTTATCAGCGTTATCTCCACTGAGACACCCTTAATCAAACTCATCATTAGTGAGTCTCTAGTTGACCTCTAAATGAGTACCAGCAGGCTTTGATCCACCAAGACCCAAGTCTTCAATAAGATCCAATATGAATTTTCTCTGAGAGACCAAGAACCCCTATTGACTTCTAGCAATTTAAAGACCAACGAAGTATCTCATCTCCCTCAAGTCTTTGATCTTGAAATGTTGTTACAACATAGTTTTAGTCTTTTAAATCAGAGAAGAAGAAGAACCTGTGATCAAAAGGTCATCAACATAGACCATTATGACCACTAAATTAGTTCCAGTCGTCTTAGCGAAAAGACAATAGTCATTGTGACTTTGGATAAAACCAGAAGAAATGGAAGCCTCAGATTCCATTGCTTGAAGGCTTTCTCAAGGCTATATGCTAACTTTTGTAATTTGCATACTTGTGGATGCTCCCCCTGGTCTACAAGCCCTGGAGGTGGAATTATATAGACATACTCCACAAGATTACCTTTTAAAAATGCATTGAAAATATTCATTTGATGTAGCCTCCATCCTTGCATAGCTGCCAGTGACAGGAACCATTTTCCCCACCCGAGAGGACTCCTGATAGTCAAGGATCTCCTATTGTGTATAACCTTTGGTCGGCAACCGTGTTTTGTATCTTTTCCCCTCTCCCTTAGCATTATATTTCTCTTTTGTTATACCCCATATTTTTATATGTGGAAATAATTCATAAGTAAATTAATGAAAGGTCAAAAACAAGATATTATATTCTGTATTTTTTTCGTTAAAGTTTCATTATAAATTAATCGGTGTAAATTCGGGAATGAAATTATTTTGGTATTATACGTATTATGCTATTTCAAACAAGGGATAAGTAAATTCGTGAAAGTGAGAGAGTAAGCAAATCGAAAAAAGTATTTTAATTAATCTTAAATAGTTCTTAATTATGTGAATAATTGAGTAATTTTTAATTAATGAGAAATTAACATGTTAATCAAGTGATTAATAAATAATTAATTCAAATATATGGATAAGAATTACATCTCCCAACGTGGCAACACATCAAAACCAATT
The DNA here is from genome assembly GCA_034376525.1 of Nicotiana benthamiana. NCBI lineage: Eukaryota > Viridiplantae > Streptophyta > Magnoliopsida > Solanales > Solanaceae > Nicotiana > Nicotiana benthamiana. The sequence goes on from CM067338.1 coordinate 100,384,957, forward strand.
GGTGACTCTTAAATTGCAATGCAAGGCAGCAAAATTGGATGAATTTTTGTGGCCAAGTCATCATAATGTGGGACCCACACCGATTAAGATTTAAAAGCCTCTCTAGATTACTTAAGGAGGTGTTTATATCTCTACAACATGAGGAAGGTAGTCTTCAGCAAGTTTAACGTGAGAATTTTCTAAGCACCTTCAACAATTTCAACAAGATTTCATAGCAATTCAACAAGATTTCATAGTCTTAAGCGACATGAGATTTTGCAATTATAAGGGAATACGATATAATTTTTTTTCAAAAATATCATACGAATTTTCCCTACTTCGGTTTGATGTTACTTGTTTCATCGCAAAAAATGTATGTTAGACAAATTGTCAAGAAAATCGGTCCAGGTATGTTAAGGTTTTCTTTTCTTTCATTTTGGCATGATCTATACGACAAAAACAAAATATACAAATGCACTACATCCATAAATGACTATATTCATAAAAGTATTAGAGGAGCCTATGTTTTTCAATTCTCACATGTCGTATTATTACATCTTCAGTTCATGGGTCTTAGAAAAATACGTATGTTGAAAAAAATTTGTTCGTAATATTACTCAAAAGCATCATGATCTTGTGACATACCGAGAGATTTTATTGACGTACTTCTCATGCATTGTCTTCATTTATACATGTACATAAACTCATGACTAGATGACATTACATACACGTATATAGATATATTATATTTATATGGGATGTGGAAAAAGGTTACAACGTTATATATGCACCACCTCTTGATCAGCTGGTATACGTTGATGATTTAACCCACAGTGGCCGAGATGATATGATGGGATTCCCTTAGAGATTTTATAATATTATGAATATTTGTACCTATGCATGACATGACATTTATGTGCATATGCATGGCACATTCAGAGGGTTATTTAGACTTACATGTCAAGTCTTTTAATCAATGTTTCTCTCATGTCTATTATTTACTAATACTCATTCCTTACATACTCGGTATATTTTTTGTACTGACGTCCTTTTGTACGGGGACACTGTGTTTCATACTAACAGGTCCCGATAAATAGGTTGAGAGTCCTCCAAGTAAGCGATCAGCTCAGCTAAAGGTGTTGGTGCTCCATTTGCTATTGAATTGCTTATGTGGTCAGTATGATTAGAACACGTATTGATTAGTAAGGCAGAGCTCTGTCCCGACCTTTATGACATATATGTACTCTTAGAGACTTGTTATCATATATCGTGTACGTGAAAGATTGTGCAGCCTTATTCAGTGTAGGAGTGATCATTTTGGTCTTGTAGGCTAGTATGTCATATGTATAAGTTTGTATTCCCTCATGCTTTACTTCTGTTCATTTACCTATGATAAAATGATACGAAAGATAAGTTATGTTGATACTCGGTTGAGTAAGATATTGGTTGTTCATCACGATCCATCGGTTTGGATCATGACAAAAGTGATACCAGAGTAGTTTTGTCCTAGTGAATATACAAGCCGTGTCTTAAGCATTTCGAGTTCCGTGGTTCTAGTAGGTCGCTCAACTGTTATAATTGGCTTACTTGGCTGATTTTAGTACCTGTTTTGACCTATGGTTTAATTTTTATTTTAACCGCTTTCATTTAATTATTTTTAGGAAGATTTCAACATCACATAAAATGCCTTTTGAACCCGTCATATAAATGCACCCGCTATCTGCAACACATTTTATCTAACGTTGTTGAAATTTGGATTTGGGTTACATAAATGCATACCCAAATTTATGAAGGTAAATTATTAAAGTACCCTCCTAATGAAACTACGCCTTTTTAAATTTACAAGGATCATAAATATTCACTAAACGACATGCATCAATTTAGGATAAAAGTAATTATATGAGGCCATGAGTTATTAGTTGTAAAGCATTTAAATGACTCACCTCTATTCCCTAGACCCAAATATGCTTAAAAGGGTCAATTTTACAAGATTCTCTAATGCTCAATTCTTTAAAAATAATCATGTTAGTCAAACAGCCCATTACGTACCCTCTCATTGTCCCTTAATCTTTTTCCTCAATCCAGACATCACCTTTCAATTTTGTTAACAAAAATGGTTCAATTCTTCTTTCAACAAAATGACCAACTTTGAGCAAATCTCCAGCACTAACATTCGTACTACAAAAGACCTTCATTAAAAAAATTGATGGGACATAAAACCGTTGTAAATTAAAGAGTCAAACAAAGAACTAGAAACTTAAAAATTCAAAAACAAACTTGTTGATATAAGACTTGTTTAAAATTAGAAGTGGAAAGATGTGCTATCTTTAGCATTGCCTCGGGTATAAAGTATTGTTCTAACATAATAGGAACCTAACAGCAATTTGCAACATAACTCAGAAAATAAAATCAATGTCGGTATGAAAATATCTCCATTACTTCTCATAAGATTGAAGTTTACTAATTACAGTAAAGATGGCTAGTCACAAATTCAAGGAACAATACCTACATAGGCCTGGAAACATGCCAAATTCAGTACCAAAACAGATGCCAAATAAAACTACAAATTAGCAAGTTTGAAACTCCACAAGCAATGAAATTAATTCCATAATCACTTTCATCTTCCCAATGTATTGAGCAGATAAGGGAAAACCCAAGGATTAAACAATTTTTTTTAGATCAACAAAACAAATTTCTCACAGTAAATTTGTAAAACCAAATCAGCATATTGAAATACCATATCCTACACTAAATTCATTCAAAAACTAAGACCAACACTTAAACAAACAACCGGTCATGAGTTTACTATCATCAGTCCTTGTGTTCAACTCCTAAACATTGCATTTACTTTGAAACAAAACATTTACTCTCACCCTCAAATATCCCTAATTTGTCTTTACAAAATATTAAAACGTGATGAAAGAAAACTGAAATGACACGTATAACTTTAGAATCCCTACAAACTATATAAAAAGAAGAAACAGAGCATTAAAGTTATAGTAATTTCATGTTCAATCAATTTTCATTCGTCAATATGATTCTACAATAATTTGTCCTCCATAGTTTATAGATGTACCTAGAAATTAAAAGGAAAAGAAGTGAGGAAAGAAGTAGACAGCAGCAGAATTGGAACTTTAGCAATACTAATGAAACAGTAACACCCCTCAAAGCAACTCAAAACCAACTTTCAAAGCCCCAAAATCACACCATCTTCAACCCAAGTGCAAGATTGAAAGTTTTTCAGAGATTTTGACCAATCAGTAGGATAAGAAACTAGAGACAAGGCAAATTTAAGCAAATTTTTCAAACAAAATCATGCAAGGAAATCAGTGTTAGACATAAATATGCAATGGTTTCAGTAATTTTTTTTATTTTTTATTTTCTTCTCTTCCAAATCTGATTTTAGCTTAAGGTTCAATGCCTTTATAGGCAAGCAATTAGGGTAACTACCAGATTTTGATTTTAATTTTTTAGTCCCTTTTTAATTCCCTTATTTGCAACTTAATTCTTCATTTTATGACTTGTTGGACAAGCAATAGTGTTAAATTTTATAAAAGACTCATACTAGAAGCTTCTAAATTAGTTACCCTTAGATTCCTTCAACCCAATACCTAAACAACCCTTAATTACCCCTACATTTTATATTATATTGAAGGGTCTATGGGTCAAATTGACCATGGGTAGAGTCCCTTAGGCAACCAGCCCAAGATTGGACTTAAAGGTATACCCCTCGAGCCCAAAATTAATCAATCCCAAATTTCTGGATTAAAATGAAAGCAAGAAGGAGTAGAAGCAATTTGAGCATAATTTTTCATGAAGTCCAATTAATGCAACTAACACTTAGTAAGCTGAAATTACATTACTAACAGATCAAAGGATGAATGCTAAAATAATATGGAACTTACGACAATTGAAAACATATTTAACATGAATCAAACACTCAAACATTCCTAAGATTATTTAGAGCAACGTTTAAACAGCAACTCCACTACAAAACTCATCGCAATTATACTAAGCAATGATATAAACACATTAAAATTTAAAATAAATGACATGATATAATAAAGTTTATTAATAACAGAAATTAAAACCCAGAATATGGACATGCATTTCAACCTGAAGAAGAGGGGATGAGAAGGAAGATGAATCAATAAAAAGAATCAAGTGAATGAAGGAGAACTCATTTAGTTGAACAGAATCCAGGACTCGAACCTTTGACTCCATTCCAAATAACGTCGCCCATTTGATCTTGGAAAGAACAAATAGACAGCGTTATTATAGGAAGAATCCAAACAAAACTTGATAAAGACGAGTAGAGACCCATTTAGGACTTGGACTTCTAGAATTCAAAACTTTATATCTAAAATTCTCACGTTTTGGACGTATTTGAGAGAAACTGAGTGTGGATTTACGATAACGGGAGTGAAGTGGTTAGATGGTGTGGTTTTGAGGTGGTTTGCTGATGGCACCGCCACCGGAGAAACTGTAACGACACTAGGGTTCAATGCTTAGAATCAAGATCCGACGAGTTGAGTACGCTTTGAGGGGAACTAGGCGTAGATTTGAGATGAGGAGGTGAAGGAAAAGCTATGGCGTAATTTGAGGGTGTTTAAACACCGGCTTCCACCTTAGGCAATTTTCGGCGGGCGGTAAGCGGTGGCTCAAGGCAGAGACGTGAGAGGCGGTTGTGAGGGGTTCTCAGAGAGGGGGTTGGGGGGGGGGGGGGGTTTCGGACAATGATATATTTAACGACCCATAGTTCAGAGCCATTGGATCATCTTACCTAGATGGTCATGATCATTCCAATTGAAATGGGATCGTTTTGGTTTTGGGGGGTCTGGACCGGGTCTTTAGCGGGTTTGAGCCGGGCAAGGGGTGGTTTGGAGTGGTATTTGGCCCACTTTTGGTTTTTTTTATTGAGACCATCAATTATTTTCTGTTCTTTTTTTGTTTTTAAAATTTTTAGATTTCTTTTAAATTCTTTTAATATTAAAAAGAAGTAAAACAAAACCCAAATTATCCTAATTAAATACATCTAATGCTTATTACACTTAATTAAAATCAAATTAAAAGAAATGCTACCGAAAGTCCAAACTAAAATTAAAATGTTACAATAAACCATTTTTGTGTGATTTTCTTCTTTTATAGAACAAATACTTACTAAATTAACTCTATAACACTAAATTAGATCCTAGACGCAAATGCACATATATTTTTTTTTCACAAATTAAAAAGGACTGAGAAAAATGCACACAATTAAAAAAAATGCCACGAATATTCACTAAATTGCAACTAATTAAAAGAAATTATTTTTGTTTTGAACTTATGAGAATAATTCATATAGGGCAAAAATTGCGTGCTCACAGCTGCCCCTCTATGCTCAGAAATAAGAAGAGTTTTTGTGCAAAGATAAAGTGAGTGGATACGAGCAATTTTTGCCCGTTTGAATACTCCGTGAGAAGCATTTTTGAAATATATGGCCGCACCCTGCTTCGGAAGTTGCCTACATATCCTTGGCTAAAAAGGAATCAGGTCAGTATAGTTCGAGAATGTTTAGCAGCTGGGACTACCATGAAGTTGTGATTTCACTGTTGCTGCTGCTTACTGAACCCCTTTATTACACCATGTATGTCCTCAAACTTGCTTTTGATCCTCGTTGCCTCATTGACTTGTATTCTTCCTGTGAAATTCCTTTTTTCCGACTTGAATTGTAATTTGATATGTTTCCTTTTCTCCAAGTGGATGCCAGATTTCTGAAGTAGAATTATGTTCCCATGTTCTCCAGGTGGGTTCATGATAGCCAAAACTTGAATTGTGTTCCCTTATTCTCCAGGTGGGCTCCTGATTACCGAAACTTGGATTGTGTTCCCTTGTTCTTTAGGTAGGCTCCTTATTGCCTAAACGTTGAATTGTATTCCCTTGTTCTTCAGGAGGGCTCCTGATTACCGAAACTTGAATTGTATTCCTTTGTTCTCCAGGTGGACTCCTAGTTGTTAAAACTTGAACAGTATTCCTTTATTCTCCAGGTGGGCTCCTGATTGCTGAAACTTGAACTGTATTCCCTTATTCTCCAGGTGGGCTTCTAATTGCCGAAACATGAATTGTATTCCCTTGTTCTCCAGGTGGGCTCTTGATTTCTAAAACTTGAACTGTATTCCGTTATTCTCTAGGTGGGCTCCTGATTGCTGAAACTTGAACTATTTTCCCTTACTGTCGAGGTGGGCTTCTGATTGCCGAAACTTTAACTTGTATTCCCTTGTTCTTTGGGTAGGCTTTTCATTGCTCAAACATTGAATTGTATTCCGTTGTTTTCCAGGTAGGCTTGTGATTAACGAAAATTGAACTGTATTCCCTTGTTCTCCAGGTGGGCACTTGATTATTGAAACTTTGAATTGTTATCCCTTGTTATCCAGGTGGACTTCTGATTGCTAAACTTTTAATTATATTCCCTTGTTCTCCACGTGGGCTCCTGATTACGAAAGCTTGAATTGTATTTCTTTTTTCTCCAGGTGGGCACCTGATTGCCTAAACTTGAACTTTATTCCCTTGTTCTCCAGGTAGGCGCCTGATTGCTGAACTTGAACCATATTCCTTTGTTCTCCAGGTGGGTGCCTGATTGCTGAAACTTGAATTGTGTTCCCTTGTTCTCCAAGTGGGCGCCTGATTGTCAAAAACTTTAGTTGTATTCCCTTGTTCTCTAGGTGGGCTCCTATCTGCCAAAAACTTGAACCGTATTCCCTTGTCTCTAGGTGGGTGCCTTATTACCAAAATTTCGAGTTATATTCCCTTGTTCTTCAAGTAGGCTCCTAATTACCGAAACTTTAATCGTATTCCCTTATTCTCTAGGTGGGCGCCTAATTGCCAAAACGTAAATTGTTTTCCTTTGTTCTCTAGGTGGGTGCCTGGGTGCTAAACTTGAAACCTATTCTCTTGTTCTCCAAGAGGGCGCCTGATTGCTGAAACTTTAACTATGCTCCCTTATTCTCCAAGTGGGCGCCTGATTGTCAAAAACTTGAGTTGTATTCCCTTATTCTCAATGTGGGCTCATTATTGCCAAAAGCGCGAACTATATTCTCTTGTTCTCCAGGTAGGCACCTGATTACCAAGACTTGGAGTTGTATTCCCACGTTATCAAGGTGGGTACCTAATTTTAACAAAAATAGATAAAACAAAGAAAATTTTCTGCTCTAGTTTGGTAGATGTGTACAAATGTGAGTGTTAAGCTAAATCATATTGAAAAATATTCTAAGAATTTGAATGTTAGATCCCATTATGCAAGAGGTTCCTGACAGCTCTTAGTTAAATGACAGTTTTAAAAGATGATTTATGTTGTCTAAAGGTATGACTTCCACTAAGTCTTGTTATCTAAGAGAGTATTAAATCTATCGCCCATTATCCAGGAGGGTCCTGACTACAATTTTAACACTATGTTGTATCTTGTAAAATGTGGCTCCTGCTATATCTTGTTATCTAAAAAAACATTAAAGCTACGTCCCATATCCATGAGGGTCATGACAACTCTTAACTAACGACAATTTTAAAACTAAGCCATATCTTCTAAAGATATAATTTTCACTACATATTGTTATCTAGAAAAATATTAAGGCTACTTCCCATTATCCAGGCGATTCGTGACAATCCAAAGTCAAACTTCATCTTAAGAGTGACAATTCCTTACAGATGAATTATAGAACCCTACAGAAGAACTTACGCTAAATATTGTTGTCAAATGAAAATACTAAAGCTACGACCCATTATGCGGGAGGGACTAAAAACTCCCGACTGAATCATATTTTAAAACATGCAAACTTTAAGACCAACTTGTACTCCTTTGGGGTACACTTATGCCATATTTTGTTGCTCATTGTTAAAACTAGGTCTCGTTTTCCGGGAAGGTCCTAACAATTCCTAATTGAATTCTATTTAACAATGAAAACTTTGGGGCACATTTATGTTAGATTATACTACTCATGATTGTTTTCACTTTTAATCAGAGTCCCATTTTCTATAAGGCTCCTAAAAACTCCTAATCGGATTCTATCTCAAACATGCGGACTTTTAAACCAACTTATATTTCTGTTTTCTACTCGCGCTTATTTGAATTTTAACTATGCTCATTTTCCCAGAGGGTCTTGAAATTTTATGGTCATACCTGCTTGGTACTTGCTTTACCCCTACGTAGGGTTTCTCTGAGACAACTGGAAATTTTTTCCCCTGTTTCAATCAAAGAAAAATCTTGCTAGTTTAAAATTTTGTGGTTAGCTTGTGGCATTCTTGCTCGAAATGGCCTCCCCTGTGTCATGCTCTGTTGTGGCCAGTTTTCCCGAACTGACTATGAATCTTTTTTTCTTACTAACCTTTGAACCCTATGGCCTTGGATGAACTGAGTGTTTTTTACCCAAACCATTGTATTACATTCCAGAACCTTTTATCAGAATCTTTGCATCTCTCCTGAAATTACCGAATCATTCCACTGATGAAACTTTCGGTGATTCTTTATATCCCACTTTATATCATGTTGTCTTTGGTATGTTGTGGCCATACTGTGCTTTGCAATTTGGAAGATAGTAGCAAGCTTTGAAATTCTTTCTTACTTGCTCAAACAAAATTGACCTTGAAAAGTTTAGAGAAATAGGAAACCCGGAAGAAAATGAAATGCAATGACTTTGAGTTTTTTTAGGATTAGAAGAATCCAAAATTGGATGACTGCTAAAAGGGAGAAAGAGAAGAGACTTATCTATGTGGAACAACTGGTACCAATGATCATATCATGCACTTCGGCCTATTCGGCCCAGTCTGTCCAACCAATCGACTCTCAGTCACCATGATTTGATGCCCCGGATTTTCGTAACCCGATTTATTCAACCAAACCTTGACCTTGCTCATCCTGTGGTGTTCTGAACATGTTTTCACCAACAGACACACTCTCGCCTTATGGTGCCCGTGAGGGTTTTCACCAATAAGACTCTATCATTTTTCATTTCTCTCAGCTCTCATCTCCTTACGATACCCGTGAGGGTTTTCACCAATAAGACTCTTTCATTTTGATTTTCTCTTAAATCTCGTCACCTTACGGTGCCCGTGAAGGTTTTCACCAATAAGACTCTCTCATTTTGATTTTCTCTCAGCTCTTGTTGACTTATGGTGCCCGTGAGGGTTTTCATCAGTAAGACTCTCTCATTTTTATTTTCTCTCGACTCCCGTTGACTTAGGGTGCCCGTGAGAGTTTTCACCAGTAAGACTCTCTCATTTCATTTTCCGTGCTCGGACCATAGTGTTGCCCCTAACAGGAATCATCTCTATTTTCTTGACTTTGCATCTTTTGACAACTGATTAGAAGGTCATTCTTTGAACCATAAACATGGGCTTTTGGACAGGGTTAGAAAGAAATGGTATTAAAGGCTCAAAATAATCCACATGCGCTCAAACTTACAACTTCCAGAATCAGATTTCTTACCATAACCACAACTTCTGCCCCAGTTTCTTTTCTTGGGGGACTTTTGGAGTTTTGTTTCCGTGGGACCGAACCATGAGGCTGCCTACGTATCCTTAATAGGAATCAAGTTGAATGTAGTTCATGACATAAAAATTACTTTGTCGTTAGGATTTCTCTTTTCTGTTTCTTTATCTCTCTCTCTTCTTTTCTTCTCTTTCTTTTCCTCTTTTGTTGTTTTGTTGTTTTTTTCCTTTTCTTTTCTTTGTTCCTTTTATTCCCTTTTCCTTATTTTTTTCCTTCTTCTTCTTTTTTATTTCATTCTTTCCTTTTCTCTTCCCTTTACTTATCTTTTACACTTGTGCTTTTGATTTTTCTACTAATTCTGAAAGAGGGGTATGAAAGAAAACAACTAAAGCTCAAAAGGGGTAACAAAGGGTAAAGTGTTTAGCTATCAGAACAAAATGTCTTCGTCATTCCAATCTCCAAAATATGCCAAGAACAAACAAATACAATTTAACCAAAGAAAATCATATATAGTATCTCTTAAATGCATCGGAATTGATGGCAATTTCTACACACTTGCCTTCTAAATATATTAAATACAAAGCCCTATTAAACAACACTCTCGACGATGAATGGCCCCAGCCTATTCGGGGCGAACTTTCCCTTTGCCTCTGCCTGATGAGTGGGGATACGTTTCAATACCAACTAACCCACTTCAAACCTCCATGGGCGAACCTTCTTGTAATATGCTGGGGTCATTCTCTGTTGATACAACTGGCCACGACACACCCCTGCTAATCTTTTCTCATCAATCAAGCTCAATTGCTCCATACAGGTTTGACCCACTCGTCATCATATATTTTTGCCTCAGCGACAATCCGAAGGGATGAGACTTCAATCTCTACCGGTATCACCACTTCTGTGCCACAAACCAATAAATACGGGGTTGCCCCTACTGAAGTGCGAACAGTAGTGCGATAACCTAATAATGTGAGGGGCAGTTTCTCATGCCATTGCCTAGAACCCTCTAGCATTTTCCGAAGTATATTTTTTATGTTCTTGTTGGTTGCCTCAACTGCTCCATTCGCCTTAGGGCAATACGAGGTTGAATTGTGATATGTGATCTTAAACTGATAACATGCCTCTTCATCAAATGGCTTTGAAGATTTGCACAATTGTCTGTGATGATTACTTTTGGGATCCCGAACCGACAAATGATATTTGAATGCACAAAATCGATCAAGGCTTTCTTGGTCACAGAGTTAAAATTTTTAGCTTCAACCCACTTGGTGAAATAATAAATAGCCACCAGAATGATCATGTGCCTATTGCCCATTGGATGATGCTAGCTCAATGGGCCCAATTAAATTCATGTCCCAAGCAACGAAGGGCTAAGGTGTAGACATTGTATGTAATTCTTATGGTGGAAATGAATCATGTATCTGTGCACTTGACATTGACAACAGCTGCACACGAATCTGATACAAATCTTATGCGAGCCAATAATAACCTGCTCGGAGAATCTTCCTTGCCAAAACATATCCACTCATATGCGGTCCACAAACTCCGGAATGTACTTCGGGCATGATGTTTGTGGCCTTTCTAGAATCTATGCATCTAAACAACCCAAGATTTGGTGTTCTTTGTACAATACGAATCCAGTGAAGAAAAATCCGCTTGATAAGCGACGAATCATTCTCTTTTGATAACATGTGGCTTGTACTGGATACACCCCCATCTTGATATATTCTTTAATATCGTGAAACCGAGGTTCTCTATCGAGCTCCTCTTTCACCACATTACAGGAAGCATGTTGATCATGGACTTCGATATGAAACATGTCAACATAAGCCTTATTCGGATGATGTAACATTGATGCTAGGAGAGCCAAAGCATCAACAACCTCCTAGTGGATTCTTTGAATATGTCTGAACTCTACTGACCAGAATCGTTGGCAAAGATCATGCAGACATTGCCAGTATGGTATGAGCTTCAAATCTCGTGTTTCCCATTCCCCTTTAATTCGGTGTTCCAAAAGGTTTGAGTCCCCCAAGACGAAAACCTCCTGGACACCCATGTCAGCGGCTAACCTCAAACTCAAAATGCATGCCTCATATTCTGCCATATTGTTAGTGCAATAGAAACGGAGCTAAGCTGTAATATGGATGTGGTGACCTGTTTAAGAAATAAGTACTTCTCCTATACTAACGCCTTTCATGTTGGCAACCCCATCCAAGAATAGTTTCCATCCTAGCTTCTCGAGATGTTCCACTTCATCAATATGCATCACCTCCTCATCCGAGAAGTATGTCTTTCGAGGTTCATATTCTTCATCCACCAGTTCTCGGCAAAATAGTCGGCCACTGCATGTGCTTTTATCGCAGTCTGAGTCACATAGACGATGCAAAACTCTATGAGTAGTATCTGCTACTTTGCAAGCCTTCCCGTGGGCATAGGCTTCTGAAAGTTGTACTTCAACGGGGGCAAGCGCAAGATGAGGTAAGTAGTATAAGATGACAAGTAATGTTTCAACTTCTACGATACCCAAGTTAGGGCGCAACATGTCCTCTATAGATGAGTATAATTAACCTCGTAAGATGTGAACTTTTTGCTGAGGTAGTATATGACCCGCTCCTTCTTGTCGATAACATGGTGCTGAGCTTACACACATCCGAATGAATTGTCTAGAACTGTCAGATACAGAATCAAAGGCCTCCCTTGTCCTGGTGGGACCAATACAAGTGGGTTCGATAATGTATCTCTTTATCTTATCAAAATCCTCCTGACATTCTTCCGTCAACTTGACAACAACATCCTTTTTCAATAGCTTAAAGATAGGCTCACAAGTTTTCATGAGCTGAACGATAAACCTATTGATATAATTCAATCTCCCTAACTGACTCGTCACCTCAATCTTGTTCCTCGGAGGCAATAACTCTTGTATAACTTCTCACTAGCTCGATACCTCGACGGCTGACTATGAACCCCAATAACTTTCCAAAGGGCACACCAAATGCGTATTTTGCAGGATTGAGCTTAAGATTGTACTTGCGGAGCCTTTGGAAGAACTTTGTCAGATCTCTGACATGGTCAGAATGCATTCTGGACTTTATAATTACATCATCCATGTAGACCTCATTCTCTTTCTATATCATGTCGTGGAATATGGTTGTCATTGCCCTCATGTATGTTGCCCCAACATTCTTCAAACCAAAAGCCATGACCTTGTAGCAGTATGTTCCCACGGCAAGATAAATTCCATCTTCTTTGCATCCTCCTCATCTATCAAGATCTGGTGATAGCTCGCGTAACAATCCACAAAAGAACCAATCTCATATTTTGCATTGTCAATCAATATGTTGATATTCGGCTGGGAAATTATCCTTTGGACTCGACCTATTGAGATCATGATAATCGACACACACCCTACCATCCTTCTCTGGCACATGCACAACATTGGCCAACCAGGTGGGATATCGTGTTACTAGAATGACCTTTGCCTCGAACTCCTTTATGACTTCTTCTTTGATATTTATGATTAAGTCAGTTTTAAACTTCCTTAACTTTTGTTTAACGAGAGGGCATGCTGGGTCAGTGGACAATTTATGAACCACCAGGTCAGTGCTCAGACCTGGCATGTCGTCGTAAGATCATGCAAAAATATCTTTGTAATTAAGAAATGCTTTGATATCTCTTCCCTAAGCCGCGGCTCAAGATGAACACTTATTTTAGTTTCTCTGATGTTATGTGGATCACCTAGATTGATTGCTTCTGTATCGCTCAGGTTTGGCTTGGGGTTTTCCTCAAAGTGTCTTAATTTTTTATTAATTTCTTCTAACGCTCCATCCTTATCATACTCTATTCATCCTTACATTCTATCTCTTGAATTATTATTTCAGAATTAGATTAGCTTTCAAGATTGGGCCGAAGATTCCTTATGCATGTCATGTCATTGAAGACATCATAAAAAGAACTCTATAAGAAGGATAATAAAAGCTTAGAAAAATAAAAACTATCAGAACTGATGAAAAGGGAAATTGCATTTCATTGAAATTGAAAGATAACAAGGTTTATACATCCGAACAGACAGAACATAGAGTCTAAATTACAACCCTGGAATAATCTAGAGAAGCTGAAAGAAAAATCAAAGCACACTACAAAAAATCTTTCCTGGTCGGGAAAGGAGTAGCTTTCAAATTGTTATTTTTTGCACAAGGCCTACCAAACTGCACATCTGCCTTGCTAAATCCCTCTCCAGCAACTACCATATTCACATCTTCAAACAACATCTCAAACCTTTCAAGAAACTCCTTATCAAGACCAACCACAAGAGTGGGACTTGTTGTTGTCGGGCACTTCTTGCTGCCAGGCCTCACGAATGATCTAAAGAGACGCGACATAAACTTGGGAAGGGTCCATGCCTTATATTTCATCCTTCTGGCTCTCTTTAGGTCTGCAATTTTAGGCTTGAACCCAAAACCAAAGGTGTCCATGTTTTTGGGGAGAGACACTAGTTGTAGATACCCTGAATTGACGCACCCAAACCCTTTCCTGGAATAAAACCATTCCTCAACATTTCAACGGCCACCATAACTGATACAGCAGCTACCTTCAACACTGGAACGTGCTCCCTTTCTGGAATCTTCTTTACCGATACTGTGTCATAAAACTAATATATCAAAAACCCCTTGTCATCAACCGACTAAATGAACGGTACAATGGAATCACTATAAGCATACAGATTATCCTCGCCGTGCACAACTCTTTCCTGCCTATCCTATTCAAATTTTACCATTGATGCAAAGTAGAGGGACCGCTTTTGCCGCATGGATCCAGGGTAGCCCCAACAACAAATTCTAAGAGACAGCCACATCTAACACCTAAAATTCCATGGCAAAGTCAACTGGTCCAATCGTCAACTCGAGCACTATGTCACCAATCGAATCTTTCCCTCCTCCGTTGAACCCTCGCACACAAATATTGTTTTGTAAATCCTTTCATCATCAACCTTCAGCTTTTTCAGGGTGGAAAGAGGGCAGATATTTTCACTTCAACCGTTGTCAACTAGTACTAGAGTAACCACAAAATCTCCGCACTTCACTGTGAGATAAAGGGCTATATTGTGCTCAGTACCCTCTACGGGAAATTCATCATCACAAAAACTGACGTTGTTTATATTGAAAATCTTGTTAGCTATCTTTTTCAAGTGATTGACTGATATTTTTTCAGGAACATGGGCCACGTTCAGGATTTTCATTAGTGCCCAATGGTGCTCGTCCGAATGAATTAAAAATGATAACAGTGAGATTTGAGCAGGCACCTTCCTTAATTGTTCCACAATAGAATAGTCCAACATTTTCATACTTTGAGAAACTCTTCTACTTCCTCTTAAGTTAAAGCTTTCTTCACCAACACTGCATTATCCTTGGAGGGTTTAGGTTTTCTCAACTCCCCGGGGTAAAAGCACCTCCCTGAACAAGTCAATCCATGGGTTTTGCAAAGTTCTTCTCTAACCTCTTTCCTCTTATATGTCACTGTTACTCTCTCATAATTCTAAGGGACAGCCCTATTGTTGACTATTGGTAACTAAGTTACGGGTTTGACAATGACGGGCTCTATGCGAGAACCTTCCACAACCACAACAGGCTTGCTTGCCTCCCCTGGTACCACCACTTTTGCATTTTCTTGTTTTACTATCCTATCTTCTGGGATCCCCTCTTGACTATGGAAAATGCCTCACTAATTGTTCCACTCAACTTAAGCATCGACATCTGGCTTGTTAGTTTTTCGATCGGCTTCCCCTCAGTGGCTTGGATCATCATGAAAGTTTGCGAAGGCTTTTTGGGCTCTCACTCTTTTTTCATTATCTCAATCATGTTCGTTTCTTGATGGGTAAGCAGCTGGTTCTGGTTAATACTGGGTGCTTCCGAAGCTTACACTTCAATCTGATGCGAATCAATGAGCTCTTGGATAGAATTATTTAGATGCCAAAATTTCTTTGTATCATGCCCTGGGGCACATGAACAATACCTTCAACTAACGGAATAAGTTGGAATAGGATTCTCCCAATGGAGTGAAATTTTTCTTCTTTTGCAATATCTCATTCTTAAAAGAATTGTTGGCCCGAAAAGATGGTTTCGGGAGGTTTTGGTAGGCTTTTGGAGGTGGATGGACATTTGGTGGAGCTGCGTAATTATTTTGTGGGGTTGGTGCATGCCATTGCACGTGGGCGGGAGGTTGAATATATGTTTGTGCATGATGGATGGAAAAGTGGCGGTCAGGGGTGGGTAGTATTGTTGTGGTGGGCTATATGGAGTGTGGGGATAGGTTTGGTCGTGGGGTCAAGGCTAGTTGTAATGTGGTGAACCACGGGCCTCAAACAAAGTTCCTTAGTGAATTGTTGCTACCTCATCCTCCTTCTTCTTCTGCTTGATCCCTCCCCCGTCCTGCTTTGTATGGATTAGGTGGTTTCTTTGATTGCTGAATAACTTATAAATGCACTCTATTTTTACTACTTCGTTAACGGACTTGCCCAATTCCAATACCAAGTGACCAAAATAAGTAGGCTACAAGGCTTGTACGAAGTAATCTACCATTCCGCTTTCCTTGATTGGCAGGTCGACCCTTGCCGCATGTTCCCTCTAACGGAAGCCATACTCTCTAAAGCTCTCATTGTGCTTCTTCTCAAGTTTCGTCAAGGATAAACGATCTAGAATAATTTCAAGATTGTACTTAAAATGGCAAGCAAATGCTTGGTCTAGATCGTCCCATGTGTACCATCGACCATGATCTTGTTGGGTGTATATTTCCAAAGCTCAGCCACTTAATCTTTGACTGAAGTACGCCATCAGTAATTCATCTCTCCTGCCCGCTCCTCTCATCTTTCTACAAAACCCTCTAAGGTGTGCCACTGGATCAGCATGCCCGTCGTACAAGTCGAACTTGGGAATCTGAAACCTTGCCGGCACGTGTACATCTAGGAAAAAACATAGGTTTTTATACGCCAAAGTTACTTGGCCTCCCAGCTCTCGTATGTCTCTGAATGATCGTTTTAAGCTTTTGACTTTTTTGAGCATATCCTCCAGCTCGGGATTTTTTGCTGGTATCTTAGCCTCTATAGGGAGCTCAAACGAGGAGTCTACGAATAGGGTTCCGAGGCTTTGAAAGTGGGCTCTAGGTGGTAATACTAGTTGTCATGGGTTTGGAACAAATGCTCACTAGAGGATCTGTGGAGTGTAGTAGGTAGGGGTGCCACAAAGATAGGAGCAACATGTCGAGGAGGGTACGGAACAGGTTTGGGTGGTGGAGCAGGTCGTTTCTGGGAAGTTATGCCCTGGTATTGTTTGTAGATGGGGAAGTTTGGAGGTAGATCAGTGGCAGGGTGATCATATAACTAGGCAATGGTGGGATGAAGGCCGAGTTGGCGGGATAAGCTTGTGGTGGTTACCCTTTTACCCACGCTTGATACATTTTAGCCATTTGTTGTTTCAATTTATACACCTCTTCTTTCGTTGCGTTGATATCCAACAATTACACCTCTCTTGAGGGATCAATGATACCTGCATCAGGATCTTGGTTTGCCATAGTCAGATTGTTCTTGGAACGGGTGTTGTAAGGGGGGGTTGCCAGAATGCCACAAAACTAATCACCTATCTGGAGATGGAGAAACAATAACAAAGCTTGTTAGCGGTTAGGTTTTAATAGATAGGCAACCATATATTTGGGGATGAATGCACCTAAGCAGTTATCAGTTTCTATTATGCACTGGATCGGCTGATTGCATCATCCCGGCATATTACCCTATGCCACTCCTCTTTTTCTTTTTTTCCTTGTTGTTCTTTCTTTTTTCTTTAATTCAGCTTATTTTGCCTAGTTTCTCATTGTCTTATTATTCTCTCCCTTATTTTGCCATTGTTTCTTTCTCATGGTTTTCTTATTCTTTCTCTTTTTTCTTTATTTCTTCCCTCTTTTTTGATATGGTCGAATCCTACGGAGATTGCCTACGTATCATGACCCTGCATGAATCAGACCGAGCGTAGTTCTAGCAAATAAGTATAGAAACAAAAATATTTTGAGAATTCCAACTTTATAAAGTAAAACAGCTTTGATTACACAACCAAGTTAAAAGACCCCGAGAAAAAGAATTAACAGACTCTGACTCAAAACAAGACCAACAGACTCTGACAGATTGGTGAAAACTATAGACCCGTCAACCAACTATAGACTTAAGTAAAAGAGAATATAGACTCGAGTGAAAATCATGAATACATTAGTGCCTTTAATGCTCCAATAAATCGCTCCATCACACTTTCCCTTCTATCAACATACCTCAAAACAATAGTCATTTGCTCCTTACATAGCACATCATGAGATTCATCAACTAATATAGAAAAGTGAACATTATTTAAATCCTCAATGATACATTTAACTGTTTCCATCTTACATGCAGTAATAATATCCTTTTGAATGTATGTAGAAGTCAATTGATTATTCTTTGGAGCTTTGTTAAATGTATCAGCAACATAATCACACCTTTTAGTATACCTTCTAAGAAGTTCAACATGGTTACCTCTATTGAGGGATGATTCATCTTCATGATGTCCCCGAAATGATAATCCTTGGTGTAGAAGATATCTTATCACATCAATTGCAGCCTTTATACGAATCCGGTATTCTAGCTTTTGTTGATCATATTTTTTAGCAAGTACACTTTGAATGGATTGTTTTTGTCTCAACAAATCATCACTTTTCTTTCTTGATTAATTATGAGTATTATTTGGTCCACTAATATGCATATCAAATCTTTCCTTCTTGTTCCAACTCGTAAATCCTACACTTGAAAATACATCTCCTCCCCCTTGTTTGATACATTCATCTGGAAATAAATAACAATAGAAGGAAAAAGAGGCATCTTTTTTTACGCTATACTCTAGCCAATCATACTCAGAAAATCATTAAGGATTAAAGCGACGCAATTTACCATAAAAATTTCTTTGAGGAAATTTGTGCTCTCGGGGTTGGAAAGAACCTCTTTGAAGATATGTTTTTCGTATTGCATCACGGTCATTTGGATGATATTTTAGAATTGCTAATCTTTCCTCGGGATCAACTTCTAAAGTTTTTAAATTAACTCTTTCACTTTGTTGATGTTGTTCTGACTCATTAGTCCTTTTTTCCAACTTAGATAAATCTTGAGATGTTGAACTTGAATTTTGAATTTTGGAAGTTGCAGTACAGTATCTCTTCATTGTAATTTAATCTGAATAAAAAATTCAAATATCCACTTTATTCGTAGATAAATCCTAAATAAATCTGTTATAACTAGAAAATAGACTGAAATAAACTAGGAGCAAATCCATACTACACATTAACTCTGAAAATCATTAAATACACCAAAAAAATTAATTATAAATTCAAATTAAAAAAATAGATTCACAGTTCTAGTCATAAAGAAATAAAAAAAGTAAAAGTACAAGTACTTAATAAAAAATTATCATCCAAAGAGACAAAGAATTAGTATTAACCTTATGCAATTTAGCTTCCTTGGAGTTTGAAAATTGAAATGTGGTAACAGTACTTTTTATGCTAATTGGGGGTAAAGAATCGTTTTTAAAGTGGGCAACAGTTCTTAATTCAAAAAGATTTTTGATAAATTAGGTCAAGTAATTTTTATGTTAATTGAGGGAAAAGAATTATTTTTAAAGTGGGCAACAATTCCTATTTCTGAAAGCATCTTTACAAATTAGGGTCAACTAATTTTAAAATACAGTAACTTTAGTAATAGGCCCCGTAACTAGCAGCCAGGTGTTCAAATTAAGTGAAACACGTAAAAAGCTATTTTGGTGCACCAAGTGAGTTCAATCCCTTAAAGTCTCACAGCAAATGGATGCTACCAACTATTGGGCTAGTCACCTATTTCATTGCATGTAGTGTCACTTTTAATATTTTTATTTTATATTATTATTTTATATATATATATATATATATATAATAATTTTCGACGAAGCGGTATCCTGTGACATCGTTTGGATCCATATAAATCCGCCCCTGCCTCCCTGTATCCTGGGGTCCTCATTGAGGTTTTAAGATAATATAAGATTTAAGTCGAAAAACGCATATTTTAACGGAAAAATAAATAGTAGCAAATTTTGTTTGCCATTTCTATTGACTTGCTGATAATCCACTGTTCCCAAAGACGGTAAGTTAAGAATAACAAGATCAGGATAAATAAGAAAGGAAGCCACTGTAAAATTCAGCCTTTTTTCCTTCTCACTTAAACAAGAACATAAACATCTTATTCCCTAAGACCACTCCAAATAGTGATACATATAATATGTATCATTTACATTATTATATTGTTCCAAATAAAAACCATCTTTCCTCACCTCCCATTTACAGTTAGTTAGAACATTTGGATTTCCTGAACCTTTGACACAGGTATATGGGTCGTTAAACACATCAAATTTTTTCTCCTTTAAACCCCACCAAAAATGACAAAAGAATAATGTTGTATTGAGAAATGTCTCGCAAAATGACCAATTAAATTCTTGATTTTTGGTAAGATTATGGTAGCCGAGGTCATTATCCTTTGACGCGCAATGAATTTCCAGTTTTGGGGAGTGAGAAGGAAGTTTGTTGATAATATGTACCACATGCTTCGAGGAAAAGATGCATTTTCTTGCTATTGAAAGGTCAAAGGGCGTGATCAGTAACAACAAGAAAATGTTAATCAAGGTAAGAGCCATAATGAGAAACTAAATATTGAAAATGTAAGTGGAGTTTTGGAATTTTATACATTAAATTTTTAATAAGTTTAGTCAGGTTCACAAAATCTTAAATTGGATTCCAACAGTTAGTACTTAATCTGATATCGTTAAATCACTATTAAAGTTTCTTGCCTTTTTATCGTTAGAGATAATCCACAATTAACTTGTCTCAAAGTTTCAACTGCACTTTTAGACTTCGTGGGATCAGAGACTTAACACCCCAGTTTTGATGGGAAAAAGTGCAAAAAATTTGCAGGATTATACTCCCTCGGGTTCAAAATAAGTAATTTTTTGACTTTTTTCTTGAGGTCCTAAATAAGTAATTTTTTTCAGATTTTAAGAATAAATTAATTATTTTTTTCTTATATTATCCTTGGAGTAAATAGTGTTGGAATATTTGTTAGGAATATTTATGTGAAATAATAAAGGTTAATATAATTAATTCCATTGCTAATTAATGCTAAAAGGTGAATTTCTTAATCTGTATGAAAACATTCAACAAACTATTTATTTTTGACCGGAGGGATTATTACTTTTTGGGGTGGTATTAATTTTTGACCCTTGCTTTTCTCATGGGTAAAACTTCAAAATCAAAAGTTAAAAGTGTTGTTTATAAGGCAAACGAAAAAAATACTTATCAAGCTTAAAGTTCTGCCAATACGGACAAGCGGGAGCTAAAATTCAAGACCATCCATTTTGAGAGTTACTAATGTACTTCACCCTGAAAAGTGTTATCTCGTAGCTGGCTGATGGCCCAAGTCATTGAAACGTCTGCTCTAGGCCCTGAGTTATTTTAAGGGATCTTCACACAAATATTAGTGAGTCGGATCCACATCTTCTGCTTTCTAGTTTGTATATCTTCAACACTAATAATATATAATTATACACATATTATATATCGGTCAACTATTTATACTTTAAGTGATTGATTAAACAACTATTTATGTTAATTCTGCTTCTTGAAACCCCGCAATAATAATAGTTTTTTTCCATAATAAAACGCTGTTCTCTTCCTTCCTCCTGTCTATTCTCTCAAAAACAAGGGCTGAAGGACATTGACTAAATTAAATAAATTTATATTATTCTTTCTCAGGTTTTCAAGCAGTAAACAAATTATTGAGTGAAGGAAGTTTTAAGAATCGTTTGGTATGAGGTATAATAAGGTATAAAGATGGTATAAAAATCTAATACCACCTTAATTCTCTGTTTAGTTTGCAAACCAGGTATTAGTCTTCCCGATATTTATTTTACCACTGAGATAACTTATACCTTATAGAATGTGGGATAATTAGCACCGGTATAAATGCAATTTTCATTCTTAATACAATATAACAAACAATGACTAAATTAAACAACAATCGTAGCATAACTAATCCCAAAATAACTTATTACAATATAACTTATACCGGTATAAATCTTATTACAACAAAATGACGCCTTAGTGTATAGTCTAGTGTATTAAAAGGGGTATTTTTGTCATTTCACGGGCCCGCTCCACTAACCAACTGTAAAGGTGGTTATGTTAGTTAATATTGTACATTTTGAGTCGGTTAATACAAATTAATCTTTTTCTCCTTGTTCTCTCTACTTTCTCTCTACGACTTTGCCCAATCTCTCAATTCATCATTTGTATGTGTATGAATCCAAGCTTATGATGATAGATCTTAGATTCTATCATGGTATTAGAGTAATCGATCTAGAGTTAGGAAACAAAATTTCAAAACTTCAATAGGAAACCACTGCTGAAGCTGCTCCCATGGAAGAAGAGATTGAAGTTTCTTGAATTGATAACAATCATCCTTTGTACTTGAGATAATCAGACACACCTAGTGTAGCATTAATCGACATAAAACTCACAGGTCCAGAGAATTATGATCTGTGAAATCGAGCTATGAGAACGACACTTTTGGTGAAAAACAAATTAGGTTCATAGAAGGAACTTGTGTAAAATGCTCATTCAAAGGTGAATTGGCGAATCAATGGGAGATATGCAATGTCGTAGTACAGTAATGGATGGGAAAATAGTGGCAGTGGAATTGCGACCTAGTATTATTTATGCATCAAATGCATCGAACGTTTGGAGCAAATATAAGGAACGGTTTGATAAATCGAATCTAACTCAGACTTATTATTTGTGTAAGATAATAGGATCGTTAACTTAGGGTACTGACTCAGTCATTGTTTACAAATCCAAGATGAAGAATCTATGGGATGAAATGTACTTGTTAGTGGCAGGACCTGGATGTGATTGTGAAGAGACGAAGCCTTCCATTGAATAGATCAAAAATCAAAGACTTTTACATTTTTTTAGTTGGCCTAAATTAAAGCTATTGTCATGTGAGAAGTTTGACAGTTAATCAGGCATATGATTTGGTCATACAAAAAGAGAGCCAAAGAACTCTTTGAGCAGGGGAATCTAATGATGATGTTTTGACCATGCTATATGGAAAAATCAGACATTCAATCAAGGACTCAAGGCAAAGAAGTCAGGGTTGGTTTGTGAATTTTGTGGTTATAAAGGTCATTTGAAGGAGAATTATTTTTATGATCATAGGATATCCACCAGATTTCAAAAGTAATAAGAAAACACAAATACAAGGAGTCAAGCATTTGCTAAAAAAGGGAATAAATCAAGCACACAGCCCACACAAGGGAACTTCTCATAGAGGCTCAATACAAGCAGCAATTACACCTTCTAAAAATATAAGACATAGGTGACTGTCATTCACTCATGGCAGGTATAAATGCGTTGTTGTCAAATGCTTTTGATTGTGAATGAATACTAGATTCAAGAGCCTCACATCATATTACTTTTCATAAGGAGATTATGCATAATGTTAAGGACTGTAATGCACAAAATGATATTGGAGTGCAAGTATCAACGGGGAATAAGTGCAACGCAGCTCATACAGAAAATGTATATTGGAAAACCTAGTTTTGAAGGATATATTTACATGTTCCTGACGTTAATTTTAACTTATTGTTCGTTTCAAAATTGACTAAGGAACTATGTTGTATTGCAATGTTCTTCCCTGACTTCTGTGCGATTCAGGGTGTTTACAGCGGGAAGGTGATGGGGACTGATGACGTCCAAATTCACTACTAAAATTACATGGACATGGTTGCATGCAATATAATTTACTCAAATTAAGTCCGGGTCGAATCCCACAGAGAACAATATGTTGGCGATTAGGAATGTAAGAGAATCATAACTTCTTATGTAATGCCAACCACTTAGAATTTATTTTAAAAACTAATATACCTAAATGCGAAAATGTGAACTAACCTAGAAAGCAAGTAAAATGATCAATGGCTACAAGTATGGATGCTTCAGAAATTACACTCAAATAACGATCCAATATATTTCACGATTTTACAAATACGAGTGAGTTTATGTTAATTAGCCTTGGGTAATCATTCTATATTAGCTTCTTCCAAAGACTAACAAAACTTTCTAATTGAATTATTCCTAAAACAATTGAGAGATCAAGCACACCTAGATATGACTACAAGTAGTTCAATCCTATCCCTAGGTAGAATCTTTAAAATGAGGGTTGAGGCTAATAGTAGTTCAATCCTATCCCTAGGTAGAATCTATAAAATGAGGGTTAAGGCTACAAGTAGTTCAATCCTATACCTAGGTAAAATCTATAAAATGAGGGTTAAGCCTCAAGTTCTTGTTAACTAATCTTTCCCAACCCCAAATAATCTTTCTCAAAATTAATTTGGAGTTAATGTGCGAGTCCTAGGG
This sequence comes from Nicotiana benthamiana, assembly GCA_034376525.1. Classification (NCBI taxonomy): domain Eukaryota; kingdom Viridiplantae; phylum Streptophyta; class Magnoliopsida; order Solanales; family Solanaceae; genus Nicotiana; species Nicotiana benthamiana. The sequence goes on from CM067338.1 coordinate 100,408,892, forward strand.
TTAGCTAATCCCTTTGGAAACATTAAAGAACAAGAATAATTAAAGAAACGATAATTCAATTTATGAAAAGATAAAAATCATTCAATACATAAGCACACCAAGATATTTAATCCACACTTTAATAATGAATATTCCCATAAACAAGATTCATGTGTTGAATAAAATATTGCACATTTATATATACAACATAAAGCAAGGAAATGAAGAAATGAACATAAATGGGTAACAACTTCTCAACCAAAAGCTTAAAATTTTCAAGACCAAGTGTGTGCAAACCATGGCTTTCAAAACTTGTTCTTTCTAGTGTTTGGAACTAACAATAAGCCAAACGATATTTTACAAATGAGCTGAGGGGGTAATAAATGGTTTGGGACCAAAAAATATAAAACAACAGAGTTGCCCAGAACTAAAGCGCAATTTTTGCATTTGTAAAAAAAAGTTCACAATTTGCGAACTATGACTACACTGTTATCTTCACATTTGCGATCAGTATTTCGCATTTGCAAAGGTTGACTGCCTGGTTGACTTCTATTGCGAAGTACTCTTCGCATTTGCGAGCACAATTTGTATAGTCGTTCTTTACAATTGCGATGAAATAATCGCAATTCCCGTGACTGCTTGCTATGCATTTCCCAGAATTTTGTCGCATTTGCAACAATTGAGGGGATTTTCCAGATTTTCTTCTTTTCAGATTATTTTTGACTCATTTTACTTGGTTTGTTCAACATTACTTCTAAATCACATAGAACTTGTAACATACAAGTAAATGACATTAAACACATGATTTTATCACTCAAACATATCAAACATATAGGCTTAAAGACAAGATAAGTTGGTAAATACAAACTTATCAGGGACTGGTAAGGAATCACGTGGGTTATACCTTTTGCAGAGGATATTAATGCCTACATCTGCACTGGTTAGCAATAGTGAAATTGACTCAATTCTGTGGCACATGAGACTAGGACATCTTTCACTAAATGCAATGCAGCCTACCCAACAGTTGAGAAACTTAGCGGACAAAAAAGTACAACACAATTGTGATATATGCCCCTTGGCTAAGCAAAGCAGGCTAAAATTTCTCTCAAGTAATGCTGTTATTATTTTTTAGCTTGTTTATGTAGACGTATGGGGACCTTATAGAATACCTACATATGATAGGGAGCACTACTTTGTTACAGTGGTAGATTCCGTAGATTTACTTGAATATGTTTGTTGCAATCAAAAAGTGAAGTAATAATTGTTTTGGAAAGCTTCTTTTTAATGGTTAAAAATCAATTTGGTGTGACTGTCAAAGCATTGAGATCTGACAATAGCATCGAATTCTTCAATTCTAATTGCAATGAACTATTTTCTTTATTAGGAATTGTGCACCAGAGTAGTTGTCCCTACACACCTCAAAAGAATAGGGTGGTAGAAAGGAAATATAGACATATTCTAGAAGTTGCTAGAGCTATGAAGTTTCAAAGTTCAATTCCTAATAGATTTTGGGGAGAGTGTGTGAAAACTGTTGTGTATCTGCTTAACAAATGGCTCATTTATGTTTTGAAAGGAAGATCACTACATGAGCTTTTATACAACAATCACCTGACAAAAATCACCTTAAAGTTTTTGGTTGCATTTGTTATGCTAGCAACGTTTTAAGAGGAGATAAATTCAGTCCAAGAGCAAATAGATGTGTAATGGTGGGATATTCAACAACTCAAAAGGGGTACATGCTTATAATCTTGAAAGGAAGGTCTTTGTGTTCAGCAAGGATGTTAGCTTTAGGGAAGATATGTTTTCTTTTAAAAATTCTGAAGTGGATTCTACTGATTTATTTTCTAAGCAGTCAGAACTGGTGGTGAAATCAGCCAAGCCAAGCATTGAACAAGAATCAACCAGTAAACTTGATAATAATAGCACTCAAGAGCAAGTGACACATGCTGAAGATTTAACAAAAACTCATGAGGATGATACGCCGCTTGATACAATCCCAAGAGAAACATTGCCAGCAGTTGCAGGTACTTCACAAGACAATATAGATGACACAACAATTCCTTCACAACCATAAGAAACATCGACTTACCAACTATCAGTTCAGGAAACAACTCATGATGTTAGAAAGGGAAGAAGAATCTCCAAACCTCCTATCTGGCTGAAAGACTATGTGACAACCAAGAACACTGCCACACAGTGTCTTTATCCATTATCCAAAGTGCTATACTATGCGAATCTGTCAACAAGATATCAGTCTTATTTGAGAGCTTTTTCAGCATGCATTGAGTCAAACTCCTTTAAGGAGGCAGTTTAGAATGACAGATGGATTGCAGCCATGCATCAGAAAATACAAGCGCTTGAGGGTAACAAGACTTGGGAACTGAATGATTGGCCTAAAGAAAAGCAAACCAATGGCTCCAAATGGGTCTACAAAATCAAGTACAAAGCAAATGGAGAGGTAAAAAGATTCAAGGCCCCACAACTGGAAAATTGACCTATGGCTACACATGGAAACCTGTTCCAATAGATAAGTAAACCGCTGCCATAGCAGTATTGCAACGGTTCAACGCCCGTTCCACAAGTTAGCGTGCGTATAGAGCTTATGCAACAGTTTTTGGAAAGCTTCAGATAACCGTTGCTATAGTATAGTCTATCACAACGGTTATTCCTCTTTTTGTTGGAACATTTATTCTTATCAACTGCAACGGTTAATTTCCGTTACCATAATGTTAAATGCAAGAAGCAATAACCGTTACTATTTTTGTTCAACCGTTACAACTAGTATAGAAGGGAAATAATTTTTTTAAAAATATTGCAACGGTTGAACTACCTATTGCAACAGGTTTTGATTATTTTTGGAATGGTATGCAAGTCCTATGGCAACGGTTCTACTACATATTCCAACGGTTTATACTATTTTGGAACGTTTTGCAGGTCCTATAGCAACGGTTCTGTTAGCTGTAACAGTTTAATTGAATTTAAAATATTGCCCCTTCTTGTAAATAAATATTTACATATATGTGTGTGTATATATATATATATATATATATAGACTACAAAACACTAAAATTTATATAACAAAAGAAAATATTCATAATCCAAATTGTCCGACAAGATAATAATAAATTCATAGATAGTGATAAAATGTTACCAAATGTATACATTTGATATTTCAAGAATTAAAAGTTATAAATTATTTGGATAACAAATATTCCTAAAAACCGCGACATGCCTACAATCATCAAAAATTCAAAATTCTCTTAAGTAAGGTCAAAATCTTCATCTCTGTTTCCATCTTCCATTGATTTATCTACTCTATCTACAAAAGCGTATAAATAAAGTCATTATCTAATCTGAAAACTCTTTTAGATACAAGATATAGAGAATTAAAACTGCCTGATATTACTACAAAATTTCCAGTTTATTTAGCAAGTTTGATTCACATCTAATCGATTCAAAACTCTCCTGAGCACATTAGGATATTCTACTCCACTACAATGCTACAGACAAGAATTAAAACTTGAAGTAAAGTACTATATATTAGAAACTAAAGAACCTCATTGAAATCTGTGTCATTGTATTTAACCAAGTCGCGTTATAATTGAAAACATCAGCACACAATTTAAAATAGAAACTGAGGTGAATATCTGAATATGTTCCCTATAAGTCTCTTTTCTTGTGCTTTCATCTATTAACGGAGACGTGAACAATTATATGAAATAAGTATTGGTCAAATATTTTTGTCAGCTTTCATTTACTTAAAGATTCTCCTCTATTTATGCTTGTTTTTGGAAGTGGTAGAGGCTGGTAGCTCTGGTACCATATAATTGGAGAAATGATCGACTGCTGGCAATTCTTCTTTTCTTAGTTTTCAGTACTTATATTTCTAGCAATTTCAGTTTAACAAATAAGAAAAAAAGGAAAAAGGATTTCTAGCAATTTTATCCATGTTTGGACCAAACTTTGTTTATAACTTTATAAGTACATGTTTCTAACGGTCCTAAAACTGTTTAGGAATAGGAAATTACAGAAGAAGTCTTGAAACACTTCTTTCAAACAGTCGAAATTACATGAATTACAGGCAAACACTTCTTTTAAACATTCAATTGGTGGAAATTTTAGCAATATCATTGCTTTGGCCGCAGTCTGATGTAGCTAAATATTCTTCATTTGAAGTAGAAATTTCCAACAATGACCTCAGATTTCATGATAGCTTTTATTAATCTCTTCACGATTACCAACCCAGAATTTTAAACAAATAAGAATTTAAGCCTTCAACCCAGAAATTTGAACAAAAACAAATTTAAAAAACCAACCTAGAAATTTAACAAAAACTCAAGTTGAGCTGCAAAAACCAACCTTAAAATTTAAACAAAAAAAAATTTTAAAAATTGATAAGAATATATTTACCGATTCAGATTTGGAGAAACTATGAACAATAAATTAAACCAAAGCTAGATATTACTAGAATATTCTAGACTATTCTAAAATAGTCTAGAATGAGCTAGAATGTTCTAGAAGGTTCGAGAACATTATGGAGTTCTCTGGAATATTCTAGAAGATGATAGAAACTCTTTTATGTATAGTAGAGAATGTGAGAATATTCTAGAGTAGTGAAATATTCTAGAACATATGAGAATAGGTAGATATGAATATTGTTTAGGATACTTATATGGAATATTCTAGAATGTCGTAGAACATGGAGGTTGATGCCTATAAATAGGGGAAGACCTCCTCATTTGTAGGATGTACAAAAAGTGTGAGCTCAAGTGTGTACCAAAGTGATCCCTTGTGTAATAAAAGTTGAAGAATTTCAAAAGTCTCTTTCCATATAGCTACATATATTAAACCTTCCAAACTACCTCCATTTCTTCATTTATCAACTAAACAAAATCTCTTTCCTTCTTACATTTAAAGGTCTTCTATCTTTAAATTGTTCTCCTACATCTGGTATCAGAGCCATTGGTTCGTTAGGAGGGTGATTCATTAACTATGGCAGGAAAGAATATCGTGTGCATGGTTCCCAAGTTGACGGGGAAACAAAATTACAACTTTTGGAGGATTCAGATGGAGACACATCTAAAGGCGTATAATTTATTAAAATATACGCGAGAAGAACTGGAGGAAGGTGCCGAAGAGAATGAAATAAGGCGTGATAGCATGGCCTTGTCCCAAATACACCAGGCCATCGATATGTCTGTGTTTGGCAAAATTTTCACAGCCCAAACAACAAAACAGGCTTGAGATATTTTGGCCAAAGCATATCGTGGAGTTGATAAGGTCCAAAAGAATAATTTGATGGCGCTAAAAAGGAAGTTCGAGCTTGCCACGATGGAGAAGTCAGAGACAGTTGAGGGATACTTTTCGAGGTTGACGGAGATCAAGAATGAGATGGAGCTCAATGGTCATACCCTCAGCGATGAGACATTCGTTGAAAAGGTACTTAATACTTTACCTATGAAGTTTGATCATATTGTGGCAGTAATTCAAGAGACCAAGGATCTTTCAACTATAAGTACCGAGGAGCTTCTGGGCTCATTAATTCTTCATGAGAATAGAATTAATGGGAAATTAGAAGAGTCATTGGAGAAAGATCCGGCAGAGAAGGCATTGCAGGCACATACTAAAATTAAAGAGAGGAGAATCTTCTAATGTGGCGGAAACTAGAGGACATGGTTTCCGAGGCAGAGGTCGTGGAGGCACCGACAACTATCGTGGCCGTGGAAGAGGTAATCATCATTTCCAGCCAAGAGGAAATTACAACAATCCAGGTCTGCAAAAACCTCCCCTAAAATGCTATAACTGCGGTAAATTGGGTCATTATGCTAAAGATTGTTGGAGTAAAAGAATTGAAAATAAACAAGTTCATGCTCGAGTAGCTGAGGATGAAGGGGATAAAAGTGAAACCATTTTTTACTCCGCATCTATGGCTGCTGTTAGTGAAAAAACTAACAATGATGTCTGGTACGTTGACTCCGGATGTAGTAATCATATGTGCGGTAAGAAGGAAATATTTGCTGATTTGGACGAGTCTTTTAAATCCACGGTTAAATTTGGAAATAATCAAGTTATGCAAGTTGTCGGGAAAGGGAGAATACCGGTCACCATGGAGAATGGGCTTGAGTGCTCCATATAAGATGTTTACTACGTGCCTAACCTGCTGCATAATTTGTTGAGCTTGGGTCAGCTCCAACACAATGGATATGAAGTGCATTTCAGTAATGATATATGCACTATAAGAGACAAGAGTATGAAAATTATAGCCAAGGTAAGTATGACAAAAAATCGGATGTTTCCAGTAACTTTCAACTACGGTCACTTACCCTGCTATAATTCAATTGCTCTTGATGATACTTGGTTATGGCACATGAGGTTTGGCCACTTTAATTTCGGCAGTTTACAATATCTTGTGAAGAATAAGATGGTGTCAGGTTTGCCTTCACTTGACTTTGTTCCAAGACAGTGTGAAGCATGCATTTTGGGGAAGAAGCATAGAGAGCCATTTCCCAAAGGCAAAGCTTGGAGAGCAAAACACCCATTGCAGCTGATACATTCTGATTTGTGCTCGGTGGAAGTTCCTTCGCTCGGTGAAAGTAAGTACTTCATTACTTTTATTGATGATTTCAGTAGAAAAGCATGGGTGTATTTGCTGAAAAATAGGTCTGAAGCTTGTGACACATTCAAAAGCTTCAAAACATATGTTGAAAAACAAAGTGGTCATTATATAAAGACTCTGAGAACAGATCGAGGCACAGAATACACTGTGTGCGATGATTTTTTGAAGAAGCATGGGATTCAACATCAGTTGACTGCAAGGTACACTCCTCAACAAAATGGAGTTGCGGAAAGAAAGAACAGGACTGTGATGGATATGGTGCGGTCAATGCTGGCAGCAAAACAGCTGCCTAAAGAATTCTGGGCTGAAGCTGTCTCTACTGCAATTACATATTAAACAGGTGCCCTACGAGAAGCAACCATGGAAAAACACCTTATGAGGTATGGACAGGTAGAAAACCAAATATTTCTCATTTACGAATATTTGGTTGTCTTGCCTATGCGCATGTACCCGATCCACTGCGAAAGAAGCTTGACGAGAAAGCAGAAAAGAGCGTATTTGTTGGCTACAGTCGACAGACAAAAGGGTACAAGCTATATAATCCAGACAGCAAAAAGGTTATTGTCAGTAGAGATGTCACCTTTGATGAACATAGAGCATGGGATTGGAAGAAAAAAGCAGTTGAGCCATCTCAACCTCCAGCACCATCATATCTTGATGACGAGGAGCATGATGAACCTGTGCAACAATAGTCTCCCTCAGAAATACAACCAATACAGCATGGTCGATCACAGAGGCAACGACGTCTACCGGCTCATTTGGAGGATTACGTTGTCGGTAATGATGTTGATACTCTAACTGACGAAGATATTTTGAACTTTGCCTTGTTTTCAGATTGCGATCCTGTGGATTTCAAGGATGCAATTGAAGAAGAACGTTGGGTGAAAGCAATGGAGGAGGAAATCCATTCTATTGAGAAGAATGATACTTGGGAGCTTACCGACCTTCCAAGAGGAAAGAAACCCATTGAAGTAAAGTGGGTATACAAAACAAAGTACAGACCAACGGGAGAAGTCGACAGATACAAAGCAAGGTTAGTTGTCAAAGGCTATAAGCAAAAACTTGGAATTGACTATTTCGAGGTATTTGCTCATGTTGCTAGACTAGACACAATTCGTTTGATAATTTGTCTAGCTGCTCAAAATAACTGGAGAATTTATCAAATGGACGTTAAGTCAGCCTTCCTAAATGGTGTTCTTGAAGAAGAGGTCTATGTGGAGCAGGCCCCTGGCTTTGTTAAAAGGGGTAATGAAAACAAGGTCTACAAGTTAAAGCGAGCTCTATATGGTTTGAAGCAGGCTCCAAGAGCGTGGTACACACGCATCGACACCTTTTTCGTTGAAAGCGGTTTTCAAAGATGTGCTTATGAGCACACACTATATGTGAAGACTTCTAATGCTGGCGATGTTATGATCGTCTGTTTGTATGTGGATGATTTGATCTTCACAGGAAATAATGAGAAGATGATGGCGGATTTCAAGGAGGCTATGATCCATCAGTTTGAGATGACCGATTTGGGTCATATGTCATATTTTCTTGGGATTGAAGTTTCTCAATCAGATAAAGGAATCTTCATATCTCAAAGAAAGTATGCTGGAGACATTTTGAAGAAATTTAAGATGGATGGTGCGAATCCGATTGCGACCCCAACTGAAGAAAGATTGAGGCTGACGAAGGATGGAACAGGTGATCTTGTGAATCCATCCTACTTTAAGAGCTTGGTTGGAAGCTTGAGGTACTTGACCTGAACAAGACCCGACATTGCTTACAGTGTTGGCGTAATAAGCCGATTCATGGAAAAGTCACGCCAATCACACTTACAAGCGGCTAAGAGAATTTTGAGATACATTAAAGGAACTCAAGGAGATGGAATCTGCTATCCTAGAGGTGAGTCACTTGAACTTCTTGGATACACTGACAGTGATTGGGCTGGTGATACGATCGAGAGAAAAAGTACTTCCGGCTATGCATTCTTCACTGGTTCGGGTGTGTTTACTTGGAGTTCAAAGAAACAACCAGTAATAGCATTATCCACTGCTGAAGCCGAGTACATTGCTGCATCAAATGCTGCTACACAGGCGGCATGGTTGAGAAGAATGCTCAGGTTTCTTCAACACAAACATGATGGTCCAACCACGATATTATGTGACAACCAATCAACAATCGAGTTAGCGAAGAATCCAGTACTTCATGGTCGCAGCAAACACATTGATATCAAATATCATTTCATTCGAGAAATGGTACGAGAAAATGAGATTCGAATTGGCTATTGCAGAACTGGTGAACAGGTGGCAGATATTTTCACCAAGGCATTGAAGATTAAGACTTTTCTGAAGATGAAAAAGTTATTAGGAATGACCACCTACGAGGCTTTGGTTTAAGGGAGGCAATGTGAACAATAATTAAACCAAAGCTAGATATTACTATAATATTCTAGACTATTCTAAAATAGTCTAGAATGAGCTAGAATGTTCTAGAAGGTTCGAGAACATTATGGAGTTCTCTGGAATATTCTAGAAGATGATAGAAACTCTTTTATGTATAGTAGAGAATGTGAGAATATTCTAGAGTAGTGGAATATTCTAGAACATATGAGAATAGGTAGATATGAATATTGTTCAGGATACTTATATGGAATATTCTAGAATGTCGTAGAACATGGAGGTTGATGCCTATAAATAGGGGAAGACCTCCTCATTTGTAGGATGTACAAAACGTGTGAGCTCAAGTGTGTACCAAAGTGATCCCTTGTGTAATAAAAGATGAAGAATTACAAAAGTCTCTCTCCATATAGCTACATATATTAAACCTTCCAAACTACCTCCATTTCTTCATTTATCAACTAAACAAAATCTCTTTCCTTTTTACATTTAAAGGTCTTCTATCTTTAAATTGTTCTCCTACAGAAACCCTAAAGGATTAGCACGCTACCTCCGATGCGGCTGATTATGGAGTTGTTGAGACTGGAGGTGATTTTCCATCATTGGAACAAAGGAGATTGTCGAATATGGAGGAGCCTGGAGGAGATTGTCGCTCTTTCGGAGGAGAATTTGAAAGTCGATCGATCGCCTCAAAATTCTCGATGAAACTATGGAGGAGGAGCCTCGTACTTTCCGATGAAACAATGGATCAAAGGAGCCTGGGATTTTCCTGATGAGGGAGATAATGAGTTTGGTATATTTTAGGGGTTTACATACATACATACATACATACATATATATATACATACATACATACATACATATATATATATATATATATAGGATAAGACTTGATATAGAATTTTTTTTAAAACAAATAATCAGATTGTGAGCCCCACCTCATTTTAGCGGGTATAAAATTTTTTGGTAAAAAATAAGGAGGGAACTAAATGATCGTAACAATTCATCCAACCGTTACCATTGATATATCTATTGCTATGGTTATACAAATTGTTGTTGTATACACATCTATCAGAACAGTTATTGAGACAAATGCAACGGTTCAGTTGCAAATGTCTCGGTGGTTCCAATAATTATTTGTAAGGTTATAACCATAACAATAGAATAACAATCGCAACGGTTATGATCCATAGAAATAAAAAGCATTGCCATAGCTCCAATTTCTAGTAGTTCCCGTTTGGTTTCTAAAGGATACAACCAAAAGGAGGGACTTGACTATCATGATATATTCTCACCCGTTGCAAAATAATGACAGTGAGACTTGTTATCAGTATGTCCACTTCCAAAGGTTGGCCTCTATACCAAATGGATATTAATAATGCTTTTTTACAAGGATATATATATATATGAAAAAGTATACATGAGTGTGCCTCAAGGGTTCACCAAACTGGGGGAGACCGAGGTATGCAGACATTTAAAATATTTATATGGATTCAAACAAGCCTCTAGGCAATGGAACATCAAGCTTATTGAAGCTTTAATACATAGTGGATTTAGTCAGAGTAGATTTGTCATTCTTTGTTTACCAAGAGACAAGGATATGGCTTAGTAGTGATTCTCATATATGTGGATGGTTTGCTTATTACTGGTAGTCATTGCACTCTGAAAGAATATGAAAAAATGACTTTACACAATCGATTTAAGGTAAAAGACCTGGAAGAATTGAGATACATTCTTGGAATTGAGGTTCTGAGATCAAAAAGGGGAACATTGCTTAATCAAAGAAAGTACACCTTGGAGCATATTTTTCAAGTTGGGTTAAGTGGATGTAAACTTGCTGAGACACCTTTGAAGCTCAATCAAATATTGACTACAGTTTAGTATGATATTCATATGGGAAATGCAGATGATCCAAAACTTGAAGATGTCACTGCTTATCAACAATCAATTAGGAAGCTCCTTTATCTTTTTATCACTAGGCCAGATATTAGCTTTGCTGTTCAAGAGCTTGAGTCAGTTTACACAACAACCTATACAATCACACTTGGAGGCAGCTTTAGAATGGTTAGATATCTTAAAGAGTGTAGTGGCTTTGGTGTGCTGCTACCTGCTAGTCCTATCACCATCTTGACTGCCTATTATGATTCAGATTGGGCTTTCTGCCCCAACACAAGAAGGACAGTCACTGGATATGTTATCAAATTAGATGAGTCACTTGTTTCTGGGAAGTCCAAGAAGCAACACACTGTTAGCAGAAGCTGCGCGCGGCTCCTTTCGATTGGAGCCTGTCGCTACCTGGATCAATCAGCCTATTCTGGTTCGCCTTGTGTCATCCGATTTTAGGGAATTCATTGGATCGTGAGAACAAAAGAGCATGGCAGCAATGGCTGAAGTGACTTGGATCGTTGGTATGTTGGCCTAGTTGGGACTCACTGTATCTCAACCTATGCCTTTGTTGTGATAATAAAGCAGCGATCCAAATTGCTAAGAATCCTATCTTCCATAAACGCACTAAACATATTGAGCAATATTATCATTTTGTGTGTGAAAAAGTCAAGTCTGGGCTCATATTTCCTCACCACATTTCTTCTGCTCAACAACTTGCAGGCCTCATAACGAAAGGGTTATCTACTGCTCAACATCAACTTCTTTTATGCAAGTTTGGCGTGCTTGTTGTCTTTCACCCACCAGCTTGAGGGGTATATTGAATGATGGGTAGTTTTAGTGTATAGTCTAGTGTATTAGGAGAGGTATTTTTGTTATTTCACAGGTTCTCTCCACTAACCAATCGTGAAGGTGGTTATAATAGTTAATACTGTACATTTTGGGTCTGTTAATACACACTAATCTTCTTCTCCTTCTTCTCTCTCTACGACTTTGCCCAATCTCTCAGTTCATCAATTGCATGCGTATGAATCCAAGCTTATGATGACTAATTTCAGATTCTATTACAAACCCAAGACTTGGCTTTATTGTGTTCCGGTTCTGGGTCTATTTGGGTCTGGCATTCCGGTTCTGGCGGTTCCGGGTCTGGCGGTTCTAGCAGTTCTGGCAGTTCCAGGTCTGGCGGTTCTCATGGTGGAACCGGCCCGTGACGGTTCCAGATACTATGCTGTTCCGGTTCTGGCGGGTCTGAATTTTTTTTTTTAATTCAATATCTTGTATAGTAGTCATTAGTATAGTGTAGAATATATTTTATATGGTTTACTAAGTTATTAGTATAGTATATATTGTGTTGTAGTAATTAGTATATATTGTATATATGTAGTATATTTTGTATATAAGTAGTATATATTGTATGTAAGTAGTATATATTGTATATAAGTAGTGTATATTGTGTTGTAGTTAGTAATTAGTATAAATTGTATATAAGTAGTATATATTGATAAAAGAATGTTGTCATTAGTATATTGTGTTGTATGTTATATATTGTATGTTATAAATATTCAAGGATTGATATCGAAGTAAAGATAAAGAAATATTGAGAAAAAAGATATTCAAGGATATGATAAAGAGCATATTTATTGACCAAAATGGCATATCTTTCTTAGTCTTCCTTCCCCCAGTGGAATGAGCACAACATGATACTAATACCACCATTGAAAGGAAAAAAAACTAAAAGAAGACGTGCCAATGTACAAGTTACATCATAATTTATGTTGTATTTCAAACAAATCTCATAAAACCGTCAAGGTTGGGAGGTGGTTGTGTTGGTGGTGGTGGAAATGAAGCTTGTTCATCACCACTTCCGGGTGAAGTTGCTTCCTCAGCAAGTTCTGCTATCATTTCTTCATATGCCTCATCTATTGCTGGTTGTGATTCTGCTATGCCAAAGTTCCTTCTTTCTGCGTGGATCCAATCTCGAAAAAGCACTGATTTTTCCAAGCTCTCCCGCATCGACGCTCTGTGATCACCTATTTGTAGTCTTGCTTGACTAAAATCGCTCTCCGATGCAACAGTTGACGCTTGAATTGACAGAACATCCCGAGCCATCCTTGCAAGAACGGGAAAATGCTTTTCCCTTGACTTCCACCATTCAAAAGGTCGAAAGAGCCTTCCGGATTGTCCTTTTCTAGGTTGGTTACTACTTTCAACTTGCTTATCTCTTTTAGGTCGGGGAGCCGGGGGAGGGGTGGTATTTTGGCCACTACTTTCACCAGTTTTACCTTTTTCTTTACCGAACATTTTTTTCAACGAAAATGCCATTATAATTAGAATTAAGCAAACTAAAAACACAAAAAAACACTATTAGCACGTAAGAGTTGAAACGAGTTTACCGGATTGACGAACAATTTCTTGAAAATTGAAAATCGTTGAACTTGAACACTTGAAAACTTCAATTCAACAACTTCACAATTTTTCACGAATTTTCAATAATAAATTAAGCACTTGCACTAGAAAGATTGAAAGAGAGCTTGAGAGATATTGATGAATTGGTGAATAAAAATGGTAAAATGAGGGGGTATTTATAATTGAGAAATGAGAAATAGTGTAATTATATAAAGTTTGGGGTTAAATTAAAGTTTGGGGGCCAAATGACTATTTTTTAAACTTCCAAACGGCTACTTTTTGCAAAAAGCTGTTACTTAAAATTTAAAATTTTTTTTTTTAAAAAAATATCCGTTGGAACCGCCTGAACCGGACCGGAACCGCCAGAAGCGGTCCAGAATCGCTAGCCAGTTCCGGGTCTGGCAGGTCCGGTTCTAGCGGTTCCAACGGGTAGAACCGGCCCATGACGGTTCCCTGGAACCGGTAGAACCGGAACCGCTGGAACCGGGCCACCGGAACCGACAAAACCGTCAGGACAAAGGTTCCGGTCCGGTTCCGATTCGGAACCGCGACCGAGAACAGCCTTAACCCAAGTAGTGATTTTTTTTTTGATATCAGGTTTGCAATTTCTGGAATCAAGGTCTATTATTTTTATTTTATTATATTTTTTAAATTCAAACATTTTTATAAAATTTGCTCTTGTGTATATATATATTTTTAAATTATAATCCAAATATGTCGACTAGAAAATATGAATCAGGATGCGGCTGATTAAACAAAAAGAAATGAAATTACATTTTCCATTGTTTTTCTATTAGATTACACCGTTATTTTTTTCATATAAACTTACTTGTAATTAGATGTAAGTTATCTGATTTTATGAATAAATTTCATATCAATTGTGCATGAACAGAGCTTAAACTCTTGCCCTGAAAGACGACATATACAAGAGTTAAGAAGGGACCGAGAATATAACTAAAATGTCAAAATAACCACTGTTAATTCCATTCTTAATAGTTAGTACACATAAACAAGAACAATAATATCCTACACCCTAAGACTACCACCCAGTATAGCGATACATATCTTCAACAATTCCAGGACTTATATAAGTTCCTAAATAAAAACCATCCGATTTCACAACCCATGCACACTGCTCTGTAAGCTTTGGAAGTTTTCCATCTTCTACACAATGTACTGGATCATTAAACACATTAAAGCTTTTGCTCTTTGTACCCCACCAAAAATGACAAAAAAATAAAGTTGTCCAAGCAAATCCTTGACAAAACGACCAATCAAATTCTTGATTAGCAGTAAGATTATGGTATCCGAGGTCATCATCACCAGAAGCACAATGAACTTGCAGTTTAGAGGAATTAGAAGGAAGTTTGTCGATAACATGTACGTAAAACCTTCGAGTTATGAAACATGATTTTGCTCTTGAAAGGTCAATTGGAGTTAATAACAATAATAAGAAGAAAATGTTGATCAAGGAGAGAGTCATTTCGAAGAAAAAAGGGATTTTTCGAGGGAATTTGGGCTGTGAAATTTTATATAATATATAGGAAAAATTGAGTTTAGTCAACTCTTACAATATCTTTGTTGGATTACAACAGTTTGTACTTTTCTAAAAGCATTAAATCACTATTAAATGTCTCTAGACTTTTTCTTCTTTTTATATTACTGTAGTTATGTGAAGATCTTTTCCTTGCTTGAAAAGAGAAATATTATATATAGCAAACATGCATCATTACAAAAGCAGATGCCATTAATAGCCCTTTTATTCATCTTTTATTTCTTTTATAGTCTTTGGATTAGTTATTTGAGCAAATGTATATATGAAAAAACCAATTCTTGAATTCTTAAAAAAAACTTATTTTAAGGGCATCTCCAACTTTTTCCTTATTTCCCATAATAGGGGTAACTTTTGGTAAAATTTTACTCAAATCCTCCTTCATTTTTATTCCCAAAATGGGGGATGAATAGTTTTCCCTCTAATATAAGAGTGCACTATTCATCTCCCCCATTATTATTTATCACTTTTTAATTATTATTTTATTATTTAATCTTTTATTTTATATTTTAATATACTTAATTAGGTTATTGTAATATTTTTATAATATTTATATTATATCTTATTTTCGGTGTATAATTTTGATAAATTATTTTTTTTGCATTTATTATTTTTATATAAAATGATAAGTTATAATTCTACAAAAAATATATAATTATCTCAAAAATAAATGGTGCGAATATAAAATATTAGATATTGCTAAAATTGAAGGGTGCGAATATAAAATATTAGATGTTGCTAAAGTTCAAAATATATTAAATGAAAATTCATTAAAATTGAAAATACATGACAATTGAAAATACATTAATCTTGTATCGCAATGATTTCTCTTTTATTTAAATTATTAGTTAATCTATAATAATTTCTTACAAATTATATTATTTAAAGTTTTATAAAATTATTTTAATTATGGAAATTATAAATAAATAAAAATAAAAGATGGAATTTATTTAATTAAAATTATTGAAAGATAATAATATAATATAGAAGAGAGAGAAAAATTTAGGAAACAAAATGAGAAAATAATTTGAGTAAGTTGTCCCCAAAATAATTTTTTTTATTTTGTGGATAAAAAATGTGATAAAGATTGGAGATTTAGACCAAATTGACTTGGCTAAAAAGATACTTATTCTGTATTTGAGGAGAGTACAAAGCTTTCTGAGTCCTCGTATTAATAGAGGTGCTAATTTTATGACATTTGTACCTAATTGAAATTTCAAGGTACGTATTGAGATAAATGGCAAAAGTCAATAAAATATTCAAGTTAATAAAACTGAATTCTGCAATGAGAAATGAATAGCATCATATCCTATATGAAAAAATGAAGTTAAGAATAACAAGATCAGGATAATAAAAAAGTAAAAAAACCATTATAAACTATCAAACTCTGTCTATTTTATTCTTTATCACTTAAACCAGAAGATAAACATCCTTTGAGCTAAAATAACGTTGTTGCGGTATTCAAAGTGAGTGAAGAACTAACCTCTACAAATACTTTCGTCTAATTAAGTGCATGTTTTCTAAATGTATTACATGAAATAATCTTAAGAATTTAATTATGGACTAGTGCTCGTGGGGACAAAACTATTGCAAGTATCGTCATATTATCTATGATTGTAGTTTTGCTTATACAATTTTTATGGAGATAGTTTTATAAAATATCAAAGGAGTCGGGGTTATTTTTAGGAAGGTATCCGCAGTAAGAAAATTTCTGGTGTTGAGCTTATGACTGAATTTTCCTGGAAATATTTTATGTTTCACGCTGATGATGATTTAATTTATTTAATATGTAACGTAGATGAAGGGAATCAATAATCTGTTAAAATTCGATCCATGAAAGGATAAATCTCGAGGCAATAAATTGGTCAACCAATAATGTTTATCTCGAAAATACAAGTAATAATTAAACTTATTTATTGTTTTAGAGATATGTGATTTAGTCCAATACAAATTAGTAGCCAAGAAATAAAATATATAAATTAGAGAAGAAAGTTGAATTACACCACTATTTAAGTAAGTCTAGACCTCTAGCTAGATGGTCTTGAGTTATGTCAGCAAGAACACTAAAGTAAAGACAATAAAATTAAGAGACAATTTTGATGATGAGTGAGCAAGAAGTAAGAGAGTATATTCTTTTGCTAAATGAATGATGTTGATTACAAATGATTGGAGTCCCCTTTATATAGCAAAGGAATCCTAAATAAGATATATTTCTATTGACAGTAAGGAATCTTATTGGGACACCTGTCTAACCGCGTAGTACGAATTCGTAATAACACGTACAAATCTATTCCGGAATTTATGCCATGATCTTGGGAACGTGATGAGAATCTTGCTCTTCTATAACAAACCCACGACAGCATCATGTCGAGGTTGGTCATACTCGGCATCGGTGCTCGTCGCGTACTCCGATCTTCGAGCCTTATAATCTATCATCAGCCTCGGGCTTGGCCCATCGGCCTCGAACTCGGCCCATCCTGAACTCGAGCTTTAAGCGCCTCTTCGAGCCCGTGAAATTTGGCATACTTGATTTCGGCCGTACACAGAATGTCCCCACGTTTCTTAGAGTAAGATGATAAAAAACAATTTGATCCTCAAGAGCCTTGGTTATGATGTCAATCTCGTGACGTTAGTGACTGAAATAATTTTAAGGTCGCATCTACAAAGTTCCCAAGGCCATTAATTGAAAGCGACTGATGGCCGGCTGTTGGCTTCCTAAAACCATTTGTCACGACCCTAACCCCGCATTGGTCGTGATGGTGCTTCTCGTGAAAATGAGGCCAGCCAACAACTTGATTCGTCTTTTCAAAAATAATTTAAACATGAATAAACAGCTACAATATGACTTAATAATATAAATTAGCAGAAGAACAACTCAATATAACCCTAATTAGGGTGTCACAAGTCACAAGCATCTATCAGAATGTAAATCCACTACAAGGTCTAATATAAAACTGAAATAATTGACAAAAGAGAGGAACATGGTGCTGGGGATGCTGGCAGTCACCTCCTTACTCATATATCTGCCTCTGATCAGAAAAAATCCACTACCGGGTGAATAGATACCTGCATCTCCACACGAGATGTATGAGTAAAGTGACTATTCCAATTAAGTGAGTAATTAAGGTAAATAACAATTGAGCGGTAAGAAATCATGTATGACAAATCATTCTGCTATACTGAAGCAGTGTAAACCCTTTTTCGAAAAATAAAAGCTATGAAATCTTTAGCGAAACACTTTTGCTCAATATAAAATCTCTTTTAAAAATAATATTTTTCAACGGTTGCACAGCAAATGCAAAATAAATAGTGTAGATAAGCACAAAATTTCCGCCCCACAGACACAACTCTCAGTTATCAAGGAATGCTAGACTATCAGGTCTATAGTGCAAGAAGTAGCACAAAACAAAAGATAATTAAGATAATGCAAACACATCAATCAGTATCGGTACCGTTGCGGCGTGCAGCCTGCCCCTGATATCGTTGCGGCATGAAACCCGATGTATTTATCATCGGCGATGCTCACTGGAGGTGTGCAAACTCCGGGAGGGTACCCTTATGGTCCAAGTGCAATATCGAGCCATCTCGTGGCATCAAATCTAGGCCCCCAGCCTCATATCAGTATCAGTATAACACTGTTGCAGCATGCAACATGATCCATATATATATATATATATATATCTATATTTATATTTATATTGCTGCGACGTGCAACCCGATCTAAAAGTATCCTCACAACGTAGGCCCTCGGCCTTACTCAGTCAAATATCACATAATCCCATCGGGCAACAGTAAAACGTGATGCTCATCTCAAAACATAGTGGGAAATCTCATTTCAAGTGTTAAAGCAAAGTAAACTTGGCTGAGATTGAAAAAAAATAGTATTACATATTGGGATTGAGATCAATAATAAGTAAATAAGGTAAGAAACAAGTAATAGCAATCCTTGAAGGATTCAATCAATTGGTACGAAACCCAAATATGTCAATCAGCTCAAATCATAGTGATAACAAGTGGTATTCAGTCAAATACGCAATAAATTCATCTATCGGGATGGACCAAGTCACAATCCTCAACGGTGCTCTACCTCACGCTCGTTATCCGACGCACAAGTCACCTCAATATAGTACTACGATGTGCAATCCGGGGTCACAAACCCTCAGGATATCATCGACAATCATTACTCAGCTTGAACCGGCAAAATATCTAACTCGCGATGCTCTTGCCGCTCAAATCGGCCTCCACGCGCGTCGAATCTATCCATATTTCAGCGAACACATCACAATATGCTAAGGGAACATTACCCAATCGAAAACAATCGAGAAATATCAAAATTCTTGAAATTAGCAAAACTGGAGCCCCGAGCCAACTTCTTAAAACTCAAATTTTTTTACATCATTAGATTCCTCATCTTCCTACTAGTTCATACATATAAAAAGTTCTCAAATCCAATCTCAAATGACCCATCAAATCTCAATTTGAAATATCAAAAATCAAGCCCTATTTTCTGTTAGAATAAGTGCCCAACGCTAGAGGGGTGGGGGGGGGGGGAGAGTGAATAGCGTTTAACAAATATCGCAGGAATAAAATCGAAGTAAATGCGGAAATAAAAAGAGTAAGGAGGGAGCACACCAAATTTATACTGGTTCGCCACAACGTGTGGTTACGTCCAGTCTCCCGAGAGACTCTCTCGAGCTGCAACTAACTCCGTTAAGCTTAAATGTGCTCAACAAACCAATACAACTTGAGAACTCGAGTCACGCGAGCCTCAACAACGTTTTCTCGGAGATACCGCACTCCAAGACTTCAACCGAAGGAATGAAACCTTCCTTCTTACAACAACAAGGGATTTAGACTTCCCTTCAAGTGTATACGAACACTTAGCACTCAAGAACAGGACTCTCTTATAGAGTAGATATGAGTAGACTTACGAACGCTCAAGAACACAACAATTTCTTCAAGATTTTGGCTCTCAAAAGCTATGAAATATGAATGAATTGAATGCAATGAAAGTATATCAGATTGTTGAAGAATTGTTGTAGAAATGAGAGGTTTGGGGTCTATTTATAGCCCTGAAGGATCAAGTGACTGTTGCTCAATAGTTAGACAAAAATTTTGAATTAAAAGGCAGAATAATCGATTATCTTAACAACATAATCGATTATCTTACTTCAAAGTTCAAAAAACTAGTCGTTGAATGTCAACGGTAACCAGATAATAATCGATTATTAAACCTCTCTGTAGTTTCAAGTTCGGGCTGGAAACACAGGATGATAATCGATTATCTGAAGGTGATAATCGATTATTTGGCTCTTCTGTAAATTGGGGTTTTGCTGTATTAGCAAGATAATCGATTATTAGAACATGATAATCGATTATGTAACCTTAAAAACCAACCTCAAAAATCAAAGTGTTCGAAATCAAAAACCAAGTGTTGGAAAAGCTTGTTTATGGTATAAAAAGTGAAAACCAAGACTTAGTTCTTAGAAAACAAGTCTCCAAGGTCATAAACGTCGCACCACTTTGTTAAAAGATGTTTTCCACGTGTTTAGACGACGACCATAAATCAAGTGTGGTTTTTATGAAATAATGATTTGGAATTTGTTTAAATATGCCCAGAGGTGAAAACCAATGATAATATTTCAAAAACCATTTTTGCGAAAATGAAAATGTCAAAAACCATGACGATGCCTAGCCGACGTCTAGCCAATGTCTAGCCGACGTCTAGCCAACGTCTAGTCGACGGAAGCCGACAGTCAGATTTTTGGTTGGGTCATGGTCACAAAACTTTGGTCAACAAAAGTATTTATGATATGCATGATTTGATAAAATGATATTAGAGAGAAGCCAAGACTTGAATCCATTGCCGGATCAAGTTCACAATGCAAACAACTCAATAATATCTTCAATACATCTCTTGGTCTTGTTCTTGACTCTTCTTTACTTGGACTCTTCCTTGGTCCGTTAGCCATAATTCTCGCCTTGTTTGTTCAATGATATCTTCGTATTCACGACGATTTGGTATCTGTCAACTTTGCATCCACGTCGGTTTGTCACGATTTGGCATTTGTCAACTTTGCATCCACGTCGGTTTGTCATTCATCAAAACCTACAAAAAAGAACACGACTTTAGTTCAACATCTTTGAAAGTGTGTTCCAACAATTTTTCCCTTTTTGATAATGGCAAACCGAGATGGGGATATGCATAGGTGCTTAAACGTTTGTGCCAAATGCGTAATGAGTTCCCCCTCAATTTATGCATAGCCCTTTTCTTCCCCCTTTTGACATTAGCAAAAATTTTATTGATTATGGGAATAAAGATGGAGTACTTAATGGAAGCATAAAAGATTATTCAAAACATAAACTAAAGAGAAAGAGAGTCGAGCTTGAGCTCTAAAAGCTTCTAGGAGCTGTTGTCATCTCCGTCACTCGCAGTTGCTTCATCATCATCATCATCATCATCACCATCACCGTCATCATTGGTTTCAGGCACCTCGTCAACATCTTCGATTATGGAAGTCTGAAATTCCAGAAAATTTCCAATGCAACTCAAAATGGTTTGAATTTGTTCCCCCTGACTTTGTGGCCATTTTGAGACATGCAAAAAAGAGTTAGACGTCTCCGACGCTCAAGTTAGTGATAGTTCAAATAAAATATTTCACAAATGCACGCATTAGATCATCGTGGAATCAAGTATTCCGAGTTCGCAATGAATGCGGAAAAATGACTCTTTATCTAAAGGTTTTGTGAAAATGTCGGCTAATTGATATTTTGTTTCCACAAACTCAATCTCGACATCACCTTTGAGAACATGATCTCTAATGAAATGATGCCTAATTTCAATGTGTTTCGTCCTTGAATGAAGAACGGGGTTCTTCGTCAAGCATATGGCGCTAGTATTATCACACGGAAGAGGGATATGATCAATACTAAGGCCATAATCCAAGAGTTGTTGCTTCATCCAAAGGATTTGAGCACAACAACTCCCCACGGCCACATATTCGGCCTCGGTGGTAGATAACGCAACACTTACTTGCTTCTTACTAAACCATGATACTAAGGAACTACCAAGTAAGTGGCATGTTCTACTCGTGCTTTCGCGGTCCAATTTGCAACCCGGAAAATCAAAGTCGGAATAACCAATGAGTTGGCATGAAGAACCTTTGGGATACCAAAGTCCTAAATTCATAGTGCCAACAAGGTATTTCATTATCCATTTTACCGCAGTTAAGTGCGATTCCTTCGGACAAGATTGATACCGAGCGCATAAACAAACGCTAAACATAATGTCCGGCCTACTTGCGGTAAGATAAAGAAGGGATCCGATCATACCTCGATACTTCTTTAGATCTACTTCCTTACCTTTTTGTCTTTGTCAAGGTGATCGGATGTGCTCATGGGAGTAGCCATTGCTTTGGCGTTGTTCATCTCAAAATGTTTGAGTAACTCCTTGCAATACTTAGATTGACAAATGAAAGTCCCTTCTTTCATTTGTTTCACTTCCAATCCCAAGAAGAAATTTAGCTCACCCATCATTGACATCTCGAACTCACTTGTCATCATCTTCGAAAATTCCTTGCACAAAAATTCGTTAGTAGCACCGAAAATAATGTCATCTACATAAACTTGAACCAAGAGGATGTCTTTTGTTTTTGCTCTTGATAAAAAGTGTTGTATCAAATTTCCCCCTTTTGAACTCATTTTCCAAAAAAAATTTACTCAAACAATCGTACCAAGCTCGGGGAGCTTGTTTAAGACCGTAGAGTGCTTTCTTGAGTTTGAAGACATGATCGGGGGACTCAAAGTCTTCGAAACCCGGGGGTTGTTCAACATACACTTCCTCTTGAATAAACCCTTTGAGGAAGGCACTCTTGACATCCATTTGATATAGTTTAAAATCCATAGATGAAGCAAAAGCAAGTAATAAACGAATAGCTTCTAAACGTGCTACCGGTGCATAAGTTTCTTCAAAATCAATGCCTTCTTCTTGATTGTAGGCTTTAGCTACGAGCCTAGCTTTGTTTCTAGTTATAATACCATTTTCATCAAGTTTGTTACGGAACACGCATTTCGTACCAATTACGGTATGACCATTGGGTCTTGGCCCCAATTCCCAAACGTCATTACGTTTGAATTGGTTAAGCTTCTCTTGCATTGCCAAGGTCCAATGCTCATCCTCAATTGCTTCGGAAATGGTTGTAGGTTCAATTTGTGATACAAAAGCCATGTGTCCTACAGTGTCCTTAAGAGAGTTTCGAGTACATACCCCTTGTTTGATGTCACCAATTACCTTATCGAGAGGATGATTTCTAGACGTCCTCCAAGCTCTAGGCATCACCGTCTCTTCCTCTTGTCGTTGTTTCTCTTTCAAAGGTTGTTCCATGAATTCGTCTTGGACTTCCTTTGGGCTCTCTTTTTCCACATCTCCTTGAAGATTAAACTTCTCCAATGAATCTGCAAGATCATCACAAATATCCTTTCTCGCCAAGCGAGTATCATTCTCGGAATATACAACATGAGGGGACTCCTCAATGGTTTAAGTGCGTTTATTAAAGACTCTATAGGCTTTACTACGCAATGAATAATCGAGAAAGATGCCTTCATCGGATTTTGCATCAAATTTCCCCAAGTTGTCCTTTCCATTATTATGACAAAACATTTGCAACCAAAAACTCGAAGATGGGAGAGGTTTGGCTTTCTTCCCTTGTAAAGTTCAGATGGCGTTTTTATGAGTATCGGTCTTATGACGGCTCGGTTTAACACGTAGCTTGCGGTACTCACGGCATTCGCCCAAAAATACTTAGGAAGTTTTGCCTCATCGAGCATAATTCTAGCCATCTCCTCGTGACATTGATTTTTACGTTCCACCACTCCATTTTGTTGTGGTGTACGTGGAGCGGAGAAGTTATGCTCAATGCCGAGTTCGTCACAAAAATCCTCAAAGAGATTTCGTTCGAACTCACCACCGTGATAACTTCTTATGGATGTAATTGTTGTGCTCTTTTCATTTTGAACACGTTTAAGGAAACTTTTGAAAACTAGAAACGCCTCACTTTTGTGAGTTAGAAATAATGTCCATGTGTACCTGGAGTAGTCATCAACAATGACAAAGGCAAAGTAATTCCCACCAACACTTTTTGTTCTTGATGGTCCAAAGAGATCCATATGCAAAAGTTGTAAAGGCCTTGTTGTTGAGACAACATTTTTCGATTTAAAAGAGGCCTTTACTTGCTTCCTTCTTTGACATGAATCACAAATGGTGTCCCTCTCAAACTTGAGTTTTGGGAGACCAACTACTAAGTCTTGTGAAACCAATTTATTCAAAAGGTTCATGTTAATATGAGCTACTCTTCGATGCCATAGCCACATATCGTCCTCTTTACTTATGAGGCATTTAGCAAAGTTTGATGAAGAATTTTCAAGGTTAACCATATTAATATTATCAATTCTATCACCATGTAAAATAACCTTATTATAACTAAGGCGTTCAACCGTACATGATTTAGAGTTGAAAATCACACGATTTCCCTTGTTCCACAATTGACTTATGCTCAAGAGATTGTGCTTATGCCCCTTAACTAATAAAACATTATCAATAGAGGAGGATTCATCCTTACCAACTGAACCAATGCCGATTAGTTTTCCTTTGCTATTGTCTCCAAAGACTACGTTTCCTCCTTTGGCAGGTCTTATTTGTAAAAATTTGGATGCATCTCCAGTCATGTGCTTGGAGCATCCGCTATCAAGGTACCAAAGTACACTTGATGCCTTCAAGCATACCTACATACCAAATCAATGAGATTTCGGTACCCAAGCCATTTTGAGTCCTGGGATGTTAGGTGCAAAGTGGTAGTGTGATTGTTTAATTGTGATATGCCTATGCCTAGTAAAGAAAACCGGAGCTATATGACCTATCCTATTACAATAATGGAAAATGACATTCGGATTATGCATTCTCCTAGGTTGATTATAGCTTCTAGGTGGTGTAAATTTATTTACCCTATTTTGAGAAGCGTAGTTTTGATGCACTTTTTGAAAACCGTTTCTAGGTGTTCTAAAGTGCTCATCATTTCTCCTAGTGTTTAATCTAGGTTGTCTAGTGTTCCTAGAATTATCATTTCTAGATTGTCTACTAATATTAATTTTATCTTTCCTAGGTTGAGCTTTAGGTTGTTTAGGTTTTGGCTCAACTTTTTCATTCATATTAATATCATTTTCGAAACCTAAGCCATGTTTATTAGATTTCAAATTGCCAAGTACATCATTGAGGTTTTTATGAGAAGTATTAAATTTGTTCAAAGTATCCTTAAGTTTTTCAACTTGATCTTTGAGAGATTTGAAAGACTTGCAACTTTTGTTTGAGCCTTCGGGTTTGTCGTAGCTTCTTTTGCCAAAAAAATTATTTTCTTCTCTTAATTTTTTATTATCTTGGCTCAAGCTTTCTAACTCCTTCTCCTTTGAAGAGAGTTGTTTCTTTAATTCCTTAATGGTTTTAGAGGCGCTAACAAATTCGCCATATAACTCATCAAAGGCGTCTTGCATATCTTCATAAGTATAAGGATCTTTAGGAGAAGTTTCACATACCTCTTCTTGTGCTTCCTCATCTCCGTCGCTTGACTCATCCCCGGAGTCGCCTCCCCAAGAGATGTAGGCTCTTTGTTTCTTGACGGTATTCTTTCCGTCTTTGTGTTTGAGCATTTAGGTTTGATGTGCCCAACTTCTCCACACCCATAGCATTTGGGTGGACCTCCTTGCCTCTTTCCCTTCCGTTCATACTCTTTATGCATGAACTTGTGGAACTTTTTAATAACGAGTCTAAACTCATTATCCTCATCGCTTGAATCATCAATGACTTGAGGTTGTGATGTGGAGGCCTTGAGTGCAATGCTTCTTTTCCTTTGATCTTCCAAAGGAGGATTAAGAATGGTGGACTCCTACATCTTAGATTCCCTCGAAGTCCGTCTACAGTGACATTGGTGATGCCAACTGACTCTTGAATGGCATCGGCTTTGGAACGCCACTCCGGAGGCTCCGCAGGATTTTTCATACAAGCTCCTTGTTCGTGTACGTCTTCTTCAGTGCGTGGAGGTCGTTGACAATTTTTGAAAATCGTTCAAACATGTCGTCGATTTTCTCGTTCTCCTTCATACGAAATAATTCATATTCATGGGTTAGAAAATCAATTTTAGCCTCTCGGACTTGGTCCGTACCTTCGTAGGTGACCTCTAGCTTCTCCCACATTTGCTTGGCCGTGGTGCAACAAGAAATCTTCCGATAATCATCGGGGTTTACTGCACAGTACATCATGTTGATGGCCTTAGCATTGTTCTCCACCTTTTTGATGTCCTTTGCATCATATTCGTTCTCCGTCTTTAGGATGACTTTATCCTCGTCTTCCTTAGTGGGCAATTGTTCACCATTTTTGATGATTTGCCACAATAGAAAGTTGTTGGATTGGATGAAGATTCTTATCCGCTCCTTCCAATAGGTGTAATTTGTGCCATCGAAGAGTGGTGGCCTCGTGGTTGATTGTCCCTCACCAATTCCTGCATAAAGATTGCGAGTAGAAGCCATAGATCGTTTCTCTCAAACTGTTGAGTCTTTTAAAGAGTATGGCTCTGATACCAATTGATAGAATAAGTGCCCAACGCTAGAAGGGGGGGGGGGGTGAATAGCGTTTTACAAAAATCGCAAGAATAAAATCGAAGTAAATGCGGAAATAAAAAGAGTAAGGAGGGAGCACACCAAATTTATACTGGTTCGCAACAACATGTGGTTACGTCCAGTCTCCCGAGAGACTCTCTCGAGCTGCAACTAACTCCGTTAAGCTTAAAGGTGCTCAACAAACCAATACAACTTGAGAATTCGAGTCACACGAGCCTGAACAACATTTGCTCAGAGATACCGCACTCCAAGACTTCAACCGAAGGAATGAAACCTTCCTTCTTGCAACAACAAGGGATTAGACTTCCCTTTAAGTGTATACAAATACTTAGCACTCAAGAACAGGACTCTCTTATAGAGTAGATATGAGTAGAATTATGAACTCTCAAGAACACAGCAATTTCTTCAAGATTTTGGCTCTCAAAAGCTATGATATATGAATGAATTGAATGCAATGAAAGTATATCAGATTGTTGATGAATTGTTGTAGAAATGAGAGGTTTTGGGGTCTATTTATAGCCCTCAAGGATCAATTGACCGTTGCTCAATAGTTAGACAAAATTTTGAATTAAATGGCAGAATAATCGATTATCTTAACAACATAATCGATTATCTTATTTCAACGTTCAAAAAACTAGTCGTTGAATGTCAACGGTAACCAGATAATCGATTATTCTCCAAAGGATAATCGATTATTTAACCTCTCTGTAGTTTCAAGTTCGGGCTGGAAACACAGGATGATAATCGATTATCTGAAGGTGATAATCGATTATTTGTCCCTTCTGTAAATTGGGGTTTTGCTGTATTAGCAAGATAATTGATTATTAGAACATGATAATCGATTATGTAACCTTAAAAACCAACCTCAAAAATCAAAGTGTTCCAAATCAAAAACCAAGTGTTGGAAAAGCTAGTTTATGGTATAAAAAGTGAAAACCAAGACATAGTTCTTAGAAAACAACTCTCCAAGGTCATAAACGTCGCACCACTTTGTCAAAAGACGTTTTCCACGTGTTTAGACGATGACCATAAATCAAGTGTGGTTTTTATGAAATAATTAATTGGAATATGTTTAAATATGCCTAGCGGTGAAAACCAATGATTATATTTCAAGAACCATTTTGGTTAAAATGAAAATGTCAAAAACCATGACGAGTCTAGCCGACGTCTAGCCAATGTCTAGCCGACCTCTAGCCAATGTCTCGTCGACGGAAGCCGACGGTCAGATTTTTGGTTTGGGCGTGGTCACAAAACTTTGGTCAACAAAAATATTTATGATATGCATGATTTGATAAAATGATTTTAGAGAGAAGCCAAGACTTGAATCCATTGTCGGATCAAGATCACAATGCAAACAACTCAATAATGTCTTCAATACATCTCTTGGTCTTGTTCTTGACTCTTCTTTACTTGGACTCTTCCTTGGTCCGTTAGCCATAATTCTCGCCTTGTTTGTTCAATGATATCTTCGTATTCATGATGATTTGGTATTTGTCAACTTTGCATCCACGTCGGTTTGTCACGATTTGGCATTTGTCAACTTTGCATCCACGTCGGTTTGTCATTCATCAAAACCTACAAAAAGGAACACGACTTTAGTTCAATGTGTTTGAAAGTGTGTTCCAACATTTTCTTCCATGTTTAGTTAAATTCCATGGATTTCTAGGTGTGTTTCACAATAAAAATGAGTATTGAGATAAAAAAATCATACCTCCAACCGATTTCCCTCGAATCCCTCTTCAAATGCTCTCAAAATCGCCCAAGGCCAAGTGGAAAATCAGGGAAATGGGCTAAGTTTCAAATTTATTAACTGGACACAACCCTCGGATGTGAGAAATGCTAGCTGGCTTTCGCAATTGCGAACCCCGATCTGTTATGGAAATTGCAAAGTCATGTTCGCATTTGAAAACTTAGGCCAAACGAAAGCCTTCGCATTTGCAAAATATGCTTCGCATTTGCGAAGGAAACATTGCATTTGCAAACCAAGCAGGCTTGGGTTGGTTTCGCATTTGCGATCCACCCTTCTCAATTGCGAACCAGGCTTCACCAATCAGCAAGAATCTACTAAACATGCTCATGACACGTGAGACCTAATTACCTAGGCTCTGATACCAACTTGTCACGACCCAAACCCCGCACTTGTCATGATGGTGCCTTTCGTGAAGACGAGGCCAACCAACTAACCCAACTTGTCTTTCAGAAAATAATATAAACATGAATAAAAAGCAACAATATTACTTAATAATATAAATTAGTGGAAGAACAACCCAACATAGCCCTAATTGAGGTGTTACAAGTCACAAGCATCTATCAGAATGTAAATCCACTACAAGGTCTAAAATATAAAAAATTGAAATAATGAACAAAAGAGAGGAACAGGGTGTTGTGGATGCTGGCAGTCACCTCTTTACTCATATAACTCTACTTCTGGTCGACCAAAACCCTCAACCGGGTGAATAGATACCTGCATCTGCAGACGAGGTATAGGGAGTAAAGTGAGTACTCCAACTCAGTGAGTAATAAAGGTAAATAACAACTGAGTGGTAAGAAATAGCGTATGACAAATCTTTATCCTATACAGAAGCAATGTAAACCCTTTTTAGAAAAATAGTGAAGCTATGAAATCTTTAGTGACACACCTTTGCTCTGTTTAAAACCTCTTTTAAAAATGATATTTTAGCGGTTGCGGAACAAATGCAAGACAAATAGTGCAGATAAGCACAGAATTATCACCCCGCGGGCACATTACTCAATTACCATGAAATGCCAGAATATAAGGTCTATAGTGCAAGAAGTGGCACAAAATAATAGATAATAGCAGACAATTAAGATAATGCAAACACATCAACCAGTACTAGTACCGCTGCAACGTGAAACCCACACCACATATTGCTGCCACGTGCAGCTCGATCCATTTAACATTACGGTGCTCACTGGGGGTGTGCAGACTCCGAGAGGGGCCCCTTTCGGCCCAAGCGCAATATCAAGCCATCTCGTGTAATAAAATCTAGGCCTTTGGCCTTACATCATATCATTATAGCACTGCTGCAGTGTGCAGCCCGATCCAAAAGTATCCTCACAACATAGGCGCTCGGTCTTACTCAGTCAAAAATCACATATGCCCCTCGGGAAACAGTAAAACGTGATGCTCCACCGAAAACATTGTTGGAAATCTCATTTCAAGTGTTAAAGCAAAGTAAACTTGGCTGAGATTGAAAACAATAGTATTACATACTAGGACTGAGTTCAATAATACGTAAAAATGGTATAAACCCAGTAATAGCAATCCTTAAGGTTTCAATCAATTGGCACGAAGCCCAAAAATGTCAATCATCTCAAATCATAATGATAAGAGGTGATATTCAATCAATAGATAGTAAATTCATCAATCGGGACAGACCAAGCCACAATTACAAATGGTGCTCTACTCCATGCTCGCTATCTGCCGTGAAAGTTACCTCAATATAGCACTACGATGTATAATCCGGGGTCTCATACACTCATGATATCATTTAGAATCATTAATCACCTTGAACCGGCAAAATCTCTAGCTCGAGATGTGAATGACCCTCAAATCGGCCTCCACGCACGTCGAATCTATCCATAATCCGAGAAAACACATCACAATTGGCTAAGGGAACATTATACAATCGAAAACAATTAAAAAATATCACAATTCTCGAAATTAGCAAAACCCGAGCACCGAGCCCACTTCTCGAAACTCAGAAATTTTCACATCATTGGATTCCTTATCTTCCCACGAGTTCATGCATATCAAAAGTTCTCAAATTCGAGCCCAAATGACCCATCAGATCCCAATTTGAAATATCAAAATTCAAGCCCTAATTTCTTTGATTTTTTGTTAAATTCCATGGATTTCTAGGTGGGTTGCACAATAAAAACGAGTACTGAGATAATAAATCTTACCTCCAATCAATTTCCCTCGAATCCCTCTTCAAATGCACTCAAAATCGCCCAAGGCCAAGTAGGAAATGAGGGAAATGGGTTAAGTTTCAGATTTAATAACTGGACACAGCCCTTAGATGTGGGAAATGCGAGTTGGGGTTTGCAATTGCGAACCCTGACCTATTATGGAAATTGCGAAGTCATGTTCGCATTTGCAAACTGAGGCCAAGCACAAGCACTTCGTATTTGCGAAATATGCTTCGCGTTTGTGAAATCTCAACCTTCGCATTTGCGAAGGAAGCTTCGCATTTGCGAGCCAAGCAGGCTTGTGCTGGATTCACATTTGTGATCCAGCCTTCACATTTGCGAATTCACATTTGTAAACTAGGCTTTGCAAATGCAAAGCATATTGTCCTGTTCATACCAAATTTTCAAAAATTAAAAATTGCAATCTGACACCTATCCAAAAATCACCCGAACCCTCGGGGCTCCAAACCAAATATCACATAACCTCAAACATCCTACGGACTTATCCGTGCAATCAAATCGCCAAAATAACATCATATTCAACAAATCAAGCTTCAAAACTCATGATTTCTTTCAACTTTTCATAAAACATCAAATTACCATTTTATGTCCGAAACACGTCAAACGACGTCCGTTTTCAACCAAACTTTACAGAAAGCGCTTAAACCATATATAAGACCTGTAACGGGTGCCGGAACAAGAATACGGGCTCGATACCATAGTCTTCTAATCAAATTTCATTTTCAATTTTCTTAATTATTTCTACAAAATAATTTCACACAAAAACTCATTTCTCAAGCTTGGGACCTGGCATTCATTTTCAGACATATGCCTAAGTCCCATATTTTCCTACGGACCGTGCGGGACCATCAAATCATGTGTCCAGGTTCGTTTACCTAAAATATTGACTGAAGCCAAATTTATTCAATTTAAATTAAAATTTAGCATTTTTCTCACATAATCCATTCCAAATTTTTCCTTAAGCCAAAACCAACAATTTTTGTAGGTCGTAATACACCACATGAGCCAAATCATGCCTAAAAACTGGCGATCAAAGTGAAAAAGGTCAAAGCGATCGGTCAAGTCTTTACCGTTAAAACGACCACAATAAATAGGTAAATTTCTAAAACATTTACAATTGTTATTTCTCAAATCTTTTCAAAATCTCAGTAGCTTCTTCATCTTTTTTGAGCTCATCCTGTCCTTAACTTTTTCTTGCTACATCATCAACTTATTCTCTTCGTTTGAATTTCCCAATAGTAATGGACAAAAAATCTACGACACAAGCTTAATCCACTACTCGGGAACCTGCACCAATAGAACTGGAACCAATGGAACTGGAACCAGTTAAACAAGGTAACAGAAGAGGTAAGGAGAAGCCATATAAGAGGAATCGTAGCGTCCAAATGGGGAAAGCTGTCACATATATCCTATCAGATTTGTAGGGTGATACAATTTTAGTAACAATTGAAGAGGAAGACATAAACAAAAAGAAAAATTACTTGACTACTGCACTCATTGGGTACGTATTGGGTAAAAATTTATATTTTAAATCTATGGAGGACTATGTTGAAAATGTGTGGAATTTTGTTAATACTCCAACGATATTGTACCAGGATAAAGGTTATTACATATTTAGATTTGATTCAATTAAAGATAGAGACAAAATCATGCAATCAGGGCCTTATACTTTTCATGATAAGCCATTTATTTTGAAGAACTAGACACTTGACTTTGTCTTTAATCTAGATTGTTTGAATATTATTCCAATTTGGATAAGGTTTCCAAATCTACCTATGGGATTTTGGTAACTGAGGCCCTAATCAAAATGACAAGTGGTATAGGAAAACCAATATACATAGATCTGTACACTGCCGAGATGGATAGAATTTCATATGCAAGAGTCCGTATTAAAGTATACATTTCTCATCCTTTGCCAAATGATATTTTACTTCGAACACCTGTAGGAGATATTCAACAAAGCATAGAGTATGACTGGAAGCCTAAGTTTTTTATAGACTGTGCAAAAGTTTGGTATACCACAGAAGAGTGCAGATAGAACAAGGAAAAAGGAGAATCTGGTGAACTTGTAAAATAGAACAAAATAAGTAGAAGGGAAAAAGAATAAGAAAAGTAGAGACTAAATGGGTAGCAAAAGAGATGCGTGCCCCAACAACTAGGAAATATGATAAGGAAAAGTTGACTGGAACAAATGAAAATATAGTAGGAGCACAAATGGAAGCTGGGTAGCTAGATAGTAATGAATTCCCACCATTCTCAGTAACAAGGAGTGGGAGGAATTATGACAAGAGAGCACTAGTGCATACTGTGGATGAACCGAGTTTCTCTAGTAGCCAACTTATTACCACAAATAGATTTGAGGTTCTGAACCAAGGTGGTATTGCAACTGACACTGGGCAGGGTGGACAAATCCACCCTACACCTACACGATAATTAGTACTTGAAATATTAGAGGGCTGAATAAGCCCTTTAAAGAAAAGGAGTTGGCGCTTTTTCTGAAGAACTAGTAGAGACAAGAGTGAAAGAGAATAAGGCAAAAAAATTAGCTCTAAAAATAGTAAAGGATTGGAAAGTAAAGTTTAACTAGAACTCTGCATATAATAGAAGAATTTGGTTAATGTGGAGGTCTCATATCCATATCCAGATTCTGAAGGTTGATGCACAATTGGTCCATTGTAAAGTGGAAGACTATACTAGAAAGAAAAAATGGCTTTTCACTGTTGTATATGCTTATAATGAATTGAATTCAAGGCATCAGTTATGGGAGAAACTTATCGATATAGGATCCAATATTACTAGTGATTGGCTAATTAGTGGTGATTTTAATAATCTCTTGCACTCATATGATAGAATAAGAGCTCCAATAACTCAGGCAGAGGTACAAAGTAATAAGGAGTTCTTAGACAAAATGCAGCTCACTCCCTTAAGAAGCATAGGATGGAACTATACATGGTGTAATAAAAGGGATGAAAATGTAAGCGTATATAGTAAAATAAATTTGGTTTTGGGAAGTTCAATTAGATGATGAACAATGGGCATATTGAGGCAAAATATCTAAAACCTAGTGTATCTAATCACTTCCCTATACTGATGAATTGCATGATTGGTATCATTCTACAACATCTGCATCCTAGGCCATTAAGATTGTACCATACTATCCTTCACGATCCCGACTTTACAATGACAGTGAAAGAAGTATGGGGGCAAAATGAGTGTGATCCAGGAAAGTAAGGGACATGGTATAAACTAGAAAATTGAAGGAGGCATGGAAAGAACTGAACAACCATATGGCATCTTACCAGCAAAAACTAAGTCAAGAAAAACAGAAGTTAGAACTGGTTCAACATCAAGTGTCTATTTAGCCAATAAGGAAAGAACGCATAGAAGAAGAAAAAGAAACCTTGTTAGAGGTGGAGAAATGGAGTAACATTGAGGAACATGTGACGAGATAGAAGTCTAGAGCTACTTGGATTCAATATGGAGATTCCAACACTAAGTACTTCCATGCTCAATGGAAAATGCGTACTAACAATAATGCTATTGTCTCTATTCACAATGATGCAGGATTAAACAAGCATATCCTAAACAAGTGGAGTAGCATTTTTTGAAATTCTTTAAGGCACTAATGGGTGAGTCTCCACCGGTGCACCTATGCTCAGATGTCGAGGTAATTAAAAAGGGACCTTGCTTAACAAGGTCACAAAAACTGGAGATGATCAATCCAATCATAGAGAAATAGATAATGGGAACTATTAAAAGCATGCCAAATGACAAAGCTCCAAGAGCAGATGGTTTTCTAGTGGAATTCTACACAAACCAATGGGAGGTGATCAAAGCAGATGTGATCCCTGATGTCTTGGATTTCTTTACGATAGGAAAGATGCCAAAGTCCATAAATAGTACTGCTATTACTTTTATTCCTAAAGTCCCTAATCCTACTCAGGTTAAGGACTTCAGGCCAATAGCATGTTGCACGACTATTTACAAGATAATCACAATTATTATAACCGGGGGATTAACAGCAGTAATGAACTACTTAGTAGAAGACTCTCAATCATCATTCAATGAAGGCAGAAATACTACATATAACATCCTATTCACTCATGAGATTTTCAAAGGCTATACTAGGAAGGGCATATTAGCAAGATGTATCCTCAAGGCCGATCTTAGGAAAGCCTATGATACATTAGATTGATTATATTTGAAAAAGATATTGATAGGATTGGGGTTCCCACATAAATTTTTATGTTGGATCATGGAATGTATATCAACTATATCTTACTCTTTGACATTAAATAGATGCTTCACAAAACCATTTGAGAGCAAAAGAGGGATAAGACATTGTAATCCTATGTCATACTACTTATTTGTGATAGATATGGAGTACTTACAAAGGGAATTTAGTCAACTGGCATCAAATAAAGAGTTCCATTTTCATCCAATATGCAAAACAATAGGAGTAATGCATGTGTGCTTTGCTGATGATCTATTGATGTTCTGCAAAGTTGACTTATAATCAATTATGCTACTGCATGATGTATTCCTGAAATTTTCAAAGGCATCAGGACTACAAGCAAATCCTGAGTAAATATCAGTATTCATTGCAGGTACATTTGAGAGGATAAAAGAATTTATTGCAGGAGTTTGGTTACAATAAAGGCAGCTTACCCATTGAATACTTAGGGGTTCCATTAGCTCCCAAAAAGCTATCTAATCATCAGTGTTGACCATTGGTTGAAAATATTACTGCAAAGATCAACTGTTGGACCTCAAAACTATTGTCATATGCTGGAAGATTGAATCTCATCAAGTAAGTAATTTTTGGGATGCAGCCTTATCGGGCCCAGGTATTTTATTACCAAAGAAGATCAAAACAATGATAGAGGCAGTGTGCAGAACTTTCCGATAGACTGGGCAGGCTGACATATCCAGAAGAGCTTTGGTAGCATGGGACAGAGTCTATCTACCACAAACAATAGGAGGATTGAATGAGATAAATCTGTGCAACTGGAACAAAGTTGCAATAATGAAGCATCTATTGGCAATCACAAAGAAGAAGGACTGCTTGTGGATTCGATGGGTCCATACCTACTACATAAAGTATAGGAGCATTGACACCATGCCTATACCTATGAGTGAATCTTGGGTTGCAAGGAAGATTATTGGGCAAAGGAAGTTTATATTGAATATACAAATTTTACAAGGCAATGTGCAAGAAAGACTGGAATCTCTACATCGCACAAGTGGTAAATTCAGTATCAAGAAGTTATATAACATGCAAACTCCTCAAGGGCAGAAGGTATACTGGAAAAGTTTGATCTTACACCCTCATATACATTCAAGGCACAAATTCAATATGTCGTTGGCCATTCAAAGAAGACCACCAACCGTGGATCGACTGCAGAAAATAGGAATTCAAGTAAATCTAATATGTGCATTATGTGGTCAGGAAGAAGAGCTATTGGAAAATCTATTTTATGAATGCTCATACACAAGTTCTATTTGGAAGAGATTGCTAAACTGGATGGGAATTCAAAGACAGAATCACACTTGGGAGGAGGATATACATTAGGTGACATAATGCTAGGAAGAAGAAAGAATTTGGCAATATTATTGTAGCAGTTTTTGGCATGTTAGTGCACAGTACATAGAGGGGTGGGAATGCAATGAGATTTCAAAATGGAACAGCAGAGCATATATGCCAAGATATCACTTCATATATCCATATCAAGAGCCATTTACACAAAAACTGGAAGGATCATATGGAAGCTTTAGATAGATATCCATAGCGATGACCTAGAGAATCTTGTACTTATCTGTACTTCAACATATATTTGTTAGTAGCATATGTATATGATATGAACAATTATAGCTTACTTATATAGTATAGGGAGACATCTTTGAAATGTAGGAGTTAAGTATAGTCTAAGAAGAGACAAGGAGCTGGTCAACATATCATATTATGTAACAATTTGATGAATGAAAATGGTAGTTTATAAAAAAAATCTAAAACTATTTCTTCGAAAGAAAAAGCCTCCTCATAATCGCGACGGGCTAGAGGTAGAATGACGGTGCCACCTCGTACTGAGGAATGTATTCTTGGGCCATTCAAGCTATATTTCGAGTTCAAAATCGATAAGACTGCATTGGTTATGTGAACCCATGTATCGATACATCTACTTGATAACTGAAGATGAACTTGAGCAGGTGAAATAGGATTGTAAAGTGGGGGATAAAGATCTCTTGATTCCTTCCCCCAAAGAGGAAATCACCACCCATAAGGTAGGATACTTGTCACGACACGGATTTTTCTTCATCGGGAGTCGTGATGCTACATACTAGTAAAATCTAGGAAAGTCAGTCTTTTGAACAATTTACCCTACAATAGAACCATCTCAACTCTCCTAGCCACATTGGCCGCTTTATGAAAAGAAATATCAATCCTCGTCTCCTTGGCCATCTGAAGTGGAATAGGCTGAATGAGCCCCTCAATGAACTCCTTACCCCCTCCCTCTCAGTTGAAAGTATAAGTAGAGCACGATAGGCCAAATCAATAAACCTGGTCTCGTAATGAGTAACAGTCATAGAACCCTATCGGAGACGCTCAAACTGCCTCCAATAGGAAGAAATTTATCCAAACATAGCTCAGACAACTGATCCTAAGTCAAACCCGGTGACCCAATTGGACTAGCCAAACAATAATCTCTCTACTAAGTCTTGACGGATCCAGATAAGCAAAAAGTAAAAAACTCGACCCCATTGGTTTTCAGTATACCCATGTTCCTAAGAACCTTGTGATATTTGTCTAAATAATCCTGGGGATCCTCAAAAGATGTATAGCTAAAAGTGGTAATCAATAGTTTGGTGAACCTGTCCTATCTCCATAAAGCATCGGTAGACATAGCTGCTCCATCATCGGTGTGAGCTACCACACCCGGCTAAACTGCTCCAACTGGCTGAGCTACAGGGGTCTGAAACTAGGGAGCCATCTTAACTAGTGTGCGAGTAACAAGAGTCTAGACTCCTCCCGCAGCCTGAGAGACGGCTGGTTCTACAGGAAGCACGCCTGCTTGGGCGAAACTCTCTATAAGTCCCACTAGGCGGACCAGAGCATCCTGAAGTACTGGGGTAGAATTTAACCCCTCTAGGACTGAGCTTGACCTATCGAAACTGCATCACTCGAAACTCATCATCAAACTCAACCTCAGGCTGTGCCGCTTGTGATGCTGCTCTGGGCTGAGCTCTGCCCCTACCTCAGCCTCTAGCACGGCTTCGGCCTCGCCCTCTGCACCTCGTGGGAGCTGTTGGTAAGGGTTTAGGCTACTGATCAGTGGATGAGGAAGCATATGTTGTCGCTATTTGCAAAAGAAAATAGTAGAAATTCTATTAGCATTAAAAAACCAAACCGCACGATAGGAAATCATAGATGTGAAGTTTTTCCTATCTCTGTAGCCTCCGGGGGATAAATACATACATCTCTGTACCTCTCCCTCAGACTTTACTAAACTCTACTATGAATTGTGAGACCTATGTAACCTAGAGCTGTAATACCAACTTGCCACGACCCAGATTTCCTACCTTCGGGAGTCATGATGGCGCCTACTTGAGAAAGGTAGGCAAGCCAGCCTTTTGAATAATTTACCTTTTTCTCGTTTAATCATTTAACAATTAATATCCAACATTAAATAAATATTGTAGAATATGTAAGAGGAAACTGTACCAATATTTTCGGAAAAGGGTCAGAACTGCCCCTAACGTATTGACGCCAGTTTAAAAATGCCCTCCGTTAATCTATTCTGAAAAAAATGCCCCTACCGTTAAAATGCTGGCATATTTGTGCCCCTAACGTATTGACTCCAGTTTAAAAATGCCCATACCGTTAACCTATTTTGAAAAAAATGCCCCTACCGTTTTAAATATAAGTACAGTCAGTTGTTAGACTTAGGGGCACAAATATGCCAAATTTTTAACAGTAGGGGCATTTTTTCAAAATAGGTTAACGGAGGGCATTTTTAAACTGGCGTCAATACGTTAAGGACAATTCTAACCCTTTTCCCTTTTTATAAAGATACCAATGCCTATCCATACATAAACTACCCAAGACTAGTGTCACAAATCAAGAGACTGTCTAAGAATACTACTGAAATAGGTCTGAGAGATTTATTACAATACAATTTTGTAAGTATGTAAAAGAAATAGAATAAAAGATATAGGAGTAAGCGCTAAGGCCTACAGACTCCTATAGGACTATCACAAAATCTTCGTACGTACCGAAGGCAGCAACCCAAGTTAAGGTCCCTAAATTGCTGCGACGGGACTTGCTCCCAGTGTAGAGTGTAGTATCAGCACAATCAGCTTCTTGTGCTGGTAAGTTCCTAGCCTAACATAGGTGATGTAGTGACAAGGCTAGAACAAGACTACCAAATAAACCTATGCAGTTATATCATATATAGTGGAAAATAGCAGAAGAAATGTACAGTGAAGGATGGGACGGGGAACATGCTGCGGGGAAACATCAATTCAAAATAGAAAGACATCAAGTAAATAGAAGGAACACCATATCTCAATTATCAACAAGATTCAGAAATCAAACAAGTGCACGACATCACCCTTCGTGCTTTTACTCTCGTCTTCACCAGAAGAATCAATATAAACTACACGAAATCACCCTTCATGATTTTACTCTCATCGTCACCATGGAAATTAATATAATCGGCATGGAATGGTACACATGTGGCATGATATCACCCTTCGTGCTTTTACACTTTTCCTTACAAAATCATACATGGAATCATCCTTTGTGCTTTAACACTCTCTCACCAAAATATTACATGGCATCACCCTTTGTGTTTTTAACACTCTTTCTCACCCAAACAACAATTACAAGAAATAAGGCAATGGAATAAATAAAATTGCAATAAAATCCCGGGAAGGGAACAATATTTCAACAATCAAATCTCGAAAAGGGATCAATGTCAAAAGTATCGATATCCCAACAAGGGAGATAACATTAAAAGAAATAACATCCTGGCAAGGGAGACAATATAATAATTATCTCCTCTTTTTCACTTTTACTTCACAGCTCAAGAAAATTCTCTATACGGTTCAATTACCAATTATACTTCCACAATTCATTATACAACTTGACCCAACACTAATCAATGTTCAAACATCACTATTTCTTCCACAAGATTTACTCAACAGTAGAAATCACCATATAAGGCATAAATAATACAAATGGAGTCACATTAATCATAGTACAAGACTCACAGGCATGCTTGACACCAGCACATAGATACTCATCACCATACCTATACATCGTACTCGACAAATAACAGACCGCAAATAGGACACAGTTCCTAATCCATCAAGCTAAAATTATACCAAACACATACCTTGATGGCACGAACACAATTCAAGTCTCAACTATCACATTACCTCTTGATTCCACCACCAACTCGCTCGTATCTAGCCACAAGTTACTCAATTATGTCTACAAATGCTAAATGAATCAATTCCAATGCATGAAAATAGGTTTTCTAATGTTTTTCCCAAAAAGCCAAAAATCGCCCCTAGACCTACATGATCAAAACTCGAGGATTGAATAAAAACCCGATTACCCATTCCCCCACAAACCCAAATGCCTAATTTGTTTTGAAATCAGACATCAAATCAAGATCCAAATCCGACAAAAATGAAAATCCTAGGTTCCATCCAAAACACACAATTTCCCCCATAAAACCTTTGATTTTTAGTTGAAATCATTAGAAAGTATGTCAAGGATTAATAAAAACAAGTTATAAATGAGTTACAATAAATTTGGATGAGTACTTGTCTTTGAAAATTGCGTAAGAGTGTTTTGTTTTTGAAAAGGTTTGAAAAATAGTTGAAATGCGTCTAAGTTATGATTTTGCAGGTTGCAGGTGTCTCAATTGAGACTTGACCCCTTTGCATTTGCAAAGATAATATCGCATTTGCGACCCAGTCAAATTTTCGGTCACCTTCGCATTTCCGAGAGACCTTTCACAAGTGTGATACCACAATTGCGACTAAGGTGGCCCAGGTCGATTATCGCATTTGCGATGCTTCCTCACATTTGCGAGCTCGCATTTGTGAACCAGGCTTCACATTTGTGAAGCCTGTAGCCCTGCAACATACCAGCTAAAACCTGCAACTTCCTAAGTTAAATTTCCACTCCATGGCCAATCTAAAACTCACCTAAGCCCACGGGGCTCCAAACTAATTATGCACACCAATCTAAAAACATCATATGGATCTACTCGTATAATCAAATCATGAAAATAACACGTAAAACCATGAATGGAATCTCAAAACACATCATTTTCATAAAGAACACTGAAAGTGCATAACTCTACAACTGGAAGACCAAATCTACCAAATAAACTTGTTTTTTCACCAAATTTCACAGTTATCATTTAGATACTATAACGGGGCTCTGGAATCAAAATACGGGCCTGACACCAATGGTTTCAAACATTAATTCTTTTCTTTATTTCATAGATAATTTCGACAAATAATTTCTTTCAAAAATTGATTTCTAAGGCTTGTGACCTCGGAATTCATTTTCGGGTATATGTCTAAGTCCCATATTTTACTACGGACCACCCGGGATTATCAGAACATGGATCCGGGTACGTTTATGTTGACAAAAGTCAACCATAATTAAATTTTAACATTAGAAATTTCTATTTCTCATATTTTCACATAAAAGGCTTTTCGGATATAGGTCTATACCATACACGCAAATTAAGGTAAAGTAGAAATGATGTTTTTCGGCCTTGAAACACTGAATTTGTTTCTGAAAGGAGTGATGACCCATGCACAATACTTAAGCGTGTATACTTATCCTTTCACATTGGGCGCCGTATATACAACACTCTATCTCGTAGATCTAGTCATTCTTAATATTTTCCGCCAATACCAAGTGAGGCTTTTCCAGATCTTGCCTTCTTTTTGGCACACTGTAAATTGATCAAGTATTTCTTGGGCAAGGTTAAGGATATTCCTTTTTTCCTCGATGACCTAATCAGGCTATACAGCCTTGCCTTTATCGAGGCAATCTGATAAAGCTTCAGCGTTGATCTTCAAATTTGCTTTTCTCCAGCATCAATGAGGACAAAGAACAAGGATGGTTAGCCGGTTTGTCTAAACAAGGACTTCCAATTTGATTCCTGATGAGAGGACTTCATTTCGCAAGGAGTGGAACATGAAGCATAAGTACAAACTTATCGATGGTGATCAATATTCTGCTTTCCCTATTCTTCCTCGATTTAATCTCCTTTTGGTGAAGCAGCTATCCCTTGGTTTCTTGGTGTGACTCCAGAGCTTGCAGGTTGGGTCTGGAAACTATCCTCCACTTCATCATACGCCGAACACAGTTGACAGGATTTGGACAAAAGTCGACGAGAAGCTAAAAACCATTGTTAGATCCCTTGTTCATATATCAGTGTTTCTCAGTGAAATACTTACTTGACCCTTACATAAACCTCAGAGAAGTCATTGCTATGCGGCCGACCTCCCGGTGAAGAATAAATCCCAATTCCAACCAAGAAGAAGAGGAAAAGGGCTTCACCTGCAAGTTCCCTGAAGCACAAGAAAACTAAGGCTCGAAATTCTAGGGCCGATCCCATAGAACTATCGTCAGAAGTGGTCCAACACCTTCAGGGTGATGAAGAAGAGGGAAAAGATAACGACTACCTGTTGG
Organism: Nicotiana benthamiana; assembly: GCA_034376525.1. Classification (NCBI taxonomy): domain Eukaryota; kingdom Viridiplantae; phylum Streptophyta; class Magnoliopsida; order Solanales; family Solanaceae; genus Nicotiana; species Nicotiana benthamiana. The sequence goes on from CM067338.1 coordinate 100,451,053, forward strand.
TAGCTCGAAAGAATGGGAGCATTGAAGCTTTGAAGACCACTTAATTGATGGTGGCTGATTCAGTTCAATGTCGGGATGAAGAAATCTCGGAGAGGAGTTTGAGCAGAGTCCTAAGACGTTGTGCAACAAAAGAACACCTCGTATTGGAGGTCATTTGGAATGTGAGCCCAAGGGGCCTAGTTTCGAGGGTCTCTACAAAGAAGTCAATGTTCCAAGTGAATCACTTGGTATAATTAACATAGATGAGTCACCGTATGGACCTGTATTTTCTTAAGGGAAATTTCTAGATGCCCAGACCATAAACATTCCCGACGTAGAGATGACCCACGAAGGGAATGATATTTTCCGGTAGTGCATTTCCGGGGTCAAAGATGGTCCTGACCTGGATGCTTTTTTTATTTTTGATGAGGCTCAGCAGATTCTCAAACAAGTAAGTTTCTACTTCCATTATTATGCTCGAGTTTTATTCACGATTTTCTAAATCCAACTCTTTTTCTTTATGTGAAGGCCGGGGCGCATAATGGACAAGCATTTTCCAAATCTAGAGCTGGACTTGTCCGATGCAAAGCCAAACTGAAGAAGCTAGTGGAAGAGAGAAAAAACCTTAAGTGCCTCTATGTACAGAAAGAGGAGGAGTTAGGGATCTCCGTGTTGAATTGGCGAAGGCTCATCAAGAATAGATTGAGCTTATTGAAAAGGTAATGTAGCTTTTTGTACTATTATGTACTAATTTGATTTTATAATTAATCCTGCAGGCCCATCAAAAGGGCAATTTGGTGAAGCAGGTATAAGAAGAGCCCAAGGTGAAAGAGGCCGAGACGCTAGGGAACAACATATGGATCGTCTCGCCTAGGAGAAAGACACACTTCGAGACCAACAGAATTCGATCAAATTATAGCTTTAAAATGTAAAAGGGGAAAGCTTGGACCGGAGATTAAAGATTGAGGAGCTCAAAGCTAAATCATTTGCGGAGCTTGTAAAGGCTAAATCTATTGAAAGGCACTTATGTCCTCTAACCGAGCTGAAATTGAGGCTACTAACATTCGAGCACAAGAAATCTCTGTTGCTTCTGAAATTTAATTGTCATGTTCTCTCAATCATGCCAAGAGACAATCACATGGAGAAATTCTGGAGAAGGTGCACACTCGTGGTTTTGACCTCTCAGCTGATATTGAAAAGGCAAAAACTTAGGAGGATGAGGCTGTCGCTTTACTCTTTGATGATAAAGATTCCGCCAGTGGCTTTGATAGTGGAAGAGATGAGGATGATGTCCCTGAGAAGGAGGTTTCCGAATATGCGGCTGTCAAAGATGTGGATCAAGAGGATGTGGCTCCCAAAGTAGACTATGCTCTTTTGTTTTTTGTTTTTGTGTAAGTCCCTATGTGGTCACTGTAAATAACCTTTATAAATATAAGGAATTATTTTTCTTCCTGCTTCATCTCTGATTTATTTTAGATTGTGCTTCGTCTTTGTTTTGTGAGAAATTATAACTTCAATGGTCGAGCGAGCACTGGATTGGATTCAGAGTAGAACAAACCCTTAGGGTTATCAATCAATAGGTGATTCTTTGAGTTTATAGAGGAATAGCTGTTGGATTTTTTAGATGAATCCACAATCCGTGCTTAAGTCAATTTTATGTGAGCACAGGCCGATGGGACCCTTAGTTTCAAGTTGAGTGAGAACAAGGTCTCGAATTCTACATGCTTTGGCCCTTAGCCCTTAGCATTTGTTTTATGTACCCGTTGGGTTTTTCTAGGATTCAATAGATCAAACAAAAGTTTCTTAACCCGTTTGTGTTAAGATAATTTATTAACTCTCGAGGATTTTTCGAAGGATGATATTATTAATGCCGTTAAATTATTAGAGGGCTGATTTTATCAAAGCCTCTTTTTATTTGCTTTGCTGAGGGTAGCCTTATTTAACTAGATTCTCAAAGTATTTGAAGGCCTTTAACTTGTGGAAAAAGTCCGACATCTCTAAGCTATATTATTTCTGTCGTAGCCTTTTTATATGACCACAATCTTTAATATGGCCGTAGACTTCAGGTGTGTCTCTTGGACTTGTTTTGCGATAACCTTTAAAAATTGTCCAAAAAGCTTAGTCACCGAGTATGACGGACTTGTCCTTTGCATCGAGGGATGCCTATTTGAGTTCTTATACATTCGAGTTTAGATATTTGAATGTGTTGACTGTCGATGACAGTCCTCGAGTATTCCAAGTGTATTGGTGTTTTGGCCCATGAGTCCTTTCTCATGAAATCACGAGAGTGGAGTTCGTATAGTAGCAAATTTCTTTGAGACAAAAAGTATTTTTATATACAAAAAGCTCTTCTTAAAATAATTAATACATGTTTTGCCATCGGGGCTCTACTATTCTGTAAGGACATGGTTGAAATGACCGTTTGACCGATTACGAATTTTCCCTATCGAGCAGGGCTCAACTATTCTATAAGGACACGGTTCAACTGACTATTTGGCCTATTACAAATTTCCCTATCCAGCCCTTCTATGGCGTAAAGTATTTTCCTAGAAAATATAACCTTCAGAGTTAATGAACCCCAATATTCAAGGTTGATTGAAAAGAAATCGTGGATACTGTTGCATTCACCTTTGACATTTATCAAACATTTTTAACAAACTCCTTAGTGTGTTTTTCCATGCTATCCCAACAACAACCCTGCTTTATTAATTTCTTGAATCAAGGACTAGGAGCAGGAGTGACTCCCCCAAATGCCTTCATAGACTTCTCTTAGAACATAATCGGTGTCCCCCGGCCCCAAACATACTGCCAATGGTCCATTGAACATCCTTCTGTATAATGTTCTATCTTTGTCATGACCCACACCTATCGTGAAACTAGGCCAGCCAACTTCCAGATACTCCATATTTCATTTAAAATATAAGTAAATCATGATTTTTACAGAAATTCGATAAAAATACAAAGTAAAAATCAAAACAAGAAGAAAGTACCAGCCTGACCTCGGTTGTCACTACGTCGCGAGCAAAATATTACAACGGTTTGAAATAAACAAGACTAAAATAATTTAAGAATAGCCAAAAATGCACTAAAGGAAGATAAGGAAAGAGAAGGCGACACTGTGATCGCCAGGTAGCTACTTTGTTTTCTCCAGGGAAAGTCCAAAACTGAAATTATCAGCAACTGCTGCCATACCCCGAGATACCTGGATCTGCACACAAGGTGTAGGGGGTAACGTGAGTACACCAACTCAGTAAGTAACAAGTCCAAGCTATGGAATGACAGGTAGTGATGAACCAAATGTACACAGGTAATACCATTTAATTGTACAGAAAAGTAGGCATGCTTGCAATTAACGAATAAACTAAATAGTAAATAAATGCAGTCCGAACAATACAAAGTATAAAACTAAGGAACACTCTATATACCAATGGATAGCTAGCATGATCAATGTTCCATGTGCCTCCATTCAAAAGTGCTCAACCATATGGTATTGTATATGGCCCAGGGAAGATCTATCCCGAAATATATATATCACTGACCACAGTCATCCAGTACCAAGGAAGGCTATTCTACCCCTCTAGAGAGTATTTATGCTAGGTATAAATACTCCGGATACTATCCATGTCCAGGGAAGATCCATCCCTCAATATCATCAATTGCACTCACTTAGGTGTGTGTTACAGACTCAGGAGGGGCTCTTACATCCCAAGAGCTATCATAATTATCAATATAACCGTTGCAAGATGCATCCCGATCCCATGCAGTCACTCAAAACCAGGCTCTCGGCCTCAATCTGTCATTTCTCTGAAGTCTCACATACACTGGCTCACAATGTCATGATGCTAGCTCGAACAATGATATGGTGTGCCAAATAACAATAATCGAGACGGAAACATGATATAAAATGCATGTACATGAGTGAGTGTAGAATGTCAATGAAACTAATGATATGACAAGAAGAAATGACCTCTCGGGTCTCAAAAGTATCGGTGTGAAGCCCTAACATGATATCTAGCCTGTTTTATAGCACATTTACATAATCACATGAAAGAAATACTAATATCAACGAGAAAGAGCTACCAAGCGGCACTATGGAATGATTTAGGCCGCAATTCCCGTGGTGCACGCCCACAAGCCCATCACTTGGCATTCACATCACCTTAATAGTAATCATAGAGCATATTGTTTGGATTTCGAACCCTCAGAGCCAAGTTTGGAAGAGTTACTTACCTCAAACCTAGCCAAACTATAACCCGCGATGCACTTCCCTTTCTATTCGGCCACCAAATGCCCCGAATCTAACAAAAATAAGTGTATAACCATCAATATACGCTAAAGGAATGAAACCCATACGAAAATTATCAAATTAACTAAAAAATCCTGAAATTGGCAAAACACTACCCCTGGGACCACATCTCGGAATTCGATAAAAATCATATCACTAGAATCCTCATGCTCCCACGAGTCTATACATCCCAAGAAAATCAAAATCGAATCTCAAATGTACACTCAAATCCCCAATTTAAATAGTCTAATTCCAAGCCCTAATACCCCAATTATAGGCTTTAATTACCATAAATTTCATGTCTAATTGGTTAGAAATTACCATAGAATCGAGGGTTAATTTCAAAAACCTAAACTCCAAATGTTTCCATTCGAAGCCCTCTTCAATTTCTCTCAAAAAGCTTCAAAACCGTTAAAAATGCTGAGAAATGGGATAAAAATCGTGAAGATGGGTTTTTTATACATTGCACACTGGTATTGTTATTCTTTGTAAACGTGGTAGCTCACTTGTGTTCGCGATGCACAAGCTGCCTCAGACCAATATTCCCTTCTTTGCAAACGCAAAGACCAAACAACCCACCTTATGCAAACGAGGACCACTTCTCGCGAACGCGTAGCTTTCACTCATGAACCTTCAGGAACGCGAGACCTACATCGCGAATGCGAAGAACAATCCAGTTGCCTCTCTCAACAACCATTCACAAACGCGTAGAAGGATTCTCTGCAACAAAAACACCAGCAATTATGCCAACTTTCCAAGTCCTAAAATGATCCGTTAACCACCCGAAACTCACCCGAGGCCCTCGGGAGCTCAACCAAACGTGCCAAACACATCCCATAACATCATTCAAACTTTTTCCAACCTTCGAAGTACTCCAAACAACATCAAAACATCATATTACCATCGGATTCAAGCCTAAGTATTCCAAATCTTCTGAATTCCACAAAGGATCAAAAAGTCTATCAAACCTCACCCGAATGACCTGCAATTTTGCGCACATGTCAAAAATGACACAATGGATGTACTCCAATCTTCAGAATTCTGATCCGATATCGATATCAAAATTTCCACTACTGACTAGAAAATGCCAAATTTCTAATTTTGTCAATTTAAGCCTAAATCTATCACAGACCTCCAAAATACATTTTGATCATGATCCTAAGTCCCAAATAACCTAATGAAGCTATCCGGACAATCAGAATTTACATCCATGAACTTTTTCACATATGTAAACACCCGGTTGACTTTTCCAACTTAAGTTTACTCAAAAGAGACTAAGTGTCTTACTCTTTTCCAAAACCATTTCAGATCTGAACCAACCAGGCCGATATTACACAATATAGCATAACAAGACATAAAGAATCAAAAATAGGGAAAATTGAGTGCTAACTCATGAAACGACCGGTCAGCTCGTTACATCCTCTATCTCTCAAACAAACATTTTTTCTCAAACGAGCCAAGAAACATACCTGGAGCTGCCTCAAATAGGTGAGGATATCTGCTCTGTATCTCCCGCTCGGTCACCTAGCTCAAATTAACCAACTGGAGATCTACACCATCTCCCGTATAAAGCCTCATATGGAGCTATTTGAATACTCGACTGTTAACTGTTATTAAAAGCAAACTACGCGAGCGGTGGAAATCGATCCCATGAACCACCAAAATCAATGACACAAACACACAACATGTCCTCTAATATGTGAATAGTACGCTCGGACTGCCTGTCTGTCTAAGGGTAAAAAGTTGTGCTCAACTCGATCTGAGTACCCAGCTCTCTCTACACGGCCCTCCAACATTGCGATATGAACTGGGGTACTCTATCTCAATGGTTGAAACTACTACCCTATGCAAGAGAACAATCTATCAGATATAAATCTCTACTAACCGCTATGAAGAATAGGTGGTACACACAGGAATGAAGTGCACCAACTTGGTTAGCCAATCCACAAAACCGAAATAGCATCGAACTTCTTAAATTTCTGTGTGAGCCCAACTACAAAGTTTATAGAACTCTGCTCCCACTTCCTCTAGAATATCTATCTGCTGAAGAAAACCATCGAGTCTTTGATACTTATATTTCACCTGCTAAAAAATGAGACACTGAGTTACAAATCCCAAAATATCCTTCTTCAATTCTTCTCCACCAATAATGTTGTCTCAAATCTTGATACATCTTTTTGGCATACGGATGGATGGAATACCACGAGCTATGGGCCTTCTCCTGAATAAACACCTGAAGCCTATCTACATTGGGCACACACATCCAGCCTTGCATCTTCAATACTCCTTCACCACCACTAGTCACATCTCTGGCATCGTTATGATGAACTCTTTCCATAAGGACAAGCAAATGAGGATCATCATACTAGCACTATCTGATGCGATCAAACAAGGAAGATCGAGAAACCACGCAAGCTATGATCCGAATGTGCTTTGAAATATCCAACCTTACAAACCAATTGGCCAGGGCCTGAACATTAACTGCAAGAGGTCTCTGCTTAATAGGAATATATGCGAAACTACCCATACTTACCGCCATCCTACTCAAGGCATCGGCCATTACATTGGCCTTCCACGACTGATACAAAATAGTGATATCATAATCCTTTAGCAGCTCCAACCATCTCTGATACCTCAAATTGATATCCTTGTGCTTGAACAAGTGCTAGAGGTTACGATGATCAGTAAAAACCTTACAAGATACAACATAAAGAAAATTCCTCCAAATCTTCAACACGTGAACTATGGCAGCCAACTATAGATCAAGAACAGGGTAGTTCTTCTCATGGGGCTTTAATTGACAAGAAGCATAAGCAATCACTTAACTCTCCTACATCAACACACACCCAATACAACCTTTAGAAGCATCAAAATACACTATATATGAACCTAAAGCTTATGGCAATACTAACACTAGAGTTGTGGTCAAGGAGTCTTAAGATTCTGAAAGCTCGCCTCACACTCATCCGACATATGAAAACAACACTCTTTTGAGTCAATTTTGTCAATGTGATGCTATAGATTAAAATCATTGAACGAATCGATGGTAATAACAGGCAGAACCAAGAAATATTTGAATCTCCGTGGCTGACGAAGGTCTGGGCCAACTCTGAACTGCCTTTATCTTCTTCAGATAAACCTGAATACCCTCACTGGACACCACGTTCCCTTAGAAAGCCACTAGACTAAGCCAAAATTCACACTTAGTGAACTTTGCATAAAGTTTCTCCTCTCTCAATTTCTACAACACAACTATCAAAAGTTCTATGTCATCAAAGAATACAATAGGAATGAGTCAAGATATGACCAAAAAATGTTGTTCATCAAATACATGAACAGTATTGGGCATTGGTTAGCCCGAAAGACATCACAAGGAACTTATAATGACCATATCAAGTACTAAAAGCTATCTTATGAATGTCTGAGTACCTGATCTTTAATTGGTGATACCCAGAACGGAGATCAATATTGGAGAACACCCTCGCTCATTGAAGCTAGTAAAATAAATCATCAATACGAGGCAAATGATACATGTTCATGATTTTGATTTTGTTCAACTGCCTGTAATCAATGCACATCCTTACAATGCCATCCTTCTTCTTCACAAATAGAACAGGCACATCCTGCGGCAACATACTAGGCCGAATAAACTCCATATCGAGGAATTCCTCAAGTTTCTCCTTGAACTCATTCAACTCTAGTGGTGGCATACGGTATGGTTGAATAGAAATGGGCTGAGTGCCCGGCACCAAATCAATATAAAAATTTATCTCTGTCCAATGGCATGCTTGGCAGGTCTATAAGAAACACATCCGGAGAGTCCCTCACTACCAGAACTGAATCAATGTTAGGAGTTTTTACACTAACAGTCCTCACAAAGGCTAGATATGAAAGCAAACCCTTCCCAACCATCCGTTGGGTGTTCAAAAATGAAATTACTCTACCGGGTACATAATCCGACGAACCTTGCCACTCAATCAGTGGCAACCACGGCAAGGCTAATGTCACTGTCTTAGCTTGTAAGTCCAAAATAGCACTACATAGACATAACTAATCCATGCCAAATATCACATCAAAATCAACCATACTAAGCAACAAGATATCTACTCGAGTATCCAAACCCCCGATAGTCTCCACACACGACCGATATACACGGTGTATAACAACATATCTCACACCAGAGTAGATACATGAACAAATAAAATAAGAGACATACGGGGCTTATCCAGATACTAAGCAAATTATGATAACACATATGAAAAAGTGGAATCAGGATCAAATAATATAGAGATATCTCTGTGGCAGACTGAGACAATACATGTAATTACAACAACTGAATCAGTAGCATCTTCGATGGCTGGGAGGGTATAGGATAGGCCTGACAACCACATGAATGACCTCCCTCTCTAGTGCGACCCTTAGCTTAGTGACTTCCACCCCGTTCTAACTGAACGGGTAGGTAAGTAGCTTGTGCTGAAGTTGATTGGCTGACTCATCTGCTGCGATGAACCTCCCATAACACAGGGACAAAACCTCTTACTATGGCCCAAATCTCCACAGTCAAACAACCTCTCCCTGTAAATGGCGGTATGGACTGAAGGGAGTTATGTGCATCGGGATGCCTACTAGAAGAACCAGGCATACATGAGCCCTGAATTGATGGTGACTAAGTAAAACTCTTTGGTGGAGGGAAACTAAAAGATGAGTGACCCTGATGTGAACTATGAGAAACGTGGCCAGATGAACCACCACGGTGGCCAGAAAGGGCTGGTTAAGCCTGTCTGAATAGACAACCTCTATCGTGCTTAAACTGACCTCCTAAAGTACCAAAATAACCAAATCCTCTAGGTCTCTTGGCCTCCCTCTCAACCCGTTCCTGGTGGCGAGCCTACTCTATATCTTGAGCAATGTCTACCACCTCCTCAAAAGAATCATTAGACACCCTCTCTTAGTCATAAGAATCCGTAGCTGATAAGGGAGGCCATCTACGAATCTCCTGATCCTCTCCTTGTCTGTTGAAACCAACCAAACAACATGATGGGCTAACTCAGAAAACCTCATCTCATACTGCGTCACAGTTATGTCATCCTGATGCAACTGCTCGAATTATATATGCAACTCCACCGTACAGAAATGCAGCACTTACTGTTCCTAGTAAAAAATGGAAAACTGCTTCCAGGCAAGGGGCATTGCACCGACAGGCCTACGCCTTTCGTAAGCCTCCCACCAAATGAAAGCAGCTCCAGAAAATTCAACAGTAGTAAATGAGACCCTACTTATCCCCAGAATACTCGTTGTACGTAACATCCTCTAACACATGTCCAAGAAACTTATGGCATCCTCGCCCTCTACACTACTAAAAGTTCGAGGTTAAAGTCTACCAAACCTCTCCAATCGATGTAGCTCATCATTAGGAATAACTAGAACTACATAATCTTGAGCAGGTGCAACTGGATAGGATGGTGCTACCTCTAGTGTCTGCAACCCCTAAACAACCTGCTCGGCTTTACGGGCGGCAAGAGTTTGAGGGCCTCCCCCAGTCTGAGAAGTAGCTACTGTAGCAGTAATTGCGACCGCCTAAGCAAGACAGGTGCACATGATCAGAATCTTATCCAAGGTCTCCTGGAGACCTGAAATAACAATAGGTACAGCTGGTGCCTGAGCTGGTACTTTTGGAACAACCCCCACTGAAGTCGTATCATGAAGTGGGCGGCTGGTGGATCTGCAGGTGCTGCCCCAGTTATTATATGGGCTACACCTCTGCCCCTACCACGACCTCGACCGTGTCCTTATCCTCTAGTGGCCTGAACTAGTGGTCGTCCATCATGACCGATAACACGTGTCCTCACTATTTGTGAGAGAATAGAATAACAGAAGTTCAGTACCAGAATCAACAAATTCATACGATAGGAATTCAAGAATGTTAAGTTTTTCCTTAAGGTTCTGCAATATCCCGAAGATAAGTATTGTCGTAGCCATACGAATCTGTTAGACTCTACTAAACCTGCTAATGACCCGTGAGACCTATGTAACCGAGGCTAGGATACCATCATGTCATGACCCAAAAACTCACCCGGTCGTAATAGCGCCTATTGTGAAACTCGACCGGGAAACTTATTTTGAAATACTTCATATTTCATTAAAAACATAATCAAAACCATGTTTTTAATAGAAATTCAATAAAAGGTATAAAGTAAAAATCAAAAAGAGAGAAAAATACAAGCATGACCTCGGGTGTCACTAAGTCATGATGCAAACACTATAGCAGTTTGAAATAAACAATACTAACATAGTATGAGAATAGCCAAGAATACACTTGAAGGAAGATAAGGAAGGAGAAGGCTGGACTATGATCGCTAGGCATCTAACTCGCTATCTCCACGGAAAAGTCCACAACTGAAATGATCAGCAACCGCTACTTTGCCCCGATATACTTGGATCCGCAGACAAGGTGCATGGGGTAACGTGAGTACACCAACTCAGTAAGTCACAGGTCAAACTATAGACTGACAGTTAGTGAGAAACCCAACCTCAACAGGTATACTATTTAAATGTACAGAAAAGTACGCATGCTTGCAGTTCAAGTAAAAACTTAACTGTAAGTAAATATAGCCTAAATTGTACGAAGTATAACTTAGGAACTCTCTATGTACCAATGCACAACTAGCATTATCAATGTTCCATGTACCTCCACTCATAAGAGCTCAACTACTCGGTAGTATATATGGTCATCCGACCTAGGGAAGATCCATTCCGAAATATAAAATATCACTGGCTGCAGTCATCCAGTACCGAGGAAGACTATTCCAGCCCTATAATGAAGATCCATCTCCACGCATAAATACTTCGGACAAGATCCATGTGCAGTGAAGATCTATCCCTCAATATCATCAACTCCACTCACTAGAGTGTGTTACAGACTCCTAAGGGGCTCCTGAAAACCAAGATCTATCATAATCATAACTTTAACCACTTCAGCATACAGTCTAATCCCATACTATCACTCACAATCAGGATCTCGGTCTCTCTCAGTCATTACTCTCCAATCTCACACACACGGGCTCACGATGTCATGGTACTAGCCGGAACAATGATATGATGTGCCAAATAACAATAATCAAGCTAAGGTATGATATAAAATGCATGAACACGACTGAGTATAGAATATAAATAAAGTTAATGATATGACAGCTAGAAATAAACTTTCGGGTCTCGACAATATTGGCGTGAAGCCTAACAGGATATCTAGCATGTTTTCACAGCACGGTTACTTAATCACATGGTAGAAACACGGATATAAACAAGAAAAAGTTACTAAGAAGCACTATGGAATGATCCAAGCCACAATTCTCACGGTGCATGCCCACAAGCCTGCCACTTGGAATTTGCGTCACTTCAATAGTAATCATAAAACATATAGTTCCGGGTTGCGAACACTCAGAACCAAGTTTGGAAGTGTTACTTAACTCAAGGCAAGCCAAACTCTAGCCCGCAATACCCTTGCCTCTCGATTTGGCCTCCAAATGCCTTAAATCTAACAAAAATTATTTTATAACCTTAAATATACGCTAAAGGATTGAAACCCATATGAAAATTATCAATTTACTCAAAAATAACGAAATTGGCAAAACTGACCCATGAATACGTTTCGGAATTCAATAAAAGTCACATCACAAGAATCCTCATCCTCCAGTGAATCCATACTTACGAAGAACATCAAAATCGGACCTTAAGTGTCCCCGCAAACCCCCTATTTAAACACTCTAATTCCAAGCCCTAATTCCCCAATTTTAGCCTTTCAATCAAACAAATTTCATGTCTAATTGTTACAAATAACCATAAAATTGAGTATTTAGTTCAAAAACTTTACCTCCAAATGATTCCCTTCGAATCCCTCTTAAAAAGCTTCATACCCGTTCAATAATGGTGAGAAATGGGCTAAAAATCTCGAAGATGGGTTTTTATACATTCTGCCCAGGTATTTGTTTTTTGCGAATGCCGTAGCTCCCTTGCATTCACGAAGAACAGTTTGCCTCTGACAAAATTTTTCCTTATTCGAGAATGCAAGGGCCCACCCGCGAATGCGAAGACCAAACAGCCGACCTTACGCGAACGTGCAATGCTCCAAAATAATGCATAGCTTTAACTCATGAACCTTCACAAATATAGGAGCTACATCGTGAATACGAAGAATAAACCACCTGCCTCTCCAAAAAAAACCTTCGCAAACGTGAGATCCCTCTCGCGGACGCAAAGGAGGATTCTCTGCAACAAAAACACCAACAATTATGCCAACTTTTCAAGTCTTAATATTATCCAGTAACCACACAAAACTCACCGGAGGCCCTTGGAACCTCAAACATTCATGCCAACACATCTTATAACATCATTCAAAATTGTTACAACCTTGGAAATGCTCAAAACAATATCAAAACATCAAATTACCTTTGAATTCAAGCCTAAGGATTCCAAATCTTCCGGATTCCGAAATGATCAAAAAGTGTATCAAACGTCACCCCAATGACCTGAAATTTCACACACACGTTACAAATAACACATCGGACCTACTTTAATCTCTGAAATTAAGTTCTGACCTGATATCAAATTCCCACTACCGATCGAAAAATGCCAAATTTCTAATTACGGCAATTCAAGCCTAAATCTACCACATACCTCTAAAATACATTCTAATTATGCTCCGAATTTCCAAATCACCTAACAAATCTATTCAACCCATAGGAATTCACATCCAAAACCTTTTTCACATAAGTCAACATCCGGTTGACTTTTCCAACTTACGCTTACTCAAAAGAGACTAAGTGTCTCATACCTGTCCAAAACTGCTCTGAACCCGATTGAACCAGCTAATACTACATAATACAGCTGAACAAGACATAAAGAAGCAAAAATGGTGGAAACAGAGAGGTAACTCATGAAATGACCCGCCAGGTCGTTACAATCTTCATCTAATGTGAATCTAGCACTCTTGGTTCATAGAGCCCCAGACTCCTTATGATCCAACGGGAGCTTTTCATTCTATAAATATTCAATATACCTATTTCTCCAATCCTAAGTCAAACTGGAAGAATTTTTTCTCATCATGACCTTCTTCGATCAACGATCTCAATAATTGGACGACAGTCCCTAGGATAAAATCATCTTCCTCGACTTATGACCCTAGGTTTGCAAGTGCATCTGCCTCACTATTTTCTTCTCAAGGCACATGATTTAGAGTCCATTCGTTGAACCGGTGGAAGGTGCTTGTAGATTGTCCAAATATCTTAGCATCCTATCCTCTCGAACATTGAAGCTTTTGTTTACTTCGTTTACCTCCAAGAGAGAATCTCATTTTGTTTACAGGTAACCTTGCACCGCTTCAAGGAGTGGACTCTAAATCATGGGCCTCAATAAAGATGATATTATCCCGGGGACAGTTTTTCAATTATCAAGATCTGTGATCAAAGAAGGTCATGTCGATATAAATTCTACAAGTTTGACTTGGGATTGGATGAATAAGTATATCGAATATTTGAAAAATGGAATGCTCCCATGGGATCATAAAGAGTCGAGGGCTCTATGAACAAGGGTTCTAGATACACATTGGATGAATATGGAACGTTATGCGAAAGGAAATTCGATGGAGGTGTTGCTTAGGGTCGGGGGAGACCAATTATGTTCTACGAGAAATCTACATAGGCACTTGTGGGAATCACTCCAGCGCAGAGTCCTTGATTTGCAAAATTATTAGATCAGGTTATTACTAAGATATCATCGAAAAAGACACTAAGGAGTTTGTTAAAAGTGGGATAAATGTCAAAGTTTTGCAACAATGACTTATTAGCCCGAAGAGCAACTTCACTCAGTCTTGTCCCCCTGGCCATTCATGAAATGGGGAATGACATCATCGGCCCTCTACCAAGGGCCCCGGGTAAAGTTTTATTCATTTTGTTTTTAACTGGCTACTTTTATAAATGGGTGGAAGCATAGTACTTCAAGAAGGTTAAAGAGAAAGAAGCTATTGACTTCATTTGAGACCACAACATGTGTCGATTCGGGATACCTGCCAAAATCATATGCGAAAATGGGAAACAAGTCGTCGGCAACAAGTTAACAGAGTTCCTCGAAGCACACAAAATAATTAGGATCTTATCAATACCGTACTACCCCAGTGGAAGCGAACTGGCCGAATCAAAAAACAAAACTATCGAACAACATCGAAGTCCAGCACACGGTAAACTCCATTCTCTTTAGAATATGGCTCCGAGGCCTTGATCCCTATCGAGGTCGGAGAACCCAGTGCCAGATTTTTTCATTCATTGAAGGAGTCAAATCACGAGCCTATGAATAATATCCTCAAGCTAATAGATGAAAAAACGAGAAGCTGCACTTGTTCGGATAGCAGCGAAAAAGCAAAGAATCGAGAGATATTACAATAGAAGGACAAACCTTCGACACTTTGAAATCGGGGACTTGGTCCTAAAGAAAGTTACTCTCAATACTCTAGACCCAAATTGGTAAAGTCCATACCAAGTCATCGGTAAAGGATCTTACAAACTTGGCACGATGGAAGGTGTAGAATTGCCAAACAACTAGAATATATTACTACTCAAACCGTATTATTACTTTGGTATGAACTTCTTGTTTTTTCATTTGTATTCACAACTAACTCATTGCAGATGTTTGATTGAAGACAATGAAGCCAGCCATATACACGAAGACCATAGGTTTTAAATCACGCGTTGCACTCTTTTTCCCTTAGATATGGTTTTATCCAAATGGGTTGTTTTCGGCGAGTTTTTTAATGAGGCAACAACTATGTACTACCTAAGCAGAAATCAAAAGTACTCAAAGCTTCTTTTCAATCAACTTTGAAAACTGGGGGGAATCACCCTCAGAGGTTATATTTGTTTGGAAAATACTTCACGCCAAAGAGGGCGTCGATAGAGAATCTTCATAATGTGCCAAATAGTATGTTGAATTTTGTCCATATAGAATAGTAGGGCCACAAAGGAAAAACATGTACGCATGTATCAATAATTGAAATAAGCATTCTTTCTATATCAAAAAACTTTGTGTCTCAAAGAAATTTGCTACTATACGAACTCCACACTCGTGATTCCGTGAGAAACGACTCAAGGATCAAAATGCAAATACACCTCGAATACTCGGGGACTGTTATCGACAATCAACACATTCAAATATCTAAACTTGAATTTATAAGACCTCAAATAGGCATCCCTCCACGCAAAGGCCATGTCCATCATACTTGGTGACTAACCTTTCGGACAAGTTCAAAAGGTTATCGACAAACAAGTCCGAGAGACACACCCGAAGGCTACAACCATATTAAAGACTACAACCATATAAAAAGGCTACAACCAAAATAATGTGGCTCGGAGACGTTTAACTTCTGCCATAAGTTAAATTCCTTCAAATACTTTGAAAAACTGGTTAAATAAGGCTATGCCCGGCAAAGCAAATAAAATCGGTCTTCGATAAAATCAACCTTTTGATATTTTAAAGACTTCTATGATGCTAGTCTTTAAAAAAGACTCAAGAGGTATTAAATTATCTTAACATAAACGGACTAAGAAATAAATTTGATCCTAATCGATTAAACCCTCGAATAAACCAACATGTACAAAAAACACATGCTAAGGCATAAAGAAATTTTCACTAAGTCTTTAGCTTAAAAGTGGGAAAAATTATAGCCGTTTCAAAGGCCAAATTGGCCATAAAGCCTAGCCTAAGGGGCAATATAAAAGAGCCTAAGGGCCAAAGCATCTAGAGTTTGAGACCTTGTTCTCACTCAACTCAGACCTAAGGGTCCCATTGGCCTGAGCTCGAATCAAATCGACTTAAGCATGGCTTGAAGATTCATCTAAAACCCTTAAGAGGTATTTCTCTATATGGTCAAAATATCACCCATTGATTAATTAAAAATCTAAGGGTTTACTCTACTCTAAGTTCGAGCTAGTGCTCGCTCGACCATTGAAGTTATAATTTCTCGCAAAACAAAGAAGAAGCAAAATAAAAACAAATCAGAACTGGAGTAGAAACAAAAAGAATTCCTTTTACTTGGGACATTGTCTTCTCTATAAAGGGCCTCAAAGCAAGCCTTCTCTGGCTCACCCGCCAAATGACCTCGAATACATGGTGCTTTATTTTGCCCAATGGCTCGGAGTCTCTGCTCGAACTCCCCTCTGAGTTTTCATCAGCTCCATATCGAACCAAACCAGCCACCACCGGTTCAGCAGTCTTCGAAGCTTTACTGCTCCCCCTCTTCCAAGCTACCAATAGGAAGTCGTCATCTTCTCCCTCTTCTTCATCATCCCGGAGGTGTTGGACCGCTTCTGAAGATAGGGCCACGAGATCAGCCCTAGACTTTCGAGACTTACTTTTCTAGGGTTTTGAGAAACTTACATGCGAAGACCTTTTCTTATTCTTCTCATTGGATGGATTTGGGATTTCCTCTTCACCGGGCGAGCGCGGCCGTATAGAAACACCATCTCTGAAGCTTGCGTAAGACTAATGTAAGTATTTCACTTAGAGATATTGATATATGAACAAGGGGTCTGGCCATGGCTTCTGGCTTCCCACCTAGCCTTGGCCAAATCATGCCAATTGCATTCCTCGTATGAAGAAGTGGAGGCAAGTTGTTGGACCCAACATGCGAGCTCCAAAATTGCACCAGGAAACCGAGGGACAACTACATCATCAAAAGAGGATTAAATTGTTGAAGAATTGGGAAAGTAGAATATTAGTCACCATTGAAATTTTGTACTTAAGTTTTATGTTCACTCCTCGGGGAATGACATCTACTCAGCAAGAATCAAATCAGAAGTACTGATTCGGACAAACCGGCTCATCCATCCTCGATCCTTGTCCTTATCGATGCTGGAGAAAAGTGACTTCGAGGATTGGCACTGAAGCTTTATCAGCCCACCTGGATAAAGGCGAGGGATATATAGCCTAATCAGGTAGTCGAGGGTAAATAGATTCCCCTCAACCCAGCCGATGAAATGCCTGATCAAATTGACGATGTGCTAGACATAAGGGTAGATCTTTCCAAGCATCACATGGAATTGGTGGTGGAAATCAAGAATGACTGATCTACATGAACAAGTACTAGATCTATGAGACCCAATGTAAAAGGGTAAGTATACATGCTTAAGTACCCTGCCTTATAGGTGCTGATGTCCTATTCGGGGAAAGGAATCACAACATCCTTATCCCTCCAATTATGATCCTCTTTCACCTGCTCAAGTTAATTTTTAGTTATCAAACAGATGTATCGATACATGGGTTTGCATCGGCCTGGAGCCGATGCATGCTTATCTATTTTGAAATCGGAAGATTGTTCGCATGGCCCAGGAATACAATCCTCGATACGAGGTAGTACCGTAGTTGTACCTCTGTCCAACTGCGATGATGAGGATGATTTTTCTTTCTGAGTAACAATTTTAGATGTTTTGGCCATTATTGTTGAGAAATTCAAAAGAAGAGAAGAAGTTGATGTTTAACAAGAACAAGTTGAGGAAAGGATGAACTTAGGAAAGATGAAGAAGCTAGTGATGTTTTGAGAAAGATTTGAATTGTAGTTATTGTAAAAATTTACTTATTTATAGTGGCTGTTTTAATAGTTTGGGGAAGCCAACAGTCGACCATCAATCGCATTCAATTAATGGCCTTGGGAACTATGCAGACGTGACCCTTCAATCACTTCAGTCATTGTCGTCGCGAGATTGATATCATTATCGAGGCATTGGAGGATCAAGGATCAAATCATTCCATATCATCTTACTCTAAGAAACGCGGGGACATTTGGTATACGGTTGAAATCAGCTATGCTCGATTTCACAGGCTCAAAGAGTCGCTTCGAGGCTGATTGACCAAGCTCGAGCCTGATGATTCAGTACAAAACGCAAAGCTTGGAGTACGCGGCAATCATCGAAGCCGAGTATGACCAATACCAAGATGATGTGGTTATTGGTTTGATACAGAAAAGAAAGATTCTCGTCATGTCCCCAAGATCATGCATAAATTGTGGAATAGATACGTAAGAGTTAGTGTGAATCCTTATTAGGTAGTTTGACAATTGTCCAAATAAGATTCATTACTATAAATAGAAATGTACCTTATTTAGGGTTACCCTACTATATAGAGGATTTCCTAATCATTTGTAATCATCATCAATCATTTGGAAAAATAATATACTGTGCTACTTTCTTGCTCATTATTCATCAGAATTATCTATTAACTTTGTTGTCTTTACTTTACTGTTCCTGCTGACCTACCTCGAGGCCATCTAGCTCAAGGTCTAGACTTTCTTAAAAACTTGTTTGATTCAACATTCTTCTTTAGTAAATACGTTTGATTTCTTTGTTATTAGTTTTTGAACTAAATCACGTTTCTTTAGAACCATAAACAAGTTTAGTTGTTACTTGTATTTTCGAGGTAAACAACATGTTTTATCATAAGAACAAAAATTCTTGAGTATAAAAAGTGTGACAATAACATGTGTTGTCAGAATCGTCAGTGAAATAATTACTATTATCTTTAGCCCAACAGTGCGCGCCAAACTGTAACTTGAAAATACGAGTAACAATTAAATTTGTTCGTGGTTTTAAAGATACATGATTTAGTTCAATAATAATTAATAACCAAGAAATAAAATATATAAACTAGAGAAGTATGTTAACTCAAACTAGTGTTTAAGCAAGTCTCGATCTCGAGCTAGATGGCCTCGAGGTAGGTCAGCAAGAATAGTAAAGTAAAAACAATAAACTTAAGAGATAATTATGATGGATAATGGTTAAAAAGGTAAGAGAGTATGTTCTTTTTCCAAATGATTGATGATAGTTACAAATGATTGAGGCCCCTTTTATATAATAGGGGAACCTAGAACCCTAAATAAGGTACTTTTCTATTGACAGTAAGGAATCTTATTGGGCTGGTTGTCTAACTGCCTAATATGGATTCGTACTAACTCGTACAAATTTATTCCGGAATTTACGCCATGATCTTGGAGACGTAGCAGGAATCTAGCTCTTCTGTAACAAACCCATAACGACATCATGTCGGGGTTGGTCAAACTCGGCTTTGGTTCTCGCCACATACTCCGATCTTTGAGCCTTGTACTCTAACATTGGGCTCGGGCTTGGTCCATCAACCTCCAACTCGACCCACTTTGAACTCATCCTTGATGAGACACTTCGAGCCCGTGAAATCAGGAATACCTTATTTCGACTATATACAAATAATTCACCAATTATTACTATCACACCCTAATTTCAAGGATAATAATATCCACCATTGAGTAGTTCTTTCAAAAATGTTGCAGTTTTAGGAATTCAAAATTAAGATTTTGTTACAATTTTGACGTAAAAATAAATCTGTATAAATTTGCATCACCCCCTACACCTTTTAACATCGATTCATATTTTCTCAAAATGATTGACCCTTGTATCATCATCTTATTTTTGTTATTTCTTTTTCCCCTTGACCTTATAACAACTTTTTTTTTTAAAAAGACCGTATCACATATAAACTATCGGTGATCTTCCTTCTAATTCCCCTCATCTCCAAATACTGTGTGTGTCTACAGATGATGAGCTTGGAAATCATTTTCTCGAAAATACGAAAGACTTTACTCGGTAATTTTACAATTTTTTTATCGTACTTTATATTTTTGTCATTTTTGGTGGGGTTCAAAAGGAAGTACGATTGAAGTGTTTAACGACCCAGAGAATTGTGTCCATAATGGAGAAGTTCCAGATTATGCAAGAACAAACTTCATTTGTAGCCACTAGATCTAAACTTATATCACCTGATAGCCACAAAATAACCCCTTACAAGCCATAGCATAAAAACAATATCAAAGGCTAGCAACTGAAAAAATTGAAACTATATGCTCAACACAAATGGAAAGGAAAGCATTCCTAGTTTATTTGGTATCATAAATTCATGCGTACAGTGTGGGATCTTCAACCTCCAAACACTACAAAAGTCTCCCAATTATTCACATTGTGAAAACAATTCCAAGGTTTCTGAAGATTAAACATATAGAAGCACTCAAAGTTTTGCACAATTATTGCCTACAATCAGCTTAATAGAGTTGATATTTCGTTCATAAATTGTGAAATTGATACAAAATCGACAAATTCAACTAATATCTATGGAGATTGTGAATGTTGGAACTAATGTTCCAATTTTGGTTCCGATTTTACTTCAACAGAGCGGTAATGGTTAAGTGAGAGTAAATTTGTTAATTTCCTTGTTAATGACATGTTGATCACTTCGGACGATAGCCATGATTATTTTGTTGATGAGATATACAAGCAATTGGGTAGAGCTTTAATTACAAGTGCAATGGAGATAAAATATACAGTGAAGGATGGCTATATAGCAATTCCAATATATAATGATATGAGTGTGCTCTTGCATATGGAGATGAAAAAGAAAAACCTGGATATCACTGAATATCCATTATTCATAACGTTGAAAATTGTGTATTCAAGTGCCGAATGCTCATTTCAAGTTCATACTTGGTGGCGACTTACTCGCAACAACTTCAGCTGGCAACTTATTTGCAAAAACATCAGCTGGTTTACAATGTCAGAATGTAGAAAAACTACACGGAACTAATATTTCTGAGATGATGGATAATCATGTAGAATAAGATAAAATTGATATATTAAAGGAAAATTGTATAATAGATAATCCACAACATGAAGAAATTGCAGAAGGTCAGTTGTATTGGGACAAAGATACACTTGTTAATGTAATGAAGCACTACGCAATACGAGAAAAATATCAATTTATAGTGGATAGGTCATCTACAATAAGGTATGATTTTTACATATAAGATTGCAGTTCTCCGTAATTTTATGTATACAAATCTGTATAAAAAATGTATATTTATTATATAGCGATATTGCACTTCTTTGTAATTTTATATATGCAGATCTGTATAAAAAATATATAATTATTGTATAGTCATATTGCATATGTATATTGCTTATTTATTTGAGACACAAGTGTAAACATTTGAAGAAATGCATTATCATAATATTATATTTTAAACAGGCATCGTCTTACATGCGTGGATGAAATTTGCAAATGAAGTCTTAGATCTTCAAGTCTACACAAATAAAATGTCATCAAGGTTATACGGTTTAATGATGTACACACTTGCCCAAAGAAGAGTAGATTAATTTCACAATGTCATGCTACTTCGTTAGCCATTGCAAAAATTATTTGCAACAAATATGGCAATCCAAAAATAATATACACTCTGGAAGACATCATGAGCAACATGAAACAATAGTATGGAATTAATATGACTTACGTAAAATATTATAGAACAAAAGGAAAGGCCCTTTAACTACTAAGAGGGATACCATACGAATCTTATAGAAAAATGTTGTGTCACTTGTGTATGATAAATATGACAAATCATGATTTTGTGACAATGTTACATAAATTAGAGGACGTGTGCTTCATATATGTTTTTTTCGCACTAAATGCATAAATTTTAGGATGGAAATACTATTAATATATTATAGTGGTTGATGGAACTTTTCTCAAATAATCACAAAGAGGAACAATGTTAACAGCTTGCGCACAAGAGTCGGCATATGAATATGTTGCAGACTCATACAATTCTTGTGGCAGATGAATATGTTGCAGACTCGTATAATAATTATATATGGTCTAGAGAGTTCTTATCTGTTTATTACAAACAAAAAAACACTCGGATGATTTCTTATTTTCTTAACCATGTAAAATTTTTCCACTAGCATATGCTGTTGTAGATTCTGAAAATAATACTTGATAACTAGGGACTATGATGCATTTAAACTTCTTCTTGCTTAAGTTTTGATTAGAAATGTGTACAAAATAGTCCCAAAGACTCAAATGTTATACTTGATTAGATAGTTTGATCAACAAGGTGACAATGTGTCAAAAATCAGCTTAAAAAGGAGTGAAACATGCACAAGTACTAAGACCAAGACGAAGCTCAGTCAAATAGGGCCCGTGCGGCCGCACACCATTTTGTGCGGACCACAAAGATGAAGATCAGAGAGTATGCTTCTCAGTCTGCCATCTAGTGCGGCCACAAATGATTTTGTGTGGACCTTATTGACCTCATTGTGTCCGCACTCAGTTTTTTGCGGTCTGCAAAGCTCAAGTTTAGAGAGATGATATTTTGGAAGAACCTGGCCAATGGGTCCACGGTCCATTTTTTGTGGACCCCAATAAATGCTACCGCTACCGCAGTACATTTTGTGCAGTCCAGAGTGGCCAACTTTAGAGAGATGATTAGTCTAGCCAAGAGCCCTAGTGAGGTCACACTCGATTTTGTGCGGCAGCACTCGATTTTGTGCAGTACGCACTATCCTCGCAGGAGGTATTTTTGTCCAGAATCTTCAGCCTAGTATGTATACTTTCTTTTGCCATATTTAGGTCATCGGATAGATTTTGGGATAGAGCTGCGCTCGTGAACACTTCTCTTTAAATTTTGAGTAATTTTAGCTTAGTTTCATTATTTAATCTTTATGTTTTATCTAGTAATTAAATATTATTCACCTATTCTTTATGTTATTCTACAAGTATGAGTAGTTATACCCATTAGCTGGGGTTGTGGATCAACCCTAGTGCGACGAATTGATAGGTCTTGTGTTTTGATGCTTGATTGTCTATAGGTGTTTGGTATTTGGGCTAATTGAGGATTTTAAAGTTGAATTAGTGGTTGCAAACACTAGTTTATGCCTAGTAGACTTTGGCTATTCTTTAAAAAAAGAGCCTAAGTCAATGAAATTGTTCCAACAAGGAATTGGGGCGTATTCAAAAGATTGATAGACCCAATTAAAATGTTAAACTTAGAAATAGCAATACCCGACTTTAACCTCAATTGCTTGCACAAATTTGCATACCCAATTGGTCTTGAGAAAGTCAACTCGGGCAAAATCACTCGAACTAGCGAGAGGTATAGAGTGAGTAGAATCGTTCAATGGTTATATCGTACTCCCCAAATATCACAATCTAGCCTTAGACTCGAGAATCCGTCAATGGACTCCTAGGAGAAAGTCACTACCCTAGTGCCTTTTATTTATTTGAACAACTCTCAATAGATTAACCGTAGCTTTACTTAGTTATCCTAGTAATATAAAACTAGAATTAAAAATCAAAACCAGCAATGTTTAGAAGTTCAATTAGGAAGAAATACGTAACTCCAATTTAGATAGAAACTCAACTTCAATATCTAGCTCCCTGTGGAAATCGATCCCGACCTTCTCGGGTAAAAGCTGCTTCGACCTCTCTTCCTACTTTGTAATTGTACAGGGTTGGCCTTGATCACTTTTTGGCACCATTATCGGGGAGATAACGGCTTTGGCTATCTGTCTAAATAGTTTTGTGTATTATTCTTCTTCCTTTCTTTGTTAATAATTTGTATGTGTTACAACTTCGGGTACAAAATTGCAGCAAATGTTAATAACCCTCTTGGAAATGTGATTGCAGGGGAATAGGTAGATGATAATGGAGAGGATCGGGCGCCTCTTTTACCACAAGGACAACGAAGAGGCCGCCAGGCCAATGTTAATGGAAATATCTCAGACCCTCCTCCTCCACCTCCAAGAGTGGCTTAACAAATGCTTCCAAACCGAGGCTATGCAAGTGCAATTGTCATACCATGGATCAGGGCGGACAATTTTCAAATCACCATGGTCATGGTGAAATTGCTGTAGCAATGTGGGTATTTGACAGGCGCTGCCAATCAAAATGCTTCCACACATCTCAAGCGTTTTGTGAACACTTGTTGGGGGAGTAAGAAAACTATTCTTTTCGAGGATGAACTTCGGTTGAGACTCATCCGTTTATCACTTAGAGGGAAGGTACTAGATTGGCTTGAGCGACTTCCCAACCATTTCATCACTACTTATGATGAGTTGGAAGATAACTTCATAGCGAAGTTTTTCTTACCGGGGCACATGACAGCATTGAAGGATTAGATCCTAGCTTTTAAACAAGAGCTCACCGAACCATTACATGATATTTGGGAGCGATATATAACAATGGTTAAAGAATTCCCCAACAATGATATGACAGAGGCAATGATGCAAAAGACTTTCTACTGGGCAATAACACAACAAACCAATGCATAGTAAATCAACTTGCTGGGGGAAAGTTTATGAAACTGACATATGATGAGGCTTGTGACATTCTTGACGAGATGGATGACACTTCCTCCGCTTGGAAAAGTAGATTCAATGTGCCCCATGGTGACCCCACGGTTACTCATTCACACAAAGAGTTGCATGATCATGGGCAGGCTATAGCTGAGCTGACAACTACAATGAACCAACTAGCAAGGACACAGTTGCAACAAGTTTAAAATCCTTGCAAAGTGAATGCTATGGAGGGTATCAACATGCTAATAAATAAAAGAAGACAACGAGGTTAATAGAACAATGGGAGTTCGGATTAATTTGACATTGATTGTTGTGGATTCCAACATGATAGTTATGATGAGCAGAATGAAGAGGTGCAATACGTGAATAATTATCAAGGGCAAAGGGGCAATTCTTCCAACCAACAATAATGGAGACCCCAAGGCAATTCCGGTAATGAATAACAACAAGGCAATGGTAATTGGGGAAACAACAAAAAAAATTCAAATTGGGGAAATCAGAACAATAATAAAAAAATCAAGGCAGTTGGAATAGAAACAACATCAACTAGGGTGGTAACATTAATCAAGGAGGTTGGAACAATGGAAATCAAGGAAACCGGGGGCAAGACTTTCAAATTCCCCCAATGTACCAAAAACTGAATAATTCAGCACCATTTCCATCACAGTGGCCTAATTTTTCCAACAATGATATGGGCAGAATTGAAATGATGTTCGAGCAGATGATGAAATAGACTGCGTATTTCAATGCTCAGTTGTCTTGCCACAATACGAAATTTGGAGGTTCAATTAGGCCAAATCTCACAATCATTTAATACTCGCCCTAAGGGGCCTCTACTAAGTGATACGCCAGTCAACGCAAAAGGTAGGAACAATCATGTAATGGCGGTAACAATAAGGAGTGGACGAGGAGCTGATGTGAATGCCTCTAAGCAAAAGCAAATTTTGGCCGATGAAAATAATTTGCAAGAAGATAAAGTTCCTTTGGTGGATGAAAATGTGATTGATGAGAATGTGAATAGAGAAATGAGGATTGATATTCAAGATGTCGAGGTGGAAGCTAAGAATGACGTGAACCTGTCTAGGGAACACAAAATAGACATGCTAGAGCCAGTTGTGCCTAAATCCAAGGCTCATTTTCCAAGGAAACTTCTACCTTATCCTCAAAGGCTCGCGAAGCAAAAAAATGAGAATTAATTTAAAATTTTCGTTGACATGATGAAGAGCTTATCTATTAATGTGCGCTTTGGTGGAGGCTCTTAAACAAATGTCGGGCTACACTAAATTCATGAAGGACTTAATGACAAAGAAACGGTCCATGGATTGTGAAAGTATAAAGATGACCTATCAAATTAGTGCTATTGTGCACTCAATGAGCCCGAAACTAGAAGATTTTGGTGCTTTCACCATTCCTTGCACCATTGGGAGTGCGGACTTTTCTAAAGCTCTATGTGATTTGGGGGCAAGTATCAACTTGATGCCCTACTCAGTTTTTAAGACTTTGGATTTTGGGTAACCGAGACCGACATTCATGTGATTGAAAATGGCGAATAGAACTATGAAGAGACCATTGGGTATTATTGATAATGTTCTTGTCCGGGTGGACAAATTTGTCTTGCTAGCTGATTTTGTGATCTTCGATTGTGAGGTAAATTATGAGTTTCGATCATATTGGGGATACCTTTCCTTGCTACGGGGAAGATCTTAGTTGATGTGTAAGAAGGGGAACATGCCTTCTAGATGGGTTATGAGAAAGTGGTCCTTCATATGTGCAAGTAAATGAACCAGGCCAACAGTTCTAAGGTGTGCTCTTTTGTGGAACTTGTCTCGACCATAATAGTTGATAATACTAGTGTAGTGATCAATGTGGAGGACCCTATAGAGGCTATATTGTTGAATCTTGATAACAATAATGATGAGGGCTGAGTGGAGTGCGTGAATGCTTTACATGGAATGAACTCTTATTCTTATGAGCCTAGTAAACTCTCTTTGGATCTTGAAAATAGAAGGATTCCTCAAACTAAGCCTTAAATCGACGAACCTCAAATGTTGGAACCTCTGGTATGCGTTCTTATGCCCCAATGCTACTCTGCCAGTTATTCTTTCCACTTCTCTTACTAACGTGCAGGTTGACGCCACATTGACGGTGCTTCAAAAGAGGAAAAAGGCAATTGGATGGACCTTAGCTGATATTCGGGGAATAAGCTCCGCCTTTTGTATGCACAAGATTATTCTGGAAGATAATGCAAAGCCCTCCTTGGAACATCAAAAGAGGTTGAATGAAGCATTGCAAGAAGTAGTAAAAAAAGGAGGTGATTAAGTAGTTGGATGCCGGGGTTGTGTACCCTATTTCTAATAATTCTTAGACTTCATCGGTGCAATATGTACTGAACAAGGGTGTCATGACCGTGGTTTCAAATTCACAAAATGAGTAGATTCCTACAAGAACCATCAACAGTTGGAGGGTATTCATGGAATACCGCAAGTATAATAAAGTTACCTTGCAATGATCACTTTCCATTGCCTTTTCTTGATCAGATGTTTGATCGACTTGCTGGGTGTTCCTTCTACTATTTCTTGGATAGGTATTCTAGGTACAACAAAATGTAGATTGCTCCGGAAGATCAGGAGAAGACCACATTCATTTGTCCATATGACACTTTTGCCTTTCCTCGGATACCTTTTGGGTTGTGTAATGCACTGGCTACATTTCAGCATTGTATGATAGCTATTTTCACCGATATAGTGGAAGATATTTTGCAGGTGTTCATGGAAAACTTTAGTGTTGTGGTTGATTCATTTGATGAGTTTTTGAAAAATCTTGATAGAGTTTTGGCCTGTTGTGAAGAAACCAATCTTGTTCTATTGGGAATACCTTTACTTGCTATGGAAAGGCCTTAGTTGATGTGTAAGAAGGGGAACATACCTTCCAGATGGGTGATGAGAAAGTGTTCCTTCATGTGTGCAAGTTAATGAAGCATCCCAACAGTTCTAAGGTGTGCTCTTTTGTGGAACTTGTCTCGACCATAATAGTTGATAATACTAGTGCAGTGATCAATGTGGAGGACCCTATAGTAGCTATATTGTTGAATCTTTAAAAATAATGATGAGGGCCGAGTGGAGTCCGTGAATGCTTTACATGGAATGAGCTCTTCAATCGAGGAACCTCAAATGTTGGAACCACTGGTATGAGTTCTTAGGCCCTAGTGCTACTTTTCCAGTTATTCTTTTCTCTTTTCTTACTAACGTGCAGGTTGACGCCATATTGGCGGTGATTCAAAAGAGGAAAAAAGCAATTGGATGGACCTTAGCTGATATTCGGGGAATAAGCCCCGCCTTTTGTATGCACAAGATTATTCTTCAAGATAATGCAAAGCCCTCCTTGGAACATCAAAGGAGGTTGAATGAAGCAATGCAGGAAGTAGTAAAAAAGGAGGTGATTAAGTTGTTGGATGTCGGGGTTGTGTACTCCATTTCTATTAATTCTTGCACTTCAATGGTGCAATATGTACTGGAGAAGGGTGGCATGACCATGGTTTCAAATTAACAAAATGATTAGATTCTTACCGGAACCATCACCAGTTGGAGCTATTCATGGACTATTGCAAGTATAATAAAGTGACCTCGCAAGGATCACTTTCCATTTCCTTTTCTTGACTAGATGTATGATCGAATTGCTGTATGTGCCTTCTACTGTTTCTTGGATAGGTATTCTAGGTCCAATAAAATCTAGGTTGCTCCAGAAGATCAAGAGAAGACCACATTCATTTGTCCATATAACACTTTTGCCTTTCCTCGGATACCTTTTGGGTTGTGTAATGCACTGGCTACATTTCAGCAGTGTATGATAGCTATTTTCACCGATATGGTGGAAGAAATTTTTGGAGGTTTTAATGGAAAATTTCAGTATTGTGGTTGATTCATTTGATGATTGTTTGAAAAATCTTGATAGAGTTTTGGCCTGTTGTGAAGAAACCAATCTTGTTCTTAATTAGGAGAAATGCCACTTCATGGTGGAATAGGGCGTAGTTCTGGGGAATAAAATTGAAATGCATGGTATTGAGATATATAAAGAAAAAATTGGTGTGATTTTAAGGCTCCCGCCCCCTACCTGCGTCGAGGGATATAGAAGCTTTCGTCGTCAAGCGGGGTTCTACCGGAGATTTATCATAGACTTCTCGAAGGTAGTGAACCTTAATGCAAGTTATTGGAAAAGGATGCCAAGTTTGTGCTCGATAAGTGATTTATGAAAGCCTTTGAACTTCTCAAGCACAAGTTGACCACCACTCCAATTATTACCACACCTAATTGGAACTTTCCCTTTGATCTCATGTGGGATATGAGCGATGTTGTGGTTGGGGCGGTTTTGGGTCAAAGAGTGAATACAATGTTTCATCTAGTGTACTATGCGAGCAAGAAAATGAATGATGCTCAAGCGAATTACAGGTTGACTGAGAAAGAACTTTAGGCTATTGTGTTTGCAATGGAAAAAATTTCAACCGTATCTTATGGGAGCCCCAAGGTCATAGTCCATACCAATCATGTCGCACTTCGGTACTTGATGTCGAAGAAGGATTCGAAAGCTATGCTGATGCGATAGGTCTTGTTACTTCAAGATTTTGATTTGGAGATTGTGGACCTGAAAGGTAGTGAAGCCAAGTGGCGAACAACTTTTCCCACTTTGGATGAGTTGGGGAGGCCTCGTGATGGCCTAGGGATCTATGATTCATTACCCAACAAACAACTCCTTTCGGTATAGGTGAATGGTATGCCATGGTTTGCAGACGTTTATAATTTCCCTGTGACTGGAATAATCTGGTATGAGCTCTCTTCTAATGAAAGGAAGAAGCTCAAATGGGATAGTTTGGATTTCTATTAGGATGAGCCATACTTGTTCAAGATTTGCACGGCTGGTGTGACCCGAAGGTGTTTCTCGAAGGAAGAGCAATTGAGTATCTAGGAGGCTTGCCATTCCTCTGCCTATATTGGCTATCATGGCGGGGCGAGGACGACTTCCAATGTTCTTACTTATGGATTTTATTGGCTAACTTTGTACAATGATGCAAGTGAACTTATGAAGAGGTGTGAAGAATGTCAAAGAGCGGGTGGAATTTTGAAGAAAGATGAGATGCCTCTCAATACCATTCTTGAGGTTGATATTTTTTATGTATGGAGCATTGATTTTATGGGCCCATATGTTAGGTCGTGTGGGAACACATACATTCTTATGGCGGTTGACTATGTTTCAAAGTGGGTTGAAGCCGTGGAGTTTCCCAAAAATGAGGACCGGGGTGTTGTTGCATATCTCGACAAGAGCATTTTTACGATGTTTGGCACTCCTCGTGAAGTTATAAGTGATGGGGGCCTCATTTTTGCAATAGATATTTTGACACTTTGCTGGCAAAAGTATTGCGTCAACCATAAAGTTTCTACTCCTTATCATCCCAAGTGAGTGGCCAAGTTGAAATCTCAAACACGGAAATCAATAGTATATTGTCAAACACGGTCAATGCTAATAGGACAGATTGGTCAAAGAAGTCAGATGATGCTCTATGGGCTTATAGGACTGCTTACAAGTCTCCGATTAGTAAGTCTCCATGTCGGTTGGTGTTTGATAAAGCATGCCATCTAGCGGTTTAGTTGGAGTACAAGGTCATGTTTTGAGGAAGCTGAATCTTGAATGGGAGTTGGTCGCCAATCTTCGTGTGAAGCAGCTTAATAAATTTGTTGAATTTCGATTCCATGCCTACTCGTGTTCGTCCTTGTAAAAAGACAAGATGAAGTACCTCCATTATAAATATGCTCATGGCAAGGAGTTCAATGTGGGTGATTTGGTTCTCTTGTTAAACTCTCGGTTATGTCTGTTTCCAGGAAAGCTTAAGTCCAAATAGAGTGGACCTTTCGAAGTGGTGTTTGTGACCCAGTGTGGTGCACTTGACTTGAAGAAAAAAATAGGAACGTTTTCAGACTAAATGGGCACAGGGTCAAGCACTATTTGCGAAAAATTGATGACAACCACATAGTGACACTTCTTCATCTCAAATGATATGATGATAGCAGCAACATTAAATCGGACGCTTCTTGGGAGGCAACCCGTGTGATTTCTTCTTATTTTTCTTTGATTTTCATTGTAGTGTAGGATTTATTTTTGTACTGACTGATTGTGAGATATTGTAGGATTGTGTTGCTGCAGTGCAAGAAAAAGTGGGAAAATGATCACTTTCTGAAGTTGTCAATGCGGACAACACTCATTTTGTGTGGCCGCAAAGACCTTTATGAGGGGAAAGAAATCAATGTGGACTGCACTGGTGATTTGACAAACTTTGGGGTACTTTGAAGTTTACCGCCGTGGTTGCATTGCATTTTTTGCAGTTCGCGGTAGTCCACTTCGGTCGTACTAAATGTTTTGCGGTCCACAGTTGTCAATTTGTCTGCGCCATATGGTTTCGAGCACCGCGGAGCACGGTGCCATTTTGTGTGGTCCGCAGTGCGTAGGTAAGATGGCCCCAACACCTTATTCTATAAATAGGACCTGAGGCCCTTCTTTTGAACTTTTCAAACCTTCTACCCTCAAAGCATAAAAACAAATTACTATTCATCTCCCTCATCTGCACGTAATTAACTGCTCAAGTTCATTACTCATCATTTCATCTCATCTCTAGTAAGATTAACTTCTTCTTATTAGTTTATTAATTTTATTTGAATTTTTATTTTTTTCTTAGTTCTTCTTTTTTCCATGTTTGAATTTCTTTCAATTTTGTGCTTAGGTTAGTTAATTTTTGACTAGGTAGTTAAAATGTTGAACCAACACTTAGGGACTCATCAATAGGTGAACAATTGGACTAAAATTGATCAAAACATGAACCCTAGGTTGGTATTGCTATTGGGCAATCAGTGTGGACCACGGTGGATTTTGTGTTGTCTGCGGTGCACCTGTTCGGTCAGTAATGGTATTTTGTGTGGACCGCAATGGAAATCTCTTGAAAGCTATACATTTGAGGACCACAGCGGCATTGGATTCTGTGTAGTCTGCGGTGCCTCAATGCAGAATGCATTGAAATTTTGTGCAGTCGGAGCTACTTAGACTCAGAGAGTGGGTAGTTTGAACCCACCTCTGTACGGACCGCAATGGATTTTGTGCGGTCTTGCAATGGCCTTTTTGCGACCGCAATGCATTTTTCACGGTCTTCACTCGGCAATAGCTAAGCTGTCTGCAACATACCTTCTTCTGCAACTTTGAATTTCATGTTTTCTATTGATACTAACAAAGCATGACTGAATGTTTCTTGGAGACAATATTAAAATTACGACGCAGATAAGATTGACCTTGTAAGCCGATACAACATCAAAAACACCCGGAGGATCATTAAAACTACAGACAAAGCAATTGATCAATTAGAGAGTGAGTATGAGCCCTCTTGGGAGGCATCTTCAGATTCAATGCTAGAATACTATCCTAATTGTCCGAAGAGAAACTATTTAAGAGTTACACCGCAGCATCCCCCACTGCCCTAGCCTTGGTTCATATCTCTTCTGTGTCTTCGAAGGGATCAGCTGACGGCAATGGGGATGAGTACTCCACTCTCTTACATCCTCATTATCCAGAGAGGGTGCAGTAGGAGAAGAAGGGGAAGAAGCGGAAGGGGTTGAGCCCCAAGTTGTTAGGGTAGAGAGGACTTGGGACCCGGAGGCATGGGAGGATCGGTTCATCACTGAGATTGCCTACCACAAATTCAGATAGTGGTGGCCAGAAAAGATGTTGATACCAAAGAGAAAACATATTAACCTGGATCTTTTGCCTCACAACCCTAATTTGCTGAGGCAATTCAGAGATAGAGCTGGATGGGACTACTTTATAGGGCATGTGGATGATGCCAATGAGCACTTGGAAAAAAAATTCTACTCTAACGTCGCCCATATCAAAAAGGCTACCATGGTCACAAAAGTGCATAATTTTAAAGTGAAGTTCGATGGCAAGATCATCAATGACTGCTTAGGCTTCACGGAGGAGGATGAGTCTCTATACTTGGACAAGATGAAGTTGGGGGAAGAATCCCATCCGGCAGAGTACTTGGCAATCCCAAGAACCACCCCCTAGTGGTTGACTATGGGGGTGAAGATATTGAAGAGATCACTGGATTTTGAGGTAAAGGGGTGGGATACATTTGTTTGCATTATGGTATACCCGACCACTGACGACAACTCACTCCCAATTCACTAGGCGATTCTAGTTGCATCTATCATAGCAAGGTAACTGATTAGTGACAGGAATGTGATGTCCCAGGTTATTACCCATGTAGTGAAGGAGGGTGACAGGTCTTACTCATTCCCCAACTTCTTGACAATGTACTTAGAGGACCTGAATGTGGAAAAGCACGGATTTGATATGAAAGTGAAGGAAATAGAACCTTTCTCTTGGTACAGACTATAGGGTGATGACAACCCTAAAGGATATCACTTAAAGGGAAAATCCACTACTTCAACTGGCAAATCTGAAGATCCATTAGTGGTAGTGACTACTCCACAGCCCCCTTCAATATCAGCAGAAATGCCCCCAAGACTATCATCTTCCATAACTCCCAACATACCCTCCACCACTGCCTATCAATTATCTTCACACCATCTGAGCCTGGCCCTCACCAGCATCAACAACTTGATGCACAAAACTACTTCTAATCTGTCTGTATTATCTACTACAGTGGCAGCTCAGTCGGCACCTCCCTTAACAGTTCCCACAATCCATAAAGGACACTATCAAGAAGCTTCTAGACAACCAGAAGAAGATCCTTAAGAACCACAAATTGCTCACGGATATTGTGGATTTACAAAAAAAGGCTCTCAAGTATCTTGCTAGGGAGGCAAAGATGTTGAATAAGACTCGGGCTTCTAAAGAGTTTTTGACGGAGTTGCGGGTCGAGGTTGAGAAATTGAAGGCGGACCACATATCTTTGGATTTGATTCTCCATGACCTAGCACCAGCAGCCCATCCCCATCTAGAGCAGTCTGAGATGCCTCCTAAGATGAAGAGAGTGATCCTCAAGTCCGATTATGCATTCATTCTATTGGCAAGCTCACCAGAGGATGCCTCTAGCCAGCCCTAGGATGCAGCCCGGGAGTCAGTGCAGGCCCAGGTCCCAGTGGTAGAGCCACAGATCACATGGAGCCAATCTTAAATTCCCGAGCATACAGAGGACCCAGGGACCCAGACTCTGGACCTCGTGCGACGGACGGCCTATAGGGAGTTTCTTTTCCTTTTTCCACAATTTTTGTGCAATTTTGGAATTCAGGACAATGCCAGCTTTCATTTGAGGGGGTAGGCCCTATTTGGATTTGGATGACTGTACATATGACAGATTTTATGATTTCTTTCATTTTTTAATCTTTGGTATGCATATAATTTCAGCATTTCATTATATTTTTCATACGTATTACCTTGGGTCTGCATATAAAAGTAACATTCTATTATATATATTTATCTCCCCTATTATATATTCGATCAAATCCCCTCTTGCACATATTCATTATACTTTCCGCATCCCTCCTTTTCTTAGCTTCTTAATTTATGTTCGTAGCTTCTTATTTTTATTTTCCGCAATAAGCCTTGATTTTCATAATGCCACGGTTCATTCTAGTGGTGGCATTTCTGTGAATAGGGTGGCTCTTCCCGATGATGGATGGCATGACAACCTTCTTAAAGGTTTGAGTCTGTTCTTCTTTTATTAGTAATTAGTTGGTAAGGGTGCCTCAAGCAAAGCTTCACTTGGGCTTAACGCATTTGCCTTCGATCCTATGTTCCTAAACAAATCGTTGTGTATACGATTGTAAAAGTTGTGATCTTGAGACTCTTGTGTTGGACTATAATCATCAAGTAATTTTTCGGGACCATTGTGTGCTCAAATCTTATCTAAGTTTGTTGTGGGACCTCGACTCTATATTTAGAAATCCCATAGCATGTGTGGAGAGAAATTACATTGCATGTTTAAGTCCCGAGCCATTGGTCTAGAACTTGCCCTGAATGCTTGTCTAAGCGAAATTCCATGTGTAATTTTTCTTAAGACGTAATTATAGGCTCTACCTTATCCGAATGTTTTCTTGAACACTTCCATAGCCTACCAATGATTAAATCCCTAGTCAACCTTTTTGAGCCTTAGAACATTTTCCTTCAAGAACCATGACAAAAGCCTTTGCCCGTTCTAAAGATACCTTCTCTTAGCACCCGATATTTTCTTAGTACATGGCAAAAGTAAAAGTTTGGGGGGAGAGACGAGGGATGCAACAAAGTGGTAAAAAGGCAAAATATGAAGAAAAGGAAAGGCAATAAAAATTAAAGAAAAGCAAAAAGACAAAAAGAATGCTTAATGTAAAAATGAATAAATGAATTCAATGAAAGTAGAGAATGACAGGTGTGGAAAGTTTAGAAAGGACAAAAGATCTAAAATGAATAATAAAGAGTGACGATGTGTCTCTCTAACCCCTTAGAAGGAAGTGAAATGACTTAAAATGTCAACTGAATGCATGCCAAAATGAAAAAATTTTATGATATCTTTCTTTCTTTTTTATCTTTGGTATGTATATAATATCAATATTTCGTTACATTTTTCATACTTTTCATCTTGGATCTGTGTATAAAAGTTATGTTCCATTGTATATTCTCTCCTATTGTATATTAGATTAAATCCCCTCTTGTACATATTCATTCTACTTTTTGAATTTTCCTTTTTTTTGCTTCTTATTTCATATTCGTAGCTTCTTGTTTTGAGTTTTTGCAATAAGCCTTTGGTTTTCTTAACGCCACAGTTCTTTCCATAGGTGAAATTTATATGAACTAGGTGGTTCTTCCCGATGATGGATGGCATGACAATCTTCTTAAGGGTTTGAGTCTATTTTTCTTTTCTATTTTGCTCTTTTGTAGTTATTGGTAATGGTGCCTCAAGAAAAGTTTCACTTGGGCCTAGCACAATTACCTTTGGTCCAATGGTCAAAAATAAATTGGTGTGCATAGGATGATGAAAGTCGTGACCTTGAGACTCTTGTGTAGGCCGATAATCATTAAGTGATTTTTCGGCACTATTGTGTGGTTAAATCTTATCTAAGGTTTTTGTGGGCCCCCCGACTTTTTGTCTTTACCGATCCCATAGCTTATGCGGTGAGAAATTGCATTGGAAGCCTAAGTCCCAAGCCATTAGTCTAGAACTTGCCCTAAATATTTGTCTGCACGAAATCCCAAGTAGAATCTGACTTGAGACATGATTAAAAACTCTCCTTGATCCAAATGATATCTTGAATATCCATAACCTAGCAATGATAAAATCCTAGTCAACCCTTTTAAGCCTTTTTTCCTTCAAGAACCATGATACAAGCTTTTACCCATTTAAAAGATACCCACTCTTGGCACTCGATCTTTCCTTAGTACATGGCAAAAGTATAAGTTTAGGGGGTAGAGACGAGGATTGCAACAAAATGGTAAAAAGGTACAAATTGAAGAAAAGGAAAGGCTATGAAAAATAAAGAGAATAAAAAGACAAAAAATGTTCAATGTAGAAATGAATAAAAGGATTCAATAAAAGCAAATAATGAAAGGTGTAGAAAGTTGAGAAAGAAGAAAAGATTTGAAATGAACGAGAAAGAATGACAGTGTATCTCTCTAACCCCTTAAAATGAAGTGAAAGGACTTAAAAAGTCAAGTGAATGCGTGCCAAAATAAAATAAAAGAAGTGCTAAAGGAAAGATATAACCTACTTAGAGCAAACACTTCCTACCCTGAACCAAAAGCCTTCACTATGTCTCCACAAAAGCCCTATATGATCTTGAGTTGAATGAAACTTACATTAGTGGTGACTTACATAAGTGGCAAGCATATGGTACATAGAGCCGGACTTGTGACTTTTCCTTGGGAGAGATGAGTGTATTTCCATTAACCTTCTTCTGAATGCCACTATCCTAAATGTGAGGTTTACTTTATGAGAGTTGAGGATGTGTGAATTTGGTTCCACAATGATCAAATTAATAGAAATAGTTTCTTTGATGTATTGATTCAACACTTGATGCTCTTGTATCGCACTAAATCCATGGTGTTTAAAAGATTTAATGTTGTTAATGATTCATTTGAATTGAGGACAATTATTAGTCCCAATTGATGCTAGATGAGGTCACTTTAGGTCGGCTGAATTTTCTAGATTTACTCCTAAGGGGGCGGGGTCTTATTTTGTTTACTTGAGGACAAGAAAAATCTTATGTTTGGGGGAGTTGATAGCTAAGGATTATGATTTATTAAACATTCCTTATTGCTTATGTTTTGATTAGAAATATGTACAATATACTCCTAAACGCTTACAAGTTGTACTTGATTGCATGGTTTCATCAACAAGGTGACAATATGTCAAAACTAAGGTCAAAAACGAGTAAAACATGCACAAGTACCAAGATCACGACCAAGCTCAATCAAACAGGGCCAATGTAGTCGTACAGCATTTTGTGCAGTTCGCAAAGATGAATATCATATAGTATACTTCTTAGTCAACCAAGAAATGTAGCCGCAACGGATTTTTCGCGGTCCATATTTATTTCATTGCGACTGCACTCAACTTTGTGCGGTTTGCATTGCCTAACATAAAATAGTAGAAAATTGGAGGATTGTTCCCAGTGCGGTCCACGGTCCATTTTGTACGGACTACAGTAGAAGCTAGCACAACCGCAGTGCATTTTGTGCGGTTTATTGTGGCCAAATTTTGAGAGCATATTAATCAAGCTAAGAGCCTTAGTGTGGTCACACTCAATTTAGTGCGGTCCACACTAGTCCTGCATGGGTATTTTTGTCCAGAATTTTCAGCCAAGTATAAATAGTTTCTTTTCCCATTTTTGGGTCATCAGATAGATTTTTGAATAGAGTTGCGCTCGTGAACACTTCTTTTTTACCCTTTTGAGTAATTTTAGCTTAGTTTATCATTGAATCTTCAAATTTTAACTGGTAATTAAATATTATGGGCTTTTCTTCATCTATTTTTTTCGTTTTCTTCTACAATTATGAGTAGCTAGACCCATTAGCTATTTGTGGATCAACCCTAGTGTGGGTAGTTGATGGGTCTTGTGTTTCGATGTTTGATTTTCTCTTGGTGTTTGATATTTGGGCTAATTTAGGGTTTTAATGTTGAATTGGTGGTTGCAAATACTAGTTTATGCCTAGTAGACTTTGGCTCTTCATGATAAAGAGAGTCTAAGTCCATGAAGTTGGTCCAACAAGAAATTGGGCATACTCAAGATATTAATAGCCCCAATAAAATGGTTAAACCTAGAGATAGTAATACTTGACTTGAAACTCAATTCTTGCACAAATTCAAAAACCCAATTGGTCTTGAAAAAGTCAGTTGGGGTAAAATCAATCGAACTACCGAGAGGTATAGAGTAGTAGAATCGTGCAATCGTTATATAATACTCCCCAAATATGACAATCTAGCCTTATACTCGAGAATCTGTCAATTATCCACCTAGGATAAAGTCACTACTCTACTGTCTTTAATCTATTTGAACAACTCACAATAGTTTAATCTTAACCTTTACTTAGTCGAATTTCGCATCCTTGTAATATAAAATTAGAACTAAGAATGAAAACCAATAATGTTTAGAAGTTCAATTAGGAACAAATACTGAACTCCAATTTGGATATATACTCAACTCAATATCTAGCTACCTATGGAAATCGATCCCGACCTTCTCGGGTAAAGGCTGCTTCGACCTGTCTTGCTATTTTGTGGTATTACAGGGCTGGCCTTGATCACTTATTGGCTGAGTTTGGATGACTGTACATATGAAATATTTTATGATTTCTTTCTTTCTTTTTTTATCCTTGGTATGCATATAAATTCTACATATCATTACAATTTTCGTACTTTTTACCTTGGGTCTGTATATAAAAGTTATATTCTATTGTATATATTCATTTCTCCTATTGTATATTAAATTAAATTCCCTCTTGTACATGTTGATTCTACTTACCGCATTTCTACTTTTCTTAGCTTCTTATTTCATGTTCGTAGCTTCTTGTTTTGAGTTTTTGCAATAAGTCTTTTGTTTTCTTAATGCCACGGTCCTATCCAATGTTCGAATTTGTGCAAACCGAGTGGCTCTTCCCAATGATGGATGGCATGAAAACCTTCTTAAGGGTTTGAGTATATTCTTCTTTTTGCTTTTTAGTAGTTAGTTGGTGAGGGTGACTCAAGCAAAGCTTCACCTTGTTCTAACACATTTCCTTTGATCTTATGGTCAAAAACAAACTATTGTATATTGGATGGTGAAACTTGTGGCCTTGAGACTCTTGTGTTAGCCGATAATCATCAAATGGTTTTTCGGGACCATTGTGTGCTTAAATCTTTTCTAAGGTTGTTGGGGCCCCCCGACTCCGTCTTTAGCAATCCCATTGCTTGTGTTGTAGGAAATTACATTGCATGTCCATGTCCTCATCCATTAGTCTAAAACTTTCCCTGAATGTTTGTCTAGGAGAAATCCTAAGTGTAATTTGACTTATGATGTGATTATACGCTCTCCTTGATCTGAATGTTATCTTGAACACTTCGATAGCCTACTAATGATAAAATACCAAGTCAACCTTTTTGAGCCTTAGACTTTTTCCTTCATGAACCATGATACAAGACTTTACCCGTTCTAAAGTTACCCGCTGTTGGCGTTCAATCTTTCCTTAGAAAGTATAAGTTTGTAAGGAGAGACGAGGATTGCAACAAAGTCGTAGAAAGTCACAATATGAATAAAAGTAAAGGCAATGAAATATAAAGAAAAGAAAAAAAGACAAAAAGAATGTTCAATGTAGAAATGAATAGAAGTATTCAATAAAAGAAAATAATGAAAGGTGTGGAAAGTTGAGAAAGGAGAAAAGATATGAAATGGACAAGAAAGAGTGGCAGTGTGTCTCTCTAACCCCTTAGAAGGAAGTAAATGACCAAAAAGTCAAGTGAATGTGTGCAAAAATGAAGCAAGCAAAGTGCTAAAGGTAAGATAGAACTTACTTAGACCAAACACTTCCTACCCTGAACCAAAAGCTTTCTCTATCTTTTCACAAAAGCCCTATATGATCTTGAGCTGAATGAAACTATCATTAGTGGTAACTCACATAAAGGGCAAATATATGGTACTTATAGCCGGCCTTTCGACTTTTCCTTGAGAGAGATGAGTGTATTGCCATTAAGCTCGTTCTATATGTCAGTATCCTAAAGGTGAGGTTTTCTTAGGGAGAGTTGGAGATATGTGAGATTGGGTTCCACAACAATCAAAGTAATAGAAAGTAGTTTATTTGGTATGTTCAGTCAACTTTTGATGCTCTTATGTCGCACTAAATCCATGGTGTTGAAAAGAGTGAATATCGTTAATGACTCATTTAAATTGAGGATTATTGTTACTCCCAATTGATGCTAGATTAGGTCACTTTAGGTCGGTTGAATTTTCTTGGATTGACTGTTAAGGGGGGGGGTCTTATTTTGTTTGCTTGAGGAAAAGTAAAAGCTTAAGTTTGGGGGAGTTGATAACGAAGGATGATGATGCATTTTATACTCCTTCTTGCTTAAGTTTTGATTAAAAATGTGTACAAAGTAGTCCCAAAGGCTTACAAGTTGTACTTGATTGGAGGGTTTGATCAACAAAGTGACAGTGTGTCAAAAACTAGCTCAAAAAGGAGTGAAACATGTACAAGAGCTAAGACCAAGACCAAGCTCCGTTAAACAGGGCCAGTGTTGCTGCACACCATTTTTTGCACTCCGTAAAGATGAAGATCAGAGAGTATGCTTCTCACTCAGCCAAGCAATGCAGCCACAAAAGATTTTGTGTAGACCGCATTATTGCAACCGCACTCGTCTTTGTACGGTCCTCAAAGCTCAAATAAAGAGAGGTGATATTTTGGAAGAACCTGGCCATTGTAGTCTGTGGTCCATATTTTGCAAACCGCAATAGAAGCCACCTTGGCCACGATACATTTTTTGCATTCCATGGTGGCCAACTTCAAAGAGAATATTAGTCAAGCCAAGAGCCCTAGTGCGGCTGCACCCAATTTTGTGCGGTCCGCACGAGCCCGCAGGGATATTTTTGTTTAGAATTTTAGCCTAGTATAAATAGTTCTTTTTCCCATTTATAGGTCCTCAGATAGATTTTGGGACAGAGCTGTGCTCGTGAACGTTTCTCTTCTATCATTTTGAGTAATTTCAGCTTAGTTTCATCATTGAATCTTCAAGTTTTATCTAATAAATTAATATTATGGGTTTTGGCTCAACCCTAATATGGATAATTTATGGGTCTTGTATTTTGATGCTTGATTGTCTATAAGTGTTTGATATTTGGGCGCATTTAGGGTTTTAATGTTGAGTTAGTGATTGTGAATACTAGTTTATTCCTAGTAGACTTTGGCTCTTCTTGAGAAAGAAATCCTAAGTCCAAGAAATTGGTCCAACAAGGAACTGGGGCGTATTCAAGAGATTGATAGACCGAATTAAAGAGTTAAACCTAGAGATAGTAATACCCGACTTTAACCTTAATTGTTTGCACAAATTTGTATACCCATTTGGTCTTGATAAAGTCGATTAGAGCAAAATAACTCGAACTACTAAGAGGTATAGAGTGAGTAGAATCGTTCAATGGTTATATCGTACTCCCAAAATATGACAGTCTAGCCTCAGACTCGAGAATCTGTAAATTAGCCACCTAGGAGAAAGTCATTACCCTAGTGCCTTTTATCTATTTGAACAACACTCAATAGTTTAACCTTAACTTTACTTAGTCTTATTTAGTATCCTAGTAGTATAAAAGTAGAAGTAATAATCAAAACCAACAATATTTTGAAGATTAATTAGGAACAAATACACAATTTCAATTTAGATAGAAACTCAACTCCAATATCTAGCTCCCTATGAGGGGGTGCTTCATTGTGTATCCATAAATATCTCGCTGTGTATGCATCTTTCATCCTTGAAATAACATAGAGAAGCAGTCCAAGACGAACCATGACCAGCTGAGGGAAGTATTTCTTGCAATGGTCAGAGCATACAAAATTTAGGATTTTAATCGCCTCATGCAAGATATGGACATCATTGATAAGAGGGTAAGGGGTTACCTATTCCAAGTTGGTTATGAAAAGTGGTCCATAGTGCATTGTACTCTTGATAGATGTATGGTGATGACTTCAAATATTGTTGAGTCACTCAATGCAAGAAATAGAGAGGCAAGAGAGCTGTCGATCATGACTTTTGTAGATTACATGATGAATTTTATTGTGGAATGGAATAATACAAATAAAATGACTGCAATGAGTACATTTATTGGCCTAAGAATAAGATATAATGAAGTACTGAAGAAAAATAGCTATTTGTCGTAGAAGATGATGGTAAATTCTTTTATCATGTCATACTTCATACGTATGAAAAATATACTTTGACAAAAATGCATTAATAATTGTATATCTCTGTTTTTGTTTTACTAATGATATGTATTTCAATTTAGGTGAAGCTTTCAATAGCTTATGTATATGTAGTTATGGATGCTAAACAAAGGCGAAACATAGTTTGCATTCAAAAAAGAGAATGTTCATGCAAGCGATTTCAAGTGGATAAGATTCCTTGTCCACGTGTTATGGCAGTATTGGACGACACACACATGGAAGCCCCTAAATATGTTCTGCCTATTACACCAAGAAATTCTTCAATAAGACATATGAAAATCTAGTTAATCCACTTCCAAATGAAACTACATGGGATCTTCCAACAGAGGTGTTAGATAATATGGTCCTACCACCGATAGTGAAGGGAAAACCAAGAAGACCGATGAATTCATGACGCAAGGGACTTTATGAATATATGTATACTGAAATTGTTACATGTGGATAGTGTGGAGAACAAGGACATAACAAAAATATATTCAAAAATGCTCAAGACAACTAGTAAATGTTGCTACACTGACTTAGTATTTTATACCACTTTTCCTTCTGAATATTACAATTAGTATATTAGAAAAATAATGAGATTTGCATTAGATTTTCTCTGATGTATGAATTAAGATGCTATTTTTTGTCATAATGAAAATATTTGTAGAAGTTTTATCCTAAATACTGTTATGGATGTCACCATACAAAAAAATATACAAAATAGATGACAATATACAAAAAAATATTGTTATCATACAAAAAATATACAAAATAGACTGTCGCTATACAATTTATATGTAATATTTTGTTCAAATACAAAAAATACAAAATAAACTATAGCTATACAATACATATACAAAAAGATGAATTTCTAATTAAAGATACAAAATAGAAATTATATATTTGTACAATTTGCATACAATAGTTTGTGACGGTATAAAAAATATATAGATAAATATCACTATATAGAATATATACAAAATAAACGCTCGCTATAAAAAAATATATAAAATAAATGTCAATATACAGAACATATACAAATGACTTACTATAAAAAATTATGCAAAATAGACTATCGCTATACATTTTATTTATAGTTAGCTGCTCCAAAAACTTCACTCACAAAACTTCCTGTAGCAACTTAGGAACACCAACTAAATTTGCAAAATCTGTAGAAAATGCAAAAACTGTCGAAACAGATTAAACTTTATAAATTACAAAACTAAAACTCTAGAGAGTGAAATTTTCATAATTTCACTATTAACCGAAAACTACACAACAAGTCACAACTAAAAGTAATATTGAATATTAGCATTTCAAATATATTGTTCAAAAATATCCCAAACAAAAAGCTTAAATCGTGATATAAGTATGCAGCTGTATCTAATCATAGATAATATCAAAATTAAACTATTTCTAACTTAAAACTACATGTGAATTTTTTGTTAACTATCCCAAACTACTTCATCTTGCCCCTCAACTTGCCCTATTTCTTTATATTCTTTAATGTCTCGTCATCACCAACATCATGCAACTTGCTCTTTTTTTTTATATCCATCAAAGTTTGTCATCAAAAACGGCATGCGTCTTGCCATTTTTCTTGTTATCCTTTAAAGACTTATCTTCAATAATGGAATGCGACTTGCTCTTTTTCTTGTTATCCTTTTTATTTATTTTTTCCTTAAATCTACCAACAAACTCATCATCACTAGCTCCATGTCCTCTTTGTTTTTTCACTCCGTAATCCTATAGTAATACACCATATCTGTTATGTTTCACATCAATATCAATAGCTTTAGGAATATTGCTTCCTTGAATGATGCACTCAACAAATGCAGCAACATAAATGCCACAATCGCTACATACGAGAAGTCACATAAACATTGAATAAGTTAGGATAATATCCAAATAGGAAGTCATGTACAGAAAAGAATTAAGAATAAGAAACATTCAATAATAATTTACATGTTATCTTGCGTTGACAACCCATCAACGACATGAATCTCAAAAGGATCATTGGCGAGGATTCCCATATAATTCTCCTTTGTGTCCCAAAAACCAATACGATAAAGTAAATATAGGAGCAATACTGAGTATTCCTCAACTAATCTCCGATCTGCACTATAATGCCACACACCACTCATGGAATCATATATATAAACGCGGAGATCTTTGAATGACAATCTCGCCAATATCGAGTGTCACTTATCGGACAGATTTATAGGAAAAAGGACTTCATAAGCAGTAGACAAGGAACATTACATATTAAAAAATACACAAGTATATACTCAGCAATTGAATCTATATCAGTAATCAAATTCATGTCTTTGTTTTTCTCTAAAAACTCCTTGTACAAATTAGAAATCACGCAGTTAAACCAGCTGTCAGTAGTTGTGAGTCTTATAGGAACATCAACATCGTACTTCCCTTTGTTTCCCAAATAGTAAAAAATTACATAAATATGCTTAAATATGACAATATACACATATAGTCAGAAAATTACAATATGAAAAAACTAAAAATGTATATCACTCGTATATTTTATATTTAAAGCGTTGACTTACTGAATCACACAAGGGT
Organism: Nicotiana benthamiana; assembly: GCA_034376525.1. Classification (NCBI taxonomy): domain Eukaryota; kingdom Viridiplantae; phylum Streptophyta; class Magnoliopsida; order Solanales; family Solanaceae; genus Nicotiana; species Nicotiana benthamiana. The sequence goes on from CM067338.1 coordinate 100,495,504, forward strand.
AGGCCGAGATATGCAAATATGAAGAATCATTTTTTCCTCCAATACCATTAATTGAAAATTTAAATATTTTATTTAGTTTATTGATATCCTCTGTATAAACACCATCCCTAATGAATCATGATAAAAAGATATGGTTTATAATACAAAACATGAAAATAAACAAGAAAAAAATCTGAAACATAAAACTTACGGCTCATTAGTACATAAGCCTCTTTGACTTAGTTGCTCATTTTCAATAACTTGGATGATGCCACAAGAGTCAAATGTGTTCATGAATGGTGACATGACCCCTGCTGGTTTCCTTTCTCTAGGGACGTTCATTTCAGGTGCGTCGTGATCAACAAGTATACGATCTTTCTGCATAGCTGTAATAGTTTTCTCCAATCCTAATCAATCACCATGTACAATATTTTAATTGAAATAATTTTGGGTGATTGCACTCATTTGACCCTCAACATCACTACTCCAGCTATTGCCGTCGCCAACTTTCTCACAACTATTTTTACCAAGTTGTATAGAATCATCTACCAAACTCCCCGTATTAGCTATATTTTTGTCACAAAACTTCTGGGTGATTGTAGTGATTTCAGGATCAGCATCCCCAATCTAGGCTTCGTCATAAAAAAACTCGTTAAGTAGTTTGCTCTAGACCGTTCTATAGAATCCTTCACCACACCGTTCATAACATCAATAGTTTGCTCTAGACTTGCTTCATTATTAACATTTTTCTTTACAACTTCTTCAATGTCAATATTTTTCTCCATTAATTCCTCGCTACCAAAATTATTCTCTGGAACTTCATTATCATGATGGTCGTCATCTTTTCGATTACCTTGTTCAGAAAAAATATACGAAAAATTATAAAATTATTGTAAAAGGTAAAAATAATAAATAAGCACAGTCATGAGAATACCTTTGAAGCATCGTATTCACCTTAAGCTTTAAAAACCTTTTCATATAAGGAAATCGTTAACTTCTCCAAAGACGAAACCTTGTCAATTACCTATAAAAGAAAAGGATAAATCGAATATCAATTAAGTTGTCAGAACAACTCAAAGATAAAATTGAATTGTACCTTGTTGATTTAACTTCTCACAAGTTTCAACTCTTTTTCGCTTAGATTCAAGTTACTGGGTTGTGAATCCGGATTCTCATTATTGATAGATTGTGATTCCGACTTATTTTAGGAGAGCTTCTTAGAATTTGTTTTAACTTTAGCCACGACTCCAGATTCAATATTCCTCTCATTTTTACTTTACAGACTGGGACAAAACCATGCAGTTGAAGCCTTGTTTGTTCATCATTTGTTGGAAAATGTTACCAAACACCGACTACAAATAAATAAATAAATAAAAGTTAGCAATCATGAAATTTTAAAAAAATGAAAGAAAATTTATGTATCAAAAATGTATAACTTACGTATTATAAATGGATAATTCATGTATCAGAAATGCATAATTTATGTATCAAAAATGTATCAGCAATGTATCAAAAATGTATAAGAAATGTATAATTTATGTATTAGAAATGTATAATTTATGTATCATAAATGAATATTTTTTACCTGCCCCTGACTTCAAAGAAAAAAACTCTTTCCTCAACCTCTTAAAGGTCACCTTATTCTTTCCATGCCAGTTAAGTGCACTAGTGCTTCAGTCTCCAGTATATTATACTGGAGCCAGCAAAGTAAATTGGTTCAGTATAATATGTTGGAGTTCATACACAAGTACACTGAACTACAGTATATCATATTGGATTGGTCTCTACTATAACAAAATAGTGACTATTTTTTATTAACTTTGTAAATATTGGCTATTTTTAATTGACCAGTTCGAAAACTGACCATACCGTGCTATTTTCACTTTTTGAATGAGTCATTGATCCATTCATTATCGACTCAACTTATTTTTGTACACCCAAAATAAATCCAACCTATTCATTTGACACCAATATTTACGATTTTGATAATATAATAGTTGAAAGTAAAGTAGAAATGAGGTGAAGCATGAGCCATAACTTAAGGCTAATTTCATAAATAGAAGTTTGGAAAACGTTCGGCGGGCAGGAATAGGTGTTACAATGTAGTGCCCCGCCAAAACAAAAATTCATTCGCATCAACTACTTATATCAAATTATATTAATTTATTATATTTAAGTAATTTGACATAAGAATAGTGTGAACGATCTCTCCTTATATTTCAATTTATCATACTGATCTCTCTCATAGTTTTTGATATTATGTTTACTTCCCTTAATTTAATTTTCTTATAACAACTTTCTAAAAATCTGTTAGTGATTTAGTGCTTTTAAAAATTTTATATAGATATTTATTGAACTATCCTGAAATTAAATTTTATCAGGCATGACTTTACTCAAAGAAGTTTCTTTATAAATTTCCATCACCCCTACCCCATTTTAATAACATCGATCCTTTTATTTTATCAAAATGATCACCCTCGATCGTCCTCTTATTGTTGTTATTAATATTTTCCTTACCTTGTAACAGCGGCGTGCATTTTTAGTCCAAACTATCGCGTCCAAATAGTTGATATAAAAATAATTGTTTTATTCATATTATTCACGAAAAAATAGATTGAACAATAAACTTTTTAAAAATAAGTCAATATGATAATACTTATAATATCCACTTAAAAATAAATAGGGAAACGACCAACTATTTTCATTTATAAGTAGCTTATTATAAAAATCGGCAAATTCATAAAATATTATTAATATTAGCCGATTAGCTATTAGTAACCAAAAAAGGTCAAACACTTATTTTCTTATAAGTGGGTTTTATTAGAATAGATTGAGTACATCTTAAGAAGTTTGAATCTCAGTTTTGGAATGATTTGATATAGTTTTGAACTGAAAATTTTGAGTAGAAGATGAGCATGAAGTGTGTATCAGATGTATCACATATGTATCATATTCGTATGAAGTGTGTATCATATGTATATCCATGTATACACATGTGTGTGATACATGCGTGATATATGTATTTGTCACGACCTGGAACCCCCCCCCCCCCCCCAACCATGATAGCGCCTAATATTTCACTTGATAGGCCAACCAAGATTAGCTATAATTAGTAAGCATTTTTATCAATTCAAACCAAATGATAAAATGCACTAAATAGTCTGAAATAAATTCATGAAATGGAGGTAAAACAATAAATTCATAAAAAGGGACTCGAAATCCAACTAACAAAGAGCATAGAATAACAAGTCTCATAAACTTACCTTAAAATAGCAAGGCAAATCCAACAATCAGAAACAAATACCACACATACAATCTGTTGCAACGCGCAATCCGATCCCACCATGTCATCATTTGTCAATATTATAATCTGTCCCTTAAAAACTAATTATTACTCATAGTCTCACGAACTCAAATATATAATTGGTATTCAATTCCATTACCAATTTTGTGGTTAAATTCCAATTTTACCAAAACACTCAGATATTCATGAATCCTACAAGTTTTCACGATCTTCTATGCTCAATCTACCTAAAACTCGTGTAATTAAGTTGGAAATCGATGAAAGTTGCTTGCCTTAGGATATTGATGGAAATCCCCCTCCAATGAACTCACAAAATCTCGCAAAACTAAGTGAACCTGTTAGGAAAAAGTTATAAGTCTCGGATTAAAAACCACAGTGCCTCCAGTGATTTCTGCTTATGCGGAACTTGGGTCGCACCTGCAACTACTGAAAATCTGTCACAGGTGTGGTCCCAGCCCAAGCTTCCTTTCTTTGTTTCTCTGGAGATGTTATCGCTTCTGTGAACCCGCTTCAATAGAAAGCCTATCTCGCCTGCAACTCACGCCTGGCTGACCTTGTGTCCTATAAGCGGCCCCATCATCGCAAAATCGAGTTAGTTTTTGCGGAACTTCTATGCTTCTGCAGACCACTGGCCACTCACCGCAGGCCGCTTCTGTGATCATAGGCTCACTTCTTTGATCTCACACCTATATCCAAAGTCACGTAGGTGTGAGCGCACCAGAATTGGAGCACGAGAAGTCCCTCATGCAAAATTTCCTAGTCTGATTCCAATACGTTTTGCATTCGGGTCCCCCCGGACCCCATCCAATCACGTTCACACATCCTATAATATAATATAGACCCTCTTGCTCGATCAAATTTCTGAAATAACATCTAGAAATACGAATCAGATGCCCAAACATATGAATCAAATTATGAAACTCGAAAACTTCTAAAAATACTACCTCGCGTCCGATTCCTATCAAAGCAACTTAAAATGACGCCAAAATTTGCATTGAATTATCAAATAATCATAAGGAACTATTCTGAGGCTCAGAATACAAATCAGACCTTGATATTACCAAAACCTAGTACAAACAAAACTTAAAGAACTTAAAAACCTTAAATGCGCCAACTTTCAATATTAAGCGCCCAAATCTAACGGGCCATTTAAAACCCGATCCTAACATGCCCCCAAATCCAAAATCTTCATATAAACCTATTGGAACCTTCAAATCCCGATTCCAGGGTCGTTAACTCAAAATGTTAACTCAAGTAAAAATTATAATTATTAAGACATTATTAAGGAACTAAGTGTTCCAATTTTAACCCAATCCCTACCAAACCCGAACTAAACAGGTAAAAGCACATACAAGGATTTTTAATTAGGAGAACGAAATCTAGAAAGTAAAACGACCGGTCATATCATTACAGGTGTGTGATCTGATCGAGTTTCGGGTGATCTGAAACATTTTTGTGCTAAATTTGAAGTTGTTAGAGTTTCTTAAATGTGGTTTGAAGTAGACTTTTGTATTATTGATGACCATTTGGGCTTTCCAGCATAGAAATAGATTCGCATGGTGAATTTTGACTTATGCGTAAAATTTGGCGTTATTTCAAGTTGTCTACGTATGATTCGTTGCGTTCGGCGCTAGTTGAAGAAGTTTGAAGTTCATAAGTTTATTAATTTGGTTTTTGGATGTGATTCTTAGTTCCAATATTATTTTACGTGTTCTGAAGCTTCAAGAAGGTCCAAATTATGTTTATGAACTTGTTGGTACATTTGAACAGGGTTCCGGGTGGCTCGGATGAGTTTCGAACCACCTGGACCTAAGTTCAAAATTTCTGAAATTTGATGTTCTTGTTTCTTTCTTTTCAAATGTGTAGAAAGGCTCGTGTTCGCGATGAATAAACTGGGGCTTGGGGTTTGTGTTATATGTCTTAGAGAAAATAAGGTCGTGATCGGGAAGTTATGGGTCACTAGCCTATGCGTTCGTGATCGCTTGGTCGCGTTCGTGTAGTAAGGGTTGGGTCTGAGGGCTTAGCAAGTGGATTTCCTTCACGAACGCGAAGGATACGGGTTGCCTTCATGATGATTCGTGGGGGCCTGCCTTCATAATGCGTGGAGCTTCTTGTGATCGTGAAGAGGCTATTTCGGGGCCTTGGTAGCCTTGCCTTCGTAATCGCAAGGGCATTTGCACGATCAGATAGAAGGATTGCTAGGCAGTTACTTAAGTTAATAATAGGACTTATCCTCATTTTCTTCATTTCTCTTAACTCTTTGCAAATTTTAGAGCTACTTGGGGAGGGATTTTCACCTAGGATCTTGAAGTAAGTAATTTCTATATAATGTGAGTTTAATACATAGATTATTGGTAGATATTAACATGTAACTTGTGGAAATTAGAGGATTATGTTGAGAAAACCCAGGGTTTGGTAAAAATAGGATTAGACCACGAAAAGGATTATTGAATTGAGTAGAAATTATATATTTGAGTTTGTAAGGTCATGTGTAACATTTATTTACAGAAATTCTCATAATCCGGGTACGTATACCCGAGGGTGACTTTTAGGATTTTTTCACATAAGCTTGGGTAATTACTCTAATATTTAAATTGTGAACTTTTCATCATATATTAATTAGTTTGTATGACCTCTAGCTATTAGTGTGACATATCGACTGAGAAGAGGACTTGAAAATGAGGTAAGTCTCTTGCCTAACCTTGTAAGAGAGAATTATCTCTGTAGGTATTTTTATTTGCTAATGATTTTGGGTGCTACATACGCACGGAGTGACGGGAGTTTGTACATAGCTAAAATCATGCTTATGTCCAGGTAGACTTAGCACTTTACCATGCAATACTTGTATTTGAACCCAACTTGTTAGTTTAACTACTTGGATTATACTTGAAATTGGATATGGGATTTTATGATAATGAGCTTCATTATCTTGAGTTTTGACACAATACTGGTTGTTGATGGAATTTATGCCTTCCTTGAGTACTATTCATGTGTTGGAGTCGTTGACTGTAGTTTGTAGAGATTCTCTATTCCTGTGGATTAGGACAAATGCATCGGTAGTTTTTTAAGATGCATCTATGGTTCGCACCAGTTGACCCTCGGCACTGTACACGGTCATTCAGGATCGGGTTGTATGGCCTCTACATAATTCTTTTTGTGATATCACTAGGAGTCCGATTGTAATGGGTATTTCCTTCGTGAATTAGGATTTGATAATTACTTGATGGCTCTTATTTATTAAAACTGGCATGTGATAATTGGAGATTTTATATTGACATTCTGTTAAGGGGTCATTATTTATTGTATTCTTATTCCATTGTTACTGTTGTATTTCATGCCTATTTATAATTCATGTACTTTATTTATTGACCTCTTGTAAGTATCGATATCTAACACTCATCACTACTTCTTTGAGGTTAGACTAGATTACTAGGTACATTTTATTTACAAACTCATTAAACGCTTCTGCACAAGGCAGGTACATGTAGTATCCGATAGGCCCACATCCATACTACCGGAGACTTAGTGGTGAGTTGTTCCTCCATGCTTCGAAGCACCCCAAGTCTCCTTCATGTTGCACTTTATTTGATATTTTTATCTATTTTATTTCGGACAGTAGTTGTAGTGGTTTTTATATTCTACTAGATTGCTCGTGTACTTATGATACCAGATTTGTGGAATTTTTAGAAGATACTTATGATTTTTGTCAATAAAAATCATTATTTCACTATTACTATTTATTTTATGTTTTATTTCACCATGGCTATTTATTCTTGATTTATTTATTAATTAAAATTAATGAATTTAAAATAATAAAATGAATAATTAAATAGATATCCCACCATTGGCTTGCCTAACAGTAACGTTGGGCGACATCACGGCCTATAGCGGGTTGTAAAAACATGGTATAAGAGCACTAGGTCTCACAAGTCATGAGTAGGCCTAATAGAGTCTTGCGGTTTGGTTCGGAGACGTCCGTACTTATCTTTTAGAGGCTATAAGGTGCTAGGAAACTTCTCTTTCTCTCCTATTGCATTTTTACTGTTGTGCAAAGTATCTTTCTCTTATTCTCTCACAGATGGTGAGAACGCGTGCGACAGTTCTACCCGGTGGTAAAGGAGTTGCTCCCCTTGTTTCTAGAGGATAAGGCAGAGCCGAGGGAGGGCCCCAGCTCTTGTTAGAGGACGAGGGCATCCTAGAGTTTCTCGTGTGGTACAACCATAGGATCTAGTGGAAGAGCCTGTATTGAGGAGAAGGATAAGGCACATGCTGCTGAGCCGGCCCTGATAGATTTACTGCACAGGGATTTCAATAGGTCATGGTCCATCTGTTGCGGTTCATGGATTCTATGATGTAGGATGGTTTATTTCCAGTGGACCCAGCCACCTCTCAGGCGGGAGGGGGAAGATAGACCGCTATCGCTCAGGCTTCAGGGCATGTTTTTGTCGTATATCAAAACTTAGGTGCATGACCTGCGAGGGGGGCGCAGCTAGTTGCAGGGACTATACTAGAGCCCAGGCTAGCCACGACCATCAAGCACTAGAAGCAGTTGGACATGTGGACCAAGCTACATCCTCCTGTCTGAGTAGTAGGCGACAAAAAATCCAATAGGGCTTCATTGATCATTGTAGGGACAGGCTGCACAACATGGGAGTATTAGATTCCAATAAGGTAGACTTTACCATATTTCAGTTACAGGGCAAGCCTCGTAAATTGTGGTAGTCTTATCTCTTTAGCAGGCCATCAGGTTTACGTTCTTTTACTTGGGGACAGTTTACATGTCTCTTTTTGGAGTGATATATTCCACCTTCTCAGAGGGAAGAGTTGTAGGTTAAATTCGTGTTGCTCCAACAGGGTTAGATGTCGGTGTCTGATTATGAGGCAAAGTTCTATGAGTGTCTCTCCACGCACTTATGATACTCCCCACTAATGCAGAGAGAATGCGGAGTTTTATCGCGGGCTTGTATTATAGCATCTAGGTTAATATGGCCGGAGAGCTTGACATGGGGATAGCTCGGAGGATCGAGGGTATCCGGGAGCATATTGGTGCTTAATGTTGGAAGTTGGCACTTTGAAGGTTTTAAAGCTTCTTATATTTGGTTTGTAGTATACTTTGATGTTATTGGTGTTCATTTGGGATTCCGAGTCGAGGAATAAGTTTTTATGGTGAATTATGAGTTTTAAGTAAAATTTGGCATCATTTCGTGTTGTTATTATGACCTTTCGCGTTTAGATTTAGTTGAAGACGTTTGAAGTTGACAAGTTGATTAAATTAGTTTTAGGGTGAGATTCTTAGTTCCAATGTTGTTTTATGTGTTCCAAGGCTTCAAGAAAGTTCGTATGATATTTATGAACTTGTTCATATAGTAGGATGGAGTCCTTGGTGTGTCGGGTTACGTTTGGACCACCCAGAGCTAAGTTCAAAATTTCTAATATTTATTGTTCCAATTTCCTTCTTCGCTAACATGGAGAAGGCCTCGCATTCGCGATGAAGGAATTGGGGGTTGGGGTTTTTGTTATATGTGTTCGCAAAAATATGGTCGCAATCACGAAGTCGTGCATCACTAGCCTCCGTGTTCTTGATTATTGGGTCGTGTTCGCATAGAAGGGGCTAGGTATAGGGGCTCGGCAAGTGGATGCCCTTCGCAATGTGAAGGATAGGTCGCATTTGGGATGATCATGGGGGCTGGTCTTCGCGTTTGCATGGGGTTTCTCGCTATCGAGAAGAGGCTTTTCAGGGGAGAAGAAGGATCATTGGGAAGTGAGTTAAGTTAAAAATGGGACTTATGCTCATTTTATTCATTTCTCTCAACTCTTTCTCGATTTTAGAGAGCCTTGGAGAGGGATTTTCACCTAGCATCTTGAGTAAATAATTTCTATATAATGTGAGTTTAATACATAGATTATGGGTTGATTTTAACATATAAGTTGTGGAAATTATAGGATTATGTTAAAAAACCTATGGTTCGGCAAAAATAGGATTAGACCACAAAAATAATAATGGAATTGACTAAAAGTTATATATTTGAGTTCGTATGGTCATGTGCAACATTTATTAACGAAAATTTCTTGAATTTGGGCACGTGGACCCGTGATGGACTTTTAGGAATTTTCTAAATTAGGTTGGCTAATTATTATAATAGTCAAATTTTAAACTTTTTAGCATATATTGATTAGGTTGTACGATCTTTAGCTAGTTTCTGATTGCTCGGCATCGATTTGAGGGTATTAGTGTAATTTGTGGACTGCAAAGAGGATTTGAAAAAGAAGTAAGTCTCTTGTCTAATCTTGTATGAGGAAAATATACATGTAGTATTTTAAATTGTTATTTGTTAATAATTGTGGGTATTATGTACGCACAAACTGACGAGAGTCCATACGTAGCTAAAATCATGCTTATGTCCTGTAGACGTACGACTTTATCATACAATATTTGTATTATGTGAACATAAACTGTTAGTTTAATTAGTTGACTTTAAAATTAAAATTGGACATAAGATTTTATGATCGAGCTTCATTATCTTACGTTTTGGCGGAATACTTGATTGTATGCATTTCTTGAATTCCTGTGTTATAATCATTGACCGTAGTTTGTAGAGTTTCTCTATTCTTATGGATCGTGCGGAATGCCTCGACAGTAAATTTAGATGCATCTATGTTTCTCGTTGGTCGCCTTCGACAGTGTACACAGTTATTCTGGATCCTTTTGTACGAACTTGACATAATTCGTGCGTAATATTGCTAGGAGTTTGGTTGCCTTCCGTATTTCCTTCGTGAGATTAGATGGTTCTTATCTGTTAAAATTGACATGTAATAATTAGATATTTTAAATTAACATTTTGTTAAGGGATCATTATTTATATTTTCTTATTTCATTGTTATTATTATATTTTATGCCTACTTATAATTTCTGCTCTTTATTTATTGATATCTAGTAAGTATCGATGTAGATCTCTTGTCACTATTTCTTTGAAGTTAAATTAAATATTTATTAGGTACATATTACACTACGTCTCTGCACAAATTGTACAGGTACATGTGGTGTTTGATCAGGAACGCATCTGCACTACTCAAAATCTTAATGATTAGCTACTCCTGCATGATCCAATTCGCAGGACCGAAGTCTCTTTCATGTTGCGCTCTATTTTATATTTCTATCTATTTTATTTGGGACAAAGTGACTTCTATTTTATTAAATTATTCGTGAACTTGTGATATCGGATTTTTAAAATTTCTAGTAAATACTTATGATTTTTGTCTATTAATATCATTATTTCACTTTTACGGTTTGTTTTATGTTTTATATCACCATGGCTACTGATTCTTGATTTAAAATGCATGACTTTAAAAATAATAAAATAAATAACCAAATGGATAATTCACTGTTGGTTTGCCTAATAGCAACGTTGGACGCCATCACGATCTATACTGAGAATTGAGTCGTGACATGCATCACGCCTAATCCTTTTAACATCGATCATATTTTCTCAAAATGATTTATCCTTGTATCATCATCTTATTGTTGTTATTTCTTTTTCCCCTTGACCTTACAGAAACTTGTTTTATTAGCACGAAGTATCATGTACAAATAATCGACGATCTTCCTTCTAATTTGCAGATTCAGTGTGCTTTCTGATGATGATCTTGGAGATCATTTTCTAGGCAATACACAAGACTTTAGTTGGTCATTTTGCAAAAACATTTTAGATTGTACTTCCTATTTTTGTCATTTTTGGTGGGGTTCAAAAGAGAGTAAAGTGTTTAACGACCCAGAGAATTGTGTCCATAATGGAGAAGTGCCAGATTATACAATCAATGTGTATGGGTGGTAGACCAGAGGGTTCTTATTTAAGGTACTATCAGAACAATGTAACCCTTTTAAGTACAAATATTCGGATTGGAATAATTAGGAAGTTGGAAATTTGTGTTATTGTAAAATTAAAATGCATCACCCATAAGGAAAATAATGTAATACGAATCTGTAGTGCCTTTCTTGCTTAATTATCTCTTTGCTGAATTTGAGTTTTCGGAATGGTTTTAGATGTCTGAATCTATATATACCATATAGCAAACCTTATTATCAAAATTGTGCATGGTTTGGTATTTACCCGCCTATACCATGTTTTGTTTACAAAAATTCTACCAAACCAAAAATAGATAGATTCTACCCTAAAAAGGCTCCAAATTTGTAGGTATCAAATTTAATATTATCTATTATCACTGGAATATGCTTGATCAATTTCAACGCATGGGAGAGGACTGAGGAGAGATGTTGAGGGGCTTATTTATCTAATTGTTTCTTCACAAAGGAAGAAAAATAAAATAACAAAAATTTTGCTTTGTGACTGTGAGTTTGTTTTAATACAGAGAAATTAAAAAAGCTATTGCGTTTGCTGCTTAATCAATTTTCGAGCTGTTCTTGTAAAAGGTGAAACTTGAATATCTATTGCAGCGTAATTTTCTCCTTCTCCATATATTTTCCACAATTGATAACCATTAAAAGGCTTGAAAGCTTTGAATTCAAATTTGGATTTTCAAAAATCATTATTTGTTTGCATTGGGTGTTGTTGTAAATAATTCGAAATATGTTTAGGAGTTTATATCTCAATTTTGAGGGGTTATTGGTGAAGATTAGACTTGGTTTTGACTGATTTTCAGATTGAAACTTGTCGAAGAAGAATACCAAATTTAATCAATTCTTAATATTCTATTTCAATATTGATAATGAAGCTATGTCATTCAAATAAATAAGTATAGAATTACAAGTTGGATGATTAGAACTAGAAAAGTGTGCAGTAGCAAAGCAAAATTGTCCTAAAAATTTAACTATGTCCTTACATATACCCCAATTTATGTTATTTAATTTCTCTTATAGTAATAAAGAAGAACTGAGTAATCTTTGATATAAAATTAGATATCATCTTCTGTTATTATTTCTATGTTCAAAATGTGGTTTTGACTGATTTTCAGATTGAAACTTGTCGAAGAAGAATACCAAATTTAATCAATTCTTAATATTCTATTTCAATATTGATAATGAAGCTATGTCATTCAAATAAATAAGTATAGAATTACAAGTTGGATGATTAGAACTAGAAAAGTGTGCAGTAGCAAAGCAAAATTGTCCTAAAAATTTAACTATGTCCTTACATATACCCCAATTTATGTTATTTAATTTCTCTTATAGTAATAAAGAAGAACTGAGTAATCTTTGATATAAAATTAGATATCATCTTCTGTTCTTATTTCTATGTTCAAAATTTCAAATCAATTAAAATGAGCACAATCATGACGGGCCACATAATTTTATTAAATAAAGGTGGCAATGGCTTCTTAGGATTAATAGGTAAAGAAGAATTGTAATGCATAAATCACATGTAAAGAAATTCAAAATCACCATTAAATGTATCATTTACAGTTGTAATGTTTTAATCATTTAATGGCATGTGATACTTTACCAGTCAATAATATTGTACACTGTGTTTGTGCAATAATCACGTTAGGAAAGAGAAGAGGAAAAAAAGAAAAAAGGAATATATGCTCCTAACAAATGAAGCAATAATTATACCCTTAATTTAAATTATGATACATAAATTGAAATTTGGTATGCTTAAATGTAATAAACACAAACCTTAAACATGGGAGGTAATAAGGTTTGTTATATGGTATATATATGTAAAAATCCCAAAAATTAATATTCTTTTTAGGTGATTGTTAAAAATGCAGTTTCTGCAAGAATTTATATTTTTTCGCTCAAACAGAGTTAGACGAGTTTTAGCAAACAAAATCTTGATTTGGATTACAAAAATTTGTACCTTTCTAAAAGCATTTAATCACTATTAAATGTCATGGCCTTTTTCTTCTCTTTATATTACTATAGTTACAACAACAACAACCCAGTATAATCCCATTTAGTGGGGTCTAGGGAGGGTAATGTGTACGCAGACCTTACCCCTACCCTTGGGTAGAGAGGCTGTTTCTAATTAGACCACCGGCATCCTTCCCTCCAAAAACTTCTCACCTTACACTTGGGGAGACTCGAACTCACAACCTCTCGGTTAGAACTGGAAGTTACTTACCATCAGAGCAACCCCTATTTATATTGTTAATGTGAAGATTTTTTTTCTTTTGTTGAAAACAGAAATATTATATATAGTTATAGATGCTAGCCCTTCTGTGAATCTTTTATTTCTTTTCATACTTCTTGGATCAATAATTTGACTCTGTATATTAATCGAGGCGCTAGTTTTATAATACTTGTACTCAATTAAAGTTTCAAAGTATTAAGTACCTATTGAAGTAAATGCCAATAATCACTATAAGATTCAAGTCAGTAAAACTCGGTCTATTTGATTCTTTATCATTTTACTTAAACAGGAAGACAAACATCATGTTTTCCTTAAGACCAGCCAGTATAGCGATCCATATAATATGATGGGTTAGTAGCATTATACTGTTCCAAATAAAAACCATCTGGCCTCACCTCCCATTTACAGTAATTTAGAACATTGATATTTGCTCCATGTTTGACACAATAATAGGGGTCGTCAAATACATTAAAAACCTTATTTTGTGAACCCCACCAAAAGTGACAAAAGAACAAAGTTCTATCGTGAAATGACTCGCAAAACGACCAATTAAAGTCTTCGTCTATGGCAACATTATTGTATCCAAGGTCGTCATTCTTTGAGGCGCAATGAATTAGCAGTTGTGGGGAATCAGAAGGAAGTTTGTTAATAACATGTACCTCAAACTTTTTGGAAAAGATACATTTTTTGGCTATAGAAAGGTTAAGGGGTGTGATCAGGAACAATAAGAAGATGTTGATCAAGGAGAGAGCCATACTGAAAGATAAGTATTGTAAGTGAAATGGAGATGGTGGATTTTTATACCAAAAAAAAAATTAGTTAATGAGATTAATCAGGTCCATAAAATCTTGATTTGGATTCCAACAATTTGCACTTTTCTAAAATTACTAAATCACAATTATAAGTACTTGATTTTTCTTTTTATATTAAGGATAATAAATAATAACTCTCATTATCGTGTCCCACAGTTTAAACTATATATTTAAAATTTACGGGTGAACATTTTTTTTAGCTTACTAGTATTCCTCCCATCAAAGCTCAAGTACGTAGCTAAATCTTCATCATAAGTTGAGAAATCACTTATTGGGAGTATGTATTATTCATTCTTAGATATCCCTATGTTGGCATAAATCAATATTAATTTATTTCAATGCAAATACATGGAATTAATTTGGCTCATCTTCGATTTGGTCAAACAATCTAGTTGAGTTTCACAATGAGCAAACTTTACTTGTCCACCAGCAGCATTTGGATATCATTTCATCTATAGCTTATAGGTTCAAATTTATTTCATGTGTCAAAGTGAGACAAGTGAATTCAAGAAATACTAAAATATGTCATGAGAGAGCTAAAAAAAATTTTGAAATTCCTTTGTCACTATGGTGCCATGTGGTGGGAAATTCAACAATTAACTAATATACATACATAAAAGAAAATATTTTACTTACAAAGAACGTAATGTTCTACGAAAAAAAGGGATTGAATTGACTACCATGCAACTAACACTTTCAAAGTAATTAAATCCAAGGCAAAGTAAAAGTAAAGGTCAGTCATATAAAGGGGAATCACTAATAATATATATATATATATATATATATATATATATATATATATATATATATATATATTTGTTTATTTTTAAATTACTATTTTAAATGACTTGATATTTTATATGTCAATACCACATAAGAGGAAGCGTGATTTGTGTGGTGACCAATTTTTCACTTAAACTATTTATGGAAGGACCTGGTTCTTCTATGTGTTCCAACTATTACTGTTGCGGAATATTAAATTCAGAAAAGAAAGAATACAAAGATTTTTATGTGGAAAGCACGTGGCTCAAAAGGTGAAAAACCCACGACCTACTACTCAGTACGATTTTTTCAAACTTTCACTAAAATCACTGAGGCAGAAACTACATTTACAAAAACTCTTTTGTACATCAAGGATTAACTCTAATCCCGTTGTGGCATACAATCTCAATTGTTGCGACAACTTCAAGTTAACTTTAACTTGAACACTCTACGTACCTAATACAATTGCTTCTATAAAAACTGAAAGGTACAATATAAAATCACCTACTATTATTGAACTAGAAATAAAGAAATACACATAAAACTCTTTATAGAGGTGGTTCTTTAATTTGGTTCATGTAGCTTCAGGTTTGCACACTTGAATAACACACGAACTGCTTGCGAAAAGTCTTGCTATTTTGCTTTCAATTCACGTTTAACTTCTACGTTTTTGTGCAACACTTGTAATGTGAGAACATCCTGAAATTTATAGAGTTAGTAGATGAAGAAATAACTAGAGTTCTGATGCAACTCTTCCTTGGTGGAAGAGTTCTAGTTGATTTTAACTTCTAACTCCTTCCGTATCTTGAATTGCGTTCTCTTTGATTGAGGAGTCCTTCTCCTTATCAGTTATGCGGCCATTTTTATCAAGAGATAATAAATACACCAAGGTAAGCTTATCTCATTCACGTGCAACCCACATGCTTCGACTCTGACCGTTTTGTGCACCTGAGTGATGAACCTGGTTCAACTTGAGTTCCTATGTCAGTTTTCAAAACTAACCTTTACTTGGGTCAACAAATTCCCCTTTTTTGGTGATGATAAACTCTGTGATTTTCATAAGCTTAGGCCCTGTTTCAACTCAGCTCAACATCAATATAATATTAGAATTATTTTTCCCTTTTATCACTTATCACCAATTACCAGGTACATTAGGTTATAAACATCGTTGTTCAAAGTGTAAACATCACAGTTTAAAGCGAAACATCCCCTTTTTGGCATCATCGTAAAGTTGCATAAAAATGTGAGCTAACAAGATTTTAAAGCTTACTAATATCCACTAGGGCTACTTCAAATGCAATTATTGATTAATCATCATAGATCAAACTAACAATTTTAACCATCAAAGATATATGGACAAGCAACTAGCGCAAAAACAGTGAATTTCATTGATGATTGATAATATTCTACCACAAAACATAACAAGAAATAAAAATATTAAAAACATGTGTAAAATAAACAAAAATTCCCGAATTGGGTCATTTGTTACTCTAAAATATGCTAGGATTTAAGGCTTGGAAGAACTAGGTGCTTGGTTTTTTACTTGGAGGAGTTTCAGCATACCTTAAATAATGCCATCATTCTTCTCTTTTTCTCTTGCCAATTCAGTTCTGAGAGCATCTCTCTTAGTCTCTACCTCAACCAACCTCTTCTTCAGCTTTTCAATATCAGCATCCTTAGCCTTACTTTCTTGCACCGAGGCTCTGACCTTGCTATTCACTGGTACCTTTTTGGATGAACTAGGTTCTTTAGGTGTGACATTGAATTCTTAATAGCAAGCAGAGTATTAACCCAAAAATAGTCGTTGCTTGTACTAATCTCCCACTTTTTCATAGGTACACTGAAATGTTCAAGCACTATTGTGAGAATGAAGCCATAGGGAATGGTATGAGTTTTGATGCCATTAATGGCTCTATCAAAAAGCTGGATTATAGCTTATACTAACTTTCTTCAGCTGGAATGCGAGGGTTTTCTCTATAGAGGAACCACGTTCATCTCCACAAACGACCATTGCACCTGCAACTTTGGTTAAACTCGCATGAATTGGTGAAGTGTCAACCACTCTTGTCCTCTTTCCCCTCACAGTACGCCCAGCACCCTTGCTCTTTTTTTTTACCACCAACTTCTCTAGATTCCATAGTCTCAACACCTGATATAGATCCTAAAAATCTATTCTCCAAATTTGCAGCAACTTTAGAAATTATCATAAGCGAAACTTTAGAATCAGAAGATATATGTTTAATTTTGAAAGAACCACTTTATTCCCTCTGAGTAGTAAACTTAAAAGAATCTACGTAATTTAATACGGCCATGAGTCTTGAATGTAACTGGTTCACTTGTAATGGATAAAATCACAAGAACTTTAGTATTTAGTAGGACTCTGCTCATGATCCAAATATAGTTAATTCAAATTATGCAGAGTATAGAAAACATACTATGTTATCTTGATGAACCAGGTTCTTCACTAATAATTCTCTTATATAAGTCTAAATTTGCCAAAATAGAGAAAATATACTTAGAGATTAATGAGTCATTTTTACACATGGCACAAGAGTATACTATGGAAAGTATGAGACTGAGCAAAATTTAATCTAATTATACACAATTATAGACTTTCTAACAAAATTTCTTTTTTTTAACTTTTTTCATTTTTTTCGTTTAACAATTGGTCCTTTTAGGTGATCGTAATCATCCCTAATTCCAACATGTTCCTCTCAAAGTGATCTCTACTTAAGGAGGTTGCGAAGATATTAGCAATTTGCTTGTCAGTAGCACAAAACTCCATAGTGATCAAACCTTTCTCATAGTTGTTCCTAAAAAAATGGTGTCTAACATCTATGTGCTTAGTTCTCTTACGATGAACCGGATTCTTAGTCATACTAATAGCACTGGTGTTATCAAAGAAAATAGGGATGTAATCAACTTCAATATCAAAATCCATCAGCTGCTGCTTGATCCACAACAATTGAGAACAATCATAAAGCAACAACAACATACTCAGCTTCAGCAGTAGATAAGGCCACTAAAATTTGCTTTTTAGTAGCCCATGACACAAGACATGAACCAAGAAAGTGTGCCATACCTGAGGTGCTCTATCTATCCACTAGGAAACCTGCACAATCAGCGTCAGCATATACCATTAGGTTAAAATTACTACCTTTTGGATGCCAAAGGCAAAGGTCAGTGGTGCCTTTCAAGTATATCAATGTTCTGTTTACCTTAGTCAAGTGAGATTCCTTTGAATTTGCCTAAAATCGAGAAAAAGACCTGTACAGTACATAATATCATGTCTTCTAGTAGTGAGAATTAAAAGAGAACCAATTATTCCCCTATACAACTTCTGATCAATAGATAAACCAGGTTCATCTATATCTTATTTCGCGGAATTTGCAATAGGAGTGTCAATTTGTTTAGATGTTCCATCCTAGTTTTTTCACTAAAGAATAGGTTCATGGATAGGTTCCCTCGAGGTTTGAGGATCATTTCCTGTCTAGTCGGTGTCCCTTGTCATGTTGCCCTGGGTAGAAGAACATGTTCCATCACCTGCAAGCACGTAATTGTTTCCTAGCTTAAATTACTCCTATAAAATCCTTAAAATTAGGAGTTTTATTTATTTATGTGATTTTTTTGACAATTTAATTGCATAATTGGGTGTTCGTTTGAGTTTTGTGTGCATTTTAATCAATTAATTCATAAAAAAAATACAAAATAGCATAGTTGATTTTAGGATACCACTATTAATATTTTAGGTTTATTAATTAGTTGACTACAAAAACGGAAGAAATAACAAAAAGTAGTCCTCTTTGCATTTTACTTTTAATTTTTAGTTTTCCTTGAAATTCTCTTTTAAATTAGGGTTTAGTTAATTCTTTTGAAATTAATTAGTTCAATTATAGAGTTAAATCAGGTCTTTGTTCATTTTTAATATTGTATATAAAAAAAATGAAAAAATAAAGAAAACGAAAAGCAAAAGGGACTCCATTAAAAGACCCCTTGTTTTGGGCTAGTTTCAAAATAAATTGGTAGACCAAATCAGCCAAACTAGGCCAAACCCTGACCTTAACCAATAGAAATCCGGTCCAGCCCCCCATCTAATTGAAACGACACTATTCATTGCCTTGAATCATGACCATTGGATCTCATCAATCCAACGGCCCGGAAATAACGAGGTTAGGTGATATATAAAGGTCTGAACTCCCCCCACCCCTGATTAACCGTCTCTAACACCCTATTATACACCACCGCCCTTCGCCCGTACCCGGCCGAAAATTGCCTCTACCGGCAGTGATGCTCTGATGACGCCCAAATTTACATCACCCCTCCTCCTCGACCTCCTCTATCCAAATCTGTAATTCCCATCCATCGAATACCAGCCAAACTCCTCGAATATTTGTTTGAAGTGGTGGTTGCTCCGCCATGTACGGTGGCACCAATGCCAAACGACTTCAAAAGAACACCACCTGATCACCAAACTCTCCTCTATCTAAATCTGTAAGCCCGGTCCCTCGAATGTCAGCCGAGCTTCTCGAATAATCAAATTAAAATCTCGGCCAAGTTTCACCCTCCTCCAATCCTCTCCAAAATCATACCCTATGTTCTCCACGACCCCGTCATCCCAATTCCGTTTAGTTTCCCTCGAATTTTCCTCCAGTGGCTCGAGTTTCAAATCAAAGTCCGTACCAGGAACCCTAGTTTTCAATAGGTTGGAGTTTATTGATTTAAGGGGGTATAACAACCCTTAATTGTGTGTTTTCTCTTGAAAATACATGATAAAGGATGGTTATAGTCCGATTAGCTATAAAAGCCGACCTTAATTTTAGATTCAAAATGAGCGATTTCGAGGTATTCCTTTTCTAGCTCCTTTTCTGTTGTTCTTCATGATTTTGATTTTATTTCTTCCCATTTGGTATTTCTATTATTTTTATTTTTATTTTTGGGGCTTGATTTAGGGTCTGATTTCAGCATACAGTTTTAGCTTGTTCGTTTTTTTTTCCAATTATATGATCGATGTTTGCTACTGATTTTTGTTAGGTTTTCTATTAAAGCTACAATTTTTATTTTTTTCTCGAACGATTCCACGCATGATGTTGCTTTGTTGTTTTGTTCATTTTTTTACAGTATAATTCCGTATGTTCTTTACATTTTCCTTATTTGGTATAGTTGAGTTGTTCATTAATGTTTCGGTAATGAATTTAGTCTTAGGTCATAGTAAGAATTAATTTCCAAGTGTTGGTTAATTAGGTTGATTTATTAGTTCAATTTTAGGTATTGTTTGGATATAGGTGAATACTCCATCCTGGTTTGCTTAATCATGGTTAGTTCTGACCAATATTAAAGGGCTTGCGGTTAATTGACCTATGATAGTGAATACTACGGTAATTCAGGGGTGTATTAGGTATTTTAAAATAAAGAATCTTGTAGTAACTGCCTAAAAATCCCTAGAAGCTTCTAGAAAGGACTGTAATTAAATTCTAGGCTTTTAACTTGGGCAACAAGCCAAAATCTAGGGACTAATCATTTAAATTAATGATAAAAAATAAAAACTAATAAGGGACTAAGGTGTAAAGTATGATCTGAATGTTGCCCTAATTTTTCCAATGAAAGGCATATCCCTTGCCTTGTTTTACAAGTTTGGAGATTTTTAAGAAAGGCAAAAAAAAAAAGACTGAAAAGTTTCTGCAACTCCAAGCAACCAAAACTCCAAAATCACTATTGCATTGAAATTATTAGGGTAGTTTGAGCTCTTTGTTCCAAATTAAAACTCCAACTTATAAGGTTGAAAATGGTTTGAATATTTCGGGTGTTTTGGTAGTTGAAGTTTCAGAAGTTCCGTGGTTGATTTCAAGTTCAAATTGTTTCATTCAAGTTTATTTTGGGTTTTTTATTGTTGCTGAAAACTTGATCTCAAGTTGTCGATTAACTGTTGTTTGCCTGTTTCTTCATAGCTGACTTCAACTTCACGTCATTTTGTGCAAATTTCCAGGTACCTTTTAACCTCAAGTGCTATGTGAAAGTTGAATCAATATGTATGAACACATTTGAAGAGAATGTTGGATAATCATTTGTTTTACATGGATTTTCTGATTTTATTTATCTTAGATGCTTAGCATAGTAGTGTTATTTGATCAATTGTATTATTGGGACTATTTGGACTGTATTGGACGGCTAGAATTTCATAGTAGAATATGTGTACTGTTTATGGTGTTAGATTTAATTTCCTGAAACCTAAAGTTTAGAACATAATTTTTTTTTTAGTAATATTAGTTTTAGTCTTATTAGTCGTGTTAGAATACATTATTTTGATTTGAGTTCAAAAGCAGTAGATATACTCATCTCTAAAAATAGTGCTTATCATGTTTGCCAGCTGAAAGATCATAAATGAATATTAGTGGTTATGTCTAACTTCCAGCCTATGATTAAGCTTGTTTAAGACGTATTTGTCAGGATTAAATAGTTGTTAAGTTCCAGGTCAGTTAAGTAATTATCCATGTATAAACAAGTTAAATGAGTTGAATGATTTATTGGCTAAGAGTTGATGTCTTATTTCAATTAATTGTGCAGTTATTTACAAACAAAATTGTTAATAGGCCCAAAGCCAAATGGTACACCTTGTCGTTTAATTGATATTAGGGCCTGATCGTACAATCAGGAGCCCAAGCATCACCAACACCTTGTGAATTATTTTATTTCATGGGGCTATGGACTGAGTGGGAGCTTGATTTTGAGCCCAGGAACACTACACCTCAAAATTGGGCCTACGCTAAGGCCTAACGTCTAGGAGAGTTATTACAAACTGATTGTATTTGGATTTTTCCTAGGCTAATATCAAGGCCCAAAAGTTCTGAGGACTTGATTTCTTTTAAATATTGCAATCTAATTTGGTAATGCACTCTAAGGCCTTCCAAGTTAAGTAGAAAATTTGAATTAAGAGGCCTTCATAAAATGAAGGTCCTCTTGTTTGAATTTGGACTTGATCTTGAGACTCGAGTTTTTTTAAACATTTCTAGTAATAGTCAGTTAACAAATGTTAATTAATTAGGTCTTTAGTGATAATCTTTATAGAGAATAATAGCTCTTTTAGGATGGCCTTTAAAATAAATTGAGATGCGCCACGCCAAACAAAATCTATAAATTACATGGCCCTTTTTAAATACTTATGTTAAAATACTTAGAAATCGGGGCATGCAATTTAGCAAATTTCATGGCCTCTCGCAAAGTTATCAATGCGCTAGTCATTTTAGGCGCGCATTTAATAAAGCAACTTTCTTAAATTTGGGTGCGCATTTATGTGACCCAAATCCAAGTCTCAACGGTGTTAAAGTATGTCAAATATAACAGGTGAATTTATGTGACGTGGTTTGAGACGCATTTTAATACTGTTTCAATCTCCCTAAAAAAATTCAATCAAAAGCGGTAAATATTTTAAAATTACACTGTAGGTGTGGACATGTTGTGAAATCAGGTATTAAGCCATTTATAATAGTTTAAGAGACCTTTCTACAACCACAGAATTCGAGGGTGCGTAACACCTTCCCTCGGGTTAAAAGAATTTCTTACTCAAGAATTTCTGGTTCGCAGACTTCATTTGGAAAGTAGAAAATTTCCTCGATTTGGGATTCACGATAAATCAGTGACTTGGGACACTAAAAGATAAACCTATCCTATGTAGTGACTCTAATAAATAAATAATCCCATTTCAAATAATATCACTTAAATTGAAAAAACTCCCTTATACATTACTTTTCGGGGTATGTCTGTAAAAAGGAGGCGTGAAAGCTCTGGCGACTCTACTAGGGATACAAACCCAGAACGTCGGTTCAGGGTTTAAGAATTCAAGATTTGAATAGCTATTATACTTGGTTTTATTTATTATCCAATTTTCCTAAGTTTTGTATCCTGGCATGCTAAGTGCTTTACCGCTTTGATATTGCCTGAATTGTATATATAAAATTGTTATGAAACCCTTCTCTTCTCATCTTCGGGGATGTGCTCACTGGTCGAGACTCTCTATTCTGTTAGTGTCATACCTTATACTAAGAATGAGGCTAGACAAGTTACTATGCCGGATGGCCTTTTGGTTCTCGGTACGTATCCCCCTCCTCGACTCAAGTTGTCCGCTCGGGTACATAGTCTAAAACATATACCCAGGTTTTGAACCTAGAATAACTGGACCTCATGCTGGATTCCTAGTAGGTATGCTTGCTTGAATCATGTGGATTAGATTTAGGGGTCTCAACACAGGGGTTGGGTCCGTCTAGCACTGGTGACCTGAAATGGAAAGACCATCCTGATGCATCCTACTTGCTATTTGTGCATTTGTTTGCCTCGTATTTGCACGCTGACCGTCTTGTAAATAATAGGAGAAATTTGAAATGAAAATAAAAAAGAAGAGAGAAAAAATAATAGTGTTAGTGTTAGGGTTAGTCACCTATTTTGAAAAACGAATACCCAAATAGTACCGAAACTCTGCCAAATTTTTTAGAAAGTCAAAGAAAAGAAAGTTTTTCAAAAATAGTTGAATTTAGCAAATCTGCACGAACTACGCTCGTTTGATTCTCACCGGATGTGATATACGTAGGCAACCCCCATCGGGTCCAACTTCCCCTTTTGCAAAAATAGCCCAAAAATAACAAAAACTCTTTTTAATTTTGTCGGGTGATGCCATTCTTGTTTAAAATAAGCCGAATGTCCCCAAAAAGGTGCCGAAAGCCTGATTTTGCAAGAATATCCACCTTGGGCCATTTTCAAAGGTTAGCGGACACAACCTTAAAATCTTCTTCCCGAGGTGCTAAAAGGCCGTATTTGCAAAACCGATTTTAATTTTATATTAGGTCAATATAAGTGATTAAATCACCTTAATAAATGTACAGGATTAGCACGATTCATCATGAACCTTTCTCAATCATGAAAAAAATCCCTTTGGAATTGCGTATGTGGTGGAATGATCTAGGTGAAGAAGGGCTAGACAAGGTCAAAAAATATTTGGAAGGTCTCACGGGTTTGTTGAAGATTAAGCCTTGGGGAGACATCATAAGGGCATTAGTCATATGCTGGGACCCGGCACACAATGTGTTTTATTTTTCGGATTTTGAACTCATCCCGATCCTAGAGGAAATAGCCGGATACATTGGGAGCCTTAAGGTACCTTTAAGCTACAAGTATTTGATTGCCCCGAGAATGGTAGCTGTGCACAAATTCTTAGACTCACTAAAGATAAGCAGGACGGTCCATAGTCTAGATTTGGCAGCTGGATGTTTTACTCCCCACCTTATATACCAGAGATATGGCCACCTAGGAGGGTTCAACAATCCGGAATGCAAAATATATAGCAAAGGAAACTGCCAAAAATGGGAGAAACATAGATGTTTTGCTTTTATGGTGGGTTTTTAAGGGCTTTTGGTGTTCCTAAGGTAAGATGGAAATATCGACATAAAAATAGCCAGGGTCGTCAGTACTTTACTCACCCAAGCAAAGAGCACTCTTGCGCCCATGATAGTAGCTGAAATCTATCGCGCTCACACATCCTGCAAAGCCGGGGGAGACTTTATTAGGGGTGTAATTTGTTGTTGCAAATGTGGATGACCCAACACCTATGTTATTGCCCTCAATTCATGAGTTATGGGTCAACAAAGAAAACCTGCATAGAGAAATTTTATACGAGGGTTATTGGTATCAGTTTGCTTGAAGGGGTCAAGGAATGGATATCATACTTTCGATCTATCACTGCCGGTCAAATAGAGTAGACGTTTAGATGGTTACCTGTGGATGAAATCATATATATACCAGCAACTGGGCCTCACTTCCGCTTGATAGGCCTTAAGAGCATTCAGCATTACGCTCCGTATCGGGTTCTAAGACAATGCGAGAGGTGCCAAATAGTGCCAAAAGATGAAGATCTCAGTACCCAAGTAGTTAAGATTGGTCCTGATGGCCAGTTTCCTAAAGCAAGAGTCCGCTAGATCTGTAGCGAATGTCAATACTTGGGGCAAATACCTGTGTGTGAGATCAAGCTAAAAGAGAAGTTTCACTTGAGTATCAGGCATGGTATAGAAGGGAAATAGTGGCGGGGAGGCCTGCCAAAAGACCTCACCTCCAGGATTTTGTCGAATCGTCACAAGAACAGTGGGCCGGGTTAGCTAAGGAGCATGAATACAGGGCCATAATAGGATAGTTGGAAGTATATGTCTGAGACCTTCAATTTGAAAACAACTTGTAGGCCGCAGCTGATAAAGGTGAAAAGAAGAAATTAGCTAAAGAAAATGAAGCCCTATGAGTGCAAATTAAAAAGATGAAGATAGCAGTCGAAGATCCCGTCAGGGGTGCCAAAGAGGCAAAGCTTATATATAATTTGAGGCAAAAAATGAAGGACTATTGTTTTGACCTCAACAAGTCAAAAAGAGAATTAGGCGGGGTTCAAAAGCAATTTGCTAAAATTGCGGAGGAATGAGCATGCCTGATTAAGAATTTGAAGAAGAGTACGATAATAAGGTCACAGGATTAAAGAAAAGGGTCATCGTCATAGAAAACAAAATGATCAAACAGGCAAAAGATTTCAAGGTTGAAAGAGAGCATTGCCACGTGGCATTGGCGCAATTTGAAATGGACTTGCAGCGACTTCAGGAACAAAACCAGATAGCCGAGCACACTTTGAGGGCCTGGTCCCAACAGATAGGGCGGTTGCTTGAAGAAAAGGGCAAAATCAGAGAGAGGATCCTGACCATTGCTCACTACATTACTAAGAAATGCCAAGTGTGCAAAAACATTAGTCGCACCACCTTTTTGGCGGCAGCCATGATATTTGTTAAACAGATAATGAGTGACTTGGATAGACTTCAAAGGGATCTTGCGTATAGACCTGTGACGAGACCGAACGATGTCCCGCAAGCACCAGGAGCTTTGATGTATTCATGATTTTCCTTTGAGTTTGTATTTCTATTACTACCAGAGTATGTCAGTTGCTTGAGTCTGTATTTTCTTTTGAAGTAGGATAGTTGATTTTGGAGTCTGTATTTTATTTCATCATAGCATGTTAGATGTTTTAATCTGTCAGCTTTGAGTCTTTGTAATCAAAGTATTTGCTATCTATGAAAATCGAAATCTCAAAACATTTTGCTTCTATTTATATTTATTTTCCATGAACTACGCAAGATCTGATTCATGCGAGGTCATGATACGTGGGCAACCCCCATCAGATTCGATCATAGCCATAAATAAATTGAGTGAAAAATAAAGAAGAGGAAAAGAAAAAATACTGAAAAAAGGAGAAAAAAGAGCGACAAAGAATAAAAGAGTGACAAACAAAAAGAGAGAAAAGAGAGTGCCAAAATAAAAGAGTGGCAAAAATAAATGAGAAAATCAAGAGTGACTGAAGAGAGCCAGAAATGAAGAAAAGAGGTACAGATGAAAAGGGTTAGTTAAGGCCGGGATGAAACATGTAACTGTTCAAACACATGGTAGAAGCGTTATTGTTAGGTGCATTGCATCCCAACGTGCGATTTCCTATATGTTAAATGATCCAAAATAACAAGGTGTTGGATGTGCAAACTAGCCAGGTTTGGTGGTTGGTTTTATTGGTAGTCGAGCCTTCCCTCCTTCATAAGATCCAAAGGCATAGATGGCCTCCGCGAGCAATATGGAATGCATAGGCCTCAAGGATAGCCCGACATCTGCTGAAGAAAATAAGATGTTGTATCTCCGCATATTCGAAATGTGGATGGCTAGTCTAATGGTAGGGAACCGCCAAGAGCAATCTTCGGGTTCCCTGAGTTAGTCCCCAGGTCAAGTGAGGTTACCAACACCCATGTGCCTAACCTGCTCTTCCCATGTGGGCACCCTCTAATGCCATCCAATAATCCTAGCATGCGTACTGTGGTCTGCCCCAAGCACTGGCTTCAAAGGCACAGCCTCAAATGTTCACATTTCAGGGTCCACAACTTGAGTCAAGAATAACATATGTGACCCCATACTCTTTCACTCAACCTCCGCAACATGATCTCTTAGTGGGGCAAGGAAAAGCTGTTAAAAATCTCGAGCAAGAGGAAATGGCTCGGAAGATGAAGAGCTTTGAACAAAGCCTGAAAAAATGCAAGGTCTAAGTGGTCAAAATATTATCTCATACTCTGACCTCTGTATGTTTCCCTATGTCCACCTGTCAGCTGGCTTCAAGACGCCAAAATTTTAGAAGTGCGATAGGCACGGAGACCCGGTTGCTCATCTGAAACAATATTGTAACTAGTTGATGGGTACTGATAGAAATGAGGAGCTGCTAGTGGCCTATTCTAGGGAAAAGAATCACTTATGAGTGGCATACGGATCAAGAAATTACTCATTGCCATGTGTGGGATGACATGACTCGCGATTTTGTCCGCCAGTTCCAATATAATGTAGACATAGGTTCCGCAAGAAATTCCATATCTAATTTGAAAAAGAAAACTCAGGAAAGCTTTCGCGAATATGCTGTCAAATAGCGTGAGCAAGCATCTACGGTAAAGCCCCTAATGGACGGAACTGAAATGCTTACAGTCTTTCTGCAGGCCCAAGAGGCCGAATACTTCCAGAACATGATGTCTGCTGTGGGTAAGCCATTTACTAAGGCTATCAAAATTGGGAAAATGGTTGAGAACGGTTTAGGGACAAGTCGAATTTTGAGTCATGCTGCTTTTATGGCCACATCACAGTTTGCTTAGAATGGTTCGAAGAGTTTAATAAATAGAAATGGGAATGAAGAGGAAGTCACGGTGGTTTCAAGCTCGAGGGAGGTTTTGGGGGTCATTAAGCCAATCACATGCGCCTCCTATCGTCCCACCACACTATTATCTTCTTCAAGATATTGCTTATTCTGTGGAACCGCCTCCCTATGTGGTGATGAACGCACAACCTTACCTGCGGCCGCAACATTATATCTAAAACCGAGCTCCACCTCCCAAAAATGCCCATCCTTACCAAGCTCTATTTAATTCCCAACCAAATGATCCCTAATACAATCCTCGCCCAAGAGAGCCTTTCAGAAAGAGTCAGTTCACCCCTATTAGTGAATCGTATTAGAGCATATTCCAAAAGTTAATCAGCCTAAATCTATTGCAGTCGGTGGCTCAGAACCGACCAAACCCTGAGTCCCCCTCGCACCGAGCTGATGCTATATGTGAATACCACTCTGGAGCAGTGAGACACAGCAGAAAGGACTATTGGACCCTCAAAAGGGCAGTTGAAGATTTGATTGAAGCTGAAAGAATCTTTTTTCGGGATAAAGATGCTCCCGATGCAATGGACAATCTGTTGCTTGCCCATAACAAACTGGCCAATAGTTGGAATGATTTGTGAAAATGAGGAATTTGATCCGGCACTCAAGTCCATTCCAGCCATTATCGAGACAGAAGGAAAGCCACAAAATGGTCGCCAAGCATGAAAGTACCCCATCAAACGGGAGTCTTTGTAGCCATTCTTTCTATCCTTTCTACGTCTAGATTATCTCAAGGTGTTATCCGGATGTTTTAATTTATTGTCTTACTTTCCAATGTAAACCCTTTTTATCTTAGAAAACTAAAAAAATCAAAAAACTAAAAAAACAAAAACCAAAAAATCAAAAAACAAATCTAATGAAATTAATATTTCAATGTCCAGGAATGTCTCTTTTCTTAATATTTCAATGTCCAGGAATGCAGATTTCAACAGCATGACATGCTTGCGGACTTCATGCCCAGATCCCAAAACGTTGTCAGACGTTGAAATAATGAATCAAGAGTTGAAATGCAAAGAAGATAAATTTGAGAAAGTAAAACAAAGAGTTTGAACAACTGAAGGACAATTGGCTCTACAATCTGAAAGGTCCATACATTACAACAAGAGTATTGCCAAAAGAGTGTGTTGTACTTGGGATGCATCAAAGGAAATGTCCCTAAAACTACTGTCAATGCAAATGCATTGAAAAGGTACTATGTTGTATCCTCCATATAGTTCTAATATTCTCCGCTTGGGATAAGGAAGGCTTTAATTCTCGCTACCCAAACACTATCAACCCTTTGCGAATCCTTTGAGCCGGCTCCCATTTTTTGATTACCCTCTTTGGAATCTGAAAGTGTTATTAAATAATGAAATAAAAAAAACAGAAAAAAAGAAAAAAAAGAAGAAAATGAAAATAAAGACACAAAAAAGGGAAGGAAGAAAAGACAAAGAATAAGAAAAAATGTAAAAAATGAAAGGAAAACGAAAGAGAAAAGAAAACAAAACAAAATAGAAAAATGAAAGAAAATCAAAAACAAAACTTCCAGAATTACGTCTGACTTGATTTCGAAAGGATACATAGGCAGCCTCTCTCTGGAGTTCAGTCACACCAAAATAAAAATCCAAAGTTCCCCAAAAAGTGAAACTGGGGCACATGTTATAATGGTTCGGCGAAAGGTTCCGAAGTTGTAACTCAATCAAAATTCTTTTTACCCAAATCCTGTTCAAGTCCTTCCGATCAATTGGTGAGAATGCTCAAGGATAAGAGAATACAACTAGTTGGATCCGATATAATCCAAATTGAGAAAAATAAAATGAGAGAGTCTTATTGGTGAAAACCCACACGGGCACCGTAAGGCGATGGTAAGCAAAGAAGAATATAAATGAGAGAGTCTTATTGGTGAAAACCCACACGGGCATTGTAAGGTGATGGTACGTAGGGAAAAATCAAAATGAGAGTGTCTTGTTAGTCAAAACCCACACAGGCACTATAAAGCGATGGTGAGAAGAGAAATGAGAGAGCTCAGCCAGTGAAAACCTGCAAATGGCCTTATTGATCGAAAAGAAGATCCTCACAGCCAGCGGCATCAACAAAGTCCTGGCAAGGTTTCTCAAATTTTGAAGCAAAAGTAGTGATGAATTTTTGAGAGCCAGACAGTTTAGACAGATCAGGTATCCAGTCTAAAGGGCATGTCATGTTCATTGAACTCCGCATGCACTCCAGATAAGTCCTTCTTTCCTTTCCCCGAAGGGACAGTTATTGTTTTAAAACTCATTCTCCATTCCATTGTTTGTTTTCTTTGATTCCCTTTCGGTCAAACACAGTTCCAAAACTAAGACAAAGAAGGGATGGCAAGACTGATTTACAGGGCTTTCGTTTGACACGAGCTAATGTGCAAAAGGCACCCATTCTCGCCAGGGTCATCAAGTCGACCCCGACTAGACATAGTGGTCGATGCTATAAAATAAAAACTCTTGGAAGGAGACAATCAATTTGAAGTGCCTATAAAAGCAAATGAAATTAAAAAGGTTAAGTCCCACGCGGATAACCATCTCAGCGAAGGCCTTAAAATCAAAGGTGCCCAAATGCTCTGAAATTGGAGTTGGAAGAAAGAAGCTAGAAAAGAAAGGCCTACAAAGGTGAAATAAAGTTGGAAGAGGTTAAGTCCCACGCGACTAGCTGTTGCAACAAAGTTTAAGGAGGCGGAAATTCCCCATTGTTCCGAAGGAAAGAATAGAAAAAGAAGAAAAACGAGAATCGGAAAGGAAAGGCCTATGAAGGCAAAATAAAGTTGAAATTTTTGTTCCACCGACCAACCAACATGGCAAATTCTAAAAAAATTAGAGGTTCTCCAGGGCCTGAGATGAATCGATCTTCAAGGAGTAAATAGTTGCAGTTGAGATCTTCATCAAAAAAGCTGGGCCGGGATCAAGTTATCAAAACTAATCAAGGCCAAAAAACCAACCCGCGTTTCAAATGAACAATAGTTCTTTATTTGAAAAAATTGAAACAGGTGTAATCCAAGCAACCGTTCAAGAAGCAGGTGCAACCAAAAAGGAAAAGAAATGGGCGAGTGCTAGAAACAGCTTTGCAGCAAGGAATACACCCAAAAAGGGAAGTTCCCTCCAAGTTCTTTATTTTTACTAAAAAGATAAGAAAGGAAAATTGATAAAAAGAAGAAGAGAAGTAAGAAAAAGATTAAAAAAAAAAGAGGATAGTCTAGAATTCCCAATACCAACATGGTACCATTAGCTAATATTAGGGCTCCAATCCCTAAGTTGAGCTTTTTTACCTTTTAGCCAACATTAGGGCTCCAATCCCTGAGTTGCGCCTTTTATACATAGGGCCTCCATTCCCTAGTCACCTTTTGCCAATATTAGGGCTCCAATCCCTGAATTGAGCTTTTTACCTTTTGGCCAACATTAGGGCTCCAATCCCTGCGTTGCGCCTTCTAGACATAGGGCCTCCATTCCCTAGTGTCATTTTGCCAATATTAGGGCTCCAATCCCTGAATTGAGCTTTTTACCTTTGAGCCAAAATTAGGGCTCCAATCCCTGCATTGCGCCTTTTAGACATAGGGCCTCCATTCCCTAGTAGCCTTTAGAAAACATTAGGGCTCCAACCCCTTGGTTGAGCATTTTTTCTCTAGCCAACATTAGGGATCCAATCCTTGAGTTGGGCATTTTCCATTAGCCAACATTAGGGCTCAAATTCCTGAGTTGAGTGTTTTTCCTTTATCCAACATTAGGGCTCAAACCCTGAGTTGAGCATTTTCCTTTTAGCCTACATTAGAGCTCCAATCCCTGAGTTGAGCATTTTTCCTTTAGCGAACATTAGGGCTCCAATCCTTGTGTTGAGCGTTTTTCCTTAGCCAACATTAGGGCTCCAATCCCTGAGTTGAGCGTTTCACTTTAGACAACATTAGTGCTCGAATCCCTTAGTTGGGCATTTTTCCCTTCAGCCAACATTAGGGCTCCAATCCCTAAGTTGATCGTTTTTCGCTTTAGCCAACATTAAGGCTCCAATCCCTAAGTTGATCGTTTTTCCCTTTAGCCAACGTTCGGGCTCCAATCCCGGAGTTGAGCATTTTCCTTTAGCCAACATTAGGGCTCCAATCCTTGAGTTGAGCATTTTTCCTTAGCCAACATTAGGGCTCCAATCCTTTAGTTGAGCGTTTTACCTTTTTAGCCAACATTAGGGCTCCAATACCTGAGTTGAGCGCTTTTCCTTTAGCCAACATTAGGGATCTAATCCCTGAGTTGAGCATTTTTCCTTTAGCCAACATTAGGGCTCCAGTATCTGAGTTGAGCATTTTCCTTTGGCCAGCACTAGGGCTCCAATCCCTGAGTTGAGTGTTTTTCCTTAGCCAACATTAGGGCTCCAATCCCTGGGTTGAGCGTTTCCCTTTACCAACATTAGGGCTCTAATCCCTGAGTTGAGCGTTATTCCTTAACAAACATTAGGGCTCCAATCCCCGAGTTGAGCGTTTTACCTTTTAGCCAACATTAGGGCTTCAATCCCTTAGTTGAGCTCTTTTCATTTAGCCAACATTAGGGCTCTAATCTTTGAGTTGAGCGTTTTTCCTTAGCCAATATTAGGGCCCTAATCACTGAGTTGAGCGTTTTATCTTTCTAGCCAACATTAGGGATCCAATTCATGTGTTGAGCGTTTTTCCTTTAGCCAACATTAGGGCTCAAATCCCTGAGTTGAGCATTTTTTCTTTTGGCCATCATTTAGGGCTTAATCCCGGAGTTGAGCGTTTTTCCTTTAACAAACATTAGGGCCATAATCCCTGAGTTGCGCCATTTTGAATTAGGGCCTCTATTGCCTAGTCGCCTTAGCCAACATTAGGGCTCCAATCCCAGAGTTGAGCTACCCCAATTTTCTCTATCATAAACAAATACAATTCTTGCGAATGTAAAAAAAATCAGATCTTTGTCGCAAATAACTCACAAAATTTTTCTAGTGCAAACTAGGGCAAAAACTTTTGTTCGTTTGTTTGTTATTTGAGCATGTTTGACCTCGAATCACAGGGTTTGATACAATCGAAAGGATGAGTCTCAACCTAGAATAAAGGAAAGAAGAAAAAGAACAAAAGAAGTGAATTCAAATGCTAAAACAAATATGGATGCAAGCTGATCAAAACTTGATTGAAATCACAAGCTCCGTCTGTCCCGCTCTGATCCAATGCTGAACAAAGAACCAATACCTACAGCTTGTGAGCATCAGGATTCAGGTCGGAGTCCACAACAAAAGGAGCTAAGACTCAAGATCAAGCCCCAAGAGATTTATTGATAGGAATCTTGTACCTCATAGTTGATAGGCATAGCTAGCTTAGCTTTTGGGTTTCCTTTCGGTGTAATAATGAGGTCAGCAAGCAGTAGCAGCCACATCAGTAGTGAAAGCACAGCTTCGATAGTACCACCTATCAAACACTCCTGAGGTACACTAACATGATTCCTCTTTAGTTGAGGAAATGTAGGCAACCTATGAAGCAGGGTGCGGTCAAGCTTTTTAAAATGCTTCTCTAGGAGTGTCAAGCAGGCAAAAATCTCTCAAGATTGCTCATTTATCTTTGCTCGAAAACCCTTTGTGTCTCCGAGCAAAGAGTGGCAGCTGTGAGCACGTGATTTTTGCCTAGCTTAAATTACTCCTATAAAATTCTTAAAATTAGGATTTTTCTTTATTTATGTGATTTATTTAGAATTTAATTGCATAGTTGTGTGTTTGTTTGTGTTTTGTGTGCATTTCAATCAACATAATTCATAAAAAAAATATAAAAATAACACATTTGCATAGGATACCACTTTTAATATCTTAGGTTCATTAATAGTTGACATTAAAAAAAAATGAAAGAAAATAACCAAATATAGTCTTCTTTGTATTTTTACTTTTAATTTTGAGTTTTCCGTGAAATTCTCTTTTAAATTAGTTTTAGTTAATTTATTAAAATTCATTAGTTTAATTCTAGAGTTAAATCAGGTATTTGTTCATTTTTATTTTTGTATATAACAAAAAGCCAAAAAAATAATTAAAAATAAAGAAAACTAAAAGCAAAAGGGACTCCATTAAAAGACCCATTGTTTTAGGCCAGTTTCCAAATAAATTGGTAGCCCAAATCAGCCAAACTAGGCCAAACCCTGACCCAAACCCATAGAAATATGGTTCAGCCCCCTTAATTGAAACGAAACCCTTTCATTGCCCTTGAATCATGACCATTAGATCTTATCAATCCAACGGTCCGAAACTAACGAGGTTAGGTGATATATAATGTCAGAACACCCCACCCCTGCCCCTCATTCACCGTTTCTAACACCCCTATTATACACTATCTCCCTTTGCCGTCCGCCGCCTGCCGGAAATTGCCTCTGCCGGCAGCGATGCTCCGATGACTCCATACACCACCCCACCTCCTCAGCCTCATCTATCCAAATCTATAATTCCCATCCCTTGAATACCAGCCAAACTCCTCGGATATTTATTTGAAGTGGTGGTTGCTCCGCCGTGTGCGGCGGCGCCAATGCTAATAGACCTCAAAAGAACACCACTTGATCACCAAACTCTCCTTTATCCAAATCTGTAAGCCCCGTCCCTCGAATGTCAGCCGAGCTTCTCGAATAATAAAATTAAAATCTCGGCCAAGTTTCACCCTCTTCCAAACCTCACCAAAATCATACCCCATGGTCTTCACGACCTCTCATCCCAAATTCCCTTTTAGATTCCCTTGAATCTTCCTCCAATGGCTCGAGTGTCAAATTAGTGTCAGGACCAGAAACCCTAGTTTTCAACAGTCGGAGTTTATTGATTTAAGGGGCTATAACAACCATTAATCGTGTGTTTTCCCTTGAAAACACATAATTAAGGATGGTTATAATCCGATTACCTCTAAAAGCCGGCCTTAATTTTAGATTCAAAATGAGCGATTTTGAGGTATTCCTCTCTACCTCCTTTTCTGTTGTTCTTCATGATTTTGATTTTATTTTTTCTATTTGGTATTTCTAATATTTTTATTTTATTTTTGGATCTTAATTTAGGTCTGATTTCATCCATACAATGTTAGCTTGTTCGATGTTTGCTATTTATTTTTGTTAGATTTTCTTTCAAAGTTACAATTTTAATTTTGTTCTCGAATGATTCCATGCATGCTGTTGCTTTTTGTTTTGTACATTTTTTTACAGTATAATTCTGTATGTTCTTTACATTTTCCTTATTTGGTATAGTTGAGTTGTTCATTAATATTTTGGTAATGAATTTATTCTTAGGTCATAGTCAGAAT
Source organism: Nicotiana benthamiana (assembly GCA_034376525.1). NCBI lineage: Eukaryota > Viridiplantae > Streptophyta > Magnoliopsida > Solanales > Solanaceae > Nicotiana > Nicotiana benthamiana. The sequence continues at coordinate 100,530,446 of CM067338.1, forward strand.
AAATTTCCAAGTGTTGGTTAATTAGGTTGATTTATCAGTTCAATGTTAGGGATTGTTTGGATATAGGTGAATACTCCAGCCTGGTTTGCTTGATCATGGTCAGTTCTGACCAATATTAAAGGGCTTGGAGTTAATTGACCTAGGATACTGAATATTAGGGTAATTCAGGGGTGTTTTAGGTATTTTAAAATAAAGAATCTTGTAGTAACTGCCTAGAAATCCCTAGAAGCTTCTGGCAAGGACTGTAATTAAGTTCTAGGCTTTTAACTTGGGCAATATGCCTAAATTCAAGGGACTAATCATTTAATTAAATGATAAAAAATGAAAACCAATAAGGGACTAAGGTGTAAAGTATGATGTGAATGCTGCCCTAATTTGACCTATAAAAGGCATATCCCTTGCCTTGTTTTACAAGTTTGGAGATTATAAAAGAAGGCAAAAAAAAAAAGATTGAAAAGTCTCTGCAACTCCAAGCAACCAAAACTCCAAAAAATCACTATTGAATTGAAATTTTTAGGGTAGTTTGAAAGCTCTCGGTTCCAAATTAAAACTCCAGCTTATAAGGTTAAAAATGGTTTGAATATTCCGGTTGTATTGGTAGTTGAAGTTTAAGAAGTTCCTAGGTCGATTTCAAGTTCAAATTGGGTCATTCAAGTCTTTTTTGGCTTGTTTATTGTTGTTATTCATTCAAAGCTATTTTCCCAGTTGTTTTTATATCAATTTGGGCTTAAAACTTGATCTCAAGTTGTTGATTGACCGATGTTTGCTTGTTGCTGCCTAGCTGACTTCAATTTCACTTTATTTTGTGCAAATTTCCAGGTACCTTTTCACCTCAAGTGCTATGTGAAGGTTGAACCAATATGTATGAACACATTTGAAGAGAAATGTTGGATAATTATTTTTTTTACATGGATTTTCTGATTTATTTAGCTTAGATGCTTCGTATAGTAGTGCTATTTGAACAATTGTATTAATGGGACAATTTGGACTGTATTGGACATCTAGACTTTTATAGCAATATATGTGTACTGTAAATGGTGTTAGATTTAATTTCCTAAAACTTAAAGTTTAGAACATGATTTTGGTTCAGTAATGTTAGTTTTAGTCTTATTAGTAGTGTTAGAATACATTACCTTAATTTTAATTCAAAAGAAATAGATATACTCATCTCTAAAAATAGAGCTTATCATGTTTGCATGCTGAAAGATCAGGTATGAATATTAGTGGTTATGTCTAACTTCCAGCCTATGATTAAGCTTGTTTAAGGCCTATTAGTTAGGAGTAAATAGCTGTTAAGTTCCAGGTCAGTTAAGTAATTATACATTTATAAATAGGTTAAATGAATTGAATAATTTGAATGATTTATTGGCTAAGAGTTGGTGTCTGATTTTAATTAATTATGCAGTTGTTTACAAATAAAATTGTTAACAAGCCCAAAATGGTACACCTTTCCGTTTATTTGAGATTTGGGCCTGATGGCACAATTAAGAGCCCAAGCATCACCAGTCCCTTGTGAATTGTCTCATTTGACGGGGCTATGGACTGATTGGGAGCTTGATTTTGAGCCCAGTAATACTATACCCCAAAATTGGACCTATGCTGAGGCCCAGCGTCTGGGAGAGTTATTACAAACTGATTGTATTTGCATTTTTCCTTGGCTGATATCAAGGCCCAAAAGTTCTGAGGACTTGATTTCTTTAAAAGATTGCAATCTAATTTGGTAGTGCACGCTTAGGACTTCCAAGTTAAGTGGCAAATTTGAATTAAGAGGCCTTCAATAAATGAAGGTCCTCTTGTTTGAATTTGGACTTGATCTTGAGACACGAGTTTGTTTGAACATTTCTAATAATAGTCAATTAACAAATGCTAGTTAATTAGGTCTTTAGAGACAATCTTTAATAAAGAATAATAGCCATTTTAGGATTGCCTTTTTGAGATGCGCTGCGCCAAACAAAATCTATAAATTGTGTGCTCACTTTAAATACTTACGTTAAAATACATTGAAATCGAGACGTGCCATTTAGCGAATTTTCATGACCTCTCGCAAAGGTATCAACGCGCTAGTCATTTTAGGCGCGTATTCAATAAAGCTAATTTCTTAAACTCGGGCGCAAATTTATGTAACCCAAATCCAAATCTCAACGGTGTTAAAGTATGTCAAAAATTACGGGTGCATTTATGTGATGTAGTTTGAGACGCATTTTAATACCATTGCTATCTTTCTCAAAAAATACAATCAAAAGCGATAAATATTTTAAAATTGCACTATATGTGTGGACATGTTGTGAAATCAGGTATTAAGCCATATATAATAGTTTAAGCGACCGTGCTAGAACCACGGAATCTGAGGGTGCCTAACACCTTCCCTCGGGTTAATAGAATTCCTTACTAAAGAATTTCTTGTTTGCAGACTTCATTTGGAAAGGCAAATATTTCCATGATTTGGGATTCAATATAAATCGATGACTTGGGACACCAAAAGCCAAACCTATCCCAAGTGGCGACTCTAATAAATAAATAATCTCATTTCAAATAATGTCAATTAAATTGAAAAAACTTCCTTATACATTAACCTTCAGGGTAGGTGTGTAAAAAAGGAGGTGTGAAAACCTGTTCCTTCTTCTGGTACAGCTCCAGTCTAGGCTGTCATTTCACTTAAATTTCTCACCAGCTCAATTGCTTCATCTTCATGTTTCTGTCTCTCGGAAAGAGTGTTAATTTCATAAAAAATCACATATACAATTTCTTTTACACACATGGTTCTTTTGTTATAGATCTTATAAGCTTTACAAAGTAAAGAATATCCCAAGAATCTCTCATCATTTCTAGGATCATACTCACCTAGGGAATCATTTTTATTATTGCGAACAAAGTACTTGCATCTAATTTCCTTAAGATGGGGTATATTTAGCTTTCTACCTTTAAGTGATTCACATGGAATCTTCTTAACAAGAGGTCTAGTCATGCAACTATTTATGATGTAGCATGCAAAAATTCAGCAAACTTAGCATTTTCAAATTCAATTCCATGATCAAACCTAATTGATGCAAGTTGATTACCTAGTTGTTTTTGAGTTTTTATAACAAAAGAAGAAAACATGTTAAATGCTTCATCTTTTGACGTTGGCTAGATGTTGGCTAGACATTGGCTAGACGTTGGCTAGACATCGGCTAGACATCGTCATGGTTTTTGACGTTTTCATTTTAGCCAAAATGGTTTTTGAAATATTATCATTGGGTTTCACTTCTGGGCATATTTAAACATATTCCAAATCATTATTTCATAAAAACCACTTGATTTATGGTCGTCGTCTAAACGCGTGGAAGACGTCTTTGATAAAGTGACGCGACGTTTATGACCTTGGAGACTTGGTTTTTAAGAACTAAGTCTTGGTTTTCACTTTTTATACCATAAACAAGCTTTTCCAACACTTGGTTTTTGATTTGGAACACTTTGATTTTTGGGTTGGTGTTCAAAGTTAAATAATCGATTATCATATTCCAATAATCAATTATCTTGCTAATGTAGCATAACCCCAACTTACAGAAGGTCCAAATAATCGATTATCACATTCAGATAATCGATTATCATTTTCTGATAATCGATTATCCTGTGCTTCCAGCCCGAACTTGAAACTACAAAGAGGTTGAATGATCGATTATCCTTTTGAGAATAATCGATTATCTAGTTACCGTTGCCATCCAACGACTAGTTTATTGAACGTTGAAGTAAGATAATCGATTATGCAGTTAAGATAATCGATTATTCTGCCTTTAATTCAAAATTCTTGTCTAACTATTGAGCAACAGTTACTTGATCTTTGAGGGCTATAAATAGACCCCAAAACCTCTCATTTCTACAATAATTCTTCAACAATCTATTATACTTTCATTACATTCAATTCGTCCATATTTCATAGCTTTTGAGAGCCAAAATCTTGGAGAAATTGTTGTGTTCTTGAGCGTTCTTAAGTCTACTCATATCTACTCTATAAGAGAGTCCTGTTCTTGAGTGCTAAGTCTTTGTATACACTTGAAGGGAATTCTAATCCCTTGTTGTTGTAAGAAGGAAGGTTTTATTCCTTCGGTTGAAGTCTTGGAGTGCGGTATCTCCGAGCAAACGTTGTTGAGGCTCGTGTGACTCGATTTCTCAAGTTGTATTGGTTTTTTGAGCACCTTTAAGCTTAACGGAGTTAGTTGCAGCTCGAGAGAGTCTCTCGGGAGACTGGACGTAACCACACGTTGTGGCGAACCAGTATAAATTTGGTGTGCTCCCTCCTTACTCTTTTTATTACTTCGATTTTATTCCTGCGGATTTTTGTTAAACGCTATTCACCCCCCCCCTCTAGCGTTGGCCACTTATTCTAACATTTGGTATCAGAGCCATACTCTTTGAAAGACTTAACAGTTTGAGAGAAACGACCTATGGCTTCTACTCACAATCTTTATGCAAGAATTGGTGAGGGACAATCAACCACGAGGCCACCACTCTTCAATGGCACAAATTACACCTATTGGAAGGAGCAGATGAGAATCTTCATCCAATCCAACAACTTTCTATTGTGGCAAATCATCAAAAATGGTGAATAATTGCCCACTAAGAAAGTCGAGGATAAATTCGTCCTAAAGACGGAGAACGAATATGATGCGGAGGACATCAAAAGGTGGAGAACAATGCTAAGGTCATCAACATGCTGTACTGTGCAGTAAACCCCGATAATTATCGGAAGATTTAAAGTTGCACCACGGCCAAGCAAATGTGGGAGAAGCTAGAGGTCACCTACTAAGGTACGGACCAAGTCCGAGAGGCTAAAATCGATTTTCTAACCGATGAATATGAATTATTTCGTATGAAGGAGAACGAGAAAATCGACAAAATGTTTGAACGATTTTCAAAAATCATCAACGAACTCCAGGCACTCAAGAAGACGTACACGGACAAGGAGCTTGTACGAAAAATCCTGCGGAGCCTCACCCCGGAGTGGCGTTCCAAAGCCGATGCCATTCAAGAGTCAATTAGCATCACCAACGTCACTATAGATGGACTCTGGGGGAATCTAAAGACGTACGAGTCCACCATTCTTAACCCTCCTTTGGAAGATCAAAGGAAAAGAAGCATTGCACTCAAGGCCTCCACATCACAACCTCAAGTCATTGAGGATTCAAGCGATGAGGATAACGAGTTTGGACTCGTTATTAAAAAGTTCCACAAGTTCATGCTTAAAGAGTTTGAACGGAAGGGAAAGAGGCAAGGAGGACCACCCAAATGCTATGGGTGTGGAGAAGTTGGGCACATCAAACCTAAATGCCCAAGCACAAAGACGGAAAAGAACACCGTCAAGAAACAAAGAGCCTACATCTCTTGGGGAGGCGACTCCGGGGATGAGTCAAGCGACAGAGATGAAGATGAGACCGCCAACTTATGTATCATGGCACATGAGGAAGCACAAGAAGAGGTATGTGAAACTTCTCCTAAAGATCCTTATACTCATGAAGATATGCAAGACGCCTTTGATTTAAAGAAACAACTCTCTTCAAAGGAGAAGGAGTTGGAAAACTTGAGCCAAGATAATAAAAAATTAAGAGAAGAAAATAAATTTTTTGGCAAAAGAAGCGCCGACAAACCCGAAGGCTCAAACAAAAGTTGCAAGTCTTGCAAATCTCTCAAAGACCAAGTTGAAAAACTTAAGGATACTTTGAACAAATTTAATACTTCTCATAAAAACCTCAATGATGTACTTGGCAATTTGAAATCTACTAAACATGGCTTAGGTTTCGAAAATGATATTAATATGAATGAAAAAGTTAAGCCAAAACCTAAACAACCTAAGGCTCAACCTAGGAAAGATAAAATTAATATTAATAGAAAATCTAGAAATGATAATTCTAGGAACACTAGACAACCTAGAACAAACACTAGGAGAAATGATGAGCACTTTAGAACACCTAGAAACGGTTTTCAGAAAGTGCATCAAAACTATGCTTCTCAAAATAGGGTAAATGAATTTATACCACCTAGAAGCTATTATCAACCTAGGAGAATGCATAATCCGAATGTCATTTGCCATTATTGTAATAGGATAGGTCATATAGCTCCGGTTTGCTTTACTAGACATAGGCATCTCACGATTAAACAATCACACTACCACTTTGCACCTAACACCCAAGGACCCAAAATGGCTTGGGTACCGAAATCTCATTGATTTGGTATGTAGGTGTGCTTGAAGGAATCAAGTGTACTTTGGTACCTTGATAGAGGATGCTCCAAGCACATGACCGTAGATGCATCCAAATTTTTACAAATAAGACCCGCCAAAGGAGGAAACGTAGTCTTTGGAGACAACAGCAAAGGAAAAATAATCGGCATTGGTTCGGTTGGTAAGGATGAAACCTCCTCTATTGATAATGTTTTATTAGTTAAGGGTCTTAAGCACAATCTCTTGAGCATAAGCCAATTGCGTGACAAGGGAAATCGTGTGATTTTCAATTCTAAATCATGTACGGTTGAACGCCTTAGTGATAATAAGGTTATTTTTCATGGTGATAGAATTGATAATATTTATATGGTTAACCTTGAAAATTCTTCATCAAACTTTTCTAAATGCCTCATAAGTAAAGAGGACGATATGTGGCTATGGCATCGAAGAGTAGCTCATGTTAACATGAACATTTTGAATAAATTAGTTTCACAAGACTTAGTAGTTGGTCTCCCAAAACTCAAGTTTGAGAAGGACACCATTTGTGATTCATGTCTAAGAGGGAAGCAAGTAAAGGCCTTTTTAAATCGAAAAATGTTGTCTCAACAACAAGGCCTTTACAACTTTTGCACATGGATCTCTTTGGACCATCAAGAACAAAAAGTTTTGGTGGGAACTACTTTGCCTTTGTCATCGTTGATGACTACTCTAGGTACACATGGACATTATTTCTCAAAAGTGAGGCGTTTCAAGTTTTCAAAAGTTCCCTTAAATGTGTTCAAAATTAAAAGAGCACAACAATTACATCCATAAGAAGTGATCACGGTGGAGAGTTCGAACGAAATCTCTTTGCGGATTTTTGTGACGAACTTGGCATTGAGCATAACTTCTCCGCTCCACGTACACCACAACAAAATGGAGTGGTGGAACGTAAAAATCGATGTCTCGAGGAGATGGCTAGAACTATGCTTGATGAAGCAAAAATTCCTAAGTATTTTTGGGCGGATGCCGTGAGTACCGCAAGCTACGTGTTAAACCGAGCCGTCATAAGACCGATACTCATGAAAACGCCATATGAACTTTACAAGGGAAGAAAGCCAAACCTCTTCCATCTTCGAGTTTTTTATTGTAAATGTTTTGTTCATAATAACAGAAAGGACAACTTGGGTAAATTTGATGCAAAATCCGATGAAGGTATCTTTCTCGGTTATTCATTGCGTAGTAAGGCCTATAGAGTCTTTAATAAACGCACCTTAACTATTGAGGAGTCCCCTCATGTTGTATTTTCCGAGAATGATACTCGCTTGGCGAGAAAGGATAATTGTGATGATCTTGCAGATTCATTGGAGAAGATTAATCTTTAAGGCGATGTGGAAAAAAAGAGCCCAAAGGAAGTCCAAGACGAAGTCATGGAACAACCTTTGAAAGAGAAACAACCACAAGAGGAAGAGACGTTGATGCCTAGAGCTTGGAGGACGTCTAGAAATCATCCTCTCGATAAGGTAATTGGTGACATCGAACAAGGGGTATGTACTCGAAACTCTCTTAAGGACACTGTAGAACACATGGCTTTTGTATCACAAATTGAACCTACAACCATTTCCGAAGCAATTGAGGATGAGCATTGGACCTTGGCAATGCAAGAGGAGCTTAACCATTTCTAACGTAATGACGTTTGGGAATTGGTGCCAAGACCCAATGATCATACCGTAATTGGTATGAAATGGGTGTTCCGTAACAAACTTGATGAAAATGGTATTATAACTAGAAACAAAGCTAGGCTCGTAGCTAAAGGCTACAATCAAGATGAAGGCATTGATTTTGAAGAAACTTATGCACCGATAGCACGTTTAGAAGCTATTCATTTATTACTTGCTTTTGCTTCATCTATGGATTTTAAACTATACCAAATGGATGTCAAGAGTGCCTTCTTCAATGGGTTTATTCAAGAGGAAGTGTATGTTGAACAACCCCCGGGTTTCGAAGGCTTTGATTCCCCCGATCATGTCTTCAAACTCAAGAAAGCACTCTACGGTCTTAAACAAGCTCCCCGAGCTTGGTACGAACGTTTGAGTAAATTTCTTTTGGACAATGAGTTCAAAAGGGGGAAAGTTGATACAACACTTTTTATCAAGAGCAAAAACAAACACATCCTCTTGGTTCAAGTTTACGTAGATGACATTATTTTGGTGCTACTAACGAATCTTTCTGCAAGGAATTTTTGAAAATGATGACAAGTGAGTTCGAGATGTCAATGATGGGTGAGCTCAATTTCTTCTTGGGATTGCAAGTGAAACAAATGAAAGAAGGGACTTTCATTTGTCAATCTAAGTATTGCAAGGAGTTGCTCAAATCTTTTGAGATGAACAACGCCAAAGCAATGGCTACTCCCATGAGCACATCCGATCACCTTGACAAAGACAAAAAGGTAAGGAAGTAGATGTAAAGAAGTATCGAGGTATGATCGGATCCCTTCTTTATCTTACCGCAAGTAGGCCAGACATTATGTTTAGCGTTTGTTTATGCGTTCGGTATCAATCTTGTCCGAAGGAATCGCACATAACTGCGGTAAAACGGATAATGGAATACCTTGTTGGCACTATAAATGTAGGACTTTGGTATCCCAAAGGTTCTTCATGCCAACCCATTGGCTATTCCGACTCTGATTTTGCGGGTTGCAAATTGGACCGCAAAAGCACGAGTGGAACATGCCACTTACTTGGTAGTTCCTTAGTATCATGGTTTAGTAAGAAGCAAGTAAGTGTTGCGTTATTCACCACCGAGGCCGAATATGTGGCCGCGCGGAGTTGTTGTGCTCAAATCCTTTGGATGAAGCAACAACTCTTGGATTATGGCCTTAGTATTGATCATATCCCTCTTCGGTGTGATAATACTTGCGCCATAAGCTTGACGAAGAACCCCGTTCTTCATTCAAGGACGAAACACATTGAAATTAGGCATCATTTCATTAGAGATCATGTTCTCAAAGGTGATGTCGATATTGAGTTTGTGGAAACAAAATATCAATTAGCCGACATTTTTACAAAACCTTTTGAGAAAGAGTCATTTTCCGCATTCGTAGCGAACTCGGAATACTTGATTCCACGATGATCTAATGCGTGCATTTGTGAAATATTTTATTTGAACTATCACTAACTTGAGCGTCGGAGACGTCTAACTCTTTTTTTCAGGTCTCAAAATGGCCACAAAGTCAGGGGGAACAAATTCAAACCATTTTGAGTTGCATTGGAAATTTTCTGAAATTTCAGAAACACATAATCGATTATCAGACTACCGTAATCGATTATTCAATGCTTCTGCGTCTGCAAAAAATTGGAGCAAAAATCACGATAATCGATTATCCAGAACAACATAATCGATTATCTCAGGCTTCTGTAAAGCATCAGTTTTGGGAAAAATACAGAAAATCGATTAGCAAACAGGACATAATCAATTATCCAGTGGTTCAACAAATGCCGCTTTTTGACAAAAATTCAGATAATCCGCTTTTCAAAAGCCTATGCTCAAGCCACCGCCGGCTTTCCGAGAGAGTCAAGTGGCACTAAATACGGGCACTTGGGTATGGAAGATGTTGACGAGGTGCCGGAAACCGATGATGACGGTGACGGTGATGATGATGATGATGATGATGAAGCAACGGAGAGTGACGGAGAAGACGACAGCTCCTAGAAGCTTTTAGAGCTCAAGCTCGACTCTCTTTCTCTTTAGTTTACATTTTGAATAATTTTTTAATGCTTCCATTAAGTACTCCATCTTTATTCCCTTAATCAATAAAATTTTTGCTAATGTCAAAAGGGGGAAGAAAAGGACTATGCATAAATTGAGGGGGAACTCATTACGCATTTGACACAAACGTTTAAACACCTATGCATATCCCCATCTCGGTTTTCCATTATCAAAAAGGGGGAAATTGTTGGAACACACTTTCAAAGACGTTGAACTATAGTCGTGTTCGTTTTTGTAGGTTTTGATGAATGACAAACCGACGTGGATGCACAGTTGACAAATGCCAAATCGTCGTGAATACAAAGATATCATTGAACAAACAAGGCGAGAATTATGGCTAACGGACCAAGGAAGAGTCCAAGTAAATAAGAGTCAAGAACAAGACCAAGAGATATATTGAAGACATTATTGAGTTGTTTGCATTGTGATCTTGATCCGATAATGGATTCAAGTCTTGGCTTCTCTCTAAAATCATTTTATCAAATCATGCATATCATAAATATTTTTGTTGACAAAATTTTGTGACCATGCTCAAACAAAAAATCTGACCGTCGGCTACCGTCGACTAGACGTTGGCTAGACGTCGGCTAGACGTTTGCTAGACGTCGGCTAGACATCGTCATGGTTTTTGACGTTTTCATTTTAGCCAAAATGGTTTTTGAAATATTATCATTGGGTTTCACTTCTGGTCATATTTAAACATATTCCTAATCATTATTTCATAAAAACCACTTGATTTATGGTCGTCGTCTAAACACGTGGAAAACGTCTTTGACAAAGTGACGCGACGTTTATGACCTTGGAGACTTGGTTTTTAAGAACTAAGTCTTGGTTTTCACTTTTGATACCATAAACAAGCTTTTCCAACACTTGGTTTTTGATTTGGAAGACTTTGATTTTTGGGTTGGTTTTCAAAGTTAAATAATCGATTATCATGTTCCAATAATCAATTATCTTGCTAATGTAGCATAACCCCAACTTACAGAAGGTCCAAATAATCGATTATCACATTCAGATAATCGATTATCATTTTCTGATAATCGATTATCCTGTGCTTCCAGCCCGAACTTGAAACTACAAAGAGGTTGAATGATCGATTATCCTTTGGAGAATAATCGATTATCTAGTTACCGTTGCCATCCAACGACTAGTTTTTTGAACGTTGAAGTAAGATAATCGATTATGCAGTTAAGATAATCGATTATTCTGCCTTTAATTCAAAATTCTTGTCTAACTATTGAGCAACGGTTACTTGATCCTTGAGGGCTATAAATAGACCCCAAAACCTCTCATTTCTACAACAATTCTTCAACAATCTATTATACTTTCATTGCATTCAATTCATTCATATTTCATAGCTTTTGAGAGCCAAAATCTTGGAGAAATTGATATGTTCTTAAGCGTTCTTAAGTCTACTCATATCTACTCTATTAGAGAGCCCTGTTCTTGAGTGCTAAGTGTTTGTATACACTTGAAGGGAAGTCTAATCCCTTGTTGTTATAAGAAGGAAGGTTTCATTCCTTCGGTTGAAGTCTTGGAGTGCGGTATCTCCGAGCAAACGCTGTTGAGGATCGTGTGACTCGAGTTCTCAAGTTGTATTGGTTTGTTGAGCACCTTTATGCTTAATGGAGTTAGTTGCAGCTCGAGAGAGTCTCTCGGGAGACTGGACGTAACCACACGTTGTGGCGAACCAGTATAAATTTTTGTGTGCTCCCTCCTTACTCTTTTTATTTCCGCATTTACTTCGATTTTATTCCTGCAATTTTCGTTAAACACTATTCACCCCTCCCCCCTCTAGCGTTGGAGCGTTGGGCACTTATTCTAACAAAAAAAGATCTTACCTGCTTCCCCCTTGCACAAGCCTCACAACCCTTTATTCCTTGAACTTGATGTTAGGAAGCCCTATCACCAGATCCTTAGGGACTAATTTGTTGAGTTGACTTGGACTTGCATGTCCAAGTCACTCTTATCTGCTCATCTCTTTTGTACAACTCATCTTTAATTTTTCCTACATTTTCTTCTAATGTGAGTTGTGTCTAATCAAATTTCTTTTTACTAGTTCCTAATTTTAAATTTTCAAATCTAAGCACTAGGACACTAGTGTCAAGTTCAAGAACCTGGTTCTTCAACTCAGCAATTTTACTATCATTTTCACTAACCCTAAATTCCAAATTTTTGCACTTGGCTTTTAAAATCACACAGTGCTTAGACAGTTGTTCCTTTTCATTGTTTAGATCCTCAGATTCATCAATGAAATCCAGGGTAACTCAGATAACCTTTCTTTAGCCAAAAAATTAATCTTGTCTTTGAGATGAATTATACTTACTTCATATTTCTCATCGAATTTTCCAATTATCATAAGCGCTTGTTCATCTCCATCTTCACCCTCTTATTCCTCATCTGAGCTTTCTCCCCAGGCAGCAACCATAGCCTTTGTTGATCCTTTTATCTTCTTGGGTTTAACCTGTTCCTTCATTCAGCTCTTTCATTCTTCCATTGAATTTCCCTTTGATGGTAGTTTTTGATGTGGTGATCAGTATTCCCACGCTTGTAACACTCCTTATTAGTTTGCTTTTCAGGAAACCTAGGTTTGCTATGACTTCCACTTCTTAAAGGACCATTTTCTCTCATTAGGTAATTCTTGAAGTCCTTTGGGATCATGGTCATTTCATCCTTCTCTAGATCAGCAAATTCAGTGATTCTAATACCCGGCTCCTTTCCTTCTTAGGTGCATCAATCTTCATGGTTTGCCTTCTAAGCTTATAGGATGTGAGATTTCCAATTAGCTTATCCAACTTAAGAGTGGCAATGTTCTTTGATTCTTGAATAACAATGATTTTGCTTTCCTAAGTAATAGGTAAAACCATTGTTAGAATTTTCTCAACCTTGTCTTCTTCAAGAATAACCCTTCTAAGAGACTTAAGTTCATTTGTTAGTATGGTGAACTTTGTATATATCTCCTAGATGGTTTCCCCTTCCTTCATTGTGAAATTCTCATATTGAGAATACAGCAGTGTTCCTCTGGACCTCTTCACATGAGGTGTTCCTTCATGAGTCACTTGCAAAGTGTCGCAGATTTCCTTAGCAGTGGTACAACTTTGAATTCTACTTTACTCGTCTGGACCAAGTCCACACACAAGCCATTTTTTGGCCTTGGAATTCTTCTCCCATTTTCTCAAGTCCTCAACATTTCAGTCAACTCTTGTTTTTGGCACATCTAATCTTTCAGCATTTTTTGTCATGGTAGCCAGGGGACCATCGATTACAATGTCCCATAACTGATAATCTTCTCCAATGATGTGATCTCTCATCCTGTTTTTCCACCAAGGATAGTAGTGGCCATTAAAGAGTGGAGGCCTATCAATGGATTGTCCTTCCCAGTTTCCAGGTGGTGCGCTCATCTTGATATTTTCCTAAGGTGTAGCCTCTTCAACGATAACCTGCTATGGTACAAATTGATGTTTTATACGGCAATACCACACAAGAGGGATGGTGATTTGTCTGGTGATGAATTTTTCGCTTAAACTGCTTATGGAAGGATCTAGTTCTTCTATGTGTTCCAACTACTAATGTTGCAGAATAATAAATACACAAAATAAAGGACACAAAGATTTTTACGTTAAAAACATCTGGCTCAAAAGGTGAAAAAATCATGACCTACTACTCAGTAGGATTTTTCTAATCGTTCACTAAAATCACTAAGCAAAAAACTACGTTTACACCTAGGATTAACTCTAATCTCATTGTGGCACGCAACCTCAATTGTTGCGACAACTTCAAGTTAACTCTAACTTGAATACTCTAGGTACGTAATACATTTACTTTTGTAAAAACAGAAAGGTACAATATAAATCACCAACTACAATTAAACTAGAAATAAAGAAAGACATATAAAACTATTTATGGAGTGGGTTCTTAAATCTGGTTCATGTAGCTTCAGGTTTACACACTTGAATTACGCACAAACTGCTTGCAAAAAGCCTGGCTATTTTGCTCTCAATTCACGTTTAACTTCTGCGTTTTTGTGCAACACTTGTAATGTGAAAACATCCTGCAATTTATAGAGTTAGTAGATGAGGAAATAACTAGAGTTCTGATGCAACTCTTCCTTGGTGGAAGAGTTCTAGTTGATTTCAGCTTCTAACTCCTTCCCTATCTTGAATTGCGTTCTCTTTGATTAAAGAGTCCCCTCCTTATCAATTATGCAACCTTTTCGATTAGGAGATATTAAATACACCAATTTGAGCTTATCTCTTTCACGTGCAACCCACATGCTTTAATTCTGCCTGTTTTTATGCACCTGAGTGATAAACCTGGTTCATCTTGAGTTCCTTTGACAGTCTTTAGAACTAACCATAACTTGGGACAACATCTTTAGTATTTAGCTACTGCTTTAATAAATTTTACCTGGCATGACGAAAACACCCTTCTGTTCATACAGTTCAGGACTACATATCCTTAACTTTTGAACTTTGAATTTAAAGTTGAGAACCACCTATCCTTAAGTTTTGTGCTTGTAACTCTAAGTTAAGGACTACTTGTCCTTAATTTTTGGACTTTTAAGTCAAGTTCAGGACCTATTGTCCTGAACTTTTGAGCTTGTTAGTCTAAGTTCAAGGCCAAGTGTCCTTAACTTTTGAACTTGTAATTCTAAGTTTAGGACCAAGTATCCTTAACTTTTGAACTTGAAGCTCAAAGCTCAGGACCAAGTGTCCTTGACTTTTGATCTTGTAACTGTAGCTTCAGGATCTATAACATAGCAGAAAATCAAACGTTACTTGTATTTTTTCACAAAATAATAATAATAACAACAACAACAACAATAATAATAATAATAATAATAATAATAATTTACATATAAGATTGATGTCAGATTCGACTTGAATGCAATATTGATAAAACAAATCAACATAACCTTTTTATTGCTAGTCTTATAAAACTACAAGTAACGACAATTTTTTGCCTTTAAAAATTCAATTTTATAGTCTTGGAAGTAAATTGTTTTTTCCTAGAAGAATATGGTTAAGAGGTCAGCACAAAGACACATCCTATTTTAATGCTTTTTTGCCAATGTAGGAAGATATGAAAAGTTTCGGAATCTTCAAACTCCTCTACGACTACAACCTTGTCTCTCCTTACTCTTTCTTGTTGTTAGCTTTACCCTTTGGTGAATTTACCGTTTGGATTGTTGTTTTGCTTGTGTTATCCTGTGTTTCTCTCTGCCATCATGGGATGCTAGCCGTTGCTACACAAGAAGTTTAATTGTTGAGTTGTGTTTGCTCTTACTGAGAAAATTCTTGAATCAGTCAGAGTTTTCACCAAACGTTTACCATTTGTCTTTCAATTTAATTTCTTGCTCCGCTTGAGAGGAAAAGGGGCTGCTCCTTTTGATTTTGCGTAACATGAAAGAGATAGAAGAAAGAGTAATAATACAATAATTTCATATTAATTTTAATAAACTTGTGAACTACTATTTTTAAGCATTAAAAATACTGGATAAAAAATGAAATATTACTTTAAAAAGTGGCTACCCACACCATCTTTACTCATATATAAACTTCCAAGAGTGAAAAAGTGGACACGAAGTTTAGAATAACCACGAAGAGGAAGATAGCCACTTTTTTTTTTCAATTGTGCAAGAATAGCCGCTGTGTATTACAATCATAATATTTCTTTTCCTTACTTTTACGAGCAAAAACATACATCCAACTCCCTAAGACCAACCAGTATAAAGATACATATCAATATTTCCATCATCTTCATAATGTCCCAAATAAAAACCATCTGACTTCACCACCCATACACATTGCCTTGAATAATATGGAATTTGTCCACCTGAGACACAAGTCTCTGTGTTGTTAAAAACATCAAAAACTTTTTCTTTTTCCCACCAAAAGTGACAGAAATACAAACTTCTACCAAAAAGATTCCCACAAAAAGACCAGTTGTAGTCCTCATTGTTTGAAGGAAAATGATCTCCGAAATCGTTATCTCCAGACGCACAATGAATTTTTAATGGTGGGGTATTATATGGAAGATTGTTGATAATGTGTACCTCATACTTATGGGTAAAGAAACATTTTCTTGCTGTTGAAAGCTCCAGTGGATATATCAATAATAACAAGAAGATGATGATCAAAGAATTAATATTCATACTGAGAAATAAAATAAAAAACTAATTATAAGGTGAAGAGGGTTCTTGAAATTTATACAAGAAAAAAGAGAAATTTGAGTTTAGTCGTTTCTTACTAAAATTTATATAATTTCGTTTTCAAGAATTTATGAATTGAATCACTTTCTTTTTATATTGTTCTACTACTTGTGGTAAGATAATTAAACCTTGTAAAGCAGTTAGTAGGAAATGATTCTGTTGTTGATTAGGATAGGAATTTATGCAGGAAAAAGTGAATCAATAAGATCAAGGAAAAGATGGATATAAAATCAATTAGTGATAGGAAGGCAATATATTCCTATAATAGCAGCACTGACAAAGGAAACTAAATCATACAATAATATCAAAAGCAGTGGAACTTCAATACTACTATGCTAGTATACTTCACGACCATACGCTATTACAGGGAAAAAAAATTACACATTTGACTGATCTATAAAAAAAAATTATATTCGCTAGCTAAATATATTTTTTTTAAAAGTATACGAATCATATGTAAGAATATATATTATATATTAATATAAAAAATTTATATATTTTCTTAACTATTATATTTTAAGCAAATATACGATGTTATTTTCCCAAAAAAAAAATAAGGCAAGTGCAGAAATAGTCATTCTTAAGGATGCTATTGAGATATTAGTCAATATTTATTTTGTCCTGAAATTTTAAAACAAAAACATTAACTTCGGAATAATTTAGAACATTTTTGTTCTGAAATACTAAATTAAAAAACTGAAATTTAAAATACACTAGTTAATTTATAAATAAGATTCCTTTAGAATAACTATCTGATGTCATTTTTACAAAAATTAAATTGCTATTTATAAGCAGGTCCATGGCTCTTTAATATCCTGGATAACTGGGAGGCCCATGACTAAAGGCACATGACGTGATATACACTGAGGATACTTTGTTATTTGACATGTGGATAAAGTTTCACAGAGATTATATTCCTCGTATCATAGTTTATTTGGTCAAGTTTCTAAAATTAATTTATTTTAAAAAATATTTTTTTAAAATAAGTACTTTTAATAAAAAAAGAATAATATATTTGGCTACTTAATTTAAAAAGTACTTTTGAATAGTAATTAGTATTTGATCAAACATTTAAAAAGTACTTCTAAGTGTATTTTCTCAAAAAAGTTTTTAAAAAAAATAATTTTGAAGAGAAACTATTTTTTTCTACTTCTCAAATACTGCTTTTGTTTCTCTTGAAAAATACTTTTTTCCTTCCAAAAGCTTGGCCAAAAACCTTACTGTTAGAAGTAAAAAAAATACTTTGCCTCAAAAGATGCTTGGCCAAATCGGCTATAAGTACCGGGATTGTACACAAATAGCTAATCAAATTTACTATTTATTTTTTTAGTAGATATACATAGATTATACATTAATTATATAAAGTTATGGATATACTACACATTAACTATACATATATTATATATCCGCCGACTGTTTTTAGTTTAAGAAATTAGGTGGATGGTGATTTGGATTAATTCTACCAATTAAAACAGAATAGGTGAACACGCTCGTGCTCCTTTACATCTCATTCATAACGTCAAAATAATTTCGTATTTACCGACGCAAAGGATAATCATAAAATGACGGTAAAAATGCAAGTCGAACAATTAACGCTTCGATTATGAACAAGTCATTTCTAGTGCAAGGCTAATTGCTTATTGCTGCAACAAGACCAACCGCAGATTCACCAACATCACTTTCCAAGTTCTTGGCTTTCATAATATATAGAAAAATTCATTTTAGTCAACTCTAACAATATTTTCATTTGGATTATAATAATTTGTACCTTTCTAAAATCATTAAAAGGTTATTAAATGACCCTAATCTTTTTCTTCTCTTTATATTACTGTAGTCATGTGAAGATTTTTTTCTTCCGTTGAAAAGAGAAATATTTATATTGCTAATATGCATCATTAAAAAAGTAGATGTCGTTAATAGCCCTTGTGTTCATCTTTTATTTCTTTATATACTACTTGGATAAATTATCTGAGCAAGAGTATATTTGGAAGAAAAAAATCTTGTTTTGCTAAAGAAAACATATTTTGGACCAAATTGATTTGACTAAAAGGAAACTTATTTTTGACCAATGCGAATATATAAGTCTTCTCGCTCCGTGTATTTATCACGCCGCTAACTTTATGATACGTGTACTCAATTGAAATTTCAACATACGTATCGATGTAACTATCAGTTGGTCGTCTTGAGAACTTGAACCTCGTTCGGCAGCGTAAGGTCTTGAACAACTTCATATTATGTGTATCAACTTGCGTGCATGGCTGAATTCAATTACTGGATGATTCGGAGTCGAATTAGAAGAATGGCTCTAGTTTTGGAAGCTTAAGCGGTGAGAATTTGATTCGAATGTGACTTTTGTATAAACGGTTCCGGAATGAGTTTTGGGCGATGTCACCAGCTTCGTATGGTGATTTTGAACTTGGGCACACGTCCGGATTCGGATTTAGAGGTCCATAGGATTATTTGATCTAATTCGTCAGAAGTTGGAAAAAGTTAAATTGTGGAAAATGGAGAAGTTTGACACATAGTTGGCATTTGTGATAACAGGGTCGGAATGTGATTCAGAAAGTTGGAATCCATCTTTTCATTTGGGACTTGTTTGCTAAATTTGGCGTCATTTCGGGTTGGTTTGGTTAGTTTCGGCACAAGTTTTCGAAGTTGGACGGTTTAAAAGTTCATTGTTCGATTCATGACGCGATTTGCATTTTCTGCATTGTTTGATGTGATTTGAGACCTCGAGTGCGTCTGTGTTAGGTTATAAAACTTATTTATGTGTTTATACAGTGTCTCGATGGCCTCAAGTGTGTTTCGTGTGGGCTACGGGTCATTTTCCATTATTTTTGAATTACTGGTTCTGGTACCTGATGTCCTTCTTTGCAATCACGAATCTCCTCTCCCATTCTTCACGTTCGCATAGTTGAAAAAAGGAGCTGGGGGCTGGTGGCTATTTCTTCTTCGCATACGAGTCATTCTCCCCGCTTTCGCAAAAGCTATTGTTTCTTACATTTCACGTTTGCGTCCCTTCTCTCGCGTTCACGAAGGGTCTTCTTGACAGCCTCGTTCTTTTCTTCTTCACAAACGCGACCTTATCTCCTCATTCGTGATGCATAGTCATCTGGGCAGAATATACGACATCCAAATTGAGGGTTAGATCATTTTTATAATATTTTGACTTGTAAATCTAGGTTTTAAGCGATTCCTTGTGGATTTTTCAAGCAAATCGTTTGAGTAAGTATTCTTCACCTAGAATATAATATATTCCATACTTTTATATTTATTTTATCATTTAATTTGTATTTTAAATTGATAAATATATAATGGTTTTTGAAGAAAATTTTTAAAATGAAAAATCATGATTTGAAGGACGAAATGGTATCGGATTTTGATAATTTTTATGGTTGAACCCGTATAAGAATGGGTATTCAGTTTTTATAAAATTTGTCGGATTCCAGGTGCAGGCCTGAGGTCAACTTTTGGACTGATTTTTGGATTTTTTTTTTAAAGATTAGGATTCTATGATCCGAAATAATTTCTTATTAGTTTTATTTGTGCTTTGAAGTTATTTTGGTTAGATATGATTTGTCTGGAGGTCTTTTCACCCGAAAATTTTATTTTAGAGTATCGATTTATCTTCTTTGAGGTAAGTATATTGTGTAACCTTGTGTGGTGAATTTTTCCTTAGGATTTGAGTCTTCTATGTTGATTGTAGACAGTGTACGTGAGGTGACGAGCGCGTGCTCGGACATATTTGTGAAAAGTTGACCTTTTTGGATTTGTAGAACCTTATATTCACTGAGTATGAAGTTTTCCTTGTTATGATTGAGTTCCTATTTACTAGTTTCACCCCTACATGCTTTAGTAAGAATTAATTGCATTAGGATTCACTCTTGTTGCTTATTTGACTCTTATTAGGCTTACCGAATATTTTACTTCTACAATAGTCATGGTAGCTTTTCATAACTGCTTATCTTTATTTGAAATTATTATTATCTCATTTCAAAATTGCTCAGTATTAATTGAGGTTATGATTATCTTTCCACCACTTATTCTTAATTGAATTGTTGAATATCCTTCGTAATTGCCTAACCTTAAAAGAAGTTTAGATATCGTAACCCTTAGTTGATTTATCTTTATTTGGAACTATTTGACTTGTATTAGCTTCCTTGTTATTGAATTGTATATTGTGGGGTCGTTGTTACTTATTAGTTTTTCCTTGTTTGGTTGTTCTCTTAGGCCTAGCATTCTTTACTATGGTTATTCCTTGTGAATTTATTTTACCGTTTCTTTGTAATTTAAAATTCTTGAGTTGATTTACTTGACGTACCTTGTATTATTGGCATTGTTGTTGTTCTGCTTCTTGCGGGGATACACGAGGTTTCTGCCGTGTGGTTGTGGTATTAGAATTGCATGAGGGCAGTGTTGTTGTTACTATTAATATATATATATATATATATATATATATATATATATATATATAAAATGGGGGGGGGGGCAGTTTCGTATATACTGATACAAGGTAGGAATATTATTATTCACGTGTGGCTAGATAAGGCGGGCATTTACTTTTACTATTGCACAAGTGGTGAGATAAGGTGAGCTGTGTCAGGGATTGATTGTGATGATTTGAGATGGCCTGGGGACATTCTTGTTGTTGATAGTTGTGTAGTGGTATACTTACCTGGGTAAGCTTTATCTTGTGAAAGTGTGAGAATATATTCTATGTGTGGTATGTTCTTTTCATTATGGTTATTTGCAGATATGATCTATGTTAGGACACTTGCACAAGCATACTCGTAGTTAAGCACCCATATCATATAAGATATTTTCTTGATATTGTTGAGTGTAGACGCAAACTCTTGTTACCTACCTTCTATGTGAAAATGGCTCTATTGGCACGTGATTCGTCAGTGCGGTTATGATGTGTTATGAGGGCGCAAGATGCCGAGTATTAGTGTTCATGTATTGAGACCTGTTAATGTGATTTGTTCCAGGTTCAGTAGCACGTGGAGTTTGTTGCCTCAAAGCTTGATGTGAAAATTATCGTAGTTGTTGAGTTGTTACTTTTCCTTGCTGTATATGTGACTCCGAATTTAGGTTGTGTTCCATTTACCCTTGTGTGTCATTTTTATGGTATTCTAGTGATACTTGTTTCCCTTCTTATTGCAATTACTGTATTCTTAGCCATTTTTCATAGTCTTTATGTAGATATCATATTCTGTTGTTCAAATGCTTATATTTATTTAGTTTATTAGACCAATGGGTGTCTTGACTATTCCTCGTCATTAATCCACCAAGGTTAATCTTAACACTTATTGGGCACAACTGTGGTGTGCTCATACTACATTTCTTGTCACAACCCGTATTTCTCATCCTCAGGAATCGTAATGGTGCCTACTCGTAGAAGCTAGGAAAGCTGCTAAATATAGAAATTCTAACTCTTTAGTTTTAATCCTTTTAGCGACATGAATAACAAGTAATCAACAATTTAAAGATTAACGACAACAGAATCAGCGGAAGACTTAAACAGCGAAAAATGATCAAATGCAGTACTATAATGCCAATATCTCCTCTACCCAAAATCTAGTGTCACAATATTTACGGACTGTCTATGAACACTATATACAAATATCTGAAAGAGGAAATACAATCTGTCTCGGATACAAGTGGAAACAGAACATACAAATAAATAAAAGAGAACGCTGAGCCTACGGATACCAGCAGGACTACCTTAGAATTTCTGGTTAGACTGAAGGCTGGCTCCCCAAGTTCTATTGTCCCAATATTGCTTCGGTATCTGCACAGTGTGTAGAGTGTAGCATCAGCACAACTGACCCCATGTGCTGGTAAGTGCCTGGCTTAACCCCGGTGAGGTAGTGATAAGGCTAGAACCAGACTCCAGATAAACCTGCAATTATATAATATACGGCGAAAAATAAATATGAATAAGCAATTTAAATGGGGAAGGGGGTACATGCTTCGGTGAACACATCAAATCCAGCAGAACTAAAGAGAGTATGAGCAAAACAATTTAATATCTACAACAAAGCAATAATAACATTATTGCAGAGCACAACCCGATCCATTTATAACATTATTACGGCGTGCAATCTGATCCAATATAATACTATTGTGTCGTACAACCAGATCCAATATATAACATTATTGCGGTGTATAACCCGATCCAATATAAAGTTGTTGCAGTGTGCAACCCGATCCAATATATATAACATTGTTACGGCGTGCAACCCGATCCAATATATGTAACATTGTTGCGGTGTACAACCCGATCTAATATATTTATATACCTTAAACTCAACGATACCATGCGTCCTAGAAAGGGATCAACAATAACTGCACTATCCCAGTAAGGGAATTCAACATTAAAAGTATATACCTCCCGGCATGAGAGTTCAACAGTAAAAGTATATACGTCCCTGCAAGGGAGAATCATCTATAACCAATCTTAACTCAAATCCTACTCATCTCAGTTAAAACCAATACTCAATCATAAGTAATTTCCATAAAAACGAACTAAGTTCTTCCTTAATATCGAGAATCACCAATTGAAGCATCCCTAGTATCAGTTAAGAATACAACAAATATCAATTTAAGACTCACGATCATGCTCGACACCAACGTATATATACTCGTCACCATGCCTATACGTCATACTCACCAAGAAGCAAATAGCAAAGAGGACGTAACTCTTAATACCTCAAGCTAAGGATAGATCGAACAATTACCTCGAACTTCCACGGCCACCTCAAGCCTCAAACACTGCCTTTCTTTTCCAATTCGACTCCAAATCAATTTTATCTAGATATAATCGACTTCATAACATCAATAAATTCTAAAAAATCCAATTCCAATACTTAGTTATAGCTTTTTAATCATTCTTCCAAAAAATAAAAAAATTAACCCCGGGCCCGCTTATTAAACCATGAGGTTCGGACCGAAACCTGATCACCCATTCACCCACGAGCTTGAATATATAATTTATTTTGAAATCCGACCCCAAGACGAGGTCAAATTTCCAAATAATCAATGAAAAACCTTCACGTTTGCATAAGTGGGCTCACGTTCACGGAGAAGAAACTCCTCGAACCCTCATGTTCGCATTCATATGGTCGCATTCACATATGGTATAGCACCCCTCCCCCTACCCAGGCTCTTAACCTTCGCATTCACGATACTAGGCCCCCGTTGGCGAAGGGAAGACCCCCCCAATGCCTCGTATTCACAACCTGGGTTACGTGTTCGTGTAGAAGGAATTTTCCTTCATCCCAAATAACACATCATGTTCGCGAGGGTCCTCCTACGAACGTGAACAGGAAAGTACCAGCACACCACAACAACTGTTTTCTGCAATTTTTCACAAGTCCTAAACCTTTCGAAACACATCTGAAGCTCACCTGAGCCCTCGGGGCTCCAAACCAAACATGCCTACTAACTCAAAAATATCATACCAACTCATCCATGCGATCAAATCACCAAATTAACCCTTCAAACAACGAATTAAACCTCAAAATCAATGAAAATTTTCAAAAGTTCTAAAGCATCAAATTTTGCATTTACCATTCGGATCACTTCAAACGGATTCTGTTTATTACCAAACATCACAAGATCATCTTAAATCACATATAAGACCTGTACCAGGTGTTGGAAAAAAAACGGGCCTGATACCTGTATGTTCTAATTAAAATTCATTTCCAAATTCTTTAAACAATTTCAGAAAACAATTTTCTTTAAAAATTTATTTCTTGGGCTTGGGACTTCGGAATTCGATTATGGGCATACGCCCAAGTCCCATATTTTCATATGGACCTTCTGGGTTCGTTAAATCATGGGTCCAGGTTCGTTTATCTAAAACATTGACCGAAGTCAAATTAATTCCTTTCACAATCAAAACATCAATTTTCACAGATTTTCACATATAACCTTTCTGGCTTTGCGCCCGGAATGCGCACATAAATCGAGGTGATGCTTAATGAGGTTTTTAAGGCCATGAAAACATAAGTTCATCACATTCTCCACCTCTTAAATAAATGTTTATCCTCGAATGGATATAAGAAAGAAGTACATGAGTCAGAGAAAAGATGGGGATAACGGCTCCGCATATCGGACTCGAACTCCCAGGCCGATGCCTTAGGAGGCTGACCTCTCCACTGAACATGAACAGAAGGAAAACTCTTCGATTTCAACTAACGACTATGTTAGTCCGAAATATCTACCGGCTCATTCTCATAAGATAAGTCCTTGTCCAACTGGACAGTGCTGAAATCTAACATATGGGATGGATCGCCGTGATACTTCCAAAGCTTGGACACATGAAACACTGGATGTACGACTGATAAGCTCGATGGAAATGCAAGTCTATAAGCCACCTCTCTTATTCGATCAAGAATCTCAAACGGGATAATGAACCTAGGGCTAAACTTTCCCTTCTTCCCAAGTTTCATCACGCCCTTCATAAGCGAAGCTCGAAGCAATACCCGCTCACCAACGATGAAAGCCAAATCTCGAACCTCGCGGTCGATATGACTCTTTTGCCTGGACTGGGCTATACGAAGCCTATCCTAAAAAATCGTGACCCTTTCCAAGGCCTCCTAAACCAGATCAGTACCCAACAACCGAGCCTTTCTCGGCTCAAACCATCCAACTAGAGACCGACATCGCCTACAATATAATGCCTCATAAGGAGCCATCTGGATACTTGACTGGTAGTTGTTATTGTAGGTAAACTCAACTAAAGGTAAAAACTGATCCCACGAGCCTTCAAAGTCAATGACACAAGCTTGGAGCATATCCTCCAAAATATAAATAGTCCGCTCGAACTGGCCGTCCTTCTGGGGATGAAATGATGTGATCAACTCAATTTGTGTACCCCAATCTCGTTGAACTGCTCTCTAGAAACATGAGGTAACTGCGTACGTCGGTCCGAAATGATAGACACAGGCAAACCATGAAGACGAAAAATCTCTCGGATATATATCTCAGCTACCCTCTTTGATTAATAAGAGACTGCTATAGGAATGAAATGCACTGACTTGGTCAGCCTATCAATAATGACCCGTACTGCATCGAACTTTCTCAGAGTCTGCGGTGTCCAACAACGAATTCTATAGTTATTCGATCCCACTTCCACTCGGGAAGCTCAATCTTTTGAAATAAACCACCGGGCCTCTAATGCTCGTACTTAACTTGCTGACAATTCAAACAACGAGCCACATATGAAACAATATCCTTCTTCATTCTCCAAAACTAATAATGTTGCCTCAAATCCTGATATATCTACGCAGAGCCCGGATGAATAGAGTAACGAGAGCTATATGCCTCCTCAAAGATCAACTCCTGAAGCCTATCCACATTAGGCACACAAACTCGACCCTAAAATCTCAAAAATCCATCATCATCTAAGGTAATCTGCTTACCACCTCTGTGCGGCATCGTGTCTCTAAGGACACACAATTGGGTATCATCATACTACAGATCACGGATATGCTCCAATAATGAAGAAAGAGCGACTGTGCAAGCCAACACACGACTGGGCTCAGAAACATCTGACCTCACGAACTAATTGGCCAAGACTTGAACATCCAAAGCAAGCGAACTCTCACCGACCAGAATATATGCAAAACTGCCTATACGGGTTGACTTCCTACTCAAAGCATCGGCCACCACATTAGCCTCTCCCGGATGATATAAGATGGTGATCATAGTCCTTCAATAACTCCAACCACCTCCTCTACCTCAAATTCAACTCCTTTTGCTTAAACAAATACTGAAGACTCTTGTGATCTGTGAACACCTCACATGCCACACCATACAGATAATGCCTCCAAATCTTCAATGGGTGAACAATGTGTGCCAACTCCAAATCATGAACCAGATAGTTCTTCTCATGAATCTTCAACTG
Source organism: Nicotiana benthamiana (assembly GCA_034376525.1). NCBI lineage: Eukaryota > Viridiplantae > Streptophyta > Magnoliopsida > Solanales > Solanaceae > Nicotiana > Nicotiana benthamiana. Next base: position 100,556,513 of record CM067338.1, read on the forward strand.
CCGCGAAACATAGGCAATGACCTTGTCATTCTGTATCAACACTGTACCAAGTCCAATACGAGTTGCATCATAATAAATTGTATAAGGCCATGATCTTATGGGCAAGACCAACATCAGTGCTGTAGTCAGAGCTGTGTTGAGCTTATGAAAGATCACCTCACACTCGTACAACTATCTGAACTGGGAACCCATATGGGTCAACCTAGTCATTAGGGGTGCGATAAATGAAAACCCTTCCACGAACCGATGATAGTAGCCTGTCAATCAAAAGAAACTCCGAATCGCTGTAGCTGATGCTGGTCTGGGTCAGTTCTAGATTGCCTCAATATTCTTAGGATCAACCTAAATACCCTCTGCTGATATAAAATGACCCAGGAATGCAACTGAACTCAACCAAAACTCACAATTCGAGACTATCCCTTGGAGTCTGAAAAAACACTCTAAGGTGCTACTCGTGCTCCTCCTGGCTGCGGGAATATATCAAAATATCATCAATGAATACTATCACGAACGAATCCAAATAAACCTTGAACACTCGGTTCATCAAATCTATAAAAGTTGCTGGGGCGTTTGTCAAACCGAATGACATAACCAAGAACTCATAATGCCCGTAACGAGTGCGAAAAGCTGTCTCAGGGACATCTTATGCCCTAATCCTCAACTGATGGTAGCCAGATCTCAAGTAAATCTTCGAAAATACCTTGGCACCCTGAAGTTGATCAAATAAATCATAAATCCTCGTCAATAGATACTTATTCTTGATTGTGACATTGTTCAACTTCTAGTAATCAATACACATTCTCATCGACCCATCCTTCTTCTTAACAAACAACATCGGCACACCCAAGGCGTAACCCTTCTCAAGCAAGTCTTGCAACTGCTTCTTCAACTCTTTTAACTCCGGCAGGGCCATATGCTACGACAGGATAGAAATATGCTGAGTGCGCGGAGCTAAATCAATGCAAAAGTCAATATCCCTGTCGGGTAGCATACTCGGCAGGTGTGAAGGGAAAACGTCAAGAAAATCACGAACAACAGGCATAGAATCAATGGAAGGATCCTCAGCATTAGAATCACGAACATATGCCAAATAGGCCAAACACCCCTTCTCAAACATATGTTGAGCCTTCAGATAAGAGATAACACTACGGGTAGAATGACCAGGAGTCCCTATCTAATCTAAACGAGGAAACCCTTGTAAGGCTAAGGTCACAGTCTTGGCATGATAATCCAAGATAGCATGGTAAAGGGATAACCAATCCATCCCTAGTATAACATCGAAATCGACCATGTCGAGAAGCAAAAAATCTACTCGAGTCTCAAGACCCCCAATCAGAACTATACAAGAGCAATGAACTCGATCTACCACAATAGAATCATCCACCAGTGTAGATACATAAATAAGAACACTCAATGAATGCTAGGCATGACCAGATACGGTACAAAATAAGATGACACATACGAGTATGCAGACCCTGGATCAAATAACATAGAAGCATCTCTATCACAAACCAGAATAGTACATTGATAACTGCATTGGAAGCCTCAGCCTCAGGCCTGGCTGGAAGAGCAGAACATCGGAGTTGGCCCCCAACACCCTGTACTACATCTCTGGGATGCCCTGAAGCTGGTGGGTCTCTACCTCTAGTGGTCGGAGCTCCACCTCTAAATCCTCTACCTCCACCTCTAGTACCTCTACCCCCACCTCTAGCTAGCTAGATGGTATGTGGAACACCTGATGCCTAAACTATAGCACTGGAACCCTGCTGCTGCGACTGAGTACCTACCAACCTAACACAAGCCCTTCAGATATGACCATACTTACTACACTCATAACATCCACCTGAGTGCTGATGATGAGGAAAATAAGACTAACCTTGGTGACCTAAATGACCACCCCGAAAACTCTGGAGCGGCGGTGCACTGATAGGAGCTGGTGGTGCACTATAGGACTGCTGATCAAAATACTGCATGTGAGAATCACGTCCACCTGAAGGACCATGGGAAACCTGAAGTGCTGACTGAAAAGGCCTAGGAGGATGGCCTCTACCATACGAATCCCTGCCTCCAGATGAGGCACCGTTGAATTTGCCTGAACGATGAGGCCTCTTATCCAACCAATAACCACCTCCCTACAACAAAATCATCTCCACTCTCCTGGCCACATTGGCCACCTCTTGGAAGGTAATCTCACTCCTGGCCTCCCTAGCCATCTCAAAACGAATCGGCTGGATAAGACCGTCTATAAGCCTCCTCACCCTCTCTTTCTCTCTCTTTCCCGGTAGGAAGTATAAGAAGAGCATGGCAAGCCAAGTCGATGATTCGCGTCTCATGTTGGGTAACCGTCATAGAACCCTACTAGGGACGCTCAAACTGCCTCCAATAGGCCTCTCTCTAAGTAAAAAGGAGAAACTTCTCCAGAAATAGCGGAGTAAACTGCTCCCAAGTCAAGTCTGGTGATCCAGATGGTCTAGCCAAGCAATAATCTCTCCACTAAGTCTTGGCAGATCCAGACAAACGAATATTAGCAAAATCGACCTTATTGGTCTCCACTATCCCCATATTCATGAGAACCTCATAACAAATATCTAGATAATCCTGGGGATCCTAAGTAGATGCACTACTGAAAGTAGTAGTGAAGAGCTTGGTGAATCTATCCAGCCTCCACAAACCATCGACAAACATAGCTGCTCTATCACCGGTCTGAGCTACCACACCGGACTGAATTACTCCAACTAGTTGAACCGATGGAGTCTGAATCTGGGGAGCTACCTGCTCCGGAGTGCGAGTAGTAGGAGTCTGGGATCCTCCTCCAGCCTGAGAGACGGCTGGTGCTACAGGAAGCGTACCTGCCCGGGTGACACTCTTTATAAGGCCTATAGACGGACCAGAGCATCCTAAAAAACTGGGGTATCAATAAACCCCTCTGGAACCTGAGTTGGGCCTACCGGAACTACTGGAGCCGGAACCTCATCATTAAAATCAGATGAGGCTTCGCCACTGATGCTGCTGCTCGAGGCTGAGCTCTGCCCCTACGTCGGCCTCTAGCAAGGCCTCGGCCTCGCCCTTTGCCCTTCGTGGGAGCTGCTGTTGGGGCTCGGGCTGCTGAGCGATGGATGAGGAAGCGTGTGTTCTTGCCATCTGCGAAAGAACCGAGTATAAATTAAATTAGCATCGAGAAACAAAATCACACGACAAGAAAGAACAAATATGAAGTTTTTCCTATCTTTGTAGCCTCTGGGGATAAATATGGATTTCTCTGTATTGATCCCTCAGACTCTACTAAGCTTGTCTATGAATTGTGAGACCTATGTAACTTAGAGCTCTGATACCAACTTGTCACGATCCCGATTTCTCACCCTCGAGTGTCGTGATGGTGCCTACTCGTAGATGCTACGCAAGTCACTGAATATAGAAATCCTAACTATTTAATATTAATCCTTTTAACAACTTGAATTAACATGTAAGCAACAATCTAAAGATTAACGACAACAGAATAAGCGGAAGACTTAAACAGCTAAATATGTTCAAAAGTAGTACTACAATGACAATATCTCCTGTACCCGGAATCTGGTGTCACAATATTCACAGACTATCTATAAATACTATATACAATTATCTTAAAAAGGAAATAAAGTCTATCTTGGATACAAGTGGAAATAGAACATATAAATAGATAAAAGAGAACGTCGAGCCTACGTATGCCTGCAGGATTACCTCGGGATCTCTGGGTGGACTGAAGGCTGACTCTCCAAGTTCTACTATTCCAATGCTGCTCCGGTACCTGCACAGAGTGTAGAGTGTAGCATCAACACAATAGATCCCATGTGCTGGTAAGTGCCTAGCCTAACTTCGGCAAGGTAGTGACGAGGCTAGGTCCAGACACCACATAAACCTATGCAATTATATAATATACGGCGGAAAATGGACATGAATAAGAAGTTTAAATGGGAGGGGGTACATGCTTCGGGGAACACATCAAATCCAGCATAACTAAAGAGAAGTATGAGCAAACAATTTAAATTCTACAACAACGCAATAAGAACATTGTTGCCCAATCCAATATATAGCATTGTTGTGGTGTGCAACCTGAGACAATATAACATTGTTGCAGCGTGCAACTTGGTCCAATATATATAATATTATTGCGGCATGCAACCCAATCCAATATATAACATTGTTGTGAAATGCAACCCGATCCAATATATTTATATACCTTATAGTCAACCATACCACGAGTCTCGGCAAGGGATCAACAATAACTAAACTATCTCGGCAAAGGAGTTCACCAGTAAAAGTATATACGTCCCGACAAGAGAGCTCAATAGTAAGAGTATATATGTCGCAGCACAGGAGAATCAGCTATAACCAATCTTAATTCAACTCCTGCTCATCTCAGTTAACAAAAATATTCAGTCATACGTAATTTTCACAAAAATAATCTAAGTCCTTGCTCAATATCGAGAATCACCAATCAAAGCATCTGTAGTATCTTGTAAGAACACAATAAATATCAATTTAAGACTAACGGTCATGCTCTACACCAACATGTAAATACTCGTAATAATGCCTATACGTCGTACTCAACAAGAAGCAATAGCAAATAGGATACAACTCCTAATCACTCAAGCTAAGGTTAGACCGAACACTTACCTCAAACTTCCATGGCCAACTCAAGCCTTAAACACTGCCTTTCCTTTCGAATTCGGCTCCAAATCAATTGTATCTAGACTTAATAATCTTCATAACATAAATAAACGCTAAACAATCCAATTCCAATACTTAATTACAGATTTCTAATCATTCTTCCCAAAAATTCAAAAATTGACCCCGGGCTCGCATAGTCAAAATACGAGGTTCGGATCGAAACCCGATCACCCATACACTCACGAGCCCGAATATATAATTTGTTTTGAAATCCTACCACAAAAACGAGGTCAAATTTCCAAATAATCTAAAAGCTCTAATTCTACCCAAATTCCTAATTTTTTTACCCTTTAATCACATGTTTTAGGCTTAAAAATGTAGTAGTATTGATAAAAATGGAAGAAAACGAGCTTAGAATTACATACCTATGAAGATATGGTAAAGAAGTTCTTCAAAAGTCCTCGAAGAGGTGCAGAGAAGATGAAGTTTGTGAAAAATTATGAAAATCCCGTATGGCATTCTGTTTTTGGAACTTAAAATAACTGGGCAAAATTGGTCATCATGTTCGCGACAGGCTCATCACATTCGAAGTGAGTCAGGCCTGAAATACCTTCACATTTGCGTATTGGGCTCACGTTCGTGGAGAAGAAACTGCTCGATCCATCGCGTTCGCGTCCATGTGGTCGCGCTCGCGTGGGGGTATAGCCCCCTCCCCCTACCCAGGCTATTAGACTTCGCGTTCGCGTTGCCAGGCCCGTGTGGGAAGACCCCTCCCCCCCAATGCCTCGCGTTAGCGACCTAGGTTACGCGGATTCGCTTATAAGAAATTTTCCTTCATCACTAATAACACATTGCATTCACAAGAGTCATCCCGCGAATGTGAAGAAGAAAGTATCAGCACACTAGAACAACTGTTTTCTACAATTTTTAAGAAGTCCTAAACCTTCCGAAACTCACCCTAGCCCTCGGGGCTCCAAACCAAATAGGCCTACTAACTCAAAAATATCATACAAACTTATCCATGCGATCAAATAATCAAATTAATCCCTTAAACAACGAATTAAACCTGAAAACCGATGAAAAATTCCAAAACTTCTTAAAGCATCAACTTTGCATTTACGAGGCAAATCACGTCAAACGGATTCTGTTTCTTATCAAACTTCACAGGATCATCTTAAATCACAGATAAGACCTGTACCGAGCAACGGAACTAAAATACGGGTCCGATACCAACATGTTCTAATGAAAATTTATTTCTAAATCCTTTAAACAATTTTAGAACACAATTTTCTTTAAAATTTTATTTCTCGGGCTTGGTACCTCGAAATTTGATTCCGGGCATACGCCTAAATCTCATACTTCTTACAGACCCTCCGAGACCGTCAAATCACGGGTCCGGGTCCGTTGACCCAAAATGTTGACCGAAGTCTAACTAATTCATTTTATAGTCAAAATTTATCATTTTTTATAGTTTTCACATATAAGCTTTTCGGCTTCGCGCCCAGACTATATACGCAAATCGAGGTGATATTAAATGAGGTTTTCAAGACCTATGTACATTTATTTGTACAGATCCAGGTGTTTGATCGTTAGTAGAATTCTTGCTGAGGAGACTCAAGGTAAACCTGCTGCCGCGTCCACAGGCTTCGGAGTAACCTTCCTATTTTATATTCACATTGTTTTACTTATTTTCAAACAGCTGTATTTAGAAGTTGTATCGAACTCTGTAGAGCTTATGAATTGTACTACCGGTTTTGGGAATTGCAAATTTTGTAGAAATTTTCATTTCAAATTGTTAAGATGTTTGCATAATCTCTAAGACTAGGTGTTATCACGATATACAATCGAAAGGAAAGTTGAGTCATAACATGAGATTTTCGTGCAATTGTGATATGAATGTGGACACGAGGCGCGTGAGTAAATTATTAGAATCGACGTAAATACCAAGCGGAATTCTTCAACGAGAAATGAATAACATCACATCCTATATGAGAAAAATGAAGTTAAGAATAACAAGATCAGGATAACAAAAAAGAAAGAAATCCATTATAAATTATAAAGCGCAGTCTATTTCATTATTTATCACTTAAACAAGAAGACAAACATCCTATTCCTTAAGACCAGCCAGTGTAGCGATCCATATAATATGATGGGTGAGTAGCATTAAACTGCTCCAAATAAAAACCATCCGACCTTACCTCCCATTTACAGTAATTTAGGACATTCATGTTTGCTCCATGGTATTTGACACAATAATATGCATTGTCAAACACATTAAAAGCCTTATTTTGCGAACCCCACCAAAAATGACAAAAGAATAAAGTTCTATCAAACCATGTCTCGCAAAATGACCAATTAAAGTCTTCATTTATGGCAACATTATTGTATCCAAGGTCATCATCCTTTGAGGCACAATGAATTTGCAATTGTGGAGAATCAGAAGGAAGTTTGTTTATAATATGTACCTCATACTTTGTAGAAAAGATACATTTTTTTGCTATTGACAGGTCAAGAGGTATAATCAGTAATAACAAGAAGATATTGATTAAGGAAAGAGTCATTCTGAAAAGATAAGTATTGAAAATGAAAAGGGGATTGTGGAGTTTTATACGGGAAAAAAAAGTTTTGAGATTAGGATTGCAACAATTTACTTTTCTGGAATTATTAGATTACTATTATAAGCACTTGATTTTTTCTTTTTATATTTAAGATAATAAATGATTACTCTCATTATATTGTCCACTACATATTTAAACTTTGCGGGTGAAGTTCTCTTCTTTCTTTTTTCTTTAATAGAAATGCGTTCTAATTTTCAAATTAAGTTTTATGATGGATAAGAGGATTTTAAACCCGCAAAATTTAAGTGTGTAACTATACGTTAAGGAAGTTGCTTATTAGGGGTATGTATTATTGATTCTCCACATATCCCTATACTTGAGAGACGACAGTTAAACTTTCAATACACTCTAAATTTGGTCAAAATATTGCGAGACTTGTTACATGTTATATTATATTAGTTTTAGTACCCGCGTGATGCACGGTATAAACCATATCAAATTTTATTGGATTATTTGAATTATGTGCAAATAATATTAAAATTAAACTTCTATATGAAAATTATAAATAATTATTAGATATTAGTTAAGAGGCAGGACATGAAATTATTTCTCAAATCTCATAGTGGATATTTTTTCTTTTTTTCTTATATGCTGTAATAACCCAACCCCTTGATGTTGGCACTTGTATTTTATTTTACGATCAAGCAAGACTTCAATTTTGTGATCATATCTATATTTTAAGTGTTCTTATCATAATTTTAAAAACTTTCTAATCTCAAGTTTAATGTTTTTTCTTTTTATTTTTAATATATTTTTTTAAAATTTTAATTATTTTTCTTATTTATGCTATAATGTCATATAATATGTAATATTATCACATTTTCATGTAATTTTTTATAAACTTTACACTTTATTTGATATTCTTATCCACAACTATTTTTTAAATTAATATAAATAGATAAATAGATATTTTTTATATTAAATTAAATATGTATTTTATTTTAAAATATGGTTTGAAAATTTTAACTTATCTAAATTTATTAATAATATTTTTGAGTTTTTATACTTGCATTGTTTTTATTATGAATAAACAGATTTTCTATTTCATTACAACAAAAAATTATACCTACAAACATAGATGCTGACCATCTATTCTCATATGCTATACAATCACTATACTATTATCACTCATTGTTTTATGTTTTAAAGTAATTCTTAGTATAAATATCCTCACATGATCTCTAATTTATTTATATTATTTATTATTTAATTTTTTTAATCTATAGACTTTAGTTATGTGGCTTTGTGTACATGCATACTATTTCTTATTATACTAAAGCAAAATTTTATCATCTCAAATTTAAATAAGTTTTATTCTTTTTCTTTTGTATGATGTATTTTTTGATTTTTTTCTCTATTTGTTCCTCAATTTTTCTATTATATTATTCAATACTTAACGTTATTATATTGTCGTGGCTCAATTTCTTATTATATTTCTTTATAAACAAAAACTTATCTCAAATATTTACAACAATGGTTTCACTATCATTTACTTCTACATAATATTTTTAAAAAGAAAATATATATGAAATAGAAGAAAGGGGATGGTGTGGTTAGTAATTCTACAATAGAAATTCTTATTTTTAGAAAGTTATGGAATCTATTTACAATGAAAATAGAAGTCAATATTAGTTGATTCATACCTTTAAGTTAAATTTGATTAAATTTATTTTGCCTTAATTCTTATTAGATTTTTATTGTATTATTCAATACTTAATATTATTATATTACCATGTGGCTCAATTTCTTATCATATTTCTTTACAAACAAAATCTTATCTCAAATGTTTTCAACAGTGTCCACTATCATTTATTTCTACATAATATTTCTAAAAATATATACATATGAAATAGAAGAAAAGCTATTAGTTGATTTATACATTTAAGTTAAATTAGATCAAATTTGGTTTGCCTTAATTCTTATTAGATTTTGTAAATATTTTTAAATTTTGTCCAATTGGTTAAGATTTGTTCTTCTTAAGTTTAATTTATTTAATCATATAAGAAATATTTATTTACCTTACTCCTAAGTATAGATAGTCCTATGTTATCTCAATTTACGTCTTTCTATATTTTTTATTTACCATAATTTTTAAATTAACTTTTTACCTCCATATTTCTAGCTAATATAGAATAAAATCTATGAGTAGATCACTATATGATCTAAATATAGTAGATATGGATACAAATATACATATAGATATAAATATAGATAATAGATTGAATTTATCTAAGATCTATCTAAATTATGTATAAGATTCATACAACTACTTCTATTAATTATGTTTCTATTTATACTTTGTAATTATAGATATTGTCTTAAAATTACCAAGTGGCTTCATTTTAACTTGCCACTTGACTTGACCACAATACATATTACTCTTTTAATATAATATAGAATACAGATATGCCTCTCTGAATAAGAATAAAATTTATGCATTGAATCACTTTCTCTTTATATTATTCTACTTGTGGTAAGATAATTACACCTTGTAAGCAGTTAGTAGGGAACGGTTATGCTGTTGACTACAATAGGAATTTGTACAGGGAAAAATGACTCAATAAGATCAAGGAAAAAAAATGGATATAAAATCATTTAGTGATTGAAAGGCAATATATTCCTATAATAGAACCACTAACAAAGATAACTGAATCAGATAATAATATCAAAAACCAGCAGGAGGAACTTCAATATTAGTATATTACACGACCATACACTATTAGAGAAAAGGGAAAAGCTGCACTAAACCTTAAATAATTAAACCCTGTAAAGCATAAACTATCAATTTGGACAATCGGCCAAAAAGAAAAAATATTAAATCCGCTAGTCAAATGACATGATCCAATTTTCACGGTAAATTGTGATGACGTCCAATATCATTATTTGGCAAATCAACGATAAACCATCTAAATAATTATTCATTTTATTACTTTGAAATCAGAAGTTTTATTAAATAAATATCTAACTCATAATACCCTCTACTGATATAATATGACCCAAGAATGAAACTGATCCCAACCAAAAGTCGTACTTCGAAAACTTAGCATACAACTAACTATCTCTGTCTGAAGAACCACTCTCATATGGTACTCATGCTCCTCCCAGCTGCAGGAGTAGATTAAATTATCACCAATAAAGACTATCTCAAATAAATCCAAGTAAGGCTTGAATACTCGGTTTATCAAATCCATAAAAGTTGTTGTGGCATTTGGCAACACAAATGACATCACCAAGAACTCATAATGCACGTACCGAGTGCGAAAAGAGATCTTAGGGACATCGACTGCCCTAATCTCAGCTGATGGTAGCCATATCTCAAGCCAATCTTTGAAAATACCTTGGCACCCTAAAGTTGATAAGAAAAATCATCAATTCTCGGCAATGGATACTTATTCTTGATTGTAACCTTGTTCAACTACTGGTAATCTATATACATTCTCATTGATCTATCCGTCTTCTTTATAAATAACACAGACGCACCCCAGGGCAAGACACTAGGTCTAATAAAGCCATCAAGAGAAGTTTGCAACCGCTTCTTCAATTATGTCAACTCAAGCGGGGCCATACAATACGAAAGAATGGAAATGGGCTAGGTGCCCGAACCCAAATTAATGCAGAAGTCAATATCCCTGTCGGGTGGCATACCCAACTTGTTTGAAGGAAAAAACTCAAGAAACTCACGAACAAAAAGAACAGAGTCCATAGAAGGAACCTCAACACTAGACTCATGAACATATGCCAAATGGGCCAAACACCCTTTCTCGACCATACGCCGAACCTTTATATGTGAGATAACACTACGGGTAGAAAGACCAAAAGTCCCTCTCTACTCAATATAAGGTAAACCTGTCAGGCTAGGGTCACAATCTTTGCATGACAGTCTAAGATAGCATGGCAAGGTGATAACCAATCCATCCCAATATGACATCAAAATCAACCATGTCCAGAATTAACAAATCTACACGAGTCCCAAGATCCCCAATCACAACTATACATGAACGATCAATATGATCAACCACAATAGAATCACCCACCGATATAGACACATATACAGGAATACTTAAGGAATGACTAGGCATAACCAGATACGTTGCAAAATAAGATGCCACCTAGGAGTATGTAAAACTTGGGTCAAATAGAACTAAAGAATCTCTACTACAAACCAGAATAATACCTTTGAAAACTACATCAGAAGCCTCAGCCTCAGGCCTAGCTGGATAAGCATAACATCGGGGCTAGGCCCCACCACTCTAAACTACATCTCTAGGACAACCTACTATTGACTGGCTTCAACCTCTAATACCTCTACCTCCACCTCTAGCCAGTTGAGCGGCCTATAGAACACTCAGTGCCTGAACCATGGCACGGGAACCCTGGTGCTGAGAACTGCTCGGTGCTCAAGGGGAAAACCTAGCAATATGCCTTGTTTTGCCACAAGTAAAACAAGCTTTCAGTTGTTGGAACTGACAAATCGTAAAGCTCTGGAGCGAAGGTGCACTGATAGGAGATGGTGATGCATTATCGACTGCTGATCAAAATACTAAATATAAGAACCACGGCCACCTGGGGCACCGTGAGAAGTCTGAAGTGCTAACTTAAAAGACCTAGGAGGATTGCATCTACCAAAAGAATCCCTACCTCCAGATGAGGCACTAACGAATCTTTCTGAATGATGATGACTCTTGTTCGACCCCTGACCACCCCCGTAAAAGAACCATCTCGACTATCCTGGCCATATTGGACGCCTCGTGAAAAGAAATCTCACACCCCGTTTCCTTAGCCATCTACAATCGAATTGGCTAAATGAGTCCCTCAATGTACCTCTTCACACACTTTCTCTCAGAGGGAAGTATAAGAAGAGCATGACAAGCCAAATTAATAAATCTGGACTCCTATTGAGTAATAGTCATAGAACTTTGCTAGAGACTCTCAAACAGCCTCTGAGATCTCTCATTAAGTGATAGGAAGAAACTTCTCAAGAAATAGCTGAGAAAACTGATCCCAAGCCAAAGTTGGTGACCCAACTGGTCTAGCCAAACAATAATATCTCCACCAAGTCCTGGCGGATCTAGATAAGAGAAAAGTAGCAAAGTCAACCCTATTAGTCTCCACTATCCCGATGTTCCTGAGAACCTCATGACAACTGTCTAAATAATCCTGGGGATCCTCAGAAGATGCACTGCTGAAAGAGATAGTGAAGAGCTTAGTGAACTTTTCCAATCTCCACAAGGCATCAGCAAACATAGCTGCTCCATCACTTGTCTGGGCTACCTTACCCGACTGAATTTCTCCAATCGACTGAGCTGTTGGAGTTTAAAACTATGGATCCATCTGCTCCGGAGTGGGGGTAGCAGGAGTCTAGGCTCTTCCTCTAGCCTGAGAAACGATTGGTACTACAAGAAGCAAGCCTGCACGGGTGACACTCTCCATAAGGCCCACTAGACGGACAAGAGCATCCTGATGTACTAGGGTTGCAATGAAATCCTCTGGGACCTGAGCTGAGCCCATCGTAACTGCCTGGGTCGGAACCTCAACATCAAACTCAGCCTTAGGCTCCGCCGCTGGTGCTGCTGCTCTAGGCTGAGATATTCCCCTGCCTCGGCCTCTAGCGCGACCTCAGCCTAAAGCACAGCCTCGGCCTCGGGTTTTGTACCTCGGGGGAGTTCCTGCTGGGGGCTCAGGCTACTGATCGATGGATGAGGAAGTGCGTGTTCTTGCCATCTGCGAAAGAATAGAGTAGAAATTCAATTAGCATTGAGAAACCAAACTACACGACAAGAATAATAGATTTGAAGTTTTTTTTAACTCTGTAGCCTTTGGGGAATGAATACAAATGTCTCTGTGCCGATCCCTCTGACTCTACTAAGCTTGTTCATGAATTTATGTGACCTCAGTAACCTAGATCTCGGTTAACAACTTGTCATGATCCGAATTTTCGATCATCGGGAGTCGTGATGGAACCTACTAATAAAATCTAGACAACTCCAGTATTATAAATTCATAACCCTTTATATTAAACATGTTCAACAGTTCAATGTAATAAGTAATCAAATAGAGGAATGAATTAAATAACCAGAAATGCTGGAAGAAGAAACTTAATAGTTTAACCAAACATTATTACATAATCTGATGTACAATACTACCCAGAATTTTGTATCACAAGTCATGGACCATCTACGAATACTACAAATAATGTCTGAATAAAAATACATGATTCTGACTCTGAGTAACTAAAAACATAAGGAAATGATAGAAAGAGATGCAAAAACCCGTGAACGTCTGTAGGACTACCTTGGGTCATCTGTTGGACCAAAGGCAGTAACCTCACTGCGGTCCAGATGCTCTAGTATTAGTATCTGCACACAGTGCAGAGTGTAGTATCACCACAACCGACCCCATGTGATGGTATGCCCCTAGCCTAACCTCGGCAAAGTAGTGACGAGGCTAGAACCAGACTACCAAAAAACCCAGTGCAGTTAAATTATATACAACAGACAAAAAGCAAATATTCAGAGTTAAAGATGGGGAGTGGAAAGCATGCTACTTGGAGTATCAGATAACAACAAAATACCCAAGAAAAATGTAACGAAACCATAATTTAGTTTCCAACAATAATGAGGAAAACAAACATAGTATTCTATTTCATTTCTTTCTTGTTGCGGGCATGCAAACCGATACCATTTTATATGTCTCGTTGCAGGCGAGAAACCTGCTCCCATTTTATATATTTTATTGCATGCGTGCAACCCGTTCCCATTTCATATATCTCGTTGTAGATGTGTAAGCCACTCTCATTTCATATATGTCGTTACATGCGTGTACCCATTCCCATTTGATATATTTCTGTGGCGACGTGCCATCCGATCCTATTTACAAATCAACCTCAATCACAAAAGAATTCCGGCAAGGGAACAAGAGTATAACACAACATCCTGGCAAGGGAAACAAGAGTATAACAACAATCCCCGTAAAGGAAATAATATCATAAACAATTACATCCCGGCAAGGGGACAATGTCATAATAATGATAATCAACATATTAAGAATGAATAAATCTCAACGGAGTCACAACAATTACAACACTAGACCCACTGACATGCTTGATACTGACGTATAGATACTCGTCACCATGCCTATACGTTGTACCCCACAATTAACATATAGCAAATAAGACACAACTCTTAATCTCTCATGATAAGGTTAGACCAAACATTTACCCTCGATGCCATGTAAACAATTAAAGCCTCAACTACTTCTTTACCTCTTGATTACGCCACCAATTTGCTTGTATCTAGTCACAAGTTACTTAACTATATCAATAAATGCTAAATGAATCAATTCTAATGCAAGAAAATAGATTTTCTAAAGTTTTTCTCAAAAAGTAAACAATCCACCCCAGACCCACATGGTCAAAACCCGAGATTCGAACCAAAACCCAAATATCCATTCACCCACGAACTTAAATATATACTTTGTTTTCAATCGGACCTCACTCAAGGTCCAAATCCCCAAAATCTGAAAAACCTAGGTTCTACCCAAAACACCTAATTTTCCCCATGAAAACCTTTGATTTTGTGTATAAATCATGAGAAACGATGTTAAAGATTAATGAAAATAATTTAGAAATGACTTAGAACTGATTTGGAAGAGTACTTATCTTTGAAAAATTTCCCCAAGGTGTTTAGGTTTTGAAAGGGTTTGAAAAATGAATGATTATCGGCTAAGTTATGAATTTGCAGGTCGCAGATGTTGCAATTGCGACGAGGGTTTGCAATTGCGAACCCTTCAAAATATTGTTTTCTCCGCATTTGCAACTACCAAATATTTCTGAGGGCTTCACAATTGTGAGGAAGATGTCGCATTGTGACTTTGATCATGCGCATTGCGACCAAATAGCCACATTTGTGATCAGGACCTGTCCAGGCATTCTTTCGCATTTGTGATGTTTTATTCGCATTTGCAAGCTTGCATTTGTGAGTCAGGCTTTGCAAATGTGAAGCCTGCAGACCTGCAACATACCGCCAATTTCCTAAGTCCAAATTTCACTCCCTAACCTATCTAAAACTTATACGAGCCCTCGGGGGTTTAAACCAATAATGCACGCAAGTCCAAAAATATCATATGGACTTTTTCGCTATCAAATCATCAAAACAACATCAATGACTATGAATTTAGCATCAAAATTAAGGAACTTTCGAAGTTTCAAATTTTACGATTAAGATTCCGAATCACGTCATATGACCTCCATTTCATACTAAATTTTACAAGCTCAACTTAAATCACATATATGATTTGTACCAGGCTCCATCAAAATACAGCCCCGATACCATCAAATTCAAACATATTTCATTTCCTAAAACCCATATAAATTCCAGAAAATAATTTCTTTAAAACTTCATTTCTCGGGCTTGGGACCTCAGAATTCGATTCCGGGCATATGCCTAAGTCTCATATTTTTCTACAAACCTTCTAGGACCGCCGAATCATGAGTCCGGGTCCGTTTACCTAAAATATTGACCAAAGTCAACTTGAATTTATTTTAGCAGTAAAATTTACTATTTTTTACACATTTTCACATAATGGCTTTACGGATACTCATTCAGAATGCGTATGCACACAGAGGTGAGATAAAAGCAAGGTTTTAAGGCTTCAGAATATAGAATTTATTTTCAAAATAAGTGATGACCTTTCGTGTCATCACAATATTGCGACTTTCGATTATACACATAATATGATAAATTTTGCGAGATCTTTTTATTGTAAAGACAGAATTTATTTTCTCACATGCAAAGAAGGTTACCTTTTTACCATTTTAAGAATTAAGCGTATGATAATTTGTATTTTTATGAGATTATTAAAATTATAAGTTGATAAAATATGTGCATTTTTTTACTTCAATATCATAATAAAATAATAACGTATGGATTAATATTATATGGTACCACATGACCACTATAATAAATTATATTATAGTAAGGTGTATAAGTGTATTAAAGTGAGTAAATTTAAAGTAATTTGGGATCACTTGTAATTACGTGGGTAATTGGTTAATTATTGGATAACAGATCATTACGTAATTAATTAATTCAATGTTTTGGATAGTCTTGCCCACCCCACGTGGCAACCCCTCAGTTTCAAAGAAAGAACTCTTAAAGTCATGTAAAAGGTGGCAATTGTCGTGCTCCCTTTTTCTCGCGTAATCGGGTTTATGATATTTTGGACGACAACTCATTCCCTTTCAGGAGTTGGGTTTTTGATTGAAGAGTCACCACCTAATGATTAAGTGCATTAGGACACCAAGAGGGTTTTGATTTAGAAAACTAGAGTTTGGGTAAGGCCTAAAAGTATCTCGAGGGAAAAGTGTTAGGCACCCCTCAAGATTCACTAGTGTGGTTCCCGGCTATGCTACAGTTGTAACTTTAATAACGATTAAGTAAATAAAGGTCTCAAATAGAAGGGGGATTTTCACATACTATCACAAGTAAATTGAAAGCTTGAGCAAAATAAAGAAAGCAGAAATTTTAAGAAAATAATTCGAACAAAAATAAAACAAATTAAAAGGAAATGGGGTCCTAAGTTTACAAACAATATGAATCATATCAATGCAATACACGGTAATCACTCCTTAGAAGAGGGGTTACCCGTGATATTAGCACACCGATCATCATATCCATATCTCCCCTTTCCCACCCCGTTAAGGTATTAAGCGCGGAATAGTGTCATTACTTATTGCATGCTAGTACCCGCCCCAATCCTATCAGTCCCGGAGGCATTTAGGACTAGTAGTCCTAAAGGGAGATTTTGGCTTTTAAGAGTTAATAAAATTCTAATGGCGACAATAAAAACATATAAGGTAGGTATGGGAGAACACATAGCAGTTAAAAAAGGCTCAAACAAGCCTCCTCAATTAACGAAATAGACTATTTAGCACGACTTACAAATACTGGTTATGGTCCTAATTAAATTTAAAGCGTTATGAGAAATTCGAATTAGGCCTCCCTTAGTTGTAATTATCAAAGACTGATGCAGTCAATTAATTTCCTAATGGCTGGCCTACGTGAAATCTATAGGCGTGATATTTAACAATGCATACTCCTATTTTAAAGACAGCTTACTGAGAAAAAAATAAGATCTACATATATTAAGCGACACTATTACTGATTTTAGACTTGTCGATGATCCAGATTCAGTTAATTACTACTGTATGCTTACTTTCTAAGGATTGTTGGTTTTAATACGATTATGAAAGTGCAAAAGTCTTATAGACATGGCACATAGAATGCAATTGATTATTATTTAACCTATAACTATTTACCTAGTGATAGATGTACATGCGGAAGTGCAGAAAACCTATAATCATGATTTCTATATGCAGAAGTGAAGAAAAACCTACATGCAGGATTTCTATATGATATGCAGAAGTACAAAACTTATAGGCAGAGTTTCTATATGATATGCAGAAACTATAGGCAGGATTTCTATATGAAATGAAGAAACTGTAGGCAGGATTTCTATATGAAATGAGGAAACTGAAGGCATTATTTCTATAGGAGATGCATAAGTGCAGAATCTTATTTTCAGGATCTCTATATGGAATGCATAAGTGTAGCAGGTTGTGGTTGTAGGAATAAATACTTAAGATCATGATGTCTACCTGTATGCATACACGAGTGACCTTCCCATTTTTACTAAAACCCCATAAGTTATTACAAAATTTTACAGATGAGAATGAATCGAGAAAAAGTAAAATTAGATCAGAAATTTAAACTACAACCACGGAGCCTAATTCAGACTCAGGGTCTAACAATATGAGATGAACCAACTTCCAAGATCATATTTCCAAAGTCTTTCTGGTATTTGGAATGTGTCAGAGTTCCTTAAGAGCCTCACATGGACTCCATGTAGTTCATACACCCCAAATATATTGCAAAATTAAGCAAAGTTCAGAGTGGAAGAGCCAGCCCTCAAATGTCCAAGTTCAGAGGGAACTCAAGATCCCAAAACAAGGCTCATAGGAGGGGGTAGAACATAGAATCTAAGAGAGTGTGCATAGAGGGGATTTAGGGAAGGTCATCGCATAATGGTGGTCATTCCCAGCAATTAGGAGTGTTGGAACACCCTTTACCAACTCGTTAGCCACATTTATTGGGAGTTAGGATACATTAAGGATCTGGTCCAAACATTAGCAGCAATTTGGACACTACCATGTGTTGATACCTAATTTTTCTTTATGTATTTTTATATACAAAATACTTTCAAAATAACATATATATGCATATATAAGTATACCCAGGTGTTTTAGTATTTTTCCTATTTTTTTCAAAAGGTTGTAAAATCATTTTATTGTCTATTTTAATAGTACAAAATCCATAATTATTCCCAAAATTATCAATTTTGGTGAATAATTTATTTTATTTCCATATTTACACCAAAATATAATTAAGGTAATTTTTTCATATTTTTACAAGCTTATTTGATATTTTAAAAGCTAAATTGCATATAATTATAATATTAGCCTATTTTAAGATTAATAGCTTGTCTAAAATTGTAAAACTGGTTTCAATATTTTTTAATTAATATTTATGTATTATTAATTGGTTTAGTACTTTTAATTAGCTTTTAAAATCATTTTACTAGTTTTATAAAATAAAAAAGGAAAAAGGCTAATTAATACTGACCCCCATTTCGTTTCAATTATAGCCATTAACCCCCCTCCCCCAATCAAACCAATTTCAAATTTTAAACGGGCCAGCCCAAACCCTAATTTAACCCAACCCCTTAACCTGTTTATCCAACCCGCCCGGCTTCCATTTAATCCAGACCGTTGATCCTTTTGATCAACGATCACGATTACCCCTTTCCTTTTTTAATTCCCCAACCATATCCTAATCCTCTAATTTCTATTTGGTACGCCGCCTCTGAAACCCCTCTTCTCTCAAACACTCTCGAAGCCCTAGCATCTCTCATCATCTTTTACCTCAAGCTCACCGAAAATCATAGCTCCTCCGGCCATTATAACCTTATAATCGCTCCTTATGGCTACTGCGTGTTCAGTATTTGAAGAGTCCAGGCTTGACCTCGATGGTCGCTTTTCGATCTTCTTAGATCTATGGTTCTATGGCTTTTTTGGTCTTTATGTCGGCATATTCAATCCTCAAGAGCTTGATTCTCACTCATCCGAGCCTTAGGATCTGACTTTTCCAAGCCTTTCTCATTTTCTAGGGTTCCTTTGAAACCCTAAGTTGTTCAAGGCTTTTTCTCTATTTATTTTTCTGAGATCTGTGATGTATTTGTGCTTTACTTGACTTTTAATGTATTTTCCTAAAATTTTCCTTTTCCAAAATCACTTGTCGTCGATTTAGGGTTTCTAAAAGGTTTTGAAAACATCTTTTAATTCTTCCTTCTCTTCTCTTTATGTGTGTTTACCTATATTATGCTTGTTTGTTTCTTTTCACCACTCATGTGTTGTTCTTCTACTCTTCTTTTTCTACTGTACATGATATTCCTACGCTTTCTATTCTATTGTGCCTCTAGACTAGGCTTACATGCTAATCTCTGCTATACCTTCCTACATGTTCTTTGCTATGCTTTTTGGTATTATTCTATTGTATGTGTCTCCTGCTGAGTTCTTTAATTTTGCTTGCTTTACTGGATTTTGTTCGAGTTCTTGCCAAGCATGTTTCATCTACTTTCCTTAAGTTTGTATTACCTCTCCTCCTTTCTGTATTTATTTAAGTCTCGAACTTCTCTTAAACATATTCTTTATGCTCTTAAAATAACTCTTTCTCTTTGTTGTCTCAAAGCTACTATCATGTCTGTCTGAAAGAGACTTCTGAGCCTTTACCAATGGCTTGCCTTCTTGTATCTTTATCTGATTCAAGTGGAAACCATAGGATTTGGGGCTTCCTTTTTGCAGGTTTGGTTTTGTGTTTGGGTTAGGGTTCTTCTTTAGAATCCTGGACTATCAGAATCACTCTAAGTCTATGAACCAATTTTGAGTCTCTTTGTTGTGACTCTGAACTTTTTTTTCATGCCTGTCTTTTCTAATTAGCATGACAGTCTCTTCTTGATTCACATATTTGTGACCTTTATATATGAGAACTCCTCTTTCAAAAGGTTTTACCAACTAATTAATTGATTCTGAAAATCCTCAAATGGGGTATGATTGATTGCTACTGATTTTCCCTAATTGAATCCCCTTTACCTATTCCTGACCTGGTCCATTCGAGTTAAGCCTATAATTTTGATTTTAGTAGTTGTTTGATTGACCCCCTTTCCTTTTTTTACCAACCATGTACCATTGTATTTTGCCTTAATTAACTCCTATGTATTTATCCTTCTTGTGCTACTTTGCAAAAGATTTTAATCAAACTCTTTCCTTAAATGTCTTCTGCCCATTAGAAATCAAAATCTGCTAACTAAAGGGAGACTTTATACGATTGATTGCAAACTATTTTCTTACATTTTCTTACTTGTCTTTTGCTCAATAAAGGGGGCATGACCCTGCATCACTTAAACCAACTTGGAACTTTCAATTCAATATGCATATTCTTACACACTCTCTAAAATACAATATTCTTTATATTCTCTACTCTCTTCTGAGATCTTTTGTACTGCTTGCTTGCAGTTTGGTCTACATGACTTCTGCTCTTACTTTTTTGTTTTCCCTAAAACTGGTACGTTCTGATTTAGTTTCAGCCATCATCCCAATATGTTTATTTACAGCTTCTTCAATCTTGTTTGCTTTACTATTCATGCTCAGTGATTAACCTATATGTCATTCTCTTTGCACCTGTTTTCTTTGGTGAATCCCTACAACCCTATTCACATCTATGTGTTTGAGTTAGCGTTCAGGCATGGCAATGTCCAAATTAATGCTCATGGCTGAACTTGACCTTCAAGGGGTCTTAACTCCCAAAATTTAGCTAATAGGTTGGTCAGGGTGTGCTAGCATTCCTAATTGTTGGTCATGCCCACTAGCCAGTCATGGCCTTCCCTAACTCCCTCTATGAACTTACACTTATTCTTAGACTCTAAGTTCTTCACCCCTCCTATGGGCCTTGCCTTGGGACCTTGAGTTCCCTCTGAACTTGGACATTTAAGGGTTGGCCCTTCCACACTACACTATAATTTGATTTTGTAGTGTATCTGGGTTGTTAGAACTGCTCAGAGTCCCCCTTTGAGGCTCTTGGGAACTTTGATATACCTAAATAAGAGAAAGGCTTTGGAAATCCTAATCATTGCAGTTGGTTCACCTTATATTTTAGACCTTGAGTCTGAATTAGGCTCATTGGTTGTAGTTTGATTTCAGATGTAATTTTTAAATTTGGTATGTAGTAAGTTATAATAACTCATGGGGTATATATTGAAAAGGGGAAGGGTTCTTTGGAATCATCCCAATATGCATGTGGGTAGACATCATGTTATTAGGCATTTATCCCTGCAAATCTCATTCTACCTATAAGTTACGCATTTCACGTAGAAATCCTGCCTATAAGTTTTTCATTACTACATTAGAAATCCTACCTATTAGTTAGGAATTTCATGTAGAAATCATGCCTATAAGTCGTTTTATTACTGCAATAGAAATCATGCCGATAGGTTATTCATTAGAAATCCTTACTATAAGTTGTCTCACTTCTGCATATAGAAAACCATGACTATAAGTTTCTGCATTCCTGCATCATATAGATAACCTGCCTATAGGACCTTTTCAATTTTGCATTTACGTCCATCATAAGGAAAAACGATTTATAGGTTTAAATTAACAAACAATCTGCATTATATACATCACGCCTATAGGACCCTCGTACTTCTATAAACGCTTCAAAATCAATCACGCCTAGAAAGTATGTCTATGAGGTTAATCAACTGAATCTGAATCAAACCTAAAATCAGTAATAATGTCGTCTAGTATCCACAAATTTTGTGTTTTTATAATCAATAAACCTTCTTTATAACCAGTACACTCCCACATTACTGGATATCGTGCCTATGGGTCTCATCTAGGCAAACCATTAGGTAGCTAATTCATTGTATCAGTCTTTGATAATTACAACCAGGGGTAGACCTAATTCGGACTTCTTATTTGAGAAATATGTGATAAACCAGTCTGCCTTAATGTCTAAGTTTAATTAAAGACCAAACCAGTACCTGTAAGCCATGCTAAACAATTTGCTACTTTGAATGAGGAGGCTTGCCTGAGCCCTTAATTGCCATGTGTTTCCCCTTGAACTGTTTTGTATTTTTTTGTCGCACTAGACTTTTATCCTTTTAAAACTCGAAAAAGCCAGTTTCCCTTCCCTTTTAGGATTAGTAGTCCCAACTACCTCCGGGGATGATAGGATTGGGGGGTGGGGGTAATAGCATGCAATAAGTAGCGATGCCACTCCGCGATTTAATACTTTAATGGGGTGGGTAAGGGTAGACATGGATATGATGACCATGCGATAATAACATGTGTATAAATGATTACCGGGTGTTGTGTGGGGTGATCCGTGTCATTTATAAAACTAGGACCCCCTTCCTCTTCACTTGTTTACTTCCTTTTCCTTTTCCAAAATTTTTTTAAGCTATTGATTCTCAGTTCTTTAAACTTGCTTTTTACTTTTGTCACTTATAAATCTCTTATTAGTTATTTGATTTCGAGCACTATTTCTTCTCCAAACCTCCACTTTCTTTTTTACTCCTTTGTTTGATTATTTGTATCAATTATTTGACCCTCTATTTCTGCACTTGTATATCCTTAAATAAGTTATGAAATTGCCTATTTCCAAATTTTGGTATGCTTTGAACTTTTATACTTCCCTGCTTGCAATCATTATACAAAAACTGTATTCTTTGCTTATTTGTTGCTTGTATTTAAATTCACAATTGTAACATGTAAAGGAACCACACTAGTGGATCTTTAGGGGTATCTAACGCCTTCCCCTCTGGCTAATTTCAAGCCCTTACCCATTCTCTGGTTCTTCTTCTTTTAAGTTGAATTTCTCTTTAGTGTCCGAATGCACTTAATCATTAGGTGGAGACTCTTCTAAGTTGCAAACTGTATTCCCAAAGAAGGAAAAGATTTGTCCGCCCAAATATCATAAACCTGATTTCGCGAGAAAAAGAGGGCGTCGACAGCATGGCGACTCCGTTGGGGATTTTCTTTAGGCTTTTACCATTTCATGCTATTTGTGACTTCATGCTTCTTTACATGTCTTTACTCACTTTTAAGTATTTATTCTTTCTTCTATTGCAAAACTAACTTGACTCTTTGTTTATTCTTTAATGCTTTCTTTTACCGCTTTCCTTCAATACTGTTGTAATTATGAGCAATTATTGTAATCATTACTTTATGAACATGACAACTTGTTTCATTCTTGTAATTGCATATCAACATCATGTTCCACTCGTGCCAAATAAATTACATAGCAACGCATATAATAAGTAGTTGCGCCCTTCCGATACTACCACCCCCCTAAATTTGGCGAAGGCGTATTTGCAGTAAAACCAATGGATAAACGGTGTAGTCAACGGTTCCGTGCCTTTCCCTCTTGAGTTTTCCGCTCAAGGGTAACAGACTAGCACCCCACAGAAACCTTACTCCGTTCAATTATGTATGCATCATGGTCAAACCTAGCCGAGTCAGTCATGTTGACCGCATAATGACTCTTTAAGATTTCCTTGTCCAAAGTCCACTGGGTTTCCCTGGAATCCAATGGACACTACCACGTCTATGCATTTATTTGGAGAGCTAAATGTTGTTTATGCTATTTATTAATATTTAAATATGAGTCTAGCAGGGGTTAGGGCCTAACATTTTGTTTTGCAGAAAATGAGGCATGAAGTCCCGAGATTAAGCATGGTAACTACCTCCAGTGATCAGACTATCATCCGTGAATATTTGGGAAATTTGCCTTCTCTTCTGGAAATCCAACCCAACAACAAAATCATAGAGGCCGCAACCCTATTTTGGGATGGCGACAGATCTATGTTCCACTTCGGGGACCTTGAAATGACACCTTTGCTAGAGGAAATAGGAGGGCTAGTTGGTATCCCATAGGAGACTCCCGGTTTTCTTATGCCGAAAAATTGCAAGGTAGGGGTTTTCTCAAAATGATGGGACTAAAGAAGAACATAGACTTGACCTGCTCAAAAGATTCCTACATTTCTTTCGACTATCTGTACAAGAGGTACAACCATAGCAAGTCTTACAGCACTTACCCGGATGAATTCGCCCTCACATCATTGGGGCATATCCACATAAGGGTCTTCATCTTTATGTTTTGCTTTTTGGGGATAATAGTATTTCCCATGGTGACCAAGACCTTAATGGAAGGAATTGGCAGGCAGCCTTTTAGCATAGTACCTATGATCATTGCGGAGATATACAAGCCCTGAAAAACTATCAACGAGAGGCCAAACACTTTGAGGTTTGTAACGTACTGCTCCAACTCTGGCTCATGGAGCATCTTCAAAAGGGGGAATACCAACAAGAAATCATGCGTAGGGATTGGGATGAATATATTTCCTTCCATCAGCCAAGGCGAATGAACTATATGCACACCATGTTTGCTCAATTGGAAGATACTAAATGGTGGGTAGAGTTGTTCAAAAATCTGAAAGAAGACCAAGTGCAATGGATGTTCGAATGGTTCGCTATTGAAAAGTTCATTGTCCGATCTCGGGATGCACCGTTTCTCATACTCATTGGTCTAAGAGGAACTTGTCCATATGTCCCTCTTCGAGTCATGAGGTAGGCTAGAAGAAAGCGGGTTATACCAAGGGTTGACAAAATGAGTCACTTCAGGGCTGACTTTCAGGATGACGATAGCCCTTATAAGTGCCAAGCCCAACATATGTGGCACTGCAAAATCATCAAGGGAAGAGATACTATCGAACCAAACAGGTACCATGCTGGTTATACTCCATAATATCCAAGCTGGTTGGAAGACGATCATAATGGGTTAGGACAATTGGGGTTTATTCGAGGTCACATGATAATTGATGAGAAGGCTGAAGCACAGGTAAAGTACAACCAACTACACCAAGAGGATGCGAGAATGCAAAAATGAGCACCGTGAAATACAAGAAGCCAATCAAAAACTAATTGCAGAATGGAAGGATATGGCTGCCAGCGCAAGTAAACGACTGATATGTTTGGAGCGGGGCATAGTGGAGCTGGAAAAGAAGTTTATGAAGAGGGTCGAAGATTGCCGAGTTGTTGAAGGATTTGAAGGCGGCCAACTAGGATTGTGCGAGCTATATGAGGAAGCCAACACTTCTGAATTTGGGGAAGGTCCTTTTGGGACCAAATAGATATGAGTCTTCTTTTCCTTTGAAAATGTAATAAGGCCTATGGCCACTAGTGTCATTCTCTATATCATATTATTTAGGGTCATTTTGGATTCGTCTTATTTTCCTATCAGTAAAATTAGGCATTCAGCTTTCTAAGTTCTCCAAATTTACTTATTTCTAGGCCTACCTCGAGCACAAAAAGGTCCCTTAAGATAAGGATATGTTTTATATTCCCTGCACTACGTGTTTAGATTGTAACATCTTTCCTTATACTCCTTACTAACTTGCTACCTTTTTGTTTTAACTTTTGGTTTATTCCCCTCCCCAGTGGTTAGTTTGTGTATTGTGGCATCATCATTATACTTTACAAGATCCCAGGGCCCTCCACCTACTCCTCCTCCTAGTCCCGTCAGAAACCAGAACAAGGGAAAAATGGAAGACTTGAGCAACATAAGAAAGGAAAACCGAGTTGAACGGGCAGAGGTTACTCAGAGAATTCAGGTTTCCAAGGAGAATGCCTCTCAGATAGAACAAAAGTTACTAAAGTGCCAAGAAGAGTTTAACCAAGTATGAAATTTGGCAAGTCTGTCATTTTCCCTTACTGCTCTAGAAGTCACTCGGGATCCCACACCTCTACAAAATGTCCCAAACCATCTCGCTCCTCAACACCACTACAATACTTGCCATACTCCCAACAACACTCTGTTGCTCATCCCAGAACCATTGAATCCCACAAATGACCATTGCCACAACAACACCCCCATCTATGTGGAAACTATGCCGCACCCTACTCAACCTATTTCAGGCATACCTGAGTCCAATGATAAAGACTAGCTCATCACGAATTTGGCTGAAGAGCTTAAGAAGATGACCACCAGAATCCAAGGCGTTAAAGATAGTAAAGGAATTAAGGGGCTAAACTGTGAAGATTTATGCATACAGACCGATGCCGAACTGCCCGAGGGGTACAAACCTCTAATGCTAAAAATGTTTGATGGTACAGGGGATCCTTGGGTTAACTTGAGAACATACTCCGACAAGCTGATCGGAGTAGGGAAAGATGATAAGATTCGCATGAAGCTTTTCATGAGGAGCCTGAAAAGAGATGCTCTGTCTTGGTACATTAGCCAGGACCCAATGAAATGGCCAAACTGGGTTAGTATGGCATCCGACTTCATGGACAAGTTTAGGTTCAACATGGAAAATGCACCAGATGTGTTTTACATTCAGAATCTAAAGAAAAAACCCACAGAAACAATCCACGAGTATGCCACTCGTTGGAGATCAAAGGCTGCTAAGGTTCGACCTGCTTTAGGGGAAGAACAAATGAACACGTTTTTTGTCTGGGCTTAGGATCCGCAATACTACGAAAGACAGATGATGATCGAGAACAATAAATTTTCTAACATTATCAACCTAGAAGAAAGGATTGAAGAATGAATCAAAAGTTGTATGGTCACTAACTTTGAAGCTTTGCAAGCCACCAACAAGGCTTTACAATCCGGTGGTTCATCCAAAAAGAGGGACGTAAGTGCTATAATGGTTGCACATAGAACCAAATCACCAGTGAAATACCAAACCTACACAATATCTCCACTCACATATCAACCCACTCAAAATTACCAAGCATCTTTGCCTTCTTACCAAGCTCCACCATCTACTTACCAATTGCCTCCACCACCCGCATATCAGCCTACTTCACCCAAATTCTCCCAACCCGTACATGTGTACCAAGCCTACAACACTGAACCATCCTACTATAAATCACTTCCCCCTCGCCAAAATTTCCCAAGAACCCAACGAAACTTCGACCACAGACCTCTTAAACAACACACCACCATTGACGAACCTATCGACCAGCTGTATGAAAAGCTCAAAGCTGTTGGTTATGTCACCCATATTCCTGCCATAAACCTCTAAAACCCCTCCCAATAGGTGCATCCAAATAAAACATGTGCATATCATTCTGGCATGAAGAGGCATACCATCGATGAATGTCGATCCCTAAAGGACAAGATCCAGGCTTTGATATACAACAAGATCATCGTGGAAAAGATCGTATCTATGACGTACCTGGTGAAGAGAGTTTCTTTTACATAATTTCTTTGATAGTGCGAAGACTCTATGCGTATCCTCACCGAGACCGATCCTTGCTATCAACTCTTTGATCAATGAAACCCGTGAACAAATTGAACGAAGAATATTGTGTTGATATTTTTCTCAAAAATCTCAACTCAAATTAGAAGAACAAGAAACACTTTTCTTGTAATTGTATTTTTCTCTCTAGGATCTGTATTGCACTCTCACTTTCACAAAGTAAGGTTTTTTCTTCTCAAGAAAAAGATTAAAATCGAAAGAACAAAAAAAACTTTTTAAAATTTTCTCCATCACCCTTTATATAGTATCACCTATGAAATATTTTCCTATTTGGTTGAGGTAATAATTTATTTAGGGTAAAAGTTTATTCCTAAAATAAACTCATGGAAAATTTTATATGAAATTCCGAATATACTTTCTTTGGAAAATTTCTAAGGAATTACCGAATTTTCCTTTCTCTGTTAAGGAAAATTTATGAACTTTTTGATTTATGGACTTCTCATAAATTCCAATACCAAATTGGATTATAATATATAAACTTTTATATTAATATAATATTTTCCTATTGAAAATATTAATCGCATTCCAAATAGGATAAAACTTCAATTAATAATCCAATTCAAAATTAGATTTATTAACAAGCTTTTATTAATATTACATTTTATAAACATCTAATATATAAAATAATATTAATTATATATATCACATATATTTCAACCAAGAGATATTATTTAATTTCTATTCCAAATAGAAACTTCAATTTATTCAAAATATTAATTATAATCTTTGTGCTAGCAAAGAATATAATAATATTTCATTTGGACTAATAACTAAATTTATTTGACTAATTAAATTCTTTAATTTAATTATCAAATAATAAGTCAATTAATCCTTTAGCAAAGATCAGAACACTCATTAGTGTGCGACCCCATAGGTTCAATACAAAACCGGTAGTAAATTGATCATATCAATATACTAATCAAGGGTGGCGTCTAGTAACACTCCTTAACGACCGGATAGCATGAAGTATACTAATCAAGGGTGGCGTCTAGTAACACTCCTTAACGACCGGATAGCATGAAGTATACAATTTACTCTCAAGAACGAGTAGAAGAATAATGTAGTAATTCCTTCTGTCCTTATAGCTCTGGATCACCCTAGGATATGGTTCAACTGTCAAATCCTAATAGGCGATCAACTATGTGTTCACGTCAAATATAATCGACCCTTGAATGACCTAAGAAAACTCATTTCTTCTTTTATTCAATTGCCCTGGCCAAGGTCTTAGTTTGGTCGTTTATATTTCATGACAACATGGAGCTTAAACTCATTACCAAGAGTTGACAGATTCCGTCTTGATCAATCACTAATTCTACAAGTATTTAATCGTACCCAATATCCTTTCAACTATCGCCCTAGGGCCATAGGTTTCTAGTATCAAAGCACAATAAATAACTTGTCAATTACTGTGGTGATCTCAAGTCAAAGGAAACGGTTACATC
Organism: Nicotiana benthamiana; assembly: GCA_034376525.1. NCBI lineage: Eukaryota > Viridiplantae > Streptophyta > Magnoliopsida > Solanales > Solanaceae > Nicotiana > Nicotiana benthamiana. The sequence continues at coordinate 100,585,659 of CM067338.1, forward strand.
AGATTCTTCAAGAAAATATCCTATTGACAGTTTATGGTAATTCTAACCATTAGGAATTATCCAATGAGTCGGTTCAATGATCATATCTCTATATGCATCATCTATCTATGTGATTTAGTTAATGAGATCAACTAATCTTTATCCGATAAAGACGATCACATAAATATTGATCTAACTGGATTACTAATGTCCAAATTATTAATCCTACGATCAAGAACAAATTTAGATTAAATTGTAAAAGACATTATCATGATCTCTGTCACGATGACAAATCTCAAAAGTTAATGAAGGACCTTATCAAAATAATCAAACAATTGATAATAATGATAAAAGAATATCAAATGCCATACATTTTATATCAAATGACATTCAAAAATACATTCAAGTTATCAAATATGATATTGGATCTAGGGCATATCTACTATATCCCTAACAATCTCCCACTTGCACTAGAGCCAACCGCTCTTGTACTTCATCCCCAATTTTCACTTGTGCCTCTCAAACTCCTTTGTGCCAAGCGCTATAGTGAATGGGTATGCAACATTTTCCTTTCCATCAACCTTTTGATTCTCGACGTCTCCACGTTCAATGATCTCTCTTATCAAGTGATACCTTCACAGAACGTGCTTGGACTTTTGGTGTGATCTTGGTTCTTTTGCTTGAGCAATGGCTCCAGTATTGTCACACAACAAAGGAACCGCACCTTCCATTGAAGGAATCACACCAAGTTCAGTGAAGAACTTTTTCATCCATACAGCTTCCTTAGCAGCTTCACTAGCTGATATATATTCTGCTTCAGTCACTGAATCAGCTACTGTAGCTTGTTTGGAACTTTTCCAACTCACTGCACCACCATTTAAGGTGAATACATAACCAGAAATAGATTTGCTATCATCCCTATCTGAAGAGAAACTTGCATCAGTATAACCTTCAAATTTCAACTCAGAATCCCCATAGATGAGGAATTGGTCAGTAGTCCTTCTTAAGTACATAAGAATGGTCTTCACCACCTTCCAATGTTCCTCACCAGGATTTTCCTGATATCGGCTAGTCACTCCAAGTGCATAAGCCACATCAGGACGTGTACATGTTATGGTATACATGATAGCTCCCACTGCATTAGCGTATGGGATCCTACTCATGCGTTCTCTCTCTTCAGGTGTTTTAGGACGATCCTCCCTACTGAGAGAAATTCCAGTGCCTATCGGTAGATAGCCTATTTTGGAATTATCCATGTTATGCCTATTTAAGATGGTATCAATGTACAAAGATTGGGAAAGTCCAAGCATCTTCCTAGATCTATCTCTATAGATCTTTATTCCTAATATATAGGCTACTTCTCCCAAGTCTTTCATGGAAAACTGTTCAGATAGCCAAATCTTGGTATTTTGCAATGCCGGTACGTCATTCCCTATGAGCAATATATCATCAACATACGACACTAAAAATATAATTGTGCTCCCACTAACCTTTTTGTACACACAAGGTTCTTCTTCGCATCTAACAAAATTGAACTTTTCAATTGTTTTGTTAAATCGAATATTCCAACTTCGAGAAGCTTGCTTTAATCCATAAATAGATATTTGTAGCTTACAAATTTTATTATGATCAGACGAAGATATGAAACCTTCAGGTTGTGTCATGTACACATCCTCTTCTAGCTCACCATTAAGGAAAGCCGTTTTCACATCCATTTGCCATATTTCATAATCATAGTATGCTGCTATTGCAAGCAAAATCCGAATAGATTTGAGCATTGCCACGGGAGAGAAAGTCTCGTCATAGTCGACTCCTTCTTTCTGACGATATCCCTTGGCAACAAGACGTGCTTTGTAGGTCTCCACCTTTCCGTCTGCTCCAATCTTTTTCTTAAAACCCCATTTACAACCTATAGGTTTTATATCCTTTGAAGGTTCAACTAAAGTCCATACTTTTTTTCCTTCATGGATTCCATTTCGGATTCCATGGCCTTTTGCCACTTCTCATATTCAGAACTTTGTATAGCCTCTTCATAGGTCTTAGGGTCATCATTATTATAATCAACCTCATTTGATAAATCATCTTGTACCAATAAATTTAATCTAGTTGGTACATGACGTTCTCGTGTAGACCTTCGAAGAGGTACTTGTAAAACCTGTTCACCTTGTGTTGGATTTCGTTGTTGCTCAATTTGGTTTGGAACTTGTTCATTAACCTGTTCTTTAACTTCATTTAGCTCTTGAACATCAACCGTTGAAGATGGCAATTTCCTTGGCAACTTCAAAACATCCAATAAAGGTTCTTCAACTTGGGTCTCATGATCTTCATATTGTGTTGATTCATTATTTCTTGATCTTCATCAAGTTCTATCTCTCCATTATAATTTCCATCCAAAAGGAATTCCCTTTCCAAAAAGGTTGCTCCTCGAGCCACAAACACTTTATGGTCAGAAGGGTGATAGAAATAATATCCCCTTGTTTCCTTGGGATACACAATGAACCTACACTTATCAGATCTTGAGTCAAGTTTATCAGACTGTAGTCTCTTAACATAAGCTGGACTACCCCAAACTTTAATATGTTTAAGGTTAGGCTTACATCCTTTTCATATCTCATATGGTTTTGTAGAGACTGACTTAGTGGGAACTTTATTAAGTAAGTATGTTGCTGCTTCCAAAGCCTATCCCCATAAATTTATTGGAAGATCAGTGAACCCCATCATAGATCTCACCATATCTACTAAGGTCTTGTTTCTCCTTTCAGATACACCATTGTGTTGTGGTGTTCCAGGAGGTGTCCATTGTGAGAGAATCCCATTCTCTTTGAAATATCTGGTAAAATCCTCATTAATATATTCTCCATCTCTATCAGACCTTAGTACTTTGATACTTTTACCAGTCTACTTCTCTACTTCACTACAGAATCTTTTAAACATTTCAAAGGATTCAGACTTGTGTTTCATAAGATATACAAATCCATATCTTGACATATCATCAGTGAAGGTGATGAAGTAAGAATATCCACCTCTAGCTTGAATTTTCATGGGCCCACAAACATCTGTATGAAATAGTCCCAATAATTCAGAAGCTCTTTCTCCACTTTCAGTAAATGGAGATTTGGTCATTTTTCCTTTGAGACAAGATTCACAAGTTGGATATGATTCAAAATCATACTTGTCAAGGTACCCTTCCTTATACAACTTGTTAATTCTTTTCTCTCCAATATGACCAAGCCTACAATGCCAAAGGTATGTTTGATTTACATGATCATCTCTTCTCCTCTTAAGACTTGAAACATGCATGATCGAATTAGCATTCACACTAGGTAAGACATAAACATCATGTTGGAGATAGCCATTCACATATAAATTATCACTATAATAAATAGAGCAAACACCATTTTCTATATTAATGTGAAAATCATGTTTGTATAACATAGAAGCTGAAATTATGTTCGAAACAAATTTAGGAACATAATAACAATCATCCAACATAAGTAGTTTTCCCGTAGCATTATTAAAGAAGTTGATCTTATTGCTACGGCCGCAACTTTTGCACCATTTCCGACCTGTAGATTAATTTCTCCTTTCTTTAGCCTCCTACTTATCATGAACCCTTGCAACATATTGCAGATGTTATAATCACTGCCAGTATCTAATACCCACAGTGAAGAATTAGTGGTAGCTGAAGAAACCTTGAAAATATTTTTCATTAATGTCTCACATTGTTTCTTGTCCTTTAGAGTTGCAAGATACTCCTTGCAGTTTTTCTTCTAATTATTTATGATAAACCTTGTTGCCTTGAACATCATTCTCTGGAAGGATTATCTTTGCGGGCTTATCAATCACATCCATTAGCTTTTCATGCATGAGAATAATTCTCAAATTTCTATACCAGTCATCAAAGTTTGGTTCTACCAATTGCTTGGTCTCAAGTATTTCACACAGTGATATAACAGACATATTGAGAAATCTAAAATATAGAAAAGAAAAAGCAGTAATATAAGAACATATTTGTATATATCATAAAGACATGGACTTTTATCTAAATTATATTTCCACTAATTATTTTAAACTATTTACCCTCATTATAGTTTACGAAATCTTTATTTCTTTTAGTGGAGTAAAGGAATCCTTTAACAATATGTATGAGCCCCTTGTAAATCAAGTCATTTCTCACATATATTTTAAAGGTAGGTATTCTTACCAATTGTATCTCCATGCAATTTCCTTAAATAGCTCTATGTCAAATAGTCCCCTGGTATTCAGGTCGATCCTATTGACATAGTTGAGTTCAACCATCTTGATAGCAAAGAACTTATTAAATTTTATACTCCCCAGGGTAGTCCAGGCGTCTAGTGTAAAATTGAATAATTCTTTCAATCCATATATCTAATGCAATAAATAATTTTAACATATTCTCGAACTATAAGTCTCCTGGTAGTCAGGCCGCTCCTTATAAACAAGAAATAAGTAAAATTAATTACCTTGACGGATAGCTCTATAATAAAATATCTTATACTTTATAATTTAAGAGCTCAAATTTTAGTAAGAGGGCATTGTTACAAAAATAAGTTTTAATAACACGAAGATCGAATCTTTTATAGCATGTGAATTTAGTTCAAGTTGTCTACATGCTTAGCCCTAAATTAATTTACATCACATGTAATAAATAATTTAAAATTATGTAATGACCAAGCACATGGCATAAAACAAAATTCAACATCCTATAACATACTTATCTTATATATCACATAAAAAGAATTCATGCTAGAATATTATTATTAATTAACATCTCATGAACTAATAACAATTAAATTAACAATAGAATCATGTAACCTATTATAGATTCCCATTGTATCTAATACAAAATTTCAAATTCAAGTAATGAACGATCTCAATAGTTACATGAATGCATATTTTATCCAAAATAAAATAATATCAACATTCAAACGATTTGACTATTGCACAAGGTACATCTATTATGGTTTGAACTCTTCAAACATAATATTAAAATATTTTGTAAATAAATTTTAGACACAATAAACCACGGCTCTGATACCACTGAAGGATTGCTTAAGGGTGTTCATAACACGCAGCGGAAGACAATAACAATCCTAGGTAGATTTTTTCATGTTTAAAGTTTATTTACGTGTCAAAGATCGTATCTATGACGTACCTGGTGAAGAGAGTTTCTTTTACATAATTTCTTTGATAGTGCGAAGACTCTATGCGTATCCACACCGAGACCGATCCTTACTATCAACTCTTTGATCAATGAAACCCGTGAACAAATTGAACGAAGAATATTGTGTTGATATTTTTCTCAAAAATCTCAACTCAAATTAGAAGAACAGGAAACACTTTTCTTGTAATTGTATTTTTCTCTCTTGGATTTGTATTGCACTCTCACTTTCGAAAAGCAAGGTTTTTTCTTCTCAAGAGAAAGATTAAAATCGAAAGAACAAAAAAAACTTTTTAGATTTTCTCCATCACCCTTTATATAGTATCACCTACGAAATCTTTTCCTATTTGGTTGAGGTAATAATTTATTTAGGGTAAAAGTTTATTCCAAAAATAAACTCATGGAAAATTTTGTGTGAAATTCCAAATATACTTTCTTTGGAAAATTTGTATGGAAATACCGAATTTTCCTTTCTCTGTTAAGGAAAATTTATGAACTTTTTGATCTATGGACTTTCATAAATTCCAATACCAAATTGGATTATAATATATAAATTTTTATATTAATATAATATTTTCCTATTGAAAGTATTAATCCCATTCCAAATAGGATAAAACTTCAATTAATAATCCAATTCAAAATTAGATTTATTAACAAGCTTTTATTAATATTACATTTTATATACATCTAATATACAAAATAATATTAATTATATATATCACATATATTTCAACCAAGAGATATTATTTAATTTCTATTCCAAATAGAAACTTGAATTTATTCACAATATTAATTATAATCTTTGTGCTAGCAAAGAATATAATAATATTTCATTTGGACTAATAACTAAATTTATTTGACTAATTAAATTCTTTAATCTAATTATCAAATAATAAGTCAATTAATCCTTCCGCAAAAATCAGAACACTCGTTAGTGTGCGACCCCATAAGTTCAATACTAAACCGGTAGTAAATTGATCATATCAATATACTAATCAAGGGTGGCGTCTAGCAACACTCCTTAACGACCGGATAGCATGAAGTATACAATTTACTCTCAAGAACCAGATAATGTAGTAATTCCTTCTGTCCTTATAACCCTGGTTCACCCTAGGATATGGTTCAACTGTCAAATCCTACTAGGCGATCAACTATGTGTTCACGTCAAATATAATCGACCATTGAATGACCTAAGAAAACTCATTTCTTCTTTCATTCAATTGCCCTGGCCAAGGTCTTAGTTTGGTCGTTTATAATTCATGACAACATGGAGCTTAAACTCATTACCAAGAGTTGAGAGATTCCGTCTTGATCAATCACTAATTCTACAAGTATTTAATCGTACCCAATATCCTTTCAACTATCGCCCTAGGGCCATAGGTGTCTAGTATCAAAGCACAATAAATAACTTGTCAATTACTGTGACGATCTCAAGTCAAAGGAAACGATTACATCACATTCTTCAAGAAAATATCCTATTGACAGTTTATGGTAATTCTAACCATTAGGAATTATCCAATGAGTCGGTTCAATGATCATATCTCTATATGCATCATCTATCTATGTGATTTAGTTAACGAGATCAACTAATCTTTATCCGATAAAGACGATCACATAAATATTGATCTAACCGGATTACTAATGTCCAAATTAATAATCCTACGATCAAGAACAAATTTAGATTAACTTGTAAAAGACTTTGCTCTCATTATCATGATCTCTATCACGATGACAAATCTCAAAATTTAATCAAGGACCTTATCAAAATAATCAAACAATTGATAATAATGATAAAAGAATATCAAATGCCATACATTTTATATCAAATGACATTCACAAAAATACATTCAAGTTATCAAATATGATATTAGATCTAGGGCATATCTACTATATCCCTAACACCTTCCCCGGACTCGGTATCCTTAGCTTCATCTAACAGCTTCACTAGCTCACGAAGTACCAGCAGCGAGTAAGCTCTAGCCAGTTGTCCACCTTTGTTTCCCCCAACATTCAGGCCACCCTTCCATCAGCTTCTGGTGGGTTTCTTGAGTTCCCCGGCGCTCACTTTCGCATTCTTGAATCCACTTGCAGAATTGGTTGTACTTAAACTGTACTTCAGCCTTTTTGTCGATGATCCTGTGACCTCAGACAAACCCGCTTGTCCTAACCTATTATGATCGTCTTCCAACCAGTTTGGATAGTATGGGGTATAACCATCATAGTATCTGTCCGGCTCAATAGTATCTCTTTCCATGATGATTTTGTAGTGCCACATGTGCTAAGCTTTGCACTTCTCAGGGCTATTGTCATCCTGAAAGTCGGCCCTGAAATGACTCATTTTGTTGACCCTTGGTATAACCTGCTTCCTTCTCTCATGTCTCATAACTCGTAGAGGTACATAAGGGTACATCCCCCTTAAACCGATAAGTATTAGGAATGGCGCATCCCTGGATCGGGTGATGAATTCTCCAGTAGGTAACTACTCGAATATCCACTATACTTGGTCCTCTTTCAGATTTATGAACAACGCTACCCACCCTTTGGCATATTCTAGTTGAGCAAACATGTTAGGTATATAGTTCATTCTCCTGGGCTGAAGGAAGGCGATATGATCATCCCAATCTCTATGTAGAACCTCTTATCGATGTTCACCCTTCTGAAGGTGTTCCATGAGCCGGAGTTGGAGTAGTAAGTTGCAACCCTCAAAGTGGTTGGCCCCTTGTTGGCACTTTTCTAGGGCTCGTTACATTTCTGCAATAATTATGGGCACTGTGCTAAATGGTTGCCTACTAATTCCTTCTACTAATGTTTAAGTGACCATGGCTAGTTTGGTATGGATCCTAGCCTTCTTCACAGGAAACACTATTATCCGTAAAAAGTAGAACACAAAAATGAAGGCCCTTTAATGGATATGCCCCAATGATGTCAGGGCGAATTCATCCGGGTAATTAAGGTAGGACTTGCGATAGCCATACCTTTCGTACAAATAGTCGAAAGGAATGTAGGAATCCTTCAAACAGATCAAGTCTGCATTCTTCTTTAGCCCCATCATTTTGAGAAAACCTCTACCCTTGCGATTTTCCGGCATAAGCAAACCCGGAGTCTCCCATGGGATACCAGCTAGTCCTCTTATTTCCTCTAGCAAAGGTGTCATTTCAAGGTCCCCGAAGCGGAACACAGACCTATCGCCATCCCGAAATAGAGTTGCAACCTCTATGATTTTGTTGTTGGGTTAGATTTCCAAACGAGAAGGCAAATTTTCCAAATATTTGTAGACGAGATTGTGATCATTGAAGTGAAGGTCTTCCCACCAGCTTAGCAACCTTGAGTGGATGTTGGTTACTATGCACGAATCCGGGGACCTCGTGCCTAATTTTCTGCAAAACAAAAGTGTTAGGCCTTTACCCCCGCCAGACTCGACTATTTAATTATAAATAATTGGCATAGGCAGTATTTAGTTCTCCAAATAAATTCACAGACATGATAGTGTCCGTTTGCGCTCCAAGAAAACCTAGTGGACTTTGAACAAGGCTATCTTAAAGAGTCGCTATGCGGACACCATAGTTGACTTGGCTTGGTTTGACAGTGATGCATGCACCATTGAATAAAGTAAAATTTCTATGGGGTATTAGACTGGTACCCTTGAGCGGAGAACTCAAGAGGGAAAGGCGCGGAACCTTCGACTACACCGTTGATCGACTCATTTTACCACAAATACGCCTTTGCCAACTTAAGGGGGTAATAACATCAGAAGGGCGCGACCACTCAGTATAAGCGCTGCTATGGTATTTTGATTGGCACGAGGGTAATATGATGTTGAATATGCAATTACAAGAATTAAACAAGTTGTCATGCATTTTCACGTTCACAAAGTAACGATTACAATAATTGCTCATAATTGCAACAGTAATGAAGGAAAGCGGTAAAAGAAAGCATTAGAGAAAAGAAACAAAGAGCCAAGTCAGTTTCGTAGTAGAAGGAGAAATAAAGAAAATAAAGGAAACAACGAAGCAGTAAAGTCACAAGTAACATGAAATAGTAAAAGCCTAAAGAAAATCCCCAGCAGAGCCATTATGCTGTCGCGCCCCCTTTTTCTTGCGAAATTGGGTTTATGACATTTTGGAGGACAACTCGTTCCCTTTCAGGAGTTAGGTTTTTGATTGAAGGGTCACCACCTAATGACTAAGTGCATTAGGAAATCAAGAGGGTTTTGATTTAGAAAACTAGATTTTGGGGAAGGGCTAGAAATTATCTCACGGGGAAGGTGTTAGGCACCCCTCAAGATCCACTAATGTGGTTCCTTGCCATGCTATAATTGTGACTTTAATAACAAGTAAGCAAATAAAGGTCTCAAATAGAAGGGGGATTTTCACATACTATTACAAGTAAATTGAAAGCATGAGGAAAATAAAGAAAGCGAAAACTTTAAGAGAATAGTTCAAAAAAAATAAAACAAATTAAATGGAAAGGGGGTCCTAGGTTTAAAAACGATATGGATCACATCAATGCAATACTCGGTAATCACTCCTTAAAAGAGGGGTTACCCGTGATATTAGCGCACCGGTCATCATATCCATATCTATTCTTTCCCACCCCCATAGCACAGAATAGTATCATTACTTATTTCATGCTAGTACCCGCCCCAATCCTATAAGTCTCGGAGGCATTTTGGAGTACTAGTCCTAAGGGGAAGGGAGATTTAGCTTTTCAGAGTTTTAAAAGGATACAATTCTATGGGCGACAATCAAAAAATATAAGGCAAGTATGGGAGAACGCATAGCAGTTAAAACAGGCTTAAACATGCCTCCTCACTTAAAGAAATAGATTGTTTAGCATGACTTACAAATATTGGTTATGGTCTGAATTAAATTTAAAGCGTTAGGGTAGGCTGATTTATCAAATATTTCTCAGATGAGAAGTCCGAATTAGGCCTCCTTTGGTTGTAATTATCAAAGACTAATACAGTTAATTAATTACCTAATGGCTGGATTGGGTGAAACCTATAGGCATGATATCTAATAATGCTTACTCTAATTTTAATGACGGCTTACTCAGAAAAAATAAGATCTGCAGATATTAAGCGACACTACTACTGATTTTAGACTTGTCATTGATCCAGATTCAGTTAATTACTCATGTAGGCGTGCTTTCTAAGCGTTGTTGGTATGATTATGAAAGTGCAAGAGTCTTATAGACATGGCACCTAGAATGCAATTGTTTATTATTCAATCAATAACTGTTTGTCTAATGATAGATGTACATGCAGAAGTGCAGAAAACCTATAATCATGATTTCTATATGCACAAGTGCAAATACACTACATACGAGATTTCTATATGATATGCAGAAGCACAAAAACTTATAGTCAGGATTTTAATATGATATGCAGAAACTATAGGCAGGATTTCTATATGAAATAAAGAAACTGTAGGCAGGATTTTTATATGATATGCCAAAACTATTGGCAGGATTTCCACATGAAATGAAGAAACTGTTGGGGGGATTTCTATATGAAATGCATAAGTGCAGAATATTATAGTGAGGATCTCTATATGGAATGTATAAGTGCAGCAGGCTGTGATTGCAGGAATAAATACTTAATATCATGATGTCTATCCGTATGCATATATGAGTGACCCTCCCCTTTTTATTAAAACCCCATAAGTTATTACAAATATTACAGACCAGAATGAATCAAGAAAAAGTAAAATTACATTAGAAATTTAAAATACAACCAAGGAGCCTAATTCAGAATCAAGGTCCAACAATATGAGATGAACGAACTTACAGGATCAGATTTCCAAAGCCTTTCTCTTATTTGAGATGTGTCAGAGTTCCAATGAGTCTCAGGTGAACTCTGGTTGGTGCTTACACCGCAAATATATTGCACAATTAAGCAAAGTGCAGTGTGGAAGAGTCTACCCTTAAATGTCCAATTTCAGAGGGAACTCAAGGTCACAAACCAAGCTCATAGAAGGGGGCAGAACTTAGAATCTAAGAGAGAGTGCAAGTGCATAGAGGGGATTTAGGGATGGCCATGGCAGGCTGGTAGTCATGCCCAGCAATTAGAAGTGCTGGCACACCCCTGCCCAGTCTATTAGAGACATTTATTGGGAGTTAGGATCCACTAAAGGTCAGGTCCAAACATGACCAGCAATTTGGACATTGCCATAGATGAACCATAACACAAACACATAGAAGGGAGAAAGGAGTAGGGATTCACAATAGGAACAGATGTTAGAAAAGGACATGCATTGTCAATATTAATCATTTAGCGTGGATAGTAAAGGAAACATGATTTCAGAAGTTGTAAGTAAACATATTGGTATGATGGCTGAAATTAAATCAGAACATACCAGTTATAAGAAATAAGAAGAGAAAAGCCAGAAGCCTTGTAAACCAAATTGCAAGCAAACGGTCCAAGAGATCTCAAAAGACAAAATAGTATTGTAATTGTAAAATTGGAAGTGTAGGTGTATAAGTATTCAATTTGAAGTGTCTCAAAGTGCAGGAGGGTAATCCCCTTTTATAGTGCATAAGGCAAGTAAAAAAAGGTAAGAAAATAGTTCTGCAATCAATCACATAAATTCTCCCTTTAGTTAAGGGATTCTGATTCGAAATGGGTAGAAGACAACTAAGGAAAGAATTTGATTAAATCTTTATCAAATTACCACAAGAAGGGTAAATACACAAGGTTTATTCAAGGCAAAAGTCCATTGGTACACGTTTTGTGAACAATAAGTAAAGGGAATCAATCAAACAGCCTATAAAAGTCAAAATTGCAGGCTTTGTTCGAATGGACCAAGTCAGAAAAAGGTAAAGTAGGTTCAATTAGAGAAAATCAGTAACAACCAGTTAAAGAAGAACTTCTCATATATAAAACACACAAATATCAAACAAGATAGGGTTGTCATGCTGATTAGAAAAGATCATCATAGAAAGAGTTCAGAGTCATAACAAAAGGTTCCAGTTTAATTTATAGACTCAAAGAGAGTTTGAGAGTCCAAGGTTCCAAAGTCAAACAGAGAGTTTGGGGAGTCTGACTTATTTACCAACAGTAGAGAGTCCCATAGAGATGGATGTTCAGGCCTTAGCCAGTCAATTTGTAAGGTTGGATCTTTTGGAGCCTAGTCGGGTTCTAGCTTGCATCGTCTCTCGGTGTTCCTTGTTTGATCGTATCCGGGAGCGGCAGTTTGATGACCATATTTGCTTGTCCTCAAAGACAAGGTTTTGCATGGGGACATCAGAGATATGACTATTGGTGATGATGGGGTATTGAGGATGCAAGGTAAGATTTGTGTACCCAATGTTTATGGGCTTCAGGAGTTGATTCTAGAGAAAGCCCATAGTTTGCGGTATTACATTCATCTGGGTGCCATGAAGATGTACCAGCATTTGAGGCAGCATTATTGGTGGAGGCGGATGAAGAAAGATATAGTTGGGTTTGTATCTCGGTGCCTCAATTGTCAGCATGTAAAGTATGAACACCAAACACCAGGTGGGTTGCTTCAGCAGATAGAGATTCTAGAGTGGAAGTGTGAACGAATTACCATGAACTTCGTAGTTGGACTCCCATGGAATTTGAGGAATTACGATGACATTTGGGTGATTGTGGATTCACTTACCAAGTCCATGTACTACATATTCTTCATAGCAGTTGGCAAAGATTTATATCCAGAGATTGTTCGTCTGCGTGGTATTCAAGTTACCATCATTTCAGATAGGGGTACTCAGTTCATATCATGGTTCTAGAGGGTCGTACAACATAAGTTCGGTACTTGGGTGGAGTTGAGTACAACAATTCACCCATAGACAGACGAACAGTCTGAGTGCACTATTCATATTCTTGAGGATATGCTCCGTGCATATGTGATTGAGTTTGGAGGTTCTTGGGATCAATTCTTGTCATTCGCAGAGTTTTCCTACAAAACCAGTCATCAGTCCATCATTCAGATGGCATCGTATGAGGCTTTATATGGTAGATAGTATAGCTCCCTAGTGGGTTGGTTCAAGTTGGGCGAGGCAAGATTATTGGGCACAGACTTGGTTCAAGATGCTTTGGAGAAGGTTAAGGTGATTCAGGATAGACTCTGAACAGCCCAGTCTATACAAAAGAGATATGTGGGCCAGAAGGTTCATTATGTTTCCTATATGGCAGGAGAGTGGGTTCTACTTCGGGTTTCACCTATGAAGGGCGATATGAGATTTGGGAAGAAAGGGAAGTTGAGTCCGAGATATATTAGTTCTTTGAGATATTGTGGCGTGTTGGGAAGGTTTCTTATGAGATTGCCTTACCTCCCAGCTTGGCAGGAGTTCATATAATATTTCATGTTTCGATGCTCTGTAGGTATCACGTTAATCCGTCGCATGTGCTGGATTTAAGTTTAGTTCAGTTGGACTAGGATCTATCTTATGTTGAGGAGCCAGTGGCAATATTGGATAGACATGTTTGAAACCTGAGGTCAAAAATATTGCATCAGCAAAGGTTCAGTGGTGGGGTCAGTCGGTCGAGGAGGCGACCTGGAAAATCGACCAGGATATCCGCAGCCGTTACCCTCATCTTTTCACTACTTTAATTATGTATCGATGCTTGTTCGAGGATGAATGAATGTTTATGTGTAGGAGGATTTAACGGCCCGGCCAATCACTTTAACTATTTATGCCTCGACCCCCTATTAACTGCTTTTCCCATGTTTGTTTTTGCTATTGTGAGTTGCCGGGAGGAATCATTTGGAGTTTCAGAGAGTCTTGGGACACTTAATCCCTAAATGAGAGATTAAGTTTTAGAAATTTAACTGTAGTCAGAATAGTGTAAAGACAACCACGAAATGGAATTTTGATGGTTGCGTTAGCTCCATTCGATAATTTCGGGTTTAGGAACGTGTTCGAATTGTGTTATGGAGGTCCGTACCTAATTAAGCCTTGAAATGCCAAAATTTGAATTTTTGAAGTTTCCAATTTGTCAGTGAGATTTTGATATCGGGGTCGGAATGGAATTCCGGAAGTTGAAGTAGCTCTGCAATGTTGAACGTGACGTGTGTGCAAATTTTCAGTTCATCTAGATCAGTTTTGATAGACTTTTTGATCGAAAGCATATTTTGGGAGTCTTTAATGTTCTTAGGCTTCAATCCGATGCTAATTGGTTGATTCAAAGTTGTTTGAGGTGCCATGGAGAGTTGTATAAATTTATATGGTGGTATATGACTTGTTCGTGCTTTTAGTTGAGGTCCTGCGGACCTCGGGATGATTTCAGATGTTTTATGGAAAGGTTTGGAGTTGTGAATTGCAGCTAAAGCTTCAACGTTGTTGTCATAACCGCACTTGCGGCTTGGGGAACGTAGGTGTGATACTGCAGAAACGACCGAGCAACCGTAGAAAGCGGTTTGAGGCAAAAGGAAATTGACAGCAGATGCGGTCGGGCACTGCAGAAGCAGCACCGAATCTGCGATAAAGAAGTTGCAAGTGCGGAAGTACCCTTTTAATTAAATGTGCAAAAGCGGGACCGCATGTTCGGTCCTAAGACCACAAATGTGGTTTCACCGGTCAGAAAAGGGGTAGAATTAAGGGTTTAGTTCAAAACTTGGAAAAATCAAACTGGAGAGCGAGAGAAGGCGATATTGGGAGAAATTCAAAGAGGAAATCATTGGGTAACAATTCCTTAACTCTTTCTCGTTGTATTCCATTAATCTATTAGTACTTTTGTCATTTAATTTCAGATTGGAAGTGAAAATTTTGGAAAATTGGAAAAACATTCTTAGACCTAGAATTCAAATTTTGATTGGGAATTTGACCTTCGATTTGGATAATTTTGGTATAGATGATCTCGTGAGAGTATAAGGATACTGAAAATATAAATTTTACTTGATTTCGAGACGTGGGCTCGGAGCCGTTTTGGTTATTTTACCTAATTTCACGTATTAGCTTAGAATTTTTTTGTAGAATAAGTTATTTGAAGTGTTATTTACATTATGCAATTGAATTGAATAGATTCGTGCCATTTGGAGTCAAGTACTCGTGGCAAGAGCGTGGTTTCGTGTTGAATTTTAGCTGGTTCGGGGTAAGTGGCTTGTCTAATCTTGTGTAGGGGACCTTCCCCTTATTGGTATTGTGATAATTAAAATGCCTTGTACGTGAAGAGACGAGGGCATACGTATGCTAGTTGTCGAAAAGCCAATTTTTCATTGAGTAATTTCAAGTATGTTTCTTTTCCTATTTATATTACTTGCGATTTAAGCCTGTTGTTAGCTTAGGGAAGCATGTTTAATAGACTTAATTGCCTTACTTGCTCTAACTGCCTTATTTGGATTATGTGCAGCATGCTAGGTTAAAAGTACCTATTTTACCTTGGTATGGAACTTGAATTGGACTGTGTACTCTTCTAGTTGTTGCTGTGTTTTTACTTTGGGAATACAGGAAAGTATCCTAGGAGATCCCCCTATTTGTTTACTTTTGGACTACGTAACGATATTTTGGGAGATCCCCATGCACATTTACATTGGAACTACGGGTTTGTGCCCAGTACATTTCCCATGTATAGAGTATTTACATTTCGGACTACGGATCAGTATTCTGGGAGATCCCCTTCGCATTATGAGTTGGACTATAGGATGGTATCTTGGGAGATCTACTAGACATTTATATTTGGGACTACAAAACGATATCCTGGGAGTTACCTATTTGTTATCTTTGTGTTGAGTTGTATTTCATTTCTGTGTTAATTTAGCATGTGTAGTAGCTATTGTTTTCCTTTCTATCATGTGTTAATTTTACTGTTATACTCATTTATACTATTTGATTACATTGTTGAGCCTTATATTTTATTAATCCTCAGTAGGGCCCTGACCTTCCTCGTCACTACCTGACCGAGGTTAGGCTTGGCACTTAGTAAGTACCATTATGGTGTACTCATGCCCTTTCTGTGCATGTTTTAATGTGTAGATCCAAGTACTTCGACTCAGTTCTATCACCCTTGATGCGAGGCGACTGTTCCATAGACTTCGAGGTATATCTTCCGCGTCCGCAGACCTAGGAGTCCCTCTTTATTCTCTTTTTAAACATTTTCCCTTTTGTGTTTTCTTTTGTTATACATTCCGGAGTTAGATACTTGTAGACATCCAAAAGCTTGTGGTTTCATGAGATTCCGAGTTTTGTGAAAAATGTTGTAGGTTGGAGAGTTGTATTGTATATGTCGAGTGGCATCTTAAATATTGTTTCCTTTTTGTTATGTTAGTTTTTAATTGTTTCTTCCACAAATTATTATTTCCGCATTTGTTAGGCCTATCTAGTCGTAGAGACTAGGTGCCATCATGATAGTCCACGAAGGGTGACTGGAGTCGTGACATCATGCTATTCCTTATAAGAAACTAACGCCATAATTTTGACCTTGATGAGTTAAATGGATAAAATTAATACAGGAAATTATCAGTTAATAATAAATCTTTCATGTGTCAAACTTATTTTCAAAGAGCTTGAATTTGACAAAGATAATCTAGAGGAACAGGTTAAAGACCTTAAGAACCAGGTTCTTGAGCTTACTTCTAACAATAAGAAGTGTCCTGATATACATGGTAAGAGAAAAATGAATGATCTGCAAGATAATCTTGAAAAGTAATTAAAAAGGGTTAAAGAAAATCTATGTGATGTTGAATGTAGGAGTAAAATCCTGCAGGAAAATCTAGAAGGGTAATTTATGAACTCTCTAGACTGAAAAAATGGCATAGACCTTTTGATGCCTTGAATTGAGTGAATGAAAACCCTACCTCTAACAAATTTGGTATTTTCTACAGAACATGTCCCTAAGTATAATCCAAAGTATGTAAGAATTTCTAATAATAACAAGTGCACTCGTTGTGGAAAGGTAGGACAATTTAGAGACATTTGTTCTACCTTAATTTATGCTCTGTTTAGAAGAACATTTGGTAAATGTGAAGAAAGAAGAGCAGCCAAAAGTCAAGCCTTTTGTTCATACTATATGCATTAAGGTTAATAATAAAATCTCTTCTAATCGTCTTCCCTTCTGAGCAGGAAGAGATATGATTCATTCTTTTTCCAACAAAAAGGGACCCAAGCTTATTTGGGTTCCCAGAACTAACTTGTGATTTTTGGTACAGACTAAAGTGACAGGGAACAATCAAAATTGGTATCTAGATAGTGGATGCTCAAGACATATAAATGGAGAAAAAAAACTTCCTCTTACTAATAGCCTTCTAAAGAGGGAGTGTGTTATTTGGAAATGGGAAAAAGGGCCAGATAACAGGTATTGGTAAGTCACTCTATCATTCTATAGAAGATGTGTATTATGTAATAGGCCTTAAATACAATCTTCTTAGCCTCTTTCAAATGTGCAACAAAGGAAATGAGGTAAAATTCAAGTCTAAATTTGCACTGTCACTATGCTTGATACTGATGAAGTTGTATTAAAGGGAAAGAGACATAACAATGTATACAAGATATTGATTATGTCCCTTTCCCAACGTGAGTACACATGCATGAATGTAGTGGAAGATGATCCACTGCTACGCCATAGAAGATTGAGACATGCTAGTCTCTCTAAACTCAATAAGTTGGCAGAATAGGACTTGGTCCATGTTTTCCCGAAAGTTGAGTTCTCCTCTAACAAAGTGTTTGATGCCCGTGTTATAGGGAACATGCAAGGTCATCCTTTAAGTATAAAAAGTTTTTCAGTGCCTCTAAACCTTTGGAAATACTTCATATGGATCCATGTGGACCAATGAGAGTAAGGAGCAGAGGAGGTAAGAGGTATATTTTTGTGATTGTTGATGATTTTTCCAGGTATGCGTGGACTCTATTTTTTAGATATAAAGATGAAACCTTTGATGTTCTCTGGGTATTTGTCAGAATGATTCAACTAAAACTGGGATGCAATGTATTAAGTATAAGAACTGACCATGGATATGAGTTTGAAAATTCCAAATTCCTTGAGCTTTGTAGCTCACATGGTATAACGGAGTTATAGAAAGAATAGTTCCCTATAAGACATGGGGAGGACCACATTGATTGCTAGTGGACTGTCTAAGAGTTTCTGAGCTGAGGTAGTCAATATTGCTTGATACATGCAAAAGAGATGCACAGTCAGACTCATTCTTGAGAAAACTCCCTATGAGTTACTTCAAGGAAGAAAACCCGACATTATTACCTGAGAGCCTTTGGGTGCAAATATTTTGTGCAAAATAATTGAAAAGAAGCTCTAGGTAAGTTTGATGACAAAAGTGATGAGGGAGTTTACTTGGATTACTCTCTACATAGGTAAACCTATAAAGTTTTTAATTAAGGAACTATGCGTGTAGAATAAAATTTTCATGTTATTTTTTATGAATCTAACAATTTGGCTAAGAAAGGTTTACAGGATGAAGATTATGACATAGGACTCACTGGTGATAGAGTTACAAAGGAATCTTAACCTCAATATGAAGATGGATCCGAAGACCACAAGGAATTTGTTGCGATGATTGGAAATGAGTTTGAAATGAGAATGATGGGTGATTTGAACTTTCTTCTCGAGTTGCAAAGCAAGAAAACACCTAATAGAACTGTGATACATTAGCAGTAATACATCAAGGAACTACTAAAGAAGTTCAACATAGACTCCTCTAAGTCCATTGACAATCTCATTGCCACTGCAACAAAACTGGAGCTTGATGAAGAAGGGATAGCTGTTGAATAGAAATTATATAGAGGAATGATTGGGTCACTGATGTACCTCACAACAAGCAGGCTTGATACTGTATTCAGTGTGGGACTATGTGCAAGATTTCAATCAAATCCTAAGGAATCTTTCCTGAAGGGTGTCAAAAGGATGCTAAGATATCTCAAAGGGACTAAGAATATAGCTTTGATCTAGTTGATTATGCCGATGCTAACTATGAAGGTTTTCATATTGATAGGAAAAGAACTTCAGGAACAACTCATTTCCTAGGTTCTTGTCTAGTATCTTGGGGAATGAAGAAGCAAAACTCAGTGGCCTTATATACAGCTGAGGCTGAATATGTGGCAGCAAGATTTAGTTGTGTTCAGTTGTTATGGATAAGAAAACAGCTAAGGGACTGTGATATTGTAGTTGATTGTGTTCCCATTTTCTATGATAATAACCAGTGCTATGAACATGCTTAATAATCCATGTCAGCAGAAGAAAACCAAGCATTGATATTAGACACCATTTTATTAGAGACAATGTTGAAAAGGGGAATATCTCAATCTACTATTGTAAAATTGAAGATCAAATTTTGATATTTTTACTAAAGCTCTTATTAGGGTTCAGTTTGAAAGTAACAATCTAGAACGAGGTCTAATCAATTCTTCCAACTAAGTTGATTCCCGGTGATTGGCTAAACGAGGTATAATTAGATGTAGATAATTAAGTACAATGTGTTTGATTCAGATTCATACTTGTATTAAGCACACACACTTGCTTAGAGAATTTGACAGATCATTATGTTGCATGATACTAAAATGAAGTGCTAAAGCTTTATTGCAGAAACAAGTAAGGAGCAAATAAGGAGTTGGTACTTGGACTCAGGTACGTGCTATATTGTCTTAATTCACTGGGACTTAATTTCCTAAAATTATTGCTATACTCATACTCCTAATTTTATTGGCATCACTTCTAGTTGCCCTTTAGTCAAAGAGTAAGGGGGAATCCTAGTGCAATTAGAGTTCAATTACTCCTGAAATCCTAACGGACAAAGTAAGAGTTATAAGAACCCAGTTAGAACTCAAATTCAGCCACCTTCTCTCTTCCCGTCAAATTAGGAGTAACATCTTTAAAATACCCTTATTATTAGCTTCTAAGACCTCATTGTTTCTTTAAAACCCTGAGCAAGAATCAAGAGCAAATATCAAGAACCAATTCTCTACTCGCTCTCATCGAGTCTCTTTCTCTTATCACCATTCCTATATCCATCCAAATCCTTTCTAAAACCAAAGTATCATCCAAAGTAAAGCAAAATCAAGAAACATGAATCCCAAATCAAATAAAAGTGTCAAGCCATCAAGTGAACCCACATAAACACCTGCTCCTTCTCCTTACATATCCTTCATTGTACCTACATTCCATGTTCCTTATATTATCACCATCCTCACCTCCGGTGCACCCTCTGCTTCCAAAACCAACCACAGATGCATCTGATCCTACTACAAAAAAACCTCTATGTCACCAAGGTCAAGGCTACTCCAAGAAAATCCATCAAGAAAGTGCCTGATGCTACTACTCAGGTAGGCATAATAGTCAAGAAAGCTTTTGTTCAGGGGGAATCAATACCAAGTATTTTTAATCAGGTACAACATCCTCCATCAAAATTATATGGTTTGGTATCCACTATAGATGTTGTACCCTTAGACACTCTCCCACCGGCAAGTGAGACACCACAAGTTAAGAAATTCACTATATAAAAGAGTGCAGACAATCTGGGGAAAGAGGTAGATACTACTATGGTTGAGGGGAGAAGAAAGTAAAGAACCAGTACAAAAAGAGGCATCGGATGGTGTTTCATTTAGCAGAATGGAGGATAAGGATGATGATGGGGGTGATAAAGAAGAAGAATCTATAGACAGTCGTGAGGAGCATAATGCCCAAAACATAGCTAATGAAGAAGAAAAAATTGAGCATAAAGGAGAATCTAGAGATGAGAAGGAGAGTTATATGAATTATAAGATAGGTGAATAAGTAAATGATTCCAAAGAATGAGAAAATCATAGAAATGAAGAGGAAAACTCTGAGAGTGAGGGTGAGGATCAAGAAAAATTTAGTGAGAGTGAAAGAGTGGATGAAGAAAGTGAGGAAGAGAATGAGAATATGAGTAAGAAATATGAAGGCTCTATGACCATTGGGAACACTCTCATAGCCCTTTCAAAAGAAATTGGTGAAGAGAAAAGGACTCAAGAACCTAGGCCTTTGTTAACTCCTTTTACTGGAGATGAAAAGGTTAGCAGTGATGAAGATGACTTGCTATTGTCTAAGGTAGGAAATAAATCCAAAAAAACTCATGTGAAAAAAAAAGGCGGAAATACCAATAAGGAAAGTAGTGGCTGCTCTTGCCTGGACTCCTATTACAAGGAAAGAGAAAGGTTGTTGATGAACAAGTTATTAAGGAGTCAAAAAGTGCCAAGAAACCAAGGAAAAATGTTTCAATTATGGAACCTATGGTTAAGCTGGATGGAGAAGATGAATCCGAGTCTGCTTTGCTACCTATGTCCTCTACACAAAAGAGAAAGGTTGCCAAGTTTACAAAAACAGCTGCCCCTTCTACAAAGGCCAGTAGAGGAAAGACAAGAAAGAATGTGTTTACTGCAATTGATAGACCCACAGAGTTCAGGAAAAATAAGTGCTTAATGGGAATATTCTTGCAAACATTTATGAGAAAGCAATGTCTCAACTGGTGGAAAAACTTGAGCTACACGGATGGAAGTACATGTTTGTCAAAGCTCCCCCCTCTCCCCCTTCCCCCAATGTATGTATTCCTATTGTAGTGGAGTTCTATGAAAACTTCAAATTTGATGGGAAGGTAGTCAATAGTAATGTTAGGGGTTTGAAATGGAGTTTGATGATAAGGAGTTGGGGCTGCTTCTAAATATTTCTTCTATGGGATTTGACAATTACTTGAAGAAAAAGCGTCCAGACATAGAAAATAACGTTTATACTTGCATTGTGGTCACAAGAAAGTCTTTTCAAATATTTTAATAGGATGCTCCCCAGTAGGTGTACAAGAATGATATGAATCTGTTCCATAAGATATTGTTTCATTTTTTCAGTTCATGCATTCTTCAAAGGTCTGAGAGAAGGCATGAAATTACCTTGTTGAACATGGCTTTAATAGAATTGTTTGACATTGGTAGACCTATCAATCTCCCTAGACTGATGATTCAGCATATGGCAAGAGCCGCAGACACTTCCAAGCCTAAGCATGTTTTTCCTTATCATTTCATGTTGAATAAGTTTTTTTACAAGATCAACATTTCCTTGACTAAGCTAAATTATGGAAATCACAATGATGTTTTGGATGTTGTTACCCTCAGGCAGTGTGGCTATGAGTAGATCAAGGCTAGAGGACCCACAGGATATGCTATTCTACC
Source organism: Nicotiana benthamiana (assembly GCA_034376525.1). Lineage (NCBI taxonomy): Eukaryota > Viridiplantae > Streptophyta > Magnoliopsida > Solanales > Solanaceae > Nicotiana > Nicotiana benthamiana. Next base: position 100,607,908 of record CM067338.1, read on the forward strand.
TGGGACCAGCAAGGCTACAGAGCTCTATAAGAGGTTGGAATTGGTTGTTGAAAAGAATGCCAAGCTTCGTGAAGACAATGATAAGCTAAAAAGGGAAACCAAACAGCTTAGGGAAGAGCTCAAAAGAGATAGGAAAGACTCATGCCCACCAGATTTCCACTCTTGTGAAAGCATTGACCCTCTCTACCTCTCACCCATAAACCTATTACTTCCAAATGTCCTTCATTTCTTTTGCTATTCCAATTATGCATTATTCTTTTCTTCCTTTTGCCCAAGTCTGACTAGCTTGTAGTATGCTTATTTTATTTTGTTCTGATGGTCTAAGACCATTCCCTGGGATTATTTTGGCATTGATAAATATCTTCTCTTGTATAGCTTTACTGCTTTGTACAATATTGGATCTTCACCCTAGTCTGTTCGCTTTGATATTGCTTAAGCTTGTGTTGTAGCATGTTTTGCCTTGAATCTTACTTTATTTTTGCTTCATCTATCTAACATCTTTTTGATTTTTTTGATGATGCCAAAAGGGGAAGATAAGTCTGGAATGTTGTGGATTTGAACATGTATGTATGGTAATATTATTTGTTGTGATTACCTGGTTCTACTGTGTACGAAGTTTGTCATCATCAAAATGGAGAATTTGTTGAGTATTAAGGTCTTGATGACGAACAAAATGTGTTTAAATTCAATGATTCAAATAACCAGGTCCTCAACATAGCTGGTTAACTAAGAACCAGGTCCTTAACGTAGTTGGTCAACTAAGAACCAGCTCCTCAATATAAAGGACCAGCTCATATAGTCAATATGTCTGTACATGAGAGCAATTGTATCTCAAATTTACCTAGGTCTGAGTTTGGTGGAAGAAGGATGCTACATGAGATAAGAGTTTTTGCTCAAGAAGATCTTCAGTCAGAGACAAGAGTCCCAAAGCTTATGGAATCCTTGGAACTATAGGAGTCCTATCAAAAGAGAAGTTGACTTTGTATAGGACTCCTAGAAGATCTCAAGTCTACATGTTTAAATGTTATCCACTTTAGACTTCTAAATTTTATCATTTTACACATCAACTGAAGAATCATATGTTGCTTATTCTAGTCGAGTACTTGTATAGTATTCTTCTTGAGTCAGTTTAACAAATGTGTTTTAGGAAATCGAGTTGTAATCAAGTGTCACAAACATTTACTGAGTTGGAGTGAGTATTTTCTTTACAACTTACAGTAACTTGTAAATCAAAATAGGAGTATTAGAGAGAATTGAATTACAACCTTGGAATTAATATATTTTTGGCTCCTTGTTATAGTGGAGTTAAAATTGAACATCCTACATGGTAGGTCATGGTTTTTGCACATGTTGAGCTTGGTGATTTTCCACGTAAAAACTGTTGTGGTTACCTTACTGTTTACTTTACTACAAAATCGCCTCTAGGGCGAGCTCTAATGTGAAGATGGTGAAAAATGGGTGAAATCGTGATTTTTAGAAGTTTCAAAGTCTGCGCGTTAGGTGTCCTTTGCATTCGCAAAGCACTTGACGTGATTGCGAAGAGCATTGGCTAAAAAGCCATCGCGATCCCAGCCAACTCTTCGTTCGCAAAGGTTTAGTCCCTATTGCCTTCACGTTTGTGTAAAGTCACCAAACCAACTCCCCCAAAACCTCAAAATGCTTCACGTTCACGGAAGAACAGTCACGTTCGCAAAGGGAAAGCCCCCTTTGTATCACTTTCGAATCTAGTACCTCGCGTACGTAAAGAGTAACTATGCCCCAGTCCCAATTACCCCTTCGTTATCGCGAGAGTATGTTCGCGATCGTGAAGCACAAAATCTCAGTCACTAGATATTAGCAAAACCAGCATTCTTCTAAGTCCAAAATCACTCTGTAGCCTATCCGAAACTCACCCCAGTCACTCGGGCTCCAAACTAAAAATGCACACAAGTGTAATAATATCATAAAAACTCGCTCACACAATAAAAATACCAAAATAACACCTAGAACTATGAATCAATATCAAAATGAATGATATTTTCAAAGAAACTCAAGGACATGCAAATTTACAACCCGGTGTCTGAATCACGCCTAATTAACTCTGTTTTGCACCAAATTTTGTAGACAAGTCATACATAGTGAAAAAAACTTGTATGAAGTTCCAAAACCAAAATCCAAACTAGGTAGGCACAAAATCAACCTACGGTGAAACTTAGGAATTCTTTTAAACATTCAAATTATTAATTTTCAACAAATCACGTTAAATCAAGTTCGGGACTTACAAATTTGATTCCGAACGTACGCCAAATTCCAAATCATGGTACGAACCCACAAGGACCGTCAAAATATTGATTCGGGTTCATTTAAACAAAACATCAACGATAGTCAACTCAAATGATTTTTAAGGAAAAATTTCACATTTTCTTCTGTTTTTCACATAAAATTTTTTTGAAAAAAGACATGAACTGTGCAGGGCAAATCGAGAAAGGCTAAATGGAGCTATTCAAGGTCTTGGATCACATAAATTAAGGCTAAAAATGAAAATGATCTATCGGATCATCACAAATCACATATATGAACTCATGGGGTCCTAGGTAGACGGAATCTACTATTGGACTTGGATTTTGACTGGGCGAGCTCCGGGTTGGCTTTTTTGATATTTTGGAAAAAGTGTAAAGATCATGCCTTTTTCTATTGTAATTGATGTCCCTTGTGTTTTTTGATGATATTAAGTAAATTTTGGCTAGATTTGAGCAGTGTGGAGGTGATTTTTAGGGGGAAAGCTATTTTCGAGTACTGAATTAACCTAATTGAGGTAGGTAACTTGTCTAGCTTTGTGTGGGAGAAACTACCCCTTAGGATTGGTATCGATTGATTCATTTATAATATGTGAAAGCCATGTACGCAATGTGACGGGCGAGTACACGAGTTGGACGTGACATTTGGTCGGTTTGGCAACTTAGACTATTTTGATGCTTTAATTGAAATGTCATATCATGTTCTAAATTCTCATAGACAGTCTATCTGTATTTGTGTTATTCTACGTCTTAATTGACTTGTTTAACAATTTTTTTACATCCTACTTGATAAATTATTCTCATGCCCTTTTATTTGATACATGGCATCTCTTTTATTTTTTATTATCATTAGTTGAAGTCATTGTACGTGTTATCTCTTTCATTGTTAATTATCATTATTTGAAGTCATTGTTACAAGCTATCTCTTTCGTTGCTATTATTCTCATTTGAAGTCATGTTATTTCTTCCATTGTGAGGTATTTGTATTTAGTTCGTAGTTACACGTTATCCTTCTCATTTTTGAGTTATCGGTGTTCAAATTGTGGAAGTTGTATCATTTTGAGGCCAAGTTGATAATTATTGAGATATCTTTCTTGTTGAGAATTTTATATACATTGTTGTTGTTGATATTCTTGTATACGTTATGGTGGAGCCATGGGCTATTCTCGTGAAAATATTAATATTATTAATTGTTGGCAAGTTGTGATATATGGACACTTGCGGTGCGAGTTGTTATTATGATGTGATATTGACGCGCATGCAGCGATATAAGGCTTGGGGTTAATGTACATGCGGTGGTATAAGGTGGGACTTATGTGCATGTACTTGTAGGGGTACTACATGAAGCCACACAGCGTCATAAGGTGGCTAAAGTTCATGTAGCTATTTTCGAAAAATTGATTTCAAAACCTATTTCACATGTAAAGATCACGTGGCGGTATAAGGAAAGATTGTGATAGAGATTGTGAATTGTGAATATGACGCGGTACCTCGGTGGTGATTCTTATTGTACACGAGGCTGTACCTCGTTGTGGTTCTCGTTGTTTTGCTCTTGCTTATTTTCTTTTGTCAATTATCGTCTCTATATGATCATTGTGGTTCTCTTTAACTGATTTCTTTATGTATTTTTGTATCTATATTCTGATATTAGTTCATGCTATTAACTGTTTTGTGTCTGTTATTTCTCCTTTTTTATTATTTATTCTTATTAAGTTTTCATACTGTTTATTTATATCATAGTAGGTGTCTTAACCTGGCCTCGTCACTATTCTACTAAGGTTAGGCTTGATACCTACTAGGTATCGTTGTAGTGTACTCATACTACACTTATGCATATCTTTTTGTATTGATCCAGGTGCATCTACTCGGGTCGTTCGTTAGTGATCATCTGTTAGCTGCTTTCCAAAGACTTCAAGGTATGCATGCTCGGTGTCTGTAGATCTCAGAATCACCTACCTTTACTTTTACTATTGTTGTATTTTCCTCACACAGTGATGTAGTAGACACTCTAGTATGACTCTCTAGAGCTTATGACTCAGTTTCACGAGTCTCCAAGTGTACTATTAATTACATTTTCAAGAGTGCATATAAGTTATTCAAACTTGTTTTTATTATTTTGTTGATTATTATTGACAAGTTATGTTGAATGTTAAGCTTACTTAGTTGTAGAGACTAGGTACCATTACGAGATCCTACAGAGGAAAATTGAAGTCGTGACAAAAAGCTCTACTAGCGCACTTTACTCTTCGTGATCGCGACCGTTCTTCCGCGATAGCGATGCATATCCAACACACCAGAAACCAGCAACTGCAACACTTAGAGAAATGGTCAAATATCGTCCTGAAATACACCCGAGGCCTTCAGCACCCTGTCTAATCATACCAACAAATCTCAATACCTTATCCAAACTTATCCAAAATCTTGAAACGCCCCAAACAACATCAAAATTACGTATCGGCGATCAAAATCTTTCTTTCAACTTTCAAACATTCAAACTTCGACAAACGCGTCAGAATCATATAAAAAATTACCAAAATGACGCCAAACTTAATGTACAAGTCATAAATCACGATAAAAACCTAGTCCAAGGCTCGAAATTTCAAATGGACATCAATTAAATCAAAATACACTTCAAGACAAACTTAGAAAATTTCTAAAACCTTCAAAATGTCAACTGTTCACGATAAGCACCGAAAAGTTCCCGAGCCCCGATACTCAACTCGAACATATGCCCAATTTAGAAATTATCATATGAACCTATTGGAACCTTCAAACCCTGATTCTTAAGTCGTTTACTCAAGAGTCAAACCTCGGTCAATTCTTCCAACTTAAAGCTTCCGAATTAAGAATTTTCCTTCCGAATCAAATTCGAACTTTCCGAAATTCAATTCCGACCGCACGTACATAATGTGACGCTACTCAAAGCCTCAAAAGATATACTATATATATATATATATATATATATATATATATATATATATATATATATATATATATATATATATATATATATATATATATATATATGTATATATATGTATATATATATATGTATATATATATATATGTATATATATGTATGTATATATATATGTATATATATGTATGTATATATATATATATATATATATGTATATATATATATATATATATATATACATATATACATACATATATACATATATACATATATACATACATATATACATATATACATATATACATACATATATACATATATACATACATATATACATATATACATATATATATACATATATACATATATATATATACATATACATATATATATACATATACATATATATATATACATATACATATATATATATATATATATATATAAAGAGAGAAAGCTCAAAGCCTCAAAAGATATACTATATATATATATATACATACATATACATATATATACATACATATATATATATATATACATACATATATATATATAGAGAGAGAGAGAAAGAGCTACACAATGTTGTTTTCCAAAAAAAAAAAAATGCTACGGATAAGTAGGACCATGACTCTAAATGTCGTGATGTAGGAGAAAAATCAAAAATAGCCAGATTTATAACTAGTAATAGAAAAAATAGTCATAGTTTTAAAAGTAATCAAAATATAGTCACTTTTTCATGTAAAAATAAAATCTGCACAAAAATACCATCAAAAATCCGAAAAAACTCAAGCATAATATGCGGGAATTTCATGATGTATCGAAGTTCTAACATAATATGCTAGAAGTTCATACGCAGGAGCTCCATAATCCAACATATCATACTGGAACTTTCCATGTGCTGGAATTTCAATATAATATTCTAGAAATTTATATATAAGTTCCATAATGCAGCATATGATGCTGGAATTTGTCATGTTTCAGCAAAATAGTGACAAGTTTTAATGACTTTGCAAATGTTGGCTATTTTTCAATTACCCATCCGAGAACCGACTAACCCATGCTACTTTCACACTGATTAATGGTGAGGACGCTACGTTACTTGACATGTGGATTGTTGAGCTCAATTATTAAGGAGTCATTCTGTTCACGAATAAAGTTACCCTGAAGTTATATTCCTTGTATAATAATACTGGCATTAAGGACATCGGACTAAGTACCCAGATTATTATACAAATAGCCAACCTAATTTACTATTTACTTTTTCTAGTATAATCAGCATGGACGAGCACGCACGTGTTCCTTTACATCTCATTCATAACGTCAAAACAATTCGTTTTTACGTAATTAAGGGATAATCATAAAACGCACTGTAAATGCAAGTCGAACAATTAATGCAAGCCATTTCTAGTGCAAGGCTAATTGCTTCAACAAGATCAACTGCAGATTCACCACCATCACTTTACCAAGCTCTTGGCTTTCAGCTTTTCCTTCAAGCAATTATGAAAAGAAATGGAATATAACAAGCAAAGGCAGATCCAAAATTTAAAGCTCTGGGTTCCTCCAATAATCTCAAGTTAATAACTAGATTCACAATTAAATATTTATAGATCGTTAATGAAATTTTTAATACATGTACAAGAATCTTGTCAAAAGCTACTGAGTTCCTAGGAACCCCCATCTTAGCCTCTAGATCTGTCACTGAGAACAAGCGTTGTGAATTCGACTTTGGAGAAAGACATCAGTTACTTGAAGTAAAACTAATACTCTTATTAGGGGAAATAGCCATCTATATATATTCCCAGAATCAGAAATCAACAGATAAAGAACTACCAGGTCGGCGGCGATTTTACAATAACTTACCGCTCTACCTTAGTGTAGCTTAATACTAAAAAAGAAATTTCATAAACAAAAAGTGTTATTTACATGCAAGTTCTTCAGCATTAGGACTCGGGCTGCTCAGTTTTCACATGTGCAACCGGTGATCTGCAGTTTCCATTTTGAAGGTAAAGGCTGTTGGCAACTATAGAGTCACTAACCAAGCCCGCATCAACATCAAAATTGAGAGCGCCTCTAAGCTTCCGATTACTGTAGATTAATGAAGGTTTTTCAGGTTTGAGTCAAATTTGTATTGACATTAAAGATTTAGATGATGGAATTTGCAGATAGGTAAAAATCACATACCTATTCAAACGGTTATTGATTACATCCAGATCTTTCGAAGGGCTCTGATAAGCATGAGTGCTTTCTCCCACACAAGCATAATAGCTTTTAGAGCTATGGGAAATTAAGGCATCCATCTGAAAGCAGAAACAAGAGATAAATGCGAGAAATAAGGGCTCATGAAAACTTGGAAGAAAAGAAGTGGTATTTATTCAAGCTCCTACCAATATTATAAAATCAAACAAGCTCAGATTTTAAAGGGAAATTCTAAAATCCCAACCAACTGTTACTCTGCTGGGTTAGTGAACACTACAACTAGCAATAGAGAAGTAGCTTTCTACCATCACAGGGACAAGCAATAACTAGAGAATTTAGCAGGTCAACAGAAAATTTCATCGACTTGGCACAAAGCTATCCTCTCCGTCCCGAATAAGCATCTTCCTTTAAAACATTTTTCATAATTTCAAATTCAAGATTTGTACTGAAGCAGGAGTCCTTTCTGTATTACCTAATATAATACTTGAAAACGTCATTCCTAATTAAGAACATGCCAGCAATAGTTAGTTAGGCATAATTCAGAACCTAAACTTTAGTATATAAGTTCGTCCTGTTCAACTATACAGAGGTATATTTCATCTATTTCTCAACTCGAAAACACATCAGGTATGGAATTTAAAGAATTGGGAAAATCATTGAGAATTAAATCACTACCTTAGATGCTCGAAGCGGAGAGACGTAAACATTATGTACTGCAGAAACTTTCTTCGGAGACATGTCGGGGAGCTTCGGAAATGGAGATGGTTTGGGGGATGCCGGACCTTGACCTGAATGGAAATGAAGGAACAAAAAAGAGCCACAGGTTTAACATTGGTACATGAGTGAGGAATCAGACATAGCAACCAAACCAAGAGAAAAAGTATCACTTAACAAAGGCATAATGAAGAGAACTTACCATCATTGTGGTTGTTCTTTTCTGCACTTCCAGCAGGTGCAAACTCAACGAGTAATGGCTTCACAGAAGGAATAAACATTTCATTGTAGAATGTGATTATATCGACATGATCTGCACCTGTTCTCTGTTTTAAAACCAGTTAATTTTATCAGTGATTCCACAAACAATAAGAGACTAATGTCAACAATCTAAAGACTGATCACGTACCACATTGTGGCGTGCTAATGTCCAGTCAACAAAAACACTTCGAAAGACTTGTGGCTTGCACTGAGGTTGCTTTCGGTAGTTGCATATAATTTCTTTGAAGGTCAAGTTAAGTTGTGAAATCTGCATGTAGTCGAGAAACAAGATATGAAAATAGAGAATAACAGACTAACAGCTCCAATATCCCCCCTTTTTCTGAAAAACTACCTTGGCAACTCCGTAAAAAGAGCAAAGGATGATCTGATCAATATGTCGATTGAAGAAAAGACTTGTCCTCTGACTGAGAATCTTCTGAAAAAGGCAATATACAGTCTCCCTTATTTGTTGAGAAAGTTGTAGCCGTTCAATCATGCCATTGATTCTGACAGCAGCCAACTTTACAATCTAGGTGGAACATGACGTAGAAAAAAATTATGTTAAGTAAGCACCCTAATAAAAGGAAATCCAATCTCCTGATCAAGAAAAGAAGTATATAGCATATAAAAGAATGTCTACCTTGCCAAAGAACACATTTATTGCTGTCTCAGCACACGTTTCCCCTCCACCACCAGGGTTTGGTCTAGTTGGGCTGTAAAAATTCAAAAGATCAACCCTTTAAAGCGAATACAAATCCCTGAATTGAAGAGTAAATAAAACTAAAGAATCCAACTATAAATCAAAATTACCTTGCGAATGCAGAATGCAAAGCTGGAGGGGGAAACTTTGATTTTATATTGTTGAGAGCCAGAAAACGATCCTTCACAGGTGATGTGAAGGAATTTCGCTCAACTAAAACACTGCGATATTCGGAACACACTTTTTTTGGCGACCGGATATCACCGATTTGACCTAATAAGATTAATTTGAGAGAAAATTAGGTTACTTTTCATCCAAAGAGCCTAAAAAGACATAATGCAGAATTAAAAAGTTATTTCATTCAATGAAGCTTCGAGATTAGGGGAAAATATGATACCGTTAGGGCCCAAGTTGTTCTTGTGTAGAGAAGGCAGTGGCGGTAAGCTTCCTGAAGAAAGGTTAATGTGCATTGCAATTGCATCCAAGGATGGCATTGGTTCAGCCAACAAGCCCATGCGATTGATTTCTGCGGCAAGTGATGGTTTTGCAACAGCCATAGAGTTATACATTGAAGATTTCTTTTCCCAAACCATGCTCTCCAAGAGTCGTTCTTCAAGTGAATTCAAATGCCGTCTCAGTTCTCGAGGAAGACTTTCTTCATGCCTGATGAAGCTCTCTATCACCTTACTGAGATCGAAAGCTGTGATTCCTGTTCTCTCTAAGACAGCAGGAAACAGCATAGTAACTGTTTTGTGAGTGGCAAGAACCAGTTCAGCTGAACAGGCGAGCATACATCTATGAAACCTCTCATTCGTTAGCAACGAAGTTAAATTGTTTCCATTTAAAATCTGGGATTCTGCAGTGCACATAGTCTGCAGAACCCTATAATACAGCTTTAAAGCCTCGGACCTACGTTGCTCTGCCCATATGTTGTCCATTAAGCTCGTACTTTGCAGGCTCCCACCAGCTGCACAATGTTCTGCAGGACCACTACTTGGAAATATAGCCTCGAGAATAATCTGAGCTCTCCGGATCACGTCAGCTGTTACATCTCTGTCACAGGAGGACAAGAATCTCCCCAGCTCTGCTGAAGGTTTTGGCGGTAGCGGAGCTATGACAGTACGCAACCACCTGGCAGTTGTCATTGCTGTGCTTACAGGTGTAGCTGCTATCATCTTTGAGTTAGCACAATTTGGAGAACGGTAAGGAGAGAGTGTACTTGTAACCGTTTTTGCTGGGGAAGCCATTGCATCAAATTTTCTCTACACAAAATAGAAGACAAGCAAAAATGGTTTCAAAGAGTGCTTACGGCATTATGGCCTCAATAAATCAGGAAGATATCCAACAAACCTTGATTCCATTCATGTTGACTGCACCTCCAGACAAGCTTCCTGACCCTAGCAAGCTATCCTCCTCATTGACAAAAATCCTCTCGTCCAATTCACCCTTGTTCTGTATTGCATCACTGTAATCCTTCTCCAATATACTTACACTGGAACATAAACATGATTCTTCCATTAAATCTTCAAAATAGGTTAAACCATCTGCAATAAAAATTCTAACTTTCAGTAAAAGCACCGACTCGGAGAAAACGCGAGACATCAGTGATTTTGGGACAAACCTGTATCAACGTTGTCCAGGTTCTCCGTCCTAAATTCTGAAGCCAAACAAGGTTTCTTCTTCAACTTTTCTGTTATTAGATTGTTAACTTTGTCCATGGTCTCCCTTAAGTCATCTATTGAAGTCTGATAAATTTTGTTTAATGATGCAAGCAAGTCCACTTTGTCTCCTTTCTTAACTGTAACAAAATCAGCACTAGCAAAAGGTCACAACAGGATCACGGAACAGAAGTTGAAGAGGTATTGGACCAAAACCCACTCTTTTAATGCTTAATAAAACATAGATAATTACCAAACCGTGAGGAGTCGTTGATGTTGAAATTTCTGAAGCGGACAGGTACATGTATTATTAAGATTGCCTGCACAAGGTTTTATGAAGCCAGTCAGACACATCAAATATCTCTTAAGAAAAACATGGTGCTATCCAATCCATAAAAGTGCAAGGAGAATGCTGAACTGATATGCCAGTGATGTCAAAGATAAAGAGTACAAATGTGCCAAGGCCAGCTGGTTTAAATGCAAATTTGTAGCTAAAGCAACCTATTGGCCTCAGATAATTCATCAATTCCCAAAGAAAAAATGTTGTCTCCATTGAGGTCCACCTTAGCATGTTGGCGTCTGTATTAAACAACACCTAAGTAATACGAATCACCTAACCTAACAGGCACCTATTTTAAGGGCCTCAACACACCTTTAGCAACATTGCACACAAGTTATACTATCTATAATGCATGACAAATACAACATGAACATATAAACAAAAGAAATCAGACAATCCAAACATCCAACTAAAGTGTTGAGAAACTTACCAGCACTGAAACTAAACCATTTGTGCATGTCACAAGGTCCTTGAAGCGGCTGAATACATGGATGCGAAGTGAAAGAAATAGCAACCAGCCAAAACGATAATATTGCGGCAAGTGGATAGCAGAACTAGAAGTAGCAGAGAGCATATCTTCGTTGTTACCACTAGCCAGAAACAGTTCTTGGTACGCTCGCTTGTAGTACCTAAAAACATAAGGAAATGGGAGGTCAAGTTGGGTTCAGATAGCTGGCTCATTCATACTCTTATCTTAGTCATCTGGGCACATTCTGTATTAAAGAGAAGACGCTAAGATATGAAATACTATCATGCCCCTCAAGCAATACAAGCTAAGCACCAGGAGAAACCAGACAGACTTGACATACTGCATCAAATATGACGTTCAAAAGATTTCTTATACCAAACTAGATTAAGATTACAAAGTTCTGCAGCAGAAATGCTTAATCTACCAACATTTACTATACTGTAAAATACCACAAAGCTTCATAAGTAGAGGAAACTAGTGCTTGAAAGAGTACCCACTTGCTTAAAAGGCTCAAATGCACGAAGTTGGTCTGCAATTCCTTTGCCTAGTACAGCAATGTAAACAAATAAAAAGCCATCAATAGATGCTTAAAACAACAAACAAAAACATAACATATTACTAACTACAGATAGATTTCAACTGAGACAGCAGAAACGTAAATAGCTTCAGAACACAAGACTAATTCTCCACAACATAATTACCTCAAGTCTCTTCTCCCAATCTGAACCGTACAGATTGCTTAATGTTGGACCAACTTTTAGAATAAATTGCGGAAGTTCTTTGAAGAAGTCTACAACACTACAACAAACGAAACATAATTAATAAGAACCTCGATAAATCAAGACTTCTACACATAGTATATTGAAAATTAGAAAAGAAATACCAACTTGAGTTTCGCCTCTCGTAAAATCTGGCACAAAGAAAATGCATTTCCTTCATTCCCATTATTCGAATTTCCTGCTTCCTTCTCACTTAATCTCTTTACCGAGTACAGAACAAACACAAACCAATATCGTTCAACTCCCTCCTGCTGATCAAGAACTCAGAATCAATTCATAGTATGCATTTTCATATAAAATTCGGGTAATCAACAAATATACGATATGCAAAACAAAGGGAGTATATCACGGGAATTACTGTTATAACTCCAATAGTAGAGTTATTTGACTGTAAAAGATGTTTACTGTCATTAAACAGCTTTGATGCTTCAGTCACAAAGCTTTCACCCATGGACAGTCCGTTCTGTAAAATCAAACAACAAATGTTAAAATCAAATAAAATTTAAATTTAAAAAACCCGCTTAAAGAATTAAATTTGATTACGCCATATCACAAAAAGTTTATTTTCCTCATAATTACAGAATACAAGAAAAGGACAAATTGCATGAGTAAATAACCAAAAGCTCCTTTTTCCAAATAGAATCGATAAAGGAATATAATTGTAAAACAAAAAGTGGAAAGTAATTGGGTGTACGAGGTTTCACTGAAACTTTATAAGAATCACAAAACGAAATAAATAAACAATCTTGTAACAACAAAATAATTAAATTTAAAACAAAAAGAACAAATTTAGTTCTTTTAACTGAAGCAAGAACAAAATTTGAAAGTAAACAAAAGAATCAATTAAACAAAAGAATCAATTTTTAACTGAAGCACTTGAAAACTAATGTCAAATTCCACAATCAAAATCGAAGAAATTGAAATTAAAACAAACAAAATAAACAAGAGAAGCAAAACCAAACAAACAAACAAACCTTGCAGAAATCTCTGAATCGAACTTCAAGAGAATCAACACCGCCATTCTCTTCGGAATTAGAACAATTATTCAGCTCCGCCATCTTTATCAATAATTGCAAAAACAACCCCAAAATCTAAAAATTTTGCACTAAAGGGAACAATAATGTATCAGATCTGAAGAATTAGATCTGAATTAGTGAAATTCAAACAAGCCAAAAGAACCCTAATTTTCTGCTTGTTCTTATTTTCACTTTCTCTTTCTATCTCTAAAGCTTTCTTTGGTTGTTTGCTTTTTTTTATTTGTTCTGTTCTGCAGCTACAAACCCTAACTTTAGCGCGGGAAAACATACATAGGTGATGTTAAATGTTAATGTCCATACATAGCCGACTAGGTGAGGAAAGCAACGAATCAGAAGGTGACACGTTTATATCTGTTAGGTTTTTTACCGCCATTTCCGTGGACTCCCGCGAAAATATACCGTTTGTTGAATTACTACATTACACGGATTTGCCCGTTACGATTTATTGTATTTACCCGAGACGGCTTTCCTGTAGCTTCGGGGTTTTTATTTTCAAAAAAAAAAACTTTTTTGATATGATTTGTTTACTTTTTCATATTTCCTTCGTCACACTTAATGTGATGGTATTCAGATTTATAGAGTAAAATAAGTTATAGTTTAGTTGTAATTTTCTTATATACCATTTAAATATTTAGAGGTCTTACTTTTCTTAAATTTCATTCTCAATTATGATATATAAATTGAAACTGAAAGAGTAGTATTTCCTTTATACTATTCTATATGGCCTAGGACTGATTTGGACAAATCTAGGCCCATCAAATGATCTAGACATTTGACCCAATTCACAAAGGCCCAGGTTCCTATTTGCATGTATAGCACTTTACTTTCTCTCTTTTTGTTGAGGAAGAAAATGACCTCTAAGAGACCCATGGGAGACTATATTATTATCTATGGGATTTACAAGAAAATGATATTGCACATCCACTCTCAAGAAATATATAAAAAGTATATATTTTTTGTATGTACATATTCTTCATGTTATATTAAAAAATTATATAAATTTTATATTTTTTGTATTACCTAATATAAATAATTTCTAATGCATGCTAAAAATGAAAAAAGCCTCCCAATTCGAACAAGTGTATGCACTAATATTATGTAGTTTCTTTAGAACAAAAGGTAAAAATTGACCCTATAACAATAAGCATATCTTTTTATCAAGCTTGATATGATAATTAGGAAAATAGAGTGAGAATTTGGTATAAACATTGAAATTATATTAATATTGTAAAAATTCTTTGCGCGATCAGTGGATATAGACGTACATATTAGAGACCCTGATATGCCATATGTGATGTATGCCATAATTAAAGGATTTCAGAGAGATCAAAACCTTCAATTACACAAAAGAGGACACAACCTTCCATGGAAATTGAAAGCAAGACCAAACAACAATAATATCAATTGTGGCCAAGTGAAGAAGAGTGTATATTTGCCCAAAACCAAACTGTACGGGTACATCACAATCCATGTCGTGATCTAACTTTATTTCAATTAGGAGCGGTGTTAGAGTGTTGGGAGAAGGTTCGGCCGAACCTATTAGCTTTGATTCGAAATTTGTATTTCTCTTGAATAATCTATTAAATATGTGGTATAATTTATTAATTTAGAATTAAGAATTTAAAATGATCAGAATCCTAAAACCATAAGCTTGAAATACGGATTCCACCTCTGATTTTAATATATTGCATTTGAAGGAGGACAGCTTTGTACTAAACACACCGAGCCTTTTGTAATGCACCAACTGAAGAGAACAAAAAAATGAACCACAATTTATCTGACAATGCCACAGGAGGAATAATCCTACAAAACCAAGCTGCAACACACTAATTTTTCTCCAACATTTCTCATGAAAATGAATTACAATATGTATTCATCAGATAATTTTAATCCAAGAAATACATCAAATTATGATAATATCTCTTTACTAGCTACTTGATCAGCTTTCACCTCAGCAACCGCATTATTACAAAAAGCATCAGAAATTGAAGCAAAAATCAGGGATAACACCATTGCTCCTATACTTCTCATGAAAGGATTCACACGTTACAAACCACCAATTATATTGTTAATTCCAAATAGCATGAACATTATTAATAATTCTTCAAACTCAGTTGAAGAAGTTGGTGGACGAAGCAATATAATATACCAGGGACTATTGGCAGTGGTTTATATGTTGGGAATTTTGAACTACCTTTCAATCGAGAAGATCATGGGAATGAGTAGAGAAGACCCTAATAACAATGTACCACGTCAAAATGGGATTTTTCATTCTTCTCAAAACTAACATTTGATTTTGTAGGGATAACAACTTATGACAATGCTGGAAATAAGATATAATGGGTGTTTAACTGAAAATTTGTATTTCAATCGAAGCTTATTTGACGAAGAATTCGGATTGCTGATAATCAAATAAAAATAGAAATAAATGATGTAAAAAGTAACTGAATAGAAAGCCAAGTAAATCAGTATATTCCAATAATATTTTTCCTCCTTACAAATGATCACTTTCTCCCTTTTTATAGCTATCTCTAGGTAATACATTTTATTTTTTGTCATAATAGAGTCATTATTGACAATGAATGATATTTACTGTAACGCTATAAATGGCAATTATATTTTGATTTAGTACAGATACCCTAACGTTTTCCATAATTAATGCCTATTGATTACTGACAGTACGTACCTATACCCTTTTTTTCTATCAGGTTTATTCTCTTCGCTCGACCTTCGATCATAAAGAGGTTCGAGCATCAATCTTTTTTGAATCTCTTGAATTTCTGCCCGTGCATGTTGTAGCTCGTGTCTCATTAATTATATTTTGCCAATTTTCATCCTTTGACCAGTCTACGTGTCGTGACATGTTACTTTTCAATCAATTCTATATTTTTCCCAATACCCCCACTTTCCATTTATTCATCAATAGAATATTTGGGAAGTGTATTTTATTAAAGCAGGAATATTTGCCTCAATTAGTTCTTCTTTGGAATTGATACTTTATTTGTCACTTCTATTTAATGTTCAGAACACGTAACATCTTCTAGTTGGTTCTGCAACTTCCCAGCATTTATAAGCCTTTTTTACGGCTTCACCAATTACGAAACGACAGTTTACATAATGTCGTTTCCATCATTGCACCTTTTCCGTTGACGGTTGCTTCTTAATATAAATATACTTTTTCGCCTTTGTCTTTCTCCAAAAAGATTTAGAACATTCAATTTTTTATCGTCTTCCTCGTACTACTATGTCTTCTTCAAACCCTAACCCTAAGAGAGTTCCCATTTTTGACAAACTTCCCCTTGCTCCTGTTAGGAGTAGGAAAGGAGGTAGACTTCGTAGTTTAGGGTCTTCATCATGGCGAGGCACTTCTCTATCTTCAACAAGTTCTACGCCCCCTTCTAGAACCAAAGGTTCTCTTTCTCAAAGGCCTTCATCTAGAAGTAAAGAACCCACTGAACCTCTTCGTGAACCTTTGGTAGATGAGATTGTTCCCGCGGAACTATCTTTGTACAGTGAAAGAGAGTCTATTAGAAACCAAATTTCTTCTATGTCTTCATTAGAGCGTGCTGACATTTATTAGACTCAGATCACTGAAGGTTTGATTTATGTGGTTCATAGAGATTGTCATTGGAGTCATGATTTCTCCATTATAATCCCCGATGTAAACCAAGGAATCGCCTCTTATTTGACTAGGTTTTCTTTTGTATATACATATCCATTCATGTTGAATTTCAAACCTCCTATTGACCTTGTTATCTTTGAAGTTTGTCGCTTTTTTTTATGTCTGCTTAGGACAAATTGGCCCTATCATGTGGAGGGCAATTGTTTGTTTGAGGCATTTGGCCAACATGGCTAGCATGTCTTTTACTTTCTTTCACTTAATTCATCTTTATTCTTCCAAACTCTTCCGCCAAGTAATTTTTACTTTAGTAGCAAGAAGCAAAAGAACTCTACTTATCCTAGAGGACGATAAGGATCGTGGCAGGTATGCCAGGTTCATTACTGCACCCACTATTGGTTTAGTGGATGAAGAAAATGTTCCATTCCCCGAGAAATAGAATTTTGCACGTGAGTTTTCTGTTGTAACCATTTTCTTATCCTTTTTCTCAATTTTGATGGTTGCTATTTTAACTTTTCTATCTTTTTTTCTTCATTAGGAACCATGGAAACTATTGATGAGATTCTCAATTTCCGTGAATGGGTAGGAAAGTTGTTAAGTGTTGCTTCGATGGAAGGTAGATCTTGGAAAAACATGTCTCATTGGTTTGGTTGGAAAGTGAAAACTCACAGTAAATGCCTTTTTCTTTGTATTTCTATTTACTTATTTCTTTAGAAATTATTTTGATCCTTCTTTTTGTCAGGATTTCCCATTCGAGGCATAAGTGCTGAGGCCGTCGTTGCTTCCAGAATTTCTTTGGAAAGAGCCCAAGAGATAATCTCGGGTTCTTCATCGAAAAGGAAAGCTTCCACCAAGCAAGACTTTGAATAAGAGGAAGAACAAGATAGCCGCTCTTTCATAAGAATGTCACGAGCTAGAAGACGTATTATTTCAGATGATGAAGCATCTTCTCCTCGTTCTGTTCTTCCCACCGGACCTGTTGAAGTCGCCTTGGTAATTTCTGATGAAGGTACTCCCCCGGATACTCGTGACTCTATTTCTCAGTTTTTTGCTCGTAGGTTTGATAATGAAAGTTTGTGTCCAATTTCTGATGAAGTACCTCTTGCCTCTTTTTCCATGTTTGCTCCTGTGACACCTTCTTTGCCAGTCGTGATTGTTGCCGTCTGCTCCTCCCTAGGCTGTTTTGACTCCCATTACAGCTCCTCCTACAACCGCCCATTACACTGAGGTTGGTTCCTCAAGTGGAGGTGAAGTTATGAGTCAAGTTATCATCGAGGTTCCTTCTGATGGTAACCTTTTGAGAAAATCAGGTCGGGCTGATATGTGGTTGAAGCGTCTGATTGGTCCAGTTAAGAAAGACAAGCTTGAGAGTCATAGCTCTTTGACTTGGATTAATGACATAGTGCAATCTTCTTTAAAGGTAGTTTTTTCTAAACTTTACCTCATTTTTTTATTTAAGGTTCTTATCCCTCTTTTTTTAGATCAATTTGGTTGGAACGGAGATGATGAAGAGGGTTTCCCACACAGACCAATTAATGCATAACTATCAAGTTGAAGCAGACAACTGGAGGGAGCAGTATAAGAGTCTCCAAATTGATATGGAAGTGTTAGAAGAAAGTAAGCATACCTTGGAGAAGCAACTGAAGGTTTTAAGCTCATACTTAGCACTGGAGAAGACATGCTCAAGTCAAGCTGATAAGGACAAGAATCTCCTTGAAACATCTTTCTCCGAGAAGCTTTCCAAAGCCAGTGAAGAAATCAGAGAATTGAAGGCTTTTCTATGTAATAAAGAAGCTTATGCTGGTGAACTCATATAAACACGTTCTCAAACTCAGGAATATCTTCGTGAGTCTTCTACTGAGGTTAGCTTGTTAGAGAGTTCACTCACTCCTTTGTAAGCTTTTTTATGATTCTGTCTTGGTTCAGTATGAAAAGCTTAAAGACGAGATTTATCAATGGGAGAAAGATTACGAGATTCTCGAAGACAAGACTACAATTGAAGTGAGATTGGCAATTCTAAACACCCACCATGATACCATAATGGAAGTTAGCCAGGAGGGTTTTAGTTTGGATTCTAAAGTAGCCAAAATAAAAGATACTATTGAAAAACCTCAGCAAGGCCAAGACCTTCCTTCTCCCATAGATGATATTCCCGAGCACATCGAAGATGAAAGGGGTACAGTGGATGCTCCAACTCCTTTAAGCCATCCCGAACCTTCTGTTGCTCATGACCCTATTTCAGATCCTTCTTCAACCCCTCAGTGAAAAGTTTATGATATATTACTTCTCTTTTTTTTCTTTGTGGAAAGTGGTTATAATCTCCGGTCCCATTTGGGGGTTTGGTTTTTTGGAAACGATAAGTCTCCAAACCTTTTCGAGGTGCTTTTTGTATAAATGACAAGTAGTTGATGACTTAGTTCATACTTAGTCTAAGATTTTCATATTTGAGAAGTTTTTCTATTTAAACGTAGTTATTTTGAACTTTTGTTTTACTCGACTTTGCCTTTATATATAAGGACTTATTAATTAATTAAAATCCTTTTTGCGTTTTTATTTCATAAAATGCTTTATTAACTTCATGGATGTCTAAATCACACGTGATTTTATAAAAGAGGGCCCTTTTATTTTGACACTTAATGAAAAAGACGTCTCAACTTCATAATGGTGTAAATATACGATAAAAGAAATAGGAACACAGATGTTTCTTGAATAACTTTGATAAAGTTTTCATTTGAACTTTGTCAAGTTTAAATAACATCTTTACATGTGATTAAATAACTTCTATAACTTTTTTCGTAATTGTTTTCTTTATAAAAGTTTTCAAAAAACACAGGGTTTTCATTTATAACCTGTTTCTATACATTCCATTTAACCTATATATGATAAGGTTTTTTTTTCGCTTAATTTTATTGGATCATGACTTTGCTCTGCACTTGATTTATTTAATGAGTACACTTTTTCGGGTTTGACTCTTCAATCTTCTTTGCCTTCTTCCAATGTATATTATATAGTCCCCCAAGTGTTTGAGCTTTGAAGTATGAAATCTTGAGTACTTGATTAGTCCTCTCATTTGGTCCTTTTCCTAAAAAGGAAGAAAATTGCACGGGACTCGAAGGTGCGACTATAGATGAAGACTGCTTAACCCGTTTGACTTTTTATCAGAGTAAATTGTAACCCTAGACTGGAAATTTATGTTTTTCCACGTGTCTTGCAAGTCATGATTCATCATATAGTACAGTTTAGCTTTTTGCCTATCATCTAAAATCATTAGTAAAATTTTAACAATTCAAAAATAAAATTCGAAAACAAAGGTTCCTGCCAGTAGATACTTCTTTTCCTTAGAAGTAGTTGTCACACCTCCTTTTTTCACAGCTACCCCGAAGGATAAACGTATAAGGGATTTTTTTCAATTAAAGTGACATTATTCTAAGTGGTATTATTTATTTATTAGAGTCGCCACTTGGGATAGGTTTGGCTTTTGGTGTCCCAAGTCACCGATTCGTTTTAAATCCCAAATCGAGGAAATATTTTCGACTGCCCAATTGGAGTCTGTGAACCAGAAATTCTTGAGTAAGGAATTTGTTGACCCGAGGGAAGGTGTTTGGAACCCCCGAATCCCGTGGTTCTAGCACGGTCTCTTAAACTATTATAATTGGCTAAGATTTTTGATTTGTTATACATGTTCAAACCAATAATTGCAATTTTAAATTATTAATCGCTTTTAGTACATTTTTTTAAGAAATTTGCAATATCATTAAAACACATCGCGAATTACGTCACACAAATGCGCACGCAATTTTAGACATATTTCAACTCCATTGAGATTTGGATTTGGGTTACATAAATGCGCACCCGAGTTTAGGAAGGTATTTTATTATAAATTCGCGCCTATAGCAGCTATGTCTTTAGAAATTTGTGAAAAGCCGTGAAATTCGCTAAACAACACTTCTAATTCTCTATGTATTTTATTAAGTTAAAGAGCCTCGCATGGTATTTGATTTTATTAACGTGGCTCACTTAATTTCCTAAGGACATCCTAAAGCACACTAAGTTTTCTATCATGCTTGTGTCTAAAATGTCCTAATCATTTATACATGGGTAATAAATTTTTTAAAAATCCAGTACTTGCATTTTTTAGCCTCATTCATGGCTAATTATGCACATTGGGTTTCATGTTTTAGCTAGCCCATGAATATATATTATTCATGCCATACTGGCAGCTATTTGGCCTTCCAATTGGGCCTAGAAACGTTGGACCAATGAGTCCATTATGAGAGAGTAACAATCAACTTTTCTTTCAATTATATCATAGTCATCAAAATTATACACAGGATTATTATAAAATATACCAAAAGTATTTGAATAAGGAAGATGCGGAGAAGGATTTCGTATCAGATTTCAGTCTCAATATTTGAAGAAAATAATTTGGGATCATCATTCAGAGTATACATACGTTCAATTATCAAACCTCTACTATAACTCAAGGTACGAATACTAAATAAATCTGACTAGACTATCTCTAAATGTATTGGAATTTAAACGAATTAAAAGACAGTTTTAGCATCAGCCCATAATTAATACATGTTCAGGTCTATTACAACACCAAAATTCTACTAAAACAAAATAAATAGAGTCATAATGTGGGATTTAAATAGAAGTATTCTTCCTCCTTATCATCTACAATCTCGAATGTATATAAGCATTATAACTTCACAGATTTTGAGTGAGAATCGGTACTGGAGTGTCAACAAGAAAGAGAACCTATGAGTAATGTGAAGCAAGTAGAAAGGCAAAAAAGCATCCAATCAGCCAATGAAATACCATAAAACAACTCAGGAAGTTTGAGAGGGCAAATAATAACACAAAATCTCTAAAGCAGCTCAATATTAATCGGAAGAGAAAAACACCAACGAATTTCTGAAGAATGTATAAGAAGCTAATGTGTATTTCTGATATTCTAATTCACTAAAAAGCTTTAAAGAAAACAAATCTGCTCGAAAATCTCAAAGTTCCAACCCCCTAAATGTTCAGATTGCCCTCTTTTATAATTGAAGCCTTAGGGCAACACCCATTTCTTTGTTTTCCTTTTAATCCCTTACCAAATTTTCAGTTTTACCTAAATAGTCCTTAGTTTTCTGACTTATGCCTCAAGTTTGAGGCATAAATTATGCTTAAAACTCCTTACTAGAATGTTCTAGGAGTGGTTACAAGATTCTTTATATTCAAATACCCTTTGTACCCTTGTCCCTTTTCCTAATTACTGACCTAGGGGTTTTAACCTTGGTTTCCATTTGTGTAGTCAAATCTGACCCTAGTTAGTTGCATTCAGGTTATGGGCCAAATTCAAGGTCTGAACTACATGCTCAATTAAGAGTTTAAGAATTGATCAATGCGCTTCATGGATTTAAGCAAACACCTTCAATGTGCATTTTACACCATTCAGTAACAAGGATGAAACCAAATTATCACATCTTTCAGGATTATATGAATATTCATGAATATGTCAAAATGAACCAAGACAATCAGAAAAGGAACCCCAATTGACTATAAAGGACTTATAAAAATGACCAATATTACAACACTTTGTAAAAACTTAGAAGCAAGAAATGAGTAACAAAGATTAAATACTCAGGATATGGGTGAATAAAACCAAGAGATTAGAACAAAGGCTGATATCAGTAGTTAAACTGTTCAGAAAAGCAAATTAGCCTACTACGTGCAAACACTAAGAAGTTACTAGTATGAAACTCTTAAAAAGAAAGCATCTACTAGAATCATGATGTAAGCCAAATAGAATCAACAATCCGTTCAGAATTTCAAAGGCGAAACAAGTGAAGAGTCAAGAGACAATGATCAACAAGTCATTCAAAATTTCAAAGGTGAAAAAACTGAAGAGTCAAGAGGCAAAGATCAACAGACCATTCAAAATTTCAGAGGTGAAACAACTGAAGAGTCAAGAGACAAAGATCAACAAGCCACTCAAAATTTCAAAGGTGAAACAACTGAAGAGTCAATAGGCAAGGATGAGCATGATATCAGACCACTCAGAAGATTATAGAAGACGAATGAATTCAAACCAGTGACACCCAAAGGAACCAAAGAATATAGCAAGCAAAGATGACTACTTAACATACTTCAGGATGAGATCGTAGAGAACAAATAAAATTTTAAAGAAACAAAGCAATTAACAAGAAATATATACAAGCATCGATAGTAGTTAGGGCATAGAACACTTAGCTTTTGCACCCTAGCTTGAATTTTTTCCAGTTCTATTGACTCTCCGACCCATTTCTGAGACATATTTAAATTCTAAGGCCTTTTGCCTTGAGTATCGAAGATGGACAAATGGTTCGGTGGGGTTTTGTGATTCTGAGATTAAGTAAGGTCTCCGATTTGGTTTTCCTTTTTAGTTAGTTGGGTTTGAGGGTCGTGGGTGGTAGGGTTGGGGATAGGGATGGGAAAGGATCATCTGATGCCAGTTTGAACAGGTTCCAGTGAGTTTCAGGACTTAGGGTTAATTTTAATTCAATATTCGAGCCGTTTCGTTTGGATTTGAAGGATATGGTTTGGACGGTTGGAAAGAGGGAGGGGAGGTGTTTCAATGGTGTAATTTTGGGTTGGTTTGGGGTTTGGTCGCCGGAGACGGTGGTGTCGGCGATCCTTCTTTCAAATATTCAAGAAGATCGACACTTATTTGAAGGGAACCGACCACGGGAAAGGAAAGAGGGGGTTGAGGTGGTTCGGTGGTGTAACTTTGAGGCTGTTTGGTGACTGGCCGCAGTCGTGAGGTGATTTCCGGCGGCGACGTTAGGGTGGTTGCTGGGTGGTCAATGGTGGTATTATGGTGGATACAGGGGAGTGATATAGATACGAGGAAGACAACTACTTGGTCTCTGAATCTATAGAGACGCTTGGACATATATATCTAATTTGGGGCAGAGGTTTAGGGACGATGGATGGCCTATGATTGACGATTGAGATGAATGGCCCAAAAACAGTGTCGTTTTGGGGCGAATTATGTGGACTGGGTCGGGGACTCATTATTTGGGCTGGACATCGGCATTTTACAGGATAAAAAGGATTTGGGCCACCCAGGTCTAACCCAATTGTGGCCAGCCTGGGTGGTTATATATTTTTTATTTTGTTTTTTCTTTTATTTATTTAATTCCTAATTATATTTTAAAACTCCTTATTAACTTAAATCAACCTAATAACTACCTATTTATTCCACACAAAAATAAAATTCAACAAATTAAAACACAACAAAAAAATGCAACACAATTAAAATGCCGGAAATACTAAAAAAAAATTTGATTTTTGTATTCGCAAGAATAACCCTAATTATCAATTAAACAAGCCAAAATATGAAATTAAATCCCAAATGCTTATGCAATTTTTATATTTTATGATTTTATGCATGTATTAATGAAATCACGCTGACACGCGCAATTAAATCCTAAATTAAATCCTAAAAATAAATGTTTAAAGGAAAATCCTAAACTTTGAGAGTCCTGTAGGAGTCGTCTCAACAGGGAAAAAATCATATGCTCACAGTAGTATCTATTCAAATGAATAGCATTCCAATTTGAAGGTAAAATCTTGACATCCATTGTTTCCAGCTCGTATGCTCCTTTTCCTACAATACAGTGAATATTATAAGTTCCTTCTCAAGTAGGACTTAACTTTCCTGCATTAGCTGCTCTAAACTTTATGAGTACGTTATCACATACGATTTCTTTTGGTATGCCGAACCGGCGTATGATACTCTGCCAAATGAAATCTCTGACCTCCTTTTCTCGTACCTATCTAAAAGCACTTGTTTCCACCCACTTAGTAAAGTAATCAGTGAGTACTAGCAAAAATTTTGTCTTGCCTTTTGCTTGTGGTAGTGGTCCCACGATATCCATTCCCCACTTCATATAGGTTACGGTGCAATGATTGGATGTAACAATTCCGCGGGTCTATGCAATTGTTACCATATCTCTGGCATATGCTACATTTAACCACAAAATGTTCCGCTTCTTCTTCCAATAATAGCCTGCTCTAATCATGGTTTTTATTAAAGATCTTTCTCTCGCATGATTTCCACAATGTCCCTCATGTATTTTTCTCATCACATAGTCTGTTTGAAAAGGTCCAAGGCATCTTAGTAAAAGGCCACCAAATATTTTTCGATAGAGATTGCCCTGCATTGGATAGTACCGAGAAATTTTTTTGCGAAGCACGTGAGCCCTTTTCTTATCTTCAGGGATGGTTCCATACTACAAAAAGTGACAATCTCGTTTCTCCAATCCCAAGTTAAATTATTGAAATTTACCTCATTTTTTATCTTGATCGAGTACTGAATGAAACAAATGTATGACAAAGGCGTTTTTATCATTTGTTACTTCTGCAGCAAATGCAAGATTAGCTAAGGTGTCTGCCTCAACATTTTCTTCCTGCGGGATCTGTGAAACCTTCCAGTTTTGGAACTGCCTAGCTAGATCTCGCACCTTTTCCAGGTATTATTGCATTCTTGCCTCCTTGGATGTATAAGTCTGCAACATTTGGTTGACTACGAGCTGTCAATCACTTTTTATTACAAATTGTTCTATGCCAAGTTCACGCGCCAGTTCTAAACCTGCAATTACGGCTTCATACTCTGCCTCATTGTTAGTTACATGATGACATTTTATAGCTTGACATATGGTTTCACTTGTAGGTGGTGCGAAAACAATTCACATTCGATGAGCCATTAGTAAATACGGTCCAAGTTCCTAGATTAGATCCATTGAACACATCTAGTTCTTTTTCTGCTTCTAGTTGCATCCCTTGACTAAAATCGGCCAAAACGTCTACTAACACCTATGATTTTATTGTAGTTCTAAGTTGATATGTGATGTCGTATTCACTCTGTTCTGTAACTCACTTGGCTAACCTACATAATAGTTCCTGTTTGTGTAATATATTACGTAAGGGATAAGTAGTCACTATAGCGATATGGTGGCATAGAAAATAAGGTCTTAATTTTCTAGATGCCATGATTAATGCAAGTGCAAGTTTTTCTAGTTGAGAATACCGTGTCTCTCCTTCTAATAGTGATTTTCTAACATAATAAATTGGTGTTTGTTTACCTTAGTCTTCATGAACCAAAACGGCACTTACCGCTACTTCTGAAACAACTAAGTAGATAAGCAACCTTTTCCCATCTTTTTGTTTTGCGAGCAACGGTAGGTTTGACAGGTACATCTTCAAGTTTTTGAGTGCTTGTTGACACTACTCAGAACATTCGAACTGATCTTGATTTTTAAGAGCTGAAAAAAATTTAAAGCATTTTTTTGATAACTTAAAAATAAATCTCCCCAAGGCTGCAATTCTTCCTGTTAGTCTCTGCACTTCTTTCTTATTTATAAGCATATCAGGAATTTCTTCAATGGCTTTGATCTGCACGGAATTTACTTCAATACCACAGTTAAAAACAAGAAAACAAAACTTAATTGATGAGATGACAAATTCACATTTCTCAGGATTTAGCTTCATATTGAACTTTCATAAGATCTGAAATATATCAAGCAAATGTGGTGTACGGCCCTCTGATTGTTGAGATTTGATAAGCATATCATCTATGTAAACTTCCATCATTTTTCATATATGTTCCTGAAACAAGGATCCTATAGGCATGGTATATATTGAATTCAGAATGTGATAATAATAAACTGAATACGCACTGGTTAAAAGATAGTCAAACTATTAAAGAAAGGCAAATTTTTACGAAGGTTGTAAGTTCTAGAAATGATGATACATCGTTATTACTGGTTTTAGCCTAATACGTGAAAGGAGTGATTCAGATTCGATTAATGGCTCCTATAGACATGCTTTCTATGCATTGTTGATTTTAAACCCTTTTGTAGACATGGTGAAAATGCAGAAGCCTTATAGACATGATACCTAGATGCTAAATTTTATTTAATGCCTATGAACATGATATCTAATTGCAGTTGATTTGTTTATGACTTATGAACATGATTGTTGGATGAAGAATGGATATGCAAGATTCAGAAAAACCTATACGCAAATTTTCTATATGCATATGCAGAATTCAGATTTTCAGAAATACGTATAGACAAGATATCTATGTGAGAGTGTAGAATTTCAGAAACATATATAGACATG
The DNA here is from genome assembly GCA_034376525.1 of Nicotiana benthamiana. NCBI lineage: Eukaryota > Viridiplantae > Streptophyta > Magnoliopsida > Solanales > Solanaceae > Nicotiana > Nicotiana benthamiana. Next base: position 100,635,029 of record CM067338.1, read on the forward strand.
GTATCTATATGAGAGAATGTGGAGTTCATAAACATCCTATAGACATGATATCTATGTGAGAATGCAGAATCAAAAACACATACAAGCATGATATCTATGTGAGAATGCAGAATTCAAAAAAAATCTACAAGCATGATATCTATGTGAGAATGCAGAATTCAAAAACACCTATAGACATGATATCTATGTGAGAATGCAAAATTCAGAAACACCTACAAGCATGATATCTACCCTTTGCATACATAGATGCCCGCCCTTTTCACTAGCCATCCCAAGAGTGTATTACAAATTATTACAGCCCAGAATAAACGAGTGATCAAATAGTGAGTAAAAAAGATAGAAACGTAAATAGTCCCTAAGGCCAAACACGTATCATAAACCGCCCCACAGGCATAATATCAATAGAACCAGCCCCTCGTCCTACCCCACAATCACTCGTAATAAGAAAATGAATGAACAGCCAATGAGAGCCTAATTCGTACTTTATGTCTGAAATATGAGGTAAACCAACTCCACTAGATCATGATCCAAAGCCTTTCTCCCATTTGGATGTGTTAAAGTTCCCTAAGATCCTCAAAGGGGACTCCGGGTAATGCTCACACCCAAATACATGATCAAATTAGGACAAGTGCAGTGTGGAAAGGCCAGCCCTCAAGTGTCCAGGTTCAAGGGAACTCAAGGTCCCAAGGCAAGGCTCACAAGAGGGGGACATAACTAGGAGACTAAGATAGAGTGCAAGTGTAGAAGCAAAATTCTAGAGGGGAAAAGGGGGAAGGGGAGGGAGATAAGTACACATAAGGGGTTCAGAGAGGATGAGGAAATTGAAAGAGGCAAGGACAAGCTGTAGGCATGCCCAACAATGGAGAATGCTAGCATACCATACGCTTGCCAAATGCACATTAATAGAAGCTAGGATCCCAAGGGACCAGGTTTGGTTCATGGGCAACAATTTGCATATTTTCATGCTCCAATCCATAGCTTAAACACATATTGGGATGGGGAATAGGGATTCATAATAGAAACGGGCAGAAATAAATCAGCATGCTAATTTGAGTATTGAACTATAAAGAAACAGTAAGTAGACATGGATACAAAAATCAGTAAATAAACACATTACTATGGTGCTAAAAACTTAAACCAGGACATTCCAGTTTCAAAGAAAAAAAATAGAGAAAGGTAGTAGGTCTTGTAAACAGGCCATAATGCAGACAAGCAGAGAGAATACTATTGTGTATAAGTATGAATTCAGAAAGACTATCAAATGAGTGTGTCAATGACAGAGTCGTGCATTTATAGTGTAAAAATCAGGCAGAAATAAGGTAAGCAAAAAATTAAGAAACTGAATACCAATTAAGAATCAATCACACAAGACTTCCTTTAATTAAGGAATTCATATTCAAACTATAAAAGTTATTTGAGGAAAGAAATCAACCAAACATTTTGTGCAAAGTAGGTAATTAGGGGTAAATACATAGAATTTTATTTTAGGGCCAGAGCATTAAAATACACGGTTGCATAAATAAGATAAGTAAAAATCAATTAGTGGCCAGTAAATCAAGGGTCGGAGATTTTGTAATCACTGGTCCATGAATGAACCAAGTCAGAAAAGTTAAAGAAAGTGAAATAACTTAAATCGAGTAATAGGGAAATTAGCAGACAAGGAAAGAAATCAATCAATCAAACCTACATAGAACGGAGTCTAAAACTAATCAAAATTTGAAAGGCATTTTAGAGGGGAAGTCCAGCACATATAAAGAGTACACAAGTCTCAGCAATACGAGAAGGGATCAAGTAAAAGGTCTTATAGAGTTTGGCAAAAGTCAGAATCATATGAAGAAACAAAATTGAAACAATGATTTTGAAACTTAATGAAACAGTAGATGGAGCAATTCCAGGAACTCAAATAGGTCCAAAAATTAGGGGTTTTTTCCTTCTTTTTTTTTTTGAAATCAGGCAAGTTCAAAGATGAAGAGTTAGCAAATCACCTAGCCAGGGGTCTCAAAACTTGGATGATCAGATCAAAAAAGATCAGAAAAACCTCAAAGTAAGGGTTTTAGAGGAATCCAAACGGTGTGAAAGGCTTGGATCCAAGCAGGATGAGTTAAGGCCAGGCTCGAACAGACACGTCTTCCTAGAACAAGGTCAGAGATGGCCGTGGAACTCGAATCGACAAAGGTCTGCACCCAACTCTTCATAGCCGAGTTATGAAGCTTCAGTTAACCAAATGTAAAGAGCCATAAATGGCTTGGTGGGTGGTGAAACCACTATGGACTCAGGTCAGAAGGTGGTCGGAGAAGATGAAGGAAACTCATTGGAGAGGAGAGGTAAGGGGGAAGGTTCCAGAGATAGAGAGATAGAGATAAGGGAGGCAAATGAGGGGTTTGGGGGGGGGGGGGGGTTGTTTGGCTTAACAAGGTAAGAACTGAGGAGGGCTGTTGATCTTTTAGATCAATGGCCAGGATTTAATAAGGTTTGGGTCGGGTAGGGTAATTGGGCCTGGGTCGGGTTTTAATTGGGATTGGACTGGAAATTGAGGTCCAATTCGTGGTTAGATTTTAGGTTAAAATTGAAACGAATTGGGCTATTATTTAACTAGCCAATTTTTCCTTTTAAAAATATAAAAAGTAGTAAATTGATTTCTAGAAATAAATTGGAAGTACCAAAATAATCTATAATACATAATTATCATTTTAAATATATGAAATCTCATTTTATAAATATGAGACGAATTTAAATCTAAAAATGGCTAATATTGCAATGTGCAATTCTATCCTTAAAAATACCAAGTAAATTGTAAAAAATGTGTAAAGATACCTTAGCCAAATTTTAATATAAACATGAGAATCCAATAAATGAATCACAAAAAATGATAATTTTTGGGATAATTATTGGGTTTTCCTTAATAAAATAAGGCAGTAAATTGATTTAAAATCTTTAAGAAATAAAGGGAAATAATGTAGCCTTGGGGGATACTTATATATGCATATACATGCTGTTTTAAAAGATATTTTGCATACAAAAATACAAAAAATTAGGTATCAACACATCCTTTACTGGGTACTGTAATTGCAATTTTTCTTCATTATTTGTGCTTGAATTTGCTATAGAGTTGATGCTCCTAGGTGTTTGTTAATTACCACGGATTTGACGGGTTCCCCACTATGATGGGAATTTGATGACCTAATGTAAGGTAGATGGCACAACGTCCATTTCATGAATCTATGGTCTCCCGAGAATAATATTGTAAGCCATATCCATTTCTACCACCCGTAATAGTATCTTCTTCTATCTGCAGCTTCGTGTTGTGTCTGTTGTAAACGCCATTCCAAGTAGTTTTTGTAAATTCTCGTAGGCTTTTCTTGAGTTGTCTCGTGGCCTCCGAACTCTTCTCATTGAGATTGCTGGTAAATGCTATAGTTGCCCAGTTATTAGGTACGGGTGGAAACGTCATTCTTTCACACTGGAATCTGTCTACAAATTCCCTGAGCAACTCTGAGTCTCTTTGCTTTATTTTGAAAATATCTTCCATTCCTTTTTCGACTTTTTGAGCTACTGAATGTGCTTTGATAAATGAATCTGCAAGCTCAGCAAAAGAGTTTATAGAATTTTCGGGTGAAAGAGAATACTATGTTAATGCTCCCTTAGTGTGTGTTCCGGCAAATATTTTGACCAATACTGATTTAATTTCCTATTTGGTCAAGTCATTGCCCTTTACACCAGTTGTGAATGCAGCCATGTGGTCTCGTGCATCAGTTGTTCCATCGTATTTTGGAATATCGGGCATCTTGAATTTCTTAGGAATTAGGAGAGGAGTAGAGATTGGCTTCCAAGGTTGTCGTGAATATTTGTCCATATCTACTCCCTTGATTACAGGCGGTACTCCGGGTAAAATCTCTATGCGGTCACTTTGCTCCTTGAGTTATTTCTACAAAGTTAATACTAAATTTTATAAATCAAAATTGACTATGTTATCCATCTCGAGACTCGCTAGGGTTCCACTACTGCCCGAGTTAACAAGTCAAGAACGAGGGTTCTCCAAAGTGTTGTTATTTGGGGTTGGTGTTGGTGGTGCAATAGACAATTGGTTAGCGAAAGCCTCAAGAGCTTTGCTGACCTGTTGAGCGATTAACTTCTGCAAAGCTTTGTTGATAGCCTCGTCGGTTTCCAATTGAGCATTTGCATTTGATTAAAATCCATCAGGAATTCCTTCCCTAGATTGTCGAGGAGATCTTGGTGGAGAAAGGATTGGGGTACGATCATCTTGTAGATTCTCCTAGAGTTGATGGATTTGTTGGTTGTTCTCATTAACATTTGACATGGTTGATATGACAAAAAAGGTTAATTTAGGAAAGAATAGAATATTAGATTCCCGGTAATGGAACTAATTTGTTTGACAAAAAATTTGTATTTCGATCAAAGCTTATTTCAAGAAGAACTTGGGTTACTGATAATAAATAAAAATAGGAATAAATGATGTAAAAAATAACGGAATAGAAAGCCAAGTAAATCAGTATATTCCAATAATGTTTTTCCTCCTTACAAATGATCAGTTTTCCCCCTTTTATAGTTATATCTAGGTAATACCTTTTGTTTTTTTTTTTGTCATAATAGAGTCATTATTGACAATAAATGGCATTTAATGTAACGTTAGCACAGATTCCCTAACATTTTCCGTAATTAATGCCTATTGATTATTGATAGTACGTATCTATACCCTTTTTGCTATCATGTTCATTCTCTTAACTCGACCTTCGATCATAAAGAGGTTCGAGCATCTATCTTTCTTGAATCTCTTGAATTCCTGTCTGTGCCTGTTGTAGCTCATGCCTCTTTAACTATTGTTTGCCAATAGTCATCCTTTGACCAATCTACGTATCGTGACATGTCACTTTTCAATTAATTCTATATTTTTCCCAATACAATGGGGATATGGTTGGATTGGATTAATTGAAATCACATGAGGAACAATATATATAGGTATCATCCTCAGTCGGAAATTACGAGCGTTTGTGCAAAGGAGAAGCTAATCAATCAGAACGGAGACAGTGTTAGAAGAGATGCAAATTAAAGAAAGATTTTCGAGATGGTAAGCAACTAGCAACAACGTCTTTATTTTTCAGCCCTTGCATGCGTGCTAGCTTGTAGCTTAGGGTTATAATACGAGAGTCCATTTCCCAAACTTCTTCTAATAGCATAAGATAAGCTTTTTGTTAGTTCTTTAAAATTTGTCTAGCCATTTTTATTCTTGCTTCATCACTGAGGAAAGAAACTTCAAGTGTGCTCAAGACTAATATATGATGATTACAATTGACAGTTTATAGCAATTTTTCCAGTACTTAAATGGAATTTTAGTTTCTCTCAATGTAACGGGTAACTAGGGTATACGGGTAAAATCGGTCTCGTAGTATATTCCGGTCTTCGATATGATAGGCTAAGCTCGAGATATAGTAACAGGGGGCCTAGACCGAGGAAAGGATTTCATCAATTTTAAGTCCTGACTATAACGTATGCCTTCGAGGATATCGCGGTCGTGATTTAGCATCGGTCCTAACCTTGATTAACTTCGAAGAACGTTGTCGATAGTCAAGCTCGGCAACCAGAAGGCCATGATATTCGTGATCAACCGGATATCACGGCGGAGATCTCGGCATATATCCACGTGAAATCAGGAATAAGTTAATTAGGATATTTTTACCTTTTATATATGTGTACCTTATATAGGACTCTCCTACTATATAAAGGGGGGTTTGATTATTTGTAAAAGGGGTTGTTACACCTCCCTTTTTACGCGCCTACCCCGAAGGATAGTGTATAAGGGAGTTTTTCCATTTAAAGTGACATTATTCGAAATGGGATTATTTATTTATTTCAGAGTCACCACTTGGGATAGGTTTGAATTTTGGTGTCCCAAGTCACCGCTTTATCTTGAATCCCAAAGCGAGGAAATTTCGACTTCCCGAATGGAGTTTGCGAACCAGAAATTCTTGAGTAAGAAATTCTTTTAACCCGAGGGAAGGTGTTAGGCACCCTCGGATTCCGTGGTTCTAGTACGGTCGCTTAAACTATCATATTTGGCTAATTATCTATTTTTAGACATGTTTATCCTATAGTGCAATTTTAAAATTACTTACCACTTTTAATTGAATTTTTTAGGAAGATTGCAACAGTATTAAAATACGTCTCGAACAACGTCACATAAATGCACCCGTAATTTTTGGCATATTTTAACACCGTCGAGATTTGGATTTGGGTCACATAAATGTGCACCTGAGTTTAAGAAAGTTCTTTAAATGCGCACCTAAGCGACTAGCGTGTTGATGAATTTGCGAGAAGCCATAAAAATTTGCTAAATGACACGTCCCGAATTCTAAGATTTTTATATGATTAATGAGGGCCACATAATTTGTGAATTTTGTTCGACGCGGCGCAACTCAATTTATTTTAAAAGGACATCCTAAAGAGGAACTAATATTACCTATTATGGATTGTCTCTAAAAACTTAATGATTGGCATTATTAATTAACTATTATTAAAAGTCTTCAAACAAACTTGGGTCTCAAGATCAAGTCCAAATTCAAACAAGAGGACCTTCATTTATCAAAGGCCCCCCTTAATTCACATTTGCCACTTTAACTTGGAAGGTCTAAGCATGCATTACCAAATTAAATTACCAGGTTTTAAAAGAGATCAAGCTTTCAGCACATTGAGCTTTGAGACCAGTCCAAGAGTGAGAAAATTTCGGCCAGGTTTTTACAAGGAATTGTTCAGTCGCGGGCCTTTTCCCAGACCCAAATAGAAAGCAGGCCATAAATTGGGACTCAACAATCTAATTCGAGATCAGCCCATCACTCAGCACACATGAACTAATTCAAGTTACTTGGGCTTCTTAATAGGCCCATTTTTAGTTGGATGGACGACCTATTATATGAAATACGGATTTGGATTTTATCCAATTTCTCTTAAGTTCGAAAATAACCCTGCATCAACATGCTTCAAAAGTTAAAATGATTTGCAACAACTACAATAACCAAACATGAGCAGATAAATTAAGGTACCTAAAACAATTTGGAAATGACTAATAATCTTAAACTACTAACAGCCACACACTGGTCAGGATCTAATTTAAAAAAATTGTGGCATTTCGACATAACTAAGTATTTTAAATAAGCAACTAATAAGGTTCATGATCCAAATTCAAACTAACTAAAGTGTTTTACAACAACCAAAATCAATTGCAGCCACTTTAATAAGCTAATTGGAACTTAAGTCATTGAGTCAAACTATCAGATTCAAGATATTCTTATCACAGTCCCAATTTGATTACAAAACAAAAAGCTATCCAATATCAAATTTGAGTCCCTAGTCATTACACTATTGGCTACTTGTACTTTTAATGCGTGAATAAATAGCTTTCATGAACATATAAGACTACACTACTCATTACAATACCAAATGAATAAACAGGGGTTCCAAAACAGTATAATCAAACTCGGAAGTGCAACTTCAATTATAGGTTTCCTTATGCTTTGGCCATTGAAGGTTAGGCAAATACCTGAAAATTGGAACAAAGTGTGAGCAAAAAGAAGTCGCTTAAGCAGCAGCACAGAAGAGACAGCAGTTGTAGCAGAAATCAGTATTATAACTCAAAAACCCATGCAAAGATAGGATAGGAGGCAGTAGAATCCACATCTACTTCAATCAACCAACAAAATCAAGCTGGGCTTGGAAATTAAGCTTGATGAACTCATGAAATTGAATAAGAACAGGTCTAGAACCCTTTTTTTAATTATTTTTAGTAATTTTTCAGTAATTTGAAGTTTGAATTTAAATTTTCTGATTTATCTAAGCTCTAGAATTTGAATGCTTTTGAATTTGAAATTTTCAGAGTTTGGATCTCTCTAGACTGCTAGAGCTGGGGTTTTTTTTTGAATTCAAATTTCAGAATTTTCTAGCTTCTCCCAAACTTGTATTGTAGGTATTGCCCATTTATAGACAAAGTCTAGGGCAACCTTCAGATTTCATTTTACGCCCTAAGTCCCTCTTTTATTTTCAGATCTTGGCTATTTAGTCCCTTAGTTATTGGCTTGTTGGCCAAGTAACATTACCAAATTCCTGAATTTCAAATTAGGGCCCCATCTAGAAGGTTCTAGTGGTTTCAAATTAGTTACTGCAGGATCCCTTATTTTAAAATACTCAGAACATCCTTGAATTACCCTTGTATTCACTATCCTAGGTCAATTGACCCCAAACCCTTTAATCTTGGTCAGAATCGACCAGGGTTAAATAAACCAATGCTGAAGCATTAAGCTATATCCAAACAATTCCTAAAAGTTGAATTAATAAATCAATCTAACTAGCCAAAACTGAAATTTAACTATGATTAATATGAATCCTAAGACTAAATTAACAGTGAACTAACAATTAACAGCAAACCAGTAAGATTGAAACTAAAGTAAATTGCATATCATATAATCAACAGCAAAATCATGGATCAAAATCAAATAAGACCAAAACTAACACTATATTACTACAACATACAAAAATCAGAGACCTAAATCGAAAGACCCTAACTCAAACAAAAATAAAAGAAATACTAAAAATGATCGAATAGAAGAACCATGCAAAGAGAAAGAAAAAAACGAAAGAAAGAAAAGGATCGAGAAACTTACTGAACTTACACATCATTGTAATCTAATTATTTTAAGGCCCTAAATTTATTAATTAATGATAACACATCATAAGGAAACTAAAATAGTATTCATGCCTTGAATTGAATTACAGATTTAAGGAGAAACAAACCACAACTACCGATTTGAACAAATCTAGATTGGAATTCAGACCAAGAGAAGCAAAGGAGAAGAGCAGAAGCTTGAGTGTCAGGTTAATTCGAACAGGAGAAGAAACGAAGAAAGAAGGTTGAAAAGAAACAAAAACAAACAGAAGAAAACAAATAAAAATGAAAGAAAGAAGACTCATCACCTTGGCTTGAAGTCGAGACCCGACTCTCTGATTTAAGCCTCAATATAATATCACTCGCCTGTTCATTATCAAGAACAGGAAAAGGATGTTATTTTGTGGCAAAATCAGTGCCCTAACACTCATGGATGCTGAGAAAAAGACCTTGCAAGAATGGATTTGACCTTGGCTTTGAGGCTTCGAACCCTAGATTTAGTATTTGAGCAGTTCTGCGGGGATTCGCCGGAGACGGAATGGAGTTTTGGAATGAGGGGGACGAAAGGGTTCAGGGGTATAATTTTGGTTGAGGTTGGGTGAGGCGCCACCGTGCACGGCGGAGCAGTCACCGTTTCAAATGAATTTTCGATGAGATTAGTTGTGATTTGAGGGAGACCAATCCCGAATTTAGATAGAGGAAGACGAGAAGGTGAGGTGGTGTAAATTTGGGGGTCATCGAAGAAACGCCGCTGACGAAGGCGATTTCCGGCTGGCGGCGGAGGGCGGAGCGCGGAAGCGGTGAGGAAAGATGGTGTTAGGGTTTGGCGAGACAAGGTACTAAGTTTTATTTGGGGGTGGGGTTGTTGATACAGTTACATATGAAATAACACCTGGCGTCATCATCGTTAGAGATTTCCTTTTTGCGTATCGTGCTATTTACTTTGTTAAACTATTCGTTAAATATAATCGTCCTCATCGGTTGTTTAACGAGTTTATGATGTTTTGGACCACTTCACTCATTGTTTTAAAATTTGAATTGAATGCTCAAATTCTTTTGCATATACAGGAAAACTTTAATCGAATTCTAATGCAAATTAAAAAATCCTTCACAGTCATAATTTGATTAAAAAATCACAAAAGAAAAGTAAAAAGAAAAACAGGCTTACAACTAGAGAAACTTGAACAAGAATAGACAAGAACAATGCATGCCTACACACGTGAACACCCAATTTCGAAGCAATATCTATTTTAAGAAGTTGATAGAGTCATATCTTTTGGGTTATAAAGAAATACTAATAATCTTGTTTTAAAAGGGGACAAATAAGCGTCTAAGCTGACGCAACTTCTCTTTTATACAATTCATCTACTGTTATCACAGCTGAAAATGGTTAAAGAGACGTCTCAAAGAACTTTATTAACTTTTATTTAAAAATTTAAATTTGCACTTGCGACAGTCTAGCCTTTAATTTCTTATTATCCAACGCCAAAAACAATAAAAGGAACGGAACATTCTATCTTCTACTTCATGTGATTTGCAAAGTATAGTTGCATAAACTAACACGGAAAAAGGGGGCGTCACGGATAGATAAGATCTTTCCATCCTTAATCAGAGGTGTTTGGTTTGAGCCCTACAAATAAATAAATAAATAAATAAATAAATAATTCTAGTAGAGAGCACTTCCCTTCTGAGTCGTACACGGTCCGAATTCGAATTAGTCGGGACTACAATATGAATATTGGACACCTACATAAAAAGAACGCTGGAAAATTAAAGGAAGTGCTGAATATGTTGAACCAAGTTATAAACCTTGAACAACTTTCAAATCCAATGAAACCAATGAATATAACTGATGGAAGTCTTGGAGCAACAATACACTTGTCTTTATGTGATCGGTCATGATTTTGAATGGTGGAAATACAAAATACTTTAAATACCGGGCTATCCTTTAAGCTAATGAATATAACTACCCTAATGTTTTGAAGAAAACTCAAATTGACCAATATAGCACAAAATAAAGCATAACGTTCAATTCTGATATAGGTGACTCATCACTAAGCAAAGAAACAAGAAAAAAGAAAAAAAAGAAACCGCATAGGGGATTCCACAATTGAGATTTATATATTTTTTAGCATGTGTATGAAAGTAGAAATTTTTACTAATGCACTATAATATTTCCTTTTTATATACTAAAATTGCCATATAATTCCTGTCAATTAGCTTCTAATTATGTGCTAATACCAAGTGGCCTTTCAAATTAAGCTATTAATTTTCTTTTAAATAAAGCAAGAATCTTCTTTTTCCCTACCCTATTAACAGCTCTTTCTATCTTTTCTCTTCTCTTTTTTGGCAGTGAGAGTCGGTGCTACTTTTCTTAGGTATGGGCATGTGTCAACCAATAAGACATTAAAACTTAGGAGATTTGAGTTACTTCATGGAAAAGTTATTGATGTAACTATGCCAAACTTTGCTTTTTATTTAGTAGAAGATTGTAGTGAAAGGAGAAAAGATACTGCTTTTGTTCAAGCAAATAGACAAATAATGGTAAAGTTGCTTTGTGGGTGTAGTGCATAGCATGTGGTGAGAAATATGAAAAGTTAAAAAGGGGCATGAGAAGAGAAGAAGCTAGAAAGTACAAAGCTTATGATCCAACTGTTAATAAAGAACAATATAATCAGTAAAATTGTATTAATAGAGTCCGGAAAGAATAAAGTATATACAAATTTTATCCCTACTTTAAAAGAATGAAAATGTTGTTACCGGGATACGCTCGGCTCAACAGAAGAAATAATTATATCAGAAAAGAACAATAGAATACTATGCAAAACAAAAAATATGTGAACACAACATAAAACCAGGCCCAACTATTAATAAAGTGAATGAAAATTACTAAAGATATAAAATTCAAGTTTTAATAGAAACAAAAAATGGGAAGTGATTTTTTTTTTTAATTTGCCTTAATCTTATACGTTCAATACATGCGTTAATGAAAGGTGATAGGTAGCTGATAGAATAACTAAAGTGCACGCGAGCTGCTACAACAACAACAACCCAGTATAATCTCACTTAGTGGGGTTTGGGAAGGATAATGTGTACGCAGATCTTACCCCTACCCTGTGGTAGAGAGGCTGTTTCCAAATAGACCCCCGGCATCCTTCCCTCCAAGAATTTACCACCTTGCTCTTGGGGAGACTCGAACTCACAACCTCTTGGTTGGAAGTGGGGATTGCTTACCATCAGAATAACCCGGCACGCGAGCTAATTAACTCACAAATTAATGTTATCCGCACATAAAAAAGAAGGTAGGACGTATTTTGAGAAAAGAGTTGTTTTAACACTCTAAAAAATGAGAAAGTAGAAGGTTACGTACTTTCCTAGAAATATCAAAGTAGCAAGTTATATATATTGAAGTTGAAGAGAGCATACAATGTCCTAGAACTACTTTTGTATGTGACATAAGAAGAGAAAAGAAGTGGCTAACTGAGGAAAAGGTTGTGAGGCAAACTTTGAAAAGCAAGAAGATTTGGCTGTTTACACAAATCTAGGTGAGGTCACCTCAAAGCAAATTTGGCATTGGAAAATAGGTTTGCTCTTATTAGTTTGTTGCTGAGCAGTTTCTAAGGTAAGATTTGTGAACAATAATTCTTTTTCTTGTTTTTTGTATGCTTTGCATGCAGTAGTAATATGGAGTACATGCATTTTATACTTCTCATTTTCATAGTTGTAAAATCTTGTGTTGTCGAATTCATCATCATACATTTGATAGACTAATTCTCATTCATATATAGCGATACATTTCTCTTAGTCTACATGTAGTGTTAGTATTATTATTATTATAGATATGACATTCGCTTTCGTTGTCTTACTAACTTGCGCTGCTATTATTTGTTGTTTCCTGTCATTGTTCCTTAAGCCGAGCTTATTCGAAAATAATCTCTTTAGTAGAAATAAGGTTTGTGTACACCTTATTCTTTCCAAACTCCTCTTGTGGGTTACACTGGGTTACGATTATTGTTATTATTATTATTGAATTAAAGTCTGATATATCATAAGATCCTCTTACTCTACAAGACAAGTTAATTATTATGTCAATTTGAGTACCTAAATTTTCATACACTTCTTTATATATATATATATATATATATATATATATATATATATATATATATATATATATATATATATATATATATCTTGACTAAAGCTATCTCATATTGACAAAATTTCAGGTCACTACTGGTGTTTGATTCCAAATAGAAAGACAAAATGAAGAACAATGCAGCAATTAAGTACCTAAAGCATGTCATTTCAGTACTAACCACAATGGCCAAATCAAAATCAACAGCCATAAAAACCAAAACTGAAGCTCTAAAAACTAGGCTAGAAGTCTTATCGTTGTTGAAATCCAAGAAACTCTCTTTTTCAGGCCTAGGAACTAAGGCCATTTCTCACAAGATCCATTCACTATTAGGCCATAAAGAAGAAGATGAAGAATCCCAAGATCTTGAAAATGAAAACAATAAGGCTATTGTACTCTACAACAATGCGCCTGAAGCGAGCGAAGATTTTTTACATTGTCAGTATAATGACCAAAATAATCAGGAGATACTACTATTGAGCAACGGTGAAAATTATGATGATAAGTATCCGGATTTGACACATTCGTTGTTCGATGAAGAGGACGAATACTTAGGTGATCCAAATGCATCAGCTATAGACATGGTGAGGAATTTCAAAGAGGAAGAAGGACAGAATTTTGTACTAGAAGACGAGATCGATAATGTGGCTGATTTGTTTATCAGGAAATTCCATAAAAAGATGAGGTTGCAAAAGCTTGAGTCTTTCAAAAGGTATCAAGCAATGCTACAAAGAGGTGCATAAATTATATATAGTATTAAAGTTGTTCCATTTGCATCTGAAATATTCCACCAGTCTTTTAAATAGCAAAATGGATCTCACTTTTATTTCAACTCCACTTTTAGATATCAATTGTTTTCTTCATTATCTGTAGCTTTTTCTTTTATTCATTTTTCCTTGAATAAATTTTATGTTCTTTTTCCCTAATAGCCACACACGCACGTGCCCGCGCACACAAAAAAAAGTGTACAAATTAGTTGGGAAAAAATCATTATTCTACACTGTAATAATAATGATTTCCTAGTCAGATAACAGATTAGTTTCTAAAATCCTGTTAATCCCGTTGTCTATTTATTTTGGCATTTATACTGTTTTTTGTAGACTAGATTGCCTTGTATGATATCCTAAATAAGAAATGTGCACTTGTGTAGTAAGACTCTCAAAGATATTGAATTAGAGTTCATGAGTTATTGATTCTTTGACACAGTTACACAAGTTCTATAGATATAATAGCTATTATGTGAATATTTTATATATATATATATAAAATTTTTACATATTGGCTATTATATCTATAAATAACTATGTATAATTAGTATGATTTATTTATACCAAAAAAGTAAAGAGTTAATTCGCCGATTATTTGTGTAAAGATCACCCATCATTTTTTATTTTTTTGGGGGGTGGGGGGTGGGGGTGGGGGAGGGGGAGGAGGGGGCAATTTTTATAAAATACTATCTTTTAGCAGTAATTAGTCATCTATAGATATCATTTACTATATTACGGATTATAGATACATTTTATATGGTTTTAAGATATATTGGATGTATTTAAGCTATTGTATTCGTGAATACAGTAGCAAAAATAGGAGTGAATCGGGGAAGTCCAGCTAATCAGTTGTTATATTCGAGTGTATTCGACTGTATTCATGGAGTGAAACATGGTATTACAGTTGGACAAATTATTGTATTCGATTGTATTCACAGCATGAAATAGGGGATTACACTGTTTTTAAAACGGAAAATGAATCAATTAACATAATAGACTCCTAATATAACTCAACAAAATCAATTATAACACGCAAATTTTGTATTTTCGGTTATAAAAAGATTCTCAACTGAAAAATACCTCAAAAATATAGCAATCTTCAGAGAATTATATAATACATCTGAATACATAAATTATATTAATTAAAAACACTTATGAATACATTTATGATATATAACGAGACAGTGAATACAACAAAATACATATAATACGACGGGATACATTGAAATACAATGAGAAAAAAAGACAGTGAATATAATGAGATATATGGAATACAACAAGATACATTGAATTACAATGAAAAAGAAGACAGTGAATACGATGAAATACATGAAAATACATTAAAATATATTAACAGAAAATCATTTTACAACATCCATATCTCCAAGCTCACCAATCTCTGGAGACACCTTTGTCTCCACTAACAAACCGAAGTTAGCAAAGACAAATATACTTGAGCAACTCCTTCGACCCACCCTCTTATTTCCTGTGCTTCATTCTCAATCAGAACCTAATTTGCGAGTACAATTATACTCTAACAATTCTCCCACTACAATTGAGGATATCGACGAAGGCGAAATGGAAAATGAACTAGACAGAGAAGAGGAAGAAGCAGCCACCGACTTACTCCGCAATCGATTCCAATTATGCACTATTTCCATTGCTGAAGCTGGGGTTTTTTTTAATCAAAACACGTACAGTAATTTCTGAAGTGGGCTTTGCACTAATCCGGTGGAAGGAGAAGGAGATCGAAAATTTAATGGGATGGATGAAGAAAATGGGAAGTACCAAAATAGAGAGAGAAAGAAAATAGTGTAACTGATTAGCGTATATAGTGGCTTAAGGCTAGGAGGTAACTAAAATTAAATATTTTTCTATAAACCATAAAAGGTATCTATAGAATATAATTTTTTTAAATGGTAATTATTTAAAATAAATAAGTGTTAGAAAATACGCTTAACGCTAGAGGGGGGTGAATAGCGTTATAATAAAAATTAGCGTAAACTTGCGAAATTTAAATTGCAGGAAAGAAATAAGTGCGATAAGTAAATAAATGAGAACGAACGCACCAATGTATCCTGGTTCACCACAACCCGTGGCTAGTCCAGTCCCCGAGAGACTCTCTCGAGATTTTCACTAACACTGTTAAGCTTACAGGTGCTCAACAAACCTTTACAAACTGAGGACACAAGCCTCAACAACCTTTGCTCGAAGATACAACACTCCAAGACTTCAACCAAAGGAAACACAAGTTCCTTCTTACAATACAAGGGACTAACACTTCCCTTCAAGTGTATAAAACACTTAGCACTCACTTAAACAAGACTCTCTTAATAGAGTAGATATGAGTAAACAGAATACGCTCAAGAACGCAACAACTTTCGTCAAGAATTTTGGCTCTCAAAACTTATGTAATGAATAGAAAGTGATGAACAATAGAGTATGCAAGCTATAGCAATAATATGATAAGTTGTTATGTTTAGAAGACTGATTTGAAGCTGTATTTATAGTTGCAAAACCATGCATTACCGTTGCCTAATTGCCAATTAAGAATTGCTGATTTTACTCAGTGACAATCGATTGTCAAAATACCACAATCGATTGTTTGCCAATTGTTCAAAAATCATTCCCAGATTTTACGCTTAACAATCGATTATCTAAGATCAATAATAGATTACTGGCAACGTTCAAAAAATTATTTCCAGATTTTACTTAAAACAATCGATTGTCAGAAATCTACAATCGATTACTTGGCAACGTTCAAAAAATCATTTCCAGATTTTACTTAAAACAATCGATTATTAGAAATCTATTATCGATTACCTGACGGTGTTTGAAAATATTTTAGCAACGGTCAATTACACAATCGATTATGCTATGAGAACAATCGATTATATATCAGTCTTTGAAAAATCAATTAGTCACTGTCTCAATGCACTCGATTGTCAAAGATACACAATCGATTATTTAGTGACTTTGAAAATGTCTGATAGACACTGCCTCAACACAATCGATTGTCATAAGGTTCACAATCGATTGTCATGCAGATTTGAAAAAACTTTGATGTATACTGCCTCAACACAATCGATTGTCATAAGTTCACAATCGATTATTTTGTAGCTTTGAAAAACCTGATGTATACTGCCTCAACACAATCGATTGTCATAAGGTTCACAATCGATTGTCATGCAGATTTGAAAAATCTGATGCACACTGCCTTAACACAATCGATTGTCATAAGTTCACAATCGATTGTCATGCAGCTGACTTAACATAATCGATTATCATAAGTACATAATCGATTATCTTAGTCCAGATTTTAGAGGCATGTTTAAAAATCATTTTGACTAATGTAAATATGCATGATTTAAAATCATTTTGCTTTAAATTAAATATGCATGATTTGATAAAAATGTTTTTACAAGAGAAGCCAAGTCTTGAGTCAAGTTATCGGATCAAGATCACAATTAAAGAACGACTCATGTATAACTTTATATCTTTGCTTGATCTTGGTCTTGTGCTTGAATCTCGTTATATATCAATTGCGCGCTTGTGCTTGGACCTCGTCATATGTCAATTGCGCATAGTTTGTCATTCATCAAAACCTACAAATATGAACACACGTTTTAGTATAGTGCCTTGAGAACGTGTTTCAACAATTTTCCCTTTTTTGATAATGGCAAACTTTAGTCGGGATATGCATATTTGATAATTCATAATGACGATTCAAGACAAGTAAAGATATGCAACAATATGCAACAAGTCTCTAGATGTGCAATTAGTTCCCCCTCAACATATGAATTCCCCCTCAATTTATGCCAATAAAAAATTAGTGCATATCCCTTATTCTTCCCCCTTTTGCCATTAGCAAAAAATAGAATGAATAAGTAAATAACTTGTTTATTGATTAGGCAAAAGATGCATAAGAAGACATAATAAAGCAAATAATACCAAAATAATCGATTATTGATACTTGATAATCGATTATATACTAACGAGAATTCGGTTATCCGTAGGATAAATTGATTATTCTGCATCAATCTGTATAATTCCCCCTGCCTTTAGGGCGATACCTGCAAAAATTCGTTAGACGTCTCCGACGCTCAAGTTAGAAATCATGTGAAAGGGAAAATGCAATGCATGACTTAGATCAACGTGGAGTCAAGAATCCCGAGTTCACTACGAATTCGGAAGAAGGACGCTTTCTCTAAGGGTTTTGTAAAAATGTTGGCCAATTGATCTTTGGTTTCAACAAATTCAATTTCGACATCACCCTTGAGAACGTGATCTCTTATAAAATGATTCCTAATTTCAATGTGTTTTGTTCTTGAATGAAGAACGGGGTTCTTCGTCAAGCATATGGCGCTAGTATTATCACATCTAAGAGGGATATGATCAAGACTTAGGCCATAGTCCAAGAGTTGTTGTTTCATCCAAAGGATTTGAGCGCAATAACTCCCCGCAGCTACATATTCAGCCTCGGT
This sequence comes from Nicotiana benthamiana, assembly GCA_034376525.1. Taxonomy (NCBI): domain Eukaryota; kingdom Viridiplantae; phylum Streptophyta; class Magnoliopsida; order Solanales; family Solanaceae; genus Nicotiana; species Nicotiana benthamiana. Next base: position 100,653,089 of record CM067338.1, read on the forward strand.
TGTGGACAACGCAACACTTACTTATTTCTAGCTAAACCAAGAAACGAGAGAGCTACCGAGCAAATGGCAAGTGCCACTAGTGCTCTTGCGGTCCAATTTGCATCCAGCAAAATCGGAATCGGAATAGCCAACAAGTTGGCATGAATAACCTTTGGGGTACCATAGACCCACATTTACAGTACCAACAAGATACTTCAATATCCATTTCACCGCAGTTAGGTGAGACTCCTTCGGACACGATTGATAACGAGCGCATAAGCACACGCTGAACATGATGTCCGGTCTACTAGCAGTAAGATAAAGGAGAGATCCAATCATACCTCGATACTTTTTGGTGTCGACTTCCTTACCTTTCTCATCTTTGTCTAGATGATCGGATGTCCTCATGGGAGTGGCCATTGCTTTTCCGTTGGTCATTTCAAATCTTTTCAGCAATTCTTTGCAATATTTAGCTTGACAAATGAAAGTTCCTTCTTTCATTTGCTTTACTTGCAGCCCCAAAAAGAATGTTAGCTCACCCATCATAGACATCCCAAATTCGCTTGTCATTAAATCGGAAAATTCCTTGCACAAAACATTGTTAGTAGCACCAAATATAATATCATCCACATAGATTTGAACTAATAAAATATCATTATTTTTATGCTTAACGAAAAGAGTGGTGTCAACTTTCCCCCTAATGAAATTATTTTCCAAAAGAAATTTACTCAATCATACCAAGCTCGGGGAGCTTGTTTATGACCATAAAGAGCCTTTTTAAGTTTGAAAACATGATTTGGAGATTTAAAATCTTCAAAACCCGGGGGTTGTTCAACATAAACTTCTTCTTGAATAACACCATTTAGAAAAGCACTTTTTACATCCATTTGATACAAATTGAAATTCATAGAAGATGCAAAGGCAAGTAATAAACTAATAGCTTCTAACCTTGCTACGGGAGCATATGTTTCTTCATAGTCAATACCCTCTTCTTGATTGTAGCCTTTTGCTACAAGCCTAGCTTTGTTTCTTGTGATTACACCATTTTCATCTAATTTGTTTCGAAAAACCCATTTCGTACCAATTATGGTATGATTTTCGGGTCTTGGCACCAAATCCCAAACGTCATTCCGTTTGAATTGGTTAAGCTCCTCTTGCATTGTCAAGGTCCAAAATTCATCCCCAATTGCTTCGGAGATGGTTGTGGGTTCAATTTGAGAAACAAAAGCAGTATGTCCTAAGGTGTTCTTAAGAGAGTTTCGGGTACTTCCCTTTTCTCCGACGTTGCCAATTACCTGTTCGAGTGGATGGTCTTTGATTGTCCTTCATGCGTTGGGTAATTTGGTTTCTTCTTCCAATTGTGGAGCTTCCTCCGATAATTGCTCCAAAATTTCATCTTGATTTTCATTTGAATTTTCCTCATATACTTTAACTCGAGGGATTATATTATTTAGTGCACCTGCAAGATCAAAACCAGAATCCTTTCTCGCCAAGCGAGCATTATTTTCGGAAAACACAATATGCGGGGATTCCTCCACAGTTCCGGTTCTATTATTGAATACCCTATATGCTTTGCTACGTGAGGAATAACCAATAAGAATTCCTTCATCGGATTTGGCATCAAATTTTCCCAATTGATCTTCTCCATTGTTATGAATAAAGCATTTGCAACCGAATACTCTAAAATGGGAGATATTTGGTTTCCTTCCCTTGTAGAGTTCATAAGGGGTTTTCATGAGTATTGGCCTTATGACTACTCTATTCAAAATGTAGCATGCAGTACTCACGGCATCGGCCCAAAAATGTTTGGGAATCTTAGCCTCATCGAGCATGGTTCTAGCCATCTCTTCGAGACACCTATTTTTCCTTTCCACAACCCCATTTTGTTGTGGTGTATGTGGAGCAGAGAAGGTGTGCTCGATACCGAGTTCGTCACACAAGTCCGCAAAGAGATTGTGATCAAACTCTCCCCCATGATCACTTCTTATTGAAGTGACGGTTGTGTCCTTTTCGTTTTGAACACGTTTAAGAAAATATTTCAAATTATGAAAAGCTTCACTTTTATGAGCAAGAAATAGAGTCCATGTAAATCTAGAATAATCATCAACAATAACAAAAGCATAACGATTTCTACCAAGACTTTCAATGCGAGATGGTCCAAATAAGTCCATGTGAAGTAATTGCAAAGGTCTAGTAGTTGAAACAATATTTTTCGATTTAAAAGATGCTTTTGTTTGCTTCCCTTTTTGACAAGAATTACAAATAGAGTCTTTTTCAAATTTCAAGTTTGGAAGACCAATAACTAAATTTTGTGAAACCAATTTGTTCAAAAGATGCATGTTGATGTGAGCTACTCTACGGTGCCATAACCACGTATCATCTTCTTTGCTCATAAGACAATCTACATATTCAGATGAAGAATTTTCGAGATCCACCATGTAGATATTATCCATTCTAAATCCACAAAGAATAATTTTAAAATCACTACGGCGAAAAACTAAGCATTCATCCTAATCAAATAAAACAAGATTTCCCTTGTTACATAATTGACTTATGCTCAAGAGATTATGTTTTAAACCTTTAACTAACAATATATGCTTAATGGAAGAATGTTCATCCTTACCGACCGATCTGATGCCGATAATTTTTCCTTTGTTGTTATCACCAAAAATAACGCTTCCTCCTTCCTTGTGTTCTAGTTGAAGGAATTTGGATTCGTCTCCGGTCATGTGCTTGGAGCATCCACTATCAAGGTACCAAAGTACACTTGATCCCTTCAAACATACCTACAAAACAGATTAATAAGTTTTAGGTACCCATGCCATTTTGGGTCCTTGGGGGTTAGGCAAATCATAGTGATGTGATTGAGTGTTATGTCTATATCGTGTAAAACAAGCAGGAGCAATATGTCCAATTCGTCTACAATAATGACAAACAACATTAGGATTATGCATTCGTCTAGGTTGATAGTAATTGGACGGACGAAATTCATTGACAACATGACTATTGCGCAATTCATGAAAATCATTTCTCCTACTATTTGTTCTAGGATATGCAGCATTTCTAGAATAGTTATTTCTAGGTTGAAAGACATTTCTAGGTGTTCTAAAAGGTTCAAAATTCCTTCTAGTGTTTGGCCTAGAATATGCATTATTTCTAGAGTGATTATTTCTAGGTTGCGATTGTTGAAAGCCATTTCTAGGTTTGTTATATCTAGGATGAGCGTTTGTTTTATTAATCCTAGGTTGAGCCTTAGGTTGTTGGGGGTTGGCTTCAACCTTTTTCTTTAGACTCATTCTTAAAACCTATGCCATGCTTGGTCGACTTCAAATTAACAAGAACTTCATTCAAATTTTTATGAGAAGAATTAAACTTATCTAGGGTGCCCTTAAGTCTTTCCACCTCATTTTTGAGATGCATGCAAGAAGTACAACTTTTACTAGAACTCTCGGGTTTGTCGGCGCTTCTCTTGCCGAAAAATTTGTTTTCTTCTTTCAACTTCTCATTTTCCAAAATCAGTTTTTCCAAATCCTTTTCTTTCAAAGAGAGTTGTTTTTCAAAATCTTTTTCTTTCAAAGAGGCATTTTCCTTTATGCTTTTAACAGTTTTGGAAGCTTTAGTAAATTCACTATACAATTCATCAAAAGCATTTTGCATTTCCTCAAGAGAATAGAAATTTTTGGAAGAAATTTGACATACCTCTTCTTGGTTGTCTTCTTGTGCCATGAGACAAAGATTTGCGGCTTCGTCTTCTTCTTCCTCACTCGACTCGTCACCGGAGTCGCCTCCCCAAGATATGTATGCTCGTTGTTTCTTAAAGGGTTTCTTCTCCTTTTTGGCATTTGGGCAATTTGATTTAGTGTGCCCGGTTTCTCCGCACTCATAGCACTTTATTTGATCTCCTTGCTTTTTGCCCTTTCGTTCATACTCTTTTCGCATGAACTTTTGAAATCTCTTAATAACGAGTCCGAACTCGTTGTCTCCGTCCTCATCATTTTGAGGTTGGCTTGTGCTTGCCTTGAGAGCGATCTTTTGTTTCCTTTGATCATCAACAAGAGGGTTAAGTATAGTAGATTCATAAGTTTTAAGATTACCTCTTAATCCGTCCATGGTGACATTTGAAACGCCAATAGATTCTTGAATCGCGTCGGCCTTGGATCGCCATGCTGGAGTGAGACTTCGGAGAATTTTTCGGACAAGTTCCTTATCCGTGAAGGTCTTCTTAAGAGCATGTAAATCATTAACGATTTTTGAAAATCGTTCGAACATCTCATCGACCTTTTCGCCTTCCCTCATGTGAAACAATTCATATGCATGGGTTAGGAAATCAATTTTAGCTTCCCTTACCTGGTCCGTACCTTCGTACGTAATTTCAAGCTTGTCCCACATTTGCTTCGCCGTTGCGCAACATATATTTTCCTGTAATCATCAGCATTTACAGCACAATATAATAAATTAATGGCTTTAGCGTTGTTTTGCACCTTTCGGATATCATCCGCATCGTATTCATCTTCGGACTTTGGAACATCTTTATTTTCAACCTTTTTGGTTGGAATTTGTTCTCCTTCATTATAACCTTCCAAAGATGAAAACTATATGATTGAACAAATATTCTCATCCTCTCCTTCCAGTACGAATAGTTTGTACCGTCGAATAGTGGTGGTCGGGTGGAGCATTGTCCTTCACCTATTCCTGCAAAAGAATCACGAGTAGAAGCCATGGATTGTTTCTCTCAAACGGTTAAGTCTTCAGAGAGTTGGGCTCTGATACCAATTGTTAGAAAATACGCTTAACGCTAGAGGGGGGTGAATAGCGTTATAATAAAAATTAGCATAAACTTGCGTAATTTAAAAATTGCAGGAAAGAAATAAGTGCGATAAGTAAATAAATGAGAACGAACGCACCGATGTATCCTGGGTCACCACAACCCGTGGCTAGTCCAGTCCCCGAGAGACTCTCTCGAGATTTCCACTAACACTGTTAAGCTTACGGGTGCTCAACGAACCTTTACAAACAGAGGACACAAGCCTCAACAACCTTTGCTCGAAGATACAACACTCCAAGACTTCAACCAAAGGAAACACAAGTTCCTTCTTACAATACAAGGGACTAACACTTCCCTTCAAGTGTATAAAACACTTAGCACTCACTTAAACAAGACTCTCTTAATAGAGTAGATATGAGTAAACAGATACGCTCAAGAACACAACAACTTTCGTCAAGAATTTTGGCTCTCAAAACTTATGTAATGAATAGAAAGTGATGAACAATACAGTATGCAAGCTATAGAAATAATATGATCAGGTCTTGTGTTTAGAAGACTGATTTGAAGCTGTATTTATAGTTACAAAACCATGCATTACCGTTGCCTAATTGCACATTAAGAATTGCTGATTTTACTCAGTGACAATCGATTGTCAAAATGCCATAATCGATTGTTTGCCAATCGTTCCAAAAATCATTCCCAGATTTTACACTTAACAATATATTATCTAAGATCAATAATCGATTACTGGCAACGTTCAAAAAATCATTTCCAGATTTTACTTAAAACAATCGATTGTCAGAAATCTACAATCGATTACTTGGCAACGTTCAAAAAACCATTTCCAGATTTTACTTAAAACAATCGATTATTAGAAATTTATAATCGATTACCTGACGGTGTTTGAAAATATTTTTGGCAACGGTCAATTACATAATCGATTATGCTATGAGAACAATCAGTTATATATCAGTCTTTGAAAAATCAATTAGTCACTGCCTCAATGCACTCGATTGTCAAAGATACACAATCGATTATTTAGTGACTTTGAAAATGTCTGATAGACACTGCCTCAACACAATCGATTGTCATAAGGTTCACAATCGATTGTCATGCAGATTTGAAAAACTTTGATGTACACTGCCTCAACACAATCGATTGCCATAAGTTCACAATTGATTATTTTGTAGCTTTGAAAAACTTTGATGTATACTGCCTCAACAAAATCGATTGTCATAAGGTTCACAATCGATTGTCATGAAGATTTGAAAAATATGATGCACACTGCCTTAACACAATCGATTGTCATAAGTTCACAATCGTTTGTCATGCAGCTGACTTAACATAATCGATTATCATAAGTACATAATCGATTATCTTAGTCCAGATTTTAGAGGCATGTTTAAAAATCATTTTGACTAATGTAAATATGCATGATTTAAAATCATTTTGCTTTAAATTAAATATGCATGATTTGATAAAAATGTTTTTACGAGAGAAGCCAAGTCTTGAGTCAAGTTATCGGATCAAGATCACAATTAAAGAACGACTTATGTATAACTTTATATCTTTGCTTGATCTTGGTCTTGTGCTTGAATCTCGTTATATATCAATTGCGCGCTTGTGCTTGGACCTCGTCATATGTCAATTGCGCATAGTTTGTCATTCATCAAAACCTACAAATATGAACACACGTTTTAGTATAGCGCCTTGAGAACGTTTTTCAACAATAAGGTGTTAATCTTTTCTATATGAGGTAAAAATTCAAAAAAAAAAAGTAAGAGAAAACTGTTATCTATAGCCCCTCAAAATTTTAATAGCCATGTTTTTTTCCATTGATACGAACCAGCCCTTTAACCCAAATATATTGGATCTAGTCGTCCTACGTGTCTATTTTGTATATTTTTGTATACTGACAGTCTATTTTATATATTTTTTGCATAGTAACAGCTTATATTATATATTTTTCGTGCAGTAGCAGTCTATATTTTATAGTGACACTCTATTTTGTATAGTGACTGTCTATTGTATATAAATTGTATAGTGGTAGTGTATTTAGTGGAGTATATTTTTCCATAGTGACAGTATATATATATATATATATATATAATGACAGTCTATTTAGAATTTTTTTGCATAACGATATTATATTTTTGTATATATTTTGTATAGTGACACTCTATTTTATATAAATTATATAATTATAGTATATTTTGTATAAATTTTGTATAGTGATTATCTATTTTGTATATATTTTAACTATATGCATAGTTATCTCCTCTCATCTTCCTCTCAGGGAGAGCGCCCAGCCACAGACGTCCATGGCCTCACAGTTGTCGAAAATGGTAATAAGATCGCTGGAGTTTTAAAATTTCAGCCAAATATCTTTAAAATATTAACTTCATATTCACAAAAACAATAAGAGAAATTAGAGAAAGAAGACAATGTCATGAGAGTCGTCGTTGGCGGAGTTGCTTCTTCAACAACGAGGATACCGAGGCAACTTCCGGCCGACCTCTGGTAGGAGAATCTTTTTCCCTTTCTTTTCTCTTTTCTTTTTAGATCTTGAAGGTAAATCAAAATACATATGAAAACAGTAACTATGATACACCGAAATCAAAATACTGACAGTGTAACAGCCATGGATTGCTAGCGTGAGAGAGAAGAAGATAGATAGTAAGGAAGATGGGGATCGGAGGCGATTTTTGCCCCTTCTCTCAAATATGAGAGATGTAAAAATATGATTGGGAACTCGAGATTTTCCAGGGCAGTTGCCAAAGTAGTTCACCAACAGAGCAAAATAGAGTTATTCGGCTAGAAGAATTCGATTTTTCCTCAGTGGTACCACTTTCAGGTTTTTCAGTTGTTAGCAGTTGTTAATGTTTTTAGACTATAACTTGTATGGGTTAATTTGTGGCTACCGAGTGATATATATTTGGCCCGATGGGCTATAAATGAATTTCTCTCAAAAAAAAGAATGTGAGACTAGATCATCTAAAGCTGTTGTAAAAATGGCGTATAGTAGCCACTAATTAAGGGGGTTTTAATTTTTATCCACTAATTATAATGCTCAGCAAAAATAGCCACTACTAATAGAAAAAAGACAGTTTTACCCTTTCTTCAATTGTTATATTCCCAGACCCTTCTGCAAAAAGAAAGAAATGGTGAAGGTGAAGTATATATCAAGCGCAGTAATGGTAAATGTAAAAAGTCCTTCTGAATTTCGAGCTATAGTTCAACACCTCACTGGGAAAAGCCCTCCAAAATCGTCCAAATTTTATCAACAATATGCAAAGACAGAGAATTATCATAATGATGAAGTTACATCCAAATTAGCTCGTGGTCAAAGTTCAAGAGGATTTTCTAGAATTTGGTTTCCCTATTAATATATAGTGTAGTAGTTGAGCTTTTCTTTGGCTTTGTTGCTTCAGACACTGGGTATATAGTATAGGATGCCACTGGGTAAGTAAGCCTTACATTGTACTAACACTAACAAAAGTATTTATGAATGACATTATCCTCAATACTTATTTGCAAAATTTTGTATGTTTAATTTTTTTAGCAAATGTCTGAATTTTCAAAATTTCTTTCTTCTTACTTTGCTTTTGTTTATTTTGAGTTCAAAGATTAAAATTTAAGGACATGAGTCCTTAAGTTTGACATGCATGTTCAAAAGTTAAGGACATGCAGTCGTTAACTTATAGTTTCAAGTTCAAAACTTAAGGACTTTTGTCCTTAACTTTGAATTACACGTTCAAAAGTTAAGGACAGACAGTCCTTAACTTTGAGTTCAAAGTTTAAAACTTAAGGACTTTCTGTCCTCAACTTTACAAAAGTTAAGGATATGAGTCCTTAAGTTTGATCATATAGATTCAAAAGATATGTTAAGGACAAGCAGTCCTTAACTTATAATGTTAAGTTCAAAACTTAAGGATATGCAGTCTTTAAGTTATTGTTTCAAGTTCAAAACATAAAGACTTTCTGTCCTTAACTTTGAGTTTCAGGTTCAAAAGTTAAGGACAAGCAGTCCTTAACTTATAGTTTCAAGTTCAAAACTTAAGGGCAGACAGTCCTTAAGTTATTGTTTCAAGTTCAAAACTTAAAGACTGATTGTCCTTAACTTTGAGTTTCAAGTTCAAAAGTTAAGGATAGAAGTCCTTAATTTTGACTTGCAGGTTAAATAGTTAAGGAAATACAGTCCCTAAGTTTGAATAATACGTTCAAAAGTTAAGGACATGAAGTTCAAAGTTCAAACGTTAAGAATAGGAGTTCCTAAGTTTGAAATGTAGGTTCAAAAGTTAAAGACATGCAATCTTTAAGTTCGAATTACACGTTTAAAAGTTCAGGACAGGAAGTCCTTAACTTTGTGTTTAAAGTTACCTCATTTTCTTTGTTGCTCCAATGGGACTTGAAAAGCTTCTCGTTTACACAAAGAATTATTATAAGAATCCACTTGTTTACATCACAAAGTGTGGTAAGAAAAAAATCTAATTTATTGAACTTTTAAATATATATATATATATATTGAAAACGTGAAGATTAAGCTGAAGAACATGAAGAATATAGCGAGAGAAGAAGAGAGAAAACGAGGTAGGTGAAGGAACTCTCTGGAAGAAGCCAGAGAAAAATGAATCACTTGCCTCAAAATATCTGTACAAAACGTAAGTATATACACAGCTATACTACACTCTTGGGTCGGGTCAGACGGCCCAAGAGTAAAAATAAAACGGGCTCAGATAGTGACAGCCCGACTACAATCATCACAGCCCAACTCTCATATATACAGTGTATACCGTGAATATACATTATATATACAGTGAAGATAAAGCTCTATGTCATTTATGCTTAGGCTTGGAAGCCATATAATCCTTCGTCTCAACATCCCCCCTCAAGTTGGAGGGGGAAACCACCTGCAACTTGAGCAGCAAAGGATGAAGCACAGTGCCAGGTCAGGAGGTCAGCAGTTGACGAGAAGTAGGAACATGGAACAGCTGGATGAGGCCATTCTGGAGCTGATCTCGAACAAAATGACATTCCACTTCAATGTGTTTAGTCCGTTCATGAAACACAGGATTCTTAGCTATGTGAATAGCAGCCTGACTATCACAAAGCACAGAAAAGGGAAGAGAAATAGAAACCCCAAGATCAAGAAATAAACGAGACAGCCAAGATAATTCTGCAACAACCTTACTGAGGGCCCTATATTCATCCTCAGCAGAAGACAAAGAAACCACTGGTTGCTTCTTAAATTTCCAACTAATCAGGCAACCACCCAGAACAATACAAAAATCAGTAACAGATCTCCTTGTATCAGGGCAGGCAGCCCAGTCACTATCAGAATAACCAACAACAGAGAAATCATTGCTGTCAGAATAAAAGAGACCCAAAGAGGAGGTACCTTTATGGTATCTTAACACATGGAAGGCAGCAGTCATATGTGGAAGTCTGGGACATTTCAGAAATTGACTTAGATGTTGTACAGCAAAACAGATGTCAGGCCTAGTATGAGTCAGAAATAAGAGCTTACCAACAAGACTCATATACTGATCAGGACAAGATAAAAGGTCACCAGAATCAGCATGAAGTTTGGCATTAATGTCCAAAGGACAAACAACAGAAGAGACACTGGCACAGTCAAACTGATGCAGCAGGTCAGAGATATATTTCTGCTGATTAAGGATCATCCCAGCAGGAACAACTGACATCTCTATGCCTAAAAAATAATTTAAAGACCCTAGGTCCTTAATTTTGAACTGATCATCCAGAAACAGTTTCAGGGTACAAATTTCATCACTGTTATCCCCAGTAAGAATGATATCATCCACATAGACTGCCACAATCACAAGTGACCCTGGTGTACCATTGATGAATAAGGAATAATCATTCAAAGGGTGTCTATAACCTCTGGAATAGAGGGCAGAAGATAATTTGGCATACCATTGTCTGGATGTCTGTCTCAGCCCATACAGGGATTTATTCAATTTGCAAGGGGAGCAGAGGTAGAGGAGGCAGAAACAGAGGCAGGAGCAGAAACTGTCAAACCTGGAGGGAGCTTCATATAAACCTCCTCATCCATGTCACCATGTAAGAAAGCATTATTAACATCCAGTTGAAACAGATTCCAATGATTTTTGACAGCCACAGCAATAAGACACTTAACAGTGCACATTTTAACCACAGGAGAAAAAGTGTCAGTGAAATCAATACCTTCAACCTGAGTATCACCTCTGATAACAAGTCTAGCTTTATACCTTTCAACACTGCCATCAGCCTTGTATTTAATTTTACAAAACCCATTTGCAGCCAATGGGTTTCTTACCAAGAGGAAGAGGAACAACATCCCAAGTATGGTTTGTAGCGAAAGCATCAAACTCCTTTCTCATGGCGTCCTGCCATGTTGGAACAGATGCAGCTTGAGAGTAATATAAAGGTTCAGATTCCAAAGAAGAGGAAGAGGATCCAGAAAAGGCAGGAAGTTGGCAGACATAATCCTTAAGGTAAGAGGGAGAATTATGCTGTCTTTCAGACTTTCTGGGAGCAGGAATAGATGGGGAATAAGCCAAGGGAGGAGGAGAGATATCAGGATTGAAAGAAGGAATGGGAGCTGGATCAGTAGATTCTGGAGCAGTATAAGGAGGTTCTGGAACAGGTGTAGGAGGAAGAGGAGAGGAGATAGGTATGGAAGGGTCTGGATCATTGGAAAGTTCTACAGGAGGAATAAAAGGAAAGGATGAAGGAGAAGGATGAACAGAAGGTGATGCAGTCTTAAAGGGAAAACAGGTTTCATGGAATATAACATCCCTGGAAACAAAACATTTCTTGGAAGCAAGATCATACAGTTTATAACCCTTTTTGGCAAAGGGATACCCCAGGAAAACACAAGAAATGGCTCTATGCCTTAACTTGTCCCTTTGAGGAATTGGGACAGTAGCATAGGCAAGGCACTCATATGCTCTCAAGTGAGAATAGGTTGGAGCTATCCCATACAAAATTTCATTAGGAGACTTATTGTGAAGCAATCTGGATGGTATTCTGTTAAGGAGGTAAGTGGCAGTCAACAAACAGTCCCCCTAGAAAGATACATGTAGTCCAGATTGGAAAAGTAAAGCTCTATATGTTTCAAGGAGGGTTCTATGCTTTCTTTCAACAACACCATTCTGTTGAGGAGAATGAGGGCAGGTGGTTTGATGAATAATCCCTTGGCTACTAAAGAAAGAAATACCCTCAATGCTAGACCCCAATTCTAAAGCATTGTCACTTCTAACAGTTTGAACCACAGCATTAAATTGGGTTTTAACCAAACATAGGAATGACTTAAGCAAAGAAAAAGCATTGCTTTTAGACCCCATTAAGTGTGTCCAGGTAGCCCTAGAGAAATCATCAACAATTGTAAGGAAATATCTACAACCAGAAGAAGTAGGAGTATGATAAGGCCCCCAAGTATCCACATGAATTAGTTGAAAAGGTCTAGAGGTGCTTATAGAACTATCAGGAAAGGGGAGTCTAGTCTGTTTTGCCATGGGACAAACAGAACAGGGGAAAGGTTGTTTAGAAGCAAATGGAAAAGGCAAACCAGAAATGTGTCTCATAATTGTAAAAGAAGTATGGGAAAGTCTTATATGCCAAATGTAATTCATGTCAGTTGTAACAACATTATTACAGATAGAACTACGTACATTTGAGGGCAAGCTAACAGTCTTGTTATCAGACAAAATGTCATCATTACAAGAAGCAGACACAGAACATACAGAAGTAGATGAACAATTAATGGAAGAAGAAGGGGAAGGTGGAACCCAAGCCAGTTTATATAAGCCAGCATCTTCTCTACCAAGATCCAGAGGCCTCCTCAGAGAAGGGTCCTGTATCATGTGGAGGAAGCAGGAATTTTCAGTGAACAAAACTACACAATGCAACTGTTTCACTAACTTGTGGACAGAAATCAAGTTGTGTTTAAAGGAAGGAACCAGCAACACATTGTGAAGTGTAATGAATGGAGTTAGTGCAAAACAACCTGTGCATATCACTTTCACTTTATAACCATTTGGAAGAGTCACAAGATAGGGCACAGGTAAAGGTGTGATGTTAGAGAGTAAATGTTTATCATGTGTCATATGATTAGAAACACATGAATCTATGATCCAGGTGACAGAATTAATGTGGGTAAGCATGCAAAGTTTGGAATCAGAAATGGGGCTCTCAGTTAGCATAGTACCAGCAAAGTTAGAAGCATCCATGGGAGGAGGAGTCTGAGCAGTGGAGTCCCCTAACTGGGTCTGTTGTAATAAGCTCATCAATTAATCATACTGTTGTCTGCTCAACCATGGTATCACATAACTCTGGCCATCTATGTTTGTACCAGATTGATGGCTTTGAGAAGGATTCCCTTGGGGAACAGACACATGTCCTTTAGAAGGAGGAAAATCCACACCAGCAGTAAGATGAGCAGCAGCAGTTCTCCTACCCTTGTTAAATGTTGTACTTTGTGGATACCCATGGATCTTGAAACACTTATCAATTAAGTGCCCAGATTTTTTGTAGTATCTACAGAATAAAGGCCCTCTAGCTTGGTCAAAATTGACTCTTTGTCTGAAAGGAGGAGAAGGATTAGGCACTGTGGCCTTATTTAATCCAACTGAATGTCTATTAGTATGGACATTAAAAGACATAGAGTCTGGATTAAACTGAGAAGGGGACTGGACTTGTCTCTGCTTCTTCATCATTGAGGACCATATTATAGACATTCTCAAGGGTTAGAGGTGGCTGCATCATCAATAGATTACTCCTTACCCCCATGTATGCTTCATTAAGGCCCATTAAAAACTGAAATACCTTATTTTCATCATTTTCCTGTATTATACCATCTTTGGCAGCACAAACACATCTCTGCCCATGATTGGTACACATTGATTCGAATTCGTCCCACAAACCTTTGAGTTTATTAAAATATGAAGCTACATCTAGGGACCCTTGAGAGGTGTGAGAAAGCTCTCTTTTCAATTCAAAAATTTTGGTCCTGTTTTCAGTGCCATATCTGGCCTGAAGTTGGGACCATATACTCTGTGCAGTATCAGAATACTGCATACTTTCAGCAATTTGAGGGGATAGGGAGGCAGTTAACCAGGAAATCACCATATTATTGCTCATGTCCCATAACCTTTGATGAGCCACATTAGTAACTGGCCGGGAGCACGTGCCATCAACAAAACCAATTTTGTTTTTAGCAGATAACGCGACAATCATTTTATCCTCCAACCCCCATAACCACTGCCCGAGAAGGGAGTGGGGACAAGAGAGACCCCATGGTCATCAGAGGAGTAAACAAAATGGGGCTGGTAGAGTCTACCGATGAGGTACTAGCATTCGTATTAGAAGCCATGATTAATGAACCAGCTTGAAAGGAAAACAGTTTCGGCAAGCAAAATATAACGGAACTAGATACTCACATACAAAGGATACAATACTCAAAATAAGGACAGAGTTACCCTCCTTCTTCGCGACCGGAGATGATCGGCCTTCAATTAACAGAAAATACCCCAGGTCCAACACCGGAAATCGTAGGTTCTGAAACTCATCGGGATAAGGTCACAGACGTCGGAAAGTTACCCAAAATGTCTATCAAGCGAAGACAAAGTCATCGGATAACACCAAAGCTCTAGGTCCGAAAGTCGGAAAACCCTAGAATTTGAAGAACTCGTCGGAATAAAACCAGGGATGCCGGAAAATTACCCAAAACACCCACTGATACAAGATCGGAACCTTGAATAACAGGAAAGTTTCGATTATCCGCTCAACATTCGTTGAAACATCTCCAAACAGTATCTCTCACCGGTAACCATGAAAAAAAAAACTTCAGCAAAAGCTTCGAATAGGATCGATAACACGCAACCGAGAAGGATCCGAAGATCATCTGGCTCTGATACCATGAAAACGTGAAGATTAAGCTGAAGAACATGAAGAATATAGTGAGAGAAGAAGAGAGAGAAACGAGGTAGGTGAAGGAACTCTCTGGAAGAAGCTAGAGAGAAATGAATCACTTGCCTCAAAATATCTGTACAAAACGTATGTATATACACAGCTATACTACACTCTTGGGTCGGGTCAGACGGCCCAAGAGTAAAAATAAAACGGGCTCAGATAGTTAAAGCCCGACTACAATCATCACAGCCCAACTCTCATATATACAGTGTATACTGTGAATATACATTAAATATACAGTGAATATAAAGCTCTATGTCATTTATGCTTGGGCTTGGAAGCCATATAATCCTTTATCTCAACATATATATAAAAATCATGACTTTAGTGTTTACTGGATAGCGTCTATGACTTTCATCCTAATTTGAAACTCGTTTGACATTATCATCAGGAATGGGTGACTCTGATATTAATGAAGTTGCAAAAGGTGTCAATGATGCTCAGAGGGTTGATTTCTACCAACGCCATATTAAGGCTCTTTATCCGAGTCTACCAAAGACTAAAGGCAGGTATAAGTTATAGCAGAAGGGTATTTTTGTCCAGTCAGGTATAAGTTTATTAAACTAGTGGTTAAAGACTAAAGACATTTGATATACTGAATTTAAAATAAAAACAGGTACTGTTAGTGGCTATTTGTGCACATCGCCTAAAGCTGTTTGGGTCATCCATTTGGAACTCATGGGTCCATATTTCTTCTAGTGGACTGAATCAACCAAACTTGGACAAATATTGGTCCAATTTTGGTGGATCGAATTAACCAAACTGGTGAGCCCAAATTCCTTCTAGTGGACTTGCAACCAAATTTAGATAGATGTTGGTCCTAATTTAGTGGACCGAATCAACCCAGCTCGTGAGCCCATATTCCTTCACATCATTGGCACAAAAGAGCAGCAAATACAGTGATATTCTGCCATCGGCACCCACAGACTTAAAATTCTAGATTCGCTTTTATCACCAAATCGTATGAACTCTAGTCTCTTTTTCACTATTTCAAAAGCTTGGAGAGCTAGTTTGACGTTTAGACAGAGGTTGATATGTAAATTGATTTGTCACATTAGTCTCCCTTACAATTAGATCTTATTACAAATTTTACCATTTTGCATTTAATTACACATTCTAATTTTAGAAAGATTGGAATACTAATTCCTCTGTGGACTCTGTTGGAAGTGTAGGATCAAAGAACGGGGATTATCACTTGCCCGCACTATAAATTATTTATATTTATAGCCGAAAAAGTGTATAAAATTTGTATATAATAATGTCTATAATATACAAATTTTATATTTTTTTTGGTTATTATTTTTAGAGCGGTTACACTAATGTCATTTTTCTGTCAAAGAAATAACAGTGTTTACACCCTTTTACAACATACTCGACAAAAGGCTAGCAGCCCTAAGGCTATGAAACGGAGAAAATATTCAGGTGTTTATAGTAATCTACATTTAACTTACGTTGTAAAGTGATGCATCGATATGAGGATATAAATACTTAACTAGTGATAAGAGTGTATCTAAAGGACATTTACTAATTCAAATGCATGCCGAATACACTCGTTAGACAAAGAACTTTTCTATAGGCTCGAAATCAAGACCTCTGATAATAGCCTAGGGCGTTCAACACCACCAAAAATGGATTTCCAACCATAACAATCTAAGAGAACACCATAAGACATTCTAATTAGTAATTATTTTCCCATAACCTTAAGATGGAGAAGGGTTGAGATAGCATCAATCACCTCCAAACTAGTCTACAAAGTGAGTGATGAAATTTTCACTATAGTAAGAAATATACATTGGAACACCTATAATTTAACCATAAGAAAAAATACAAGAAGAATTAGCTCTAAAGAATTTATCAAGGTTAATTGATATACTTCTTAACATGCATCTAAAAGGAGTTTTCTTTGAGAGGGAGATCATAAACTGGAGATGAGAGAAAGTTCCCTTCTTGTTCATCAGGATCAATCAACATCAGAACAACCTCGCGCATTGAAGGACGGTCAAATGGCGACATACTAGTACACATTAAAGCAACTTTTAGTACTGTGAGCATATGACTAACAGTAGTTTCATCTCCTAAATCCAATCGGCTATCAAGTATCCCTGACATCAATGAATGGTCCCTAATATAATGCCTCGACCATGTCACGAGATCACCACCTTGTTCTAGGGGCTGTACTGGTGCTCTTCCGGTTAACAACTCCAAAAGGACTACCCCGTAACTATAGATATCACACTTTTCTGTAACTTTCATGGTGTAAGCATATTCTGCAACGGAAAAGGCAGAACCATCAATTGAAAAGGAAGGAATGGTTTTACAATACAAGGATGAAAATCAGGAGAAGAACCTGAAAAGCTACACACAGAGAGAAAAGTTAGAAGCATTTTTGCTTGTATGAAAAATTGACTTGTTTGTATACAATTTTAACGCTCAAATTTCAACAAGATATCCTATTCATCTATGTTGCACGGATTCTCCAAGATGCTGCCGCTTCCTGTGTTGAATTTTCCAAAAATACACTACTTTTGGAGGATCCAACACGCACCTGGAGACATTTTCGGAGAGTCCGAGCAACATAGCTATTCATATCTACAAAAAGAAGAAATACACTTTCAAAGCGAAGATAAAATAAAAGTTGAAAACATTTCCTTATTGTCTTCACACAATAAAAGAAAGAGATATTGTATACTTGTCTAACTATCTTTGTGCAACAAGAACATCCAACTCATATCAGACCTTTGCCTAGAATAAAAAATAGAATAAGAAAAAGACAATACCTTCAAGGAAATAACACAACCAACCAATTACTAGTTTACTCCCTCTGAGAATATGTATCAACTAGTCCCATAGTAAGCTTGTGGAAGAAAATTTTCATGTAATAACACTTATAAGCGCATTAGAATTTGAATGAACATTTAAACAGCTGCACACAGAAAATCTATGCAGATTATAAGTATCTGCCGATACGAGAAATAGAGATACATACCAGGGGCTATGTAGCCATATGAACCAGCAACTGCAGACATCGACTTAGATTGAGGCATATCCACAACTTTTGCCAAACCAAAATCACCAACGTGAGCTTCAAACTTGTCATCAAGCAGAATATTATTGGACTTTATATCACGGTGGATGATCCGTGGCTTGCAATCATGATGTAAGTATGCAAGTCCTTGAGCAGCACCAACAGCCACCAAAAAGCGAGTCGGCCAGTCCAAGCTACACGATGCACTATGAAGCAATTCGCCGAGGCTACCTCTCGCCATATACTCATAGAGAAGTAGATTAGAACCCTGATGATTGCAAAAGCCATATAGCTTTACGATGTTGCGATGCCTAATCTTTCCTAGTGTTAAGATCTCAGCACGGTAGCTATTGTCAATGTTATTACCCTCTCTGTTAGAAGCAAGCTTCTTCACTGCAATTATTTGTCCGGACTGCATGACAGCCTTGTAAACTGTTCCAACAGCTCCTCTTTCAATAACATAACAATCATGAAAATTGCTTGTAGCCTCAACCAAGTCTTGGAAAGTGAATCCCTCTTTTGGACGGAAATAAATGTCCGAATCTGAAGACGATACGTCTTTATCTTCGGTTGCAACCATCTCAACTGGATGCCTCTTCATATAGTATAATATTAGCACAATCAAGACAAGAGAAACTCCACCAATTACACCAGCAACAACAGTAACAATCTTTCCTCGAGGAGAATCTGCACTTTTGACTCGAGGAGGATAGGCGTCGTAAGCTGGAGGTGCATTACATTGACCTAGGGGCCCACCACAGAGACCTTTGTTTCCAGTGAAGCTGCTCACTTCCATGTTCTGAAAGAGCGGTATATCAGGCAATGGTCCAGTGAGGTTATTGTATGAGAAATCACAGCCCAACAGACTTGTCAGGTTCCAAAATGTGCTCGGTATTTCACCTCTCAGATGATTGTTGTTGAGATAGAGGTACTCTAATAGGATAAGATTACCAAGGTTAGGTGGTATACCACCAGAGAGATTGTTGTTGCTAAGATCCATTGCAATTTGTAAGCCACTAAGATTACCCAAATCTGATGGTATTTCACCTGACAATAAATTCCCGCCCATCTGCAGCTCAGTCAAATGAGAGAGGCTCCCTAATGCTGCCGGTATCTTTCCAGAAAACTTATTCCCTGAAAGCAAAAGGCGTTCTAGCTGCGACAAGCTACCGATGTCATCAGGTATAACATCTGTAAAGCTATTCTTGCTGAGATCAAGCCGTTGTAGTCCCTTGCAGTTCAGAATGTCTGGAGGTATCGGTCCACTGAGCAAATTAGCCGAGACATTGAAAGTCACAAGCTTGGTAAGATTTCCTATCTCCCTTGGCAACTTGCTGAAACTATTGCCTGAGAGATCAAGCCTCTGCAACTTCTGACAATATCCAATATCAGGAGGTATTGGACCAGTGAACTTGTTCTGCCCGAGTTCAACAGCAGAGAGGTTTTCCAATTTGCACAACTCGGAAGGAAATGACCCCCCTAGCTTGTTACCATTAAGACGCAGTTGAACCAATGAAACACAATTAAGAACACCAGATGGAACACCTCCGTGCAATTTATTTGTCCCAAGATTCAGCAAAAAAAGATTGGAATTTCGACAAACGAATGGAGGAATTCTTCCTGTGAGGTGGTTGTTATTTAAATCAAGCACCCAAAGTTGACTATAAATGCCAAGACCTTGAGGAATAGTACCAGTTAAAGAATTCTCAAAAAGCTGTAACTGAACCAATTCAGTTTGATACTGAAATCCAAGTGGAATAGGGCCTGTTAGGTAATTAATCGACAGGTCAAGACTAGTCAAGTTCTTTAAACTAGTAAGTTCATCTGGTATAACGCCTTTGAGTTGGTTTTGGAAAAGATACAACAATCTCAGCCTCTTCATTTGGCCAAACTCAACCGGAATTTCTCCTATTAGAAAGTTTTCTGAGAAATCAATTTCTTTTTCCATAGAAAGATTCCCAATCTCCCTTGGAATGGTACCATTTAAAGCATTCCGGTATAGGTATAACCTTGTCAAAACTTTGAGTTTACCTATTTCAGGAGGAATATCTCCAATCAGGTTATTCTGATATAACGCAAGCAGTTGAAGTCGTGTACAATTTCCAACTTCCTTTGGAATATGTCCAGAGAATTGATTGCCCCAAAGTACAAGTTCTTTCAACCAACTGAGCTTGCCGAGCTCTTTAGGTAAGTTCCCACTCAAACTATTCTGTGTTAGACCAAGAGATTCCAGGCTCTCACAATCACCTATCTCTGTCGGTAAACTACCAGAAAGTGAATTCTGCCCCACTCGAAATGTCATCAAACTTTTCAAACTTCCAATAGATCGAGGCACTGGACCAGTAAGATTATTGGTGAATGCAACGAAAGAAACCAGAGACGAGAGTTTCCCAAACTCCTCACCGATAGAACCAGAGATCATGTTGGTGGACAAATCCAAATATTCTAACTTACACAGGTTATACAGTTGAGCAGGAATCGGTCCGTAAAAGGAATTATCATGGAGCTGAAGGGATTGCAAGTTTGAGCAATTACCAATTTCTTTGGGAATATTCCCGGTGAATCCATTAAAAGACAGGTTAAGATAAGTTAAAGATCCAAGACTACCAATGCTAGAACTCAAAGTGCCTGAAAGATTCATAGAGCTAAGATAAAGAGATTGCACAACTGGATTATAATCAGAAGTGCAATTCACACCTACCCAACCACATGGAGTTTCATCATTAGGATTCCAATTCCAAAGATGGTTAAACTGATCCCATATATTCTTCTTCAAATCTAACAGATACATTCCTTCCTCATTCAATCCTTTTGCTGAAGAAATCAGCAGTACCAAAGCACTTATCCAAATTAGAACCAAACCACTTCTTGATTCAGAAACTCCAGATATCATGACAACTTTCAATAAGTAAAAAGTCTCAGCTTGACCTATTAATAACAATCCACTTATATGTCAATACTCGGATTAAAAGAAAAGCTAGGAATTTAATAAAGAATACTCAGGTTCAATCATCAAGAACTGCCAAATAATAAATGGATAAACAAATGAATGGACAGAATCCTTGCAAATACACATTCATAACAATTAGTCCGCTAATAATTTAGAACTATGCTGCTTAAACTCTTTGAAAGTGCCACCGAATGCGTGCCTGATTCTCCAAAAAAAGTTTGTTTTTGGAGAATTTGACATGGGTGCGGCAGTATTTTGAAGAGCCCGCGCAACATAGCTTTAGACAATTCAAGAAATGCCCAGAAACACAAGCAAATAATGAATTCAGGAATAAATGAGAAAGCCAATAAAGATCTAAGCTTTAGCCTACCTTTAGGCTATTGAGTCCATCACCTTGTCAAAAATAGCTGAAATCCACCAAACACCCAAAAAAAGCAAAGAACTCTCAAGTGATTCCTTTAGAAGATGAAAGAGCAATTACCAAGAAATTCATCAATGATTTATACTATATCTAAAACCAAGAATCTCCAACCTTTTTCCAAGAATGGTGGGGATCTTCCTATATACATACAAGATTTTGAAAAGGGGTTTGAAAAAAAGTGAAAAAAGATTCAACCTTTATTTAAGGACAAGCCAAGAAAAAATGAAATGGAAAAATTCAAATGCACTGAATCAAGAAACCCCTTTTATTTTATTAATTATTAATAGGAAAGCAGCAGCAGTAGTAGTATTCAAGAAAAATAACATAAAGCCAATTTCTTTTCCAAATGGCAATGATGGTGAAAGGGATCTTTAGGTTAATTGAAGGGACAAATATGAGTTCTTCATTGAAGCTTTAATGGCAGACAAAGCATGCTTTCTTCTTCATTTTTTGGTTATATATATGATGATGAGGAGTTAGAAGTTTTGCTCAACACTAATATAGTTTGTTATATTTTCTCTCACTATAATCTTGATTCTTTTTTAACTCTTATCTCAGAAAGTCCTAATCACGTTTGGCTTCTCTTCTCTATCTAAAAGTTAGCCTCTTTTTGAGTGCTTGAAAAAGTTTTTATAACTGTGAACTTTTTCTAGGCATAACAGAGAAAAGATGCAATTAATTTATTATTGTGGAATTCTTGGATTGGGACAGGTTTTTTGAGGGTTTATTCTTTTTTTAGTATTTTTTTGGGTTGGTAGGCACTGAAAATTGTAACACTAGAGAAAATGAAGTCAGATTTTTTTTGGTTTAAATGAAGTCAGGTATGATGTTTTCAATGGTATCATTTTCTGTTCTTATTTTGGATTTTCTCTGTACACCGATTTTTATCACTTTGTTTTGGATGTACTATGCTTCTATTGGCTCCTTTCTTTTGGATATATCTACACAACTTTGATTTTTCTAATAGTAGTACTATTTTGGTTCCTCTCTCTTATTTGTTTTTGGCAATGCTTGGCAGTTCTTTTCTTAATCAACTAATTATCTAATCATCGCCAAAAAAATGTGGTGATGAGAGCTTAATCAGAGATTTTGAGTAACTCCCGAAAAATGGAGAAATTCATGCTAGAAATATTTTCCTTTGGAGTATCCAAGTCCATCTCTTGTTACTTGTATATTTAGCTAGCGATTGGATATAGATTTGATTGAAAGTTAAAAAAAGAATTTTTTTTGTTATGAAACAATAAAAGAACAAGAATAAAATTACAGAGAAAGAGAGAGAAAATTTGTATTAAATTTGGCATGAATTATAATGAAATAGAAACCCTCTATTTACAGAGATAGGGTGACTGCATAAACTCTAGAATCTCTCTGAATATAAACATTCAACATAAATAAAGTTCTATTTATAACACTCCCCCTGAATGTCTATTCAACAGATAATGTGCATCATTAAAACCTTAATTAAAAGAAAACCAGTAGAAAAAAATCTAAAAAAGGAAAGGAGTACACATATCTAATAATACGCCTTTTGGTTGCCTCGTTAAAAACCTTGTAAAGAAAACCCAGTGGGACAAAACCTTGTAAGAGAAAAAGAGTTCAACGCGCATTAATTCCCCCTGATGAAAGCATTAATTCACATCTTTGAGTCTTCGCATCCCAATCTAGTACACTAGCTTCTTGAAGGTTGACGTCGGTAGAGGCTTGGTGAATAAACCATCCATATTATCACTTGAAAGAATTTGTTGCACATTAATATCACCATTTTTTTTGAAGATCATGTGTGAAAAATAACTTTGGTGAAATGTGCTTTGTCCTATCTCGTTTTATTAATCCTCCCTTCAATTGGGCTATATATGTTGTATTGTCTTCATACAAAATGGTGGGTAGTTTGTCACACTTCAAACCACATTTGTCTCGAATAAGATGTATTATATACCTCAGCCATACACATTCTCGACTTGCTTCATGAATAGCAATTATCTCAGTATGATTAGATGAAGTAGCCACAATTGATTGCTTAGTCGTTCGTCAAAATATGGCAGTGCCTCCACATGTAAACACATAGCCTATTTGAGATCGAGTCTTGTTTGGATCAGATAAAGACCCAACATCAACA